>OZ020611.1:199004714-200204714 GCA_963971575.1 Liopterus haemorrhoidalis
GGTATTTGGTCAATACCATAGGCATGTCTAAGATGATAGTAGAGCACGCGGAGAGCAGCATTATGTCGAGACACGTAGCTCGACGCTGCAAGAGATGGACAAGCAGACAGAATGTGCATAATCGTTTCAGAATGGTGGTGGCACAACCTACAGAGTGTGGACTCCGCTATTTGGAATATGCGGGCCCTGTACGCCAAAGTATTAATAACACCATCCTGACACGCAAACACAAAACCTTCTGTTTCCGATCTCAAACCAGCAGACTTAAGAAACGAGAACGTGAGTTCGGTGGACAACTCTAGACTTTTAATATGTTTGAAGAACACAGAGTGCATACTTTTACTCATGTGTTCTTTTGTCAACATGTCTGTCTCGCCTCGTTTCACCGAACCGGTAACTCTGTTGTACTCCTCCCGAGAGAGTTGTACTCCAGCGTTTTCCCTGGCGGGACTCAAGTCTGCCAGGTTAAATCTCGTTGCTGCTCTTCGCGCTGCCTGGTAAAGAAACGCCCCTTTGCCACTAAATTCGTGCTCACTAACGAATTGTAATAGTGGGTCCTGACTTCTGAGGATACTGTTAGCTGTAACCAGGACGAGTCGATCGTGCAAACACTCCAGATTTAGTAATCCCCGACCCCCAGTTTGACGAGGGAGGTAAATGCGCTGCACAGAAGATTTCGGGTGAAGACTTCGGTTGATGTTCATGATCTTTCTGGTTTTTCTGTCGAGATCCTTAAGATCATCAACGTTCCATTTCATTACACCAAAAGTGTATGAAATTAATGGGACAGCAAGCATGTTTGTGGCAGCGATCTTGTTCTTGCCAGACAGACGTGATCTCCATATCTGCCTAAGTCGTGCCATAGACTTGCTGCGAAGGGCCTGCTTAATAAGAGTGACATCTTGGACACCTCTCTCACTGATGCCTAAAAATGTGTAAGACCCTTCGGCATTGAGATGTTTTATAATGCTCCCATCAACCAATTGAACGTCTTCACCGTTGTCTAAACCTTTTCCTCTGTAGATATGAAAAACAGCGCATTTTTATTATTATTATAATTATTATTATTATTATTATTATTATTATTGTTATTATTATAACAAGGAATACATACATCCATACCCCAGACAGGACTTGAACTTGGGACTTTAACAAAAGTAAAGCATTAAAACTATTTATGCGCTACCGTGGTCGGCATATATCAATCAGAACAATACAAATAGTAATATTAAAAAATAAATTCCTCTACAAAATTTGTTCAACAAAATTTTCAGTCAGTGAGCTGAACAAATATAGTAATTACTGGAAAATTTGATTACCCTGGGGTAATTTTTTTCTATGTAATATAGGTCATTCAATCGACATATGTATATCAACAAATCCATATCAAAGATAAATTCATCAGCAAAGTTACACATTCATTTTGTAATTAATTATTTTTAAGTCTATATGAATTTAAAAATGTTGCTCTGTCAACAAAATTAAAATTAAAATTCGTGAAACCAGTTAATTTAAATTTAAAGTTACTTTTAATTCAGAACCGAAATTCTTGTGAAATTGTAATTTTAAATTTTGTTTTCAGCGTATATAAGATAGTGAATTATTTTAAAAGTTCATTCATGATTGAATATTTTAAATATTTTAATGGATTCCAGAGTATCTGAGGTGTGTTTATTGATGAGAGCTGGCTAGAATTTCGTTGCTGGTCTCCTTGAAAAATTCTGAAAAAACTTTTTTAAGAGTTTAAATAGATCAAATTTTGTTTAAAATTTTAATACCGATATTTCATATTGACCCGTCCTACGAAGATAGTCGTAACTCAATATTTTTATTTTTTAAATTATGGGTCGATATGGTATAATGTATAATATTTTATTTATTTTTAAAGCTGCCCATGAATTTATTTATCTGAAATCACTCATTATTCTTTTTAATAGTCTGGTTAGAAGCCATTTGGAATTTGCCAGCACAATATGGAATCCTCAGTATAATGTCTATATTGAACAAATTGAGAAAGTGCAAAAGAAATTTATAGACAGATTAAACTTTAAATTAAAGAGACGTCTGTATTACAGGTCTTACGAAGATAATCTTATCTTTTACATTTTAAATAATTTACGTACCAGACGCTTTGTTATAGATCTTACGTTCCTTATAAAATTTTATATAATATGGAAGATACATATTCATTAATTCCATTTATAAATTTCCATGAAGGCTATCATAGTTTAAGAAATCGTGTGTTACTTTATAATAAACCATTTAGTAGTAATTTGGGACTGAATTCCCCTATAGCTAGAATGTCTAATTATTTCAACAAAATCGACCCTTACATGGATGTTTATGTTTGCTCATTGCAACGTTTCAAAAATACTACTTTGAAAATTTATAATAATTTGTACATGTCTTATTATCCTTTGATTTGATATTTGTACTTTTTTAGTATACTTTATAACTGTTGTTTTTTCTGTATTTTACGAGAGCTTTTTTTTCAAGTTCTTTTGAGTTAACGAAAACAATCAAGGGCAACAACATTAAGGCATTTGTCTTAAAGGGGAATGGGTTTTTGTATACCCTCCTCATACCATGTTGCCGCCTGGGTTCTCAGCCAATCTTGCACACTCGTTTTCAGCTTCTCACTATTGCTGAACCGCTTCGATCCCAACCTTTCATCCTGACGAACAAACCAAAATCGCTTGGTGCCAAATTCGAACTGCAGGGCGGGTAACCGAATATCTCCCATCCGAAATTCTTGAGCAGTTAGTTCATTTGTTTGTGCTGCAGTATGCGGAGCGTGCATTGTCACGAAGAAGGACAATGCATTATCACTGATAATGTTTTCCCCATACACAACACGCAATGCCGCATTGTTGCCCTTTGCTTGTAAAAAATGAATCACAGAGTTAACCCCGCAAGCGGGATCTTTGATTTAGTAGTCATGATAAAACAACGCTCACATCAAAACTACGGCTCATAATAGCCAAACTACGGCTCAAAATGGCAACTGGTTTTCCATTGCCAACCTAATGGAACTTAGCCCTCGTATTTTGTTGTGTTACACTGTTGTAGAAACCATTTTTAAAAATGTTTCTGTTGGCTAACCTAACTAATATAAATATATAAATAAATAAATAAATATGGCAATTAAATTCCACCGTTGAAACAAGGAGATTATAAGGAGATAATAAGTGTCGTATGACCTTGTCGTTACTTGACGTCAGCGTAGAACATGAAGCGCCATTTTAAGGTACCCATAACATTGAGTTTATGCTGTATTTCGTATACTGTAAGTAATAATAAAATACAATTGGAAACCATAAAATAGAAAAAGTATTTCTTCGTCAGTATCCATTACAAAATTAATTAGAGCAATGGAAAGTTTGTAGGTTACTTGTCAAATGTATTGTTTTAATAACAACCACATCAAAATTTCATAGCTACAGACAACTACGTTATAAAATATTAAATACAAATACAAAATTAATTACTAGTAGTGCGTAAAACGTTGTACGTATCTCAGGGCGAAAGAAAATTTCCACCCTTAGACGAATAAAGGCCTTCCGCTACGAGCTGAACAAATTATTTATATAAAAATCACAGTTTCACAATTTTCAATTTAATTCTATAGTTCTATATTAGCCACAGTGAAGTTGGCCCAACTATCAAAAATAGTGTTTTCAAAAATAATATTTATATTAGAAGGGATATTTATGGGCATCAATTCAGTTATATAACGATGTGGGAACTGTATATTAATATTTTACAAAAAAAATAAATCTTAACAAAAGAAACACAAAGATGTAGTTACTACTATCAGAAAATGAACAGCGAGAAATAATTTCTTCTCTCATATACATTTTTGATGTAAAGTAAATAAGTGAGATATTTCAATATTTTATGCATTATTTTAGAAAATATTTTAGTGTAATACTTTTAATAAAGTACTGTTATAAAATAAGAACCATTTACGTTAAATTATATTTACGTTATTTTCACATAAATTCACAATTTTCATGACTGGGCCAACTTCACTGATACGGGGCTCATAATATCACTATAATCAGACTCTGCAACTGGGTCTTATTAGGCACAACAAAACAAAAATAAATTTAACTGTTTGTTGATGATGCAACCTTTCTCATCCATGTTAAATATTTTTTCTGGACTATTTCTTATACCTAGATTGCCCATTAAGGTAGCCAACTTTTCAAAGTGTACTTTCACTATGTTCTAAATTTTGCGCCGGGGCAGGGTTCATCATTTGCGCCTTGCGCTTAGCTACCTCTGCGTGTCTCTTTAGGAACTAATTTAACCATTTTTTACCTGCCATTTCGGTTCTGTCATTAAACGTATTCTGTATATACTAGCGTCGGCGAATCAATGCAGTTTCGTCACACGACGTAACAAACGACTGTATTGTCTGGAACAATGCAATTGTTTGTTACGTCATGTGACGTAACTGCACTGATTCGCCGACGCTAGTATATTAGCTTTACAGAACTTGGATTGATATTGCAGAATATTTGGTGTTAATGGCAAACCAACATCAGAATAGCGAAAGATGCGCCGACTAAATCTTTGTCTAATTCATTTGTTAATATAGATTTTCGAGCTATACAACACAGAAACATGGAAGTGACCGGGAGCATATTAACACGAGACTTAACCACCTTGGCAAAGTATTTACGTGAATGGAGGCTCCAACTTCGCACAACTAAAACAGAGGCTTCTTGTTTTTACCTCAATAATAAACTGGCAAACAAAGAACTACAGACATATCTCAATAATAGCATTTTACCGTGCAATAAAAATCCAAAATACCTGGGAATGACTTTGGACAGAACGCTAAGTTACAAACAACATCTCACAAATACTGCTGCAAAGACCCGAACTAGGAACAATATTATCCAAAAACTTTGTGGTACAACATGGGGCTCTATTGCCTTACATTAGTTCTGCCCTAGGATTGGTATACTCTGCAGCTGAATACTGTTCCGCGGTTTGGCTTAACAGCTCTCACACTCACAAAGTGGATGTAGAATTAAACCGCACTATGCGAATAATATCGAGTACGATGAAGTCAACTCCTACATACTGGCTGCCCGTACTGAGCCATATCCCTCCACCACACTTACGCAGAGAACATGCTCTTGTCAGTATATACCAAGCAGTACAAGATTAATTCCCCATCCGCTCACTGACTGATGGCATTGCGATCAACAGACTGCGGTCTAGGCGTCCCACATTTATAAGAGCCAAAAATCTGCAAGAAACCAGCTTTAACCTTGCAGATGCTTGGACTACAGAATGGGAAGAAAAGGCACCGGTTCGTACTTTCATCTTACCGTGCATAACTGATAAACCTCCAGGCTTCGAACTACCTCGGAAAATTTGGTCCGGCTTTAATAGAACTAGGACAGGTCACGGTAGGTGTGCGGACTCGCTCCACAAATGTGGCAGAGCATCATTTCCACAGTGCGATTGTGGCGCCGATATGCAAACAATCCACCCCACTTTGAGGGCATACGCTGGTCAAAATACCGACTTCCTAAATGCGATTGAGAGTGCAGTTGAATATATATTGAACTTAGATGTTTGTTTCTAATTGATAATTGACTGTTAGCTTATCTTACTTATTTATTACTGACTTCTAATTTATTGTTACTTTCTTTCAAAATTATTATTATTATTTTCTGTGATTTGTACATTTTATATGTCATACGATAAAATAATTATAAAAAAATCGACCAATTTTTTTAAATTCAGGGCCAGAAGAATTGTGATCTTAAATTCTCTTTGGAATGTTGTATCGGCTTGCTGTTTCGCTTTATGATAATTTTCCACGTTCTATTGCTTTAAGGGCAGCAAAATTCTAGTGTCCAGTTTTCTCCTCTACGTGACTTATTTTCTTTCTTTTTCTCCATTACAAACACCAGAAATACATTAATACTAGTGTTATTGAACGTACCATTACGAGAAACTAATAAGGCCCACAATTACCCTGACCTGGGTCTCATTAGGCACAACACTACTAACAAATAAAAGTGTCTGTATATAACAAATATAAATCTAAAAACTAAAATTTTTTATATTGTAATATTCTACACATACCCTTAAATTGTCATATATGAAAAATATTAATTTAAATTAAATCACATTTCTAAAAACTAACCTTTCTTAATACGACGCATTAATAAAACTCTTGTCTACAATCACTTCCAATAAATGTTCGTTTTATACTGAACACACGTGCTGGAGTAGAGATCTTAAGTAGTGAGGATTAAAAGTGTATAACGTGATGAAATACTGAACGTTAGTTGTGGTTTCTATGGCTTCTCAGTGCGAAATTATGAAAAGTGGGCCTTATTAGGGTCGGGCCTTATTTGGTCTCAAAGAACTCAAAAGAACAGTAAAAGTTTATTTATTCAAAGTATGCTCCATTAGAAGTTATACATTTTTCCCATCTTTCAGGCAATTTGTGAATACCTCGCCAGTAGAACTCTTCCTCTTTCCCCGCAAACCATTCATCTAGCCATTCTTTCACATTTTCATATGAACAAAAGTGCTGCTCGGCAACTGCGTGACCCATCGATGCGAACAAGTGGTAATCTGAAGGGGCCAAGTCTAGTGAGTAAGCGGCATGGGGTAGCACTTCCCACTTGAGTGCCTCCAATGTGTTGCAAACTGCTTTTGCCTTATGTGATGGAGCGTTATCGTGAAGAAAGATTACCTTGTGCTGTCTTCTTTCATATTCTGGTCGTTTTATGAGCAGCGAATGGTTCAATTCGATCAGTTGTTGTTGGTAGCGTTGGGTATTAACTGTTTCGCCAGGTTTTAACAATTCATAATAGACCACACCCTTTTGGTCCCACCAAGTACAGGGCATTGTCTTTTTGTCAAAGCGATTCGGTCTTGCAGTTGATGTGGATGGTGAGCCTGGGTTCATCCATGATTTTTTGCGTTTGGGATTTTCAAAATAAATCCATTTTTCATCGCCAGTAATGATACGATGCAAAAAAGACTTTCTTTTGTATCGTGCAAGCAAAATTTCACAAGTGTTTTTGCGTTTTTCCATCTGCCTGTCATTCAATGCATGTGGAACACATCTGCCGACTTTCTGTATCTTACCCATCTCTCGTAGGCGATTGGAAACAGCTTGTTGACTAACGCCTAACTGCTCTGCTAGTTGTTTTTGTGATTGACTATCGTCTTCCTGTAGCAATGTTTCCAATTTTGTATCTTCATATTTTTTTCAGAGAGTTTGTCTTTCCATGTTCTTTGTTTGTAAGATCAAAGTCACCACTTTTGAAACGCCGAAACCATCGTTCACACGTATCTTGCGATGGAGCATATTCACCATAAGCTTCTCGAAGCAGTCGGTATGATTCAGCAGCAGTTTTTTTCAAATGAAAACAAAACAGTAGTACTGTCCGCGAATGCTCTTTATTTGGCACAAAATTTGACATTTTTGATACAGTAAAACAAAACTATATGATCACTTTTCAAATTGTAACCCATACGCATTTGACACTTAACGATAACTTAAATAAACGCCATATGTGTTGAAACTTTGAACTATACACTCTGTTTGCGCGGCAAGTTTGAAAAAAAATTCGCATTTCATACTTGTAGACCTGGTATTCTATATTTTTCTATTTGCCCGTAAAGTCAAGCATGAAAATTTACTATCAGACCTTTCATAAAATAAGTTTGCCTATCCCTAGGCCTATACTGTCGTACACGTTTATATGTATAAGAAATCCCAAAATGTGTGAAAAGTTTTTTATATTTTCAATGAATAGCTAAGATGAAATGAGAAACGAATTTATATTTTAACAGAAAATGAGACTTGATCCCATAAATTCTTTATTGTTTTCTTAACCCTGAACCCAGTTAAAAATTTCTTTGCAAAGTGGTTGTACTTAATGGGCCATAGCATAATATTTCCATGTTAAGTCGGCAATTTAAGTAGATGAGTTAGTAAAATGATGACAATATTTAGATCGTATTTCTCCTTGATTCGCTTTATACTCGCACGCTCCACCATATCTGATCTCGCGTAACGACACAGCGGGAATATGTTTAGGATCTGTGTTACTACCATAAGATTAATATGCTAAATAATGACAATATTAATGATATTACTACGGTGTTGGTTGTAAAATAGATGGATATTGTCACTACTTATATATTATTCATCAGGCAGTTATCTTACGAAATGACATAATCTTGTATACTAACATGTCTTTTAATATTTATTGGTTAATATGGACAGTGACAGATAATATAAAGATATCATAATCATCGTAGTTGAAGCACACCTGGTTGTGGGCCTTGGTCTCCTGCAGAATTTTTTTCTATTATCCTCTTGATTGGGCATCATTCCATCAATTTCTTTTTTTCAGTATTTCAATGTCTATAGTCCGTTTAAACGTTATATTGTAGTGTTGCACTTACGGTAAATGGTCGTTGAAAAAGATAATTATTTTAACTGATCTTCGCTTATTTTTTGAACTGTGATTTCTTAAATGTCAAACAGAATATTAAGTTGTATTCCGACCGCGAGTGATTTCGTTTTTAGAGGTGTTAGTGCAGAAAATATACTTCTCACTAGGGTTGCGACGAATAGTGATTTTGCTGAATAATCGATTACCGAATTTTCGATTTGGAGCGATTCCGAATATCGAGTATTCAGTCAAAATTTTGCAGAATATTCGTAATAAATGCATGCGCTTTATGGAAAATTGTTTTGCAAATTTAAATTAGATGCTTTAAGAGTTATTGGATCGCCTTTTGGACGAAGCAAGATTGAAAAACATTGAAAAATTAAGGATTTACAGAATTGCTACTATACCCGATCCACGCTAAAAAATGATCTTTTTCGCAGTAAATAATGTATCAGAAGCAATAAATTGCGTGCTTTTAGAACATCTGAGACAAAGCTGTGATAACGAGGACTATGACGACAGAAGCTCACCTTCGTAATTATGAAGATAAGAACAGCACTGAACTGGAGAAGAAGGCTCGAACAGATTCTTCTTTTTGGAATTGTTTTAAGGAATTTAAAGCCATAGATCCGACAGTAAAAAACCAAATCTCAGCGGAAGTGGACACTTATTTAGCATTACCTTTAGAAAAATGTACATTATGTCCTTTTCAATGATAGAAAATTTTATATAAAACGTTGGCATCTTTAGAAAAACATTTCTGTCACCTCCGGCAAATACATTCAATTCAAAAAAATTATTGTCTGAAGTTGGAAATGTTTAAGAAGAAAACCACAACAGATTTTGGCTTCAAAACATGTAATTTTTGAGTTTCCTTCATCACAATTTACTGATTCATTATTCAGATATGTTGCATAATTTTATTTATACATTTTTATTCGTAGATGTCGAATAATACATGAATATTCGGCCGAACAACGAATAATAATTCGATTATTCGGTGCCGAATATTCCGAATTTATAGGAAATAGCAGGAGTACAACTAAAATATCTTTAAATAACGCTGTTTTTTCTTCTCTTCTTGTATTGTGTTTTTTTAAATATATTTTAACAAATGATCGTTTTGTATATCGATATGTAATGTAATAAGTTTATTTAATAACAACAAAGTTGTTTCATAGAAACAATTACAATATAGTATTATAACAAATAATATCTTTGAAATTATTTTGCAATGATCCAATTTTAATGCCCAAATCTGTCCTAAACAAAAACTGTGTCTACTCTATTCCCTGCCAGTGCGGGAAACAATATATTGGCGAGACTTGCAGACCTTTACATGTTAGGGTAAACGAGCATAAGAAGAAAGTTCAGCAGGGCGAAATTTACAGTTCCAAACTGGCTGAACATGCTTGGGAAAATGTACACCATTTCCAATGGAAAGATGCTAAACCCTTAATGTATGAGGAAAACTAGTTCAAAAAAAAAATTGAAAGAGTCTGCTTTGATCGAAAACTCTGGAGATGCTGTCAGCCAAGCTAGCATAGAATTTCCTGAACTCTGGTTTTCCGTTATTCAAAACAATCCTTTAAGTCACTAATCCGGTAACAAACAACTCATTACCACAAAATAATGTGACAAACAACCTTAATCCGGTCGTTAATCTTCCGCAGGTAGTCCCGTCCCTACCCATACTAGATCCTAACCACCCAATCAATAGTAACGCACCTATAACCTGCTCCCACTCTTACAATACTCGGTATAAAAACTCGAAAAGAAAATTGAAATGTTTATCATTTCTCGTGATCGCTGAAGACGGAAACAGATTGTTGAGCAGTTTACGAAACGTCCGAATTTATTTTTTATACTCATGAAGTATTATATCTTTTTGATACTAATACTCATTATATTGTACTATTCTAGCCTAGTACTATCAGCAATAACGTCCAAAATAACGGTGTCCGTATAGTATTATAACATTGTAACTATTATAACAATAATTGAAATCATAGAAAATTTAAACATATTAGTAACACATTAGTGTTAAAGTTAAATATCATAATTTTCTAATAAAATTTTTTTACATTTAGTTATTAATTGATTCAGGTTAGAACTATTTTTAGTTTCAAGAGGTACTTCATTCAATATTATTTAAATCGGAAATACATTTCAATGTGTGCTTTTTTTTGAGAAGGTATAAATTATTTTTATTTTTCGTATTATAGGAATGGATTTCATGATTGTATGTAATATATTTATTGAAATAACTAAGCATAAGGCCGTTAACAATTTTAAATACAAAAACAATAACGTTTAAATAATTTTTTTGACTAATGGAAAGCCACTCTAAACAATTTCACATAAAAGATATATCTTTTGCATTTTAATATAATACGCATATCTTTATTCTGCAGTTTCTGTCGGCGAATAATATCCATTTTATCTATCGATAATAATAGAGTACTATAATATTCAAAATGAGGTTTAATAATTGCATTATATATTTAAATTTTAGTCCAAACTGACAAATGCACCGATATTATCGTTACTAAACAAATATTATTCCCAATATTTTTTGAAATGAAATCTATATGCTTTTTAATTTAAGATTTTCATCATTTATTATACCCAGGTATTTTATTTCAGTAACATATTTTATTATATCCCGGTCAGTATTAATTACCAATTTATCCTTATTAAACTTATCGATAAGTTACTCTTGAAGTTAATTTCCATTCCACAATATATGATAGATTTCTTCCATATTAAAGTTGTACAGGCCTTGTACCCAAGTGTATTTGTACCTATTAAATTTTCGGCTCCACGAGCTGCTACATATAATTACATACATATAATTCTGCGACCCAAAATTGGTCACGATCCATTGGTTGGGAAGTAGTGGACTAGAGCAGTGTTTCTCAACCTTTTCTGGCCCGGGACCCCCCGAAATTATGTAAATATTGTCTGCGGCCCCCCTATATTATGGTGTATCAAAATTATGGGAACACGAGTTTTTTCGAAAAGGCGACGTGTGAGCAAGGGAAAATTTTTAAACTAAAACTTATCCACAAAATTGAATGTAGTATTGAAATTTTCCAGAAAAAACCTGACGTATCAAGGACAATTTCGAATTTTTAAATGGGAACGTATGTCATATTGGATATCTTTGGATAGAGCTTTTCAAAAACTTTTATTTAAACATTTTTTTAATATCTTTTACGATTGACAAAAAACAGTGATATTTTTAAATTCCTTATAACGACTTGAAAGTAAAGTATTTTTATTTACAAGTGTTCAAAGTGTGTTCCATTTTAATTTAAACACATTCGCATTCTTACTCAAGAGTTATCTGTAACTCTTTAATTAAAAAAATATATATAATAAAAAATATTACACTTTCAAGTAGTATCTACTTCAAAGAATAACTTGAAAGTACTTGAAGTACCTCCAACGCGAACCATGGTCAGACAAACCCATCAACCGACACTTATAATTTATTTGACCTTGATATAGTCTACTTATAGTCTGTTTCTTTAGTTAAAGCGGAAATAGATATTCAAATCTAGTAATTTTATCGATTGAATGAAGCTTTTGATCATTTTGTTTAGTAAAAGCCCATTTAGTCATTATAAAGTTAGCTAGTGACAACTTGAAATAGCCTGTAGTTTAAATTATTCAAAATAAATATATTATGTATAAAAATAAATAAAATATTTATTTTATTTATGTTATGAAGTATTTTTATGAATATAAATATAAGATACTCGTATTTATAAATATGAATAAAATTTATATCTAGCAAGATTGATTATATTTTTATTATATTTTCATGTTTCCATCTTGTATGACTTCGCGGCCCCCCGGTTGAGAAACGCTGGACTAGAGTATTCACGTTTGTTGTTATTTAGTGTAGAGTTTACGATAAATAACTTTTCTCGTCCTTATACACATAACCTTAACATTTAGATACACATAAATAACAGAGAAGCACTTGTTACTTAGGTATGTGTCAAAAATTTAGTATTTTTTTCAGCTAATGAAATTTTTTTAAATTACAATTACCGTATTAGCCCGTATATAACGCGATATTTTTTAACCAATTATTTTCTGTGAAAAAATTGACTCGCGCTAAATTCGAGGTCTAGGTCAGCGTTTCTCAATCGGGGGGCCGTGAAGGCTTCGTCGGGGAACCGCGAAGTCATACAAGATCGAAACATGAAAATATAATAGCAATGCGCTCAATCTTGCAAGATATAAATTTTATTCATATTTATAAATACGAGTCTTATATTTATATTCAGAAAAATATACCTGTCATAACATAAATAAAATAAATATTTTATTTATTATTCTATCTAATTACTTATTTTGACAAATAATTTAAGCTACAGGCTATTTCAAACATTTAAGCGGAACTAAATGGAGTATTAATTTTCTAACGTTGTCACTAGCTAACTTTATAATGAGTAAAATGGGCTTTTGCTAAACAAACTGAACAAAAGCAGTAAATACGACTTAAAAGTTCAATATTTTTTATTATATATTTTTTTATTACTCTCCGAGCTACAGATAACTCAAGAGTAAGGATGCGAATGTGTTTAAATCAAAATATAAGGCACTTTGAAAACTTGTAAATAAAAATACTTTACTTTCAAGTCGTCGTAGGGAATATAATCGTCATATATATTATAGTTTTTTGTCAACCGTAAAAGATACTGAAAAAATGTTTCTTTAAAAAAGTAAAAGTTGTTTCTTTTGAAAAGCTTTATCCAAAGATATTCAATATGACATACGTTCCCATATAACAATTCGAAACTGCCCTTAATATCCTGTACTTCCGGTAAATATCAATACTACCATTTAATGTTTTGTATAAATTTTAGTTCAAAATTTTCCCCAACTTGCTCACTTGTTGCCTTTTCGAGAAAAATCGTGTTAGAAAAATCGAATATATATATACACACATAGGGGGGCCGCAGACAATATTTATATAATTTCGGGAGGTCCCATGCCAGAAATGGTTGAGAAACACTGGTCTAGGTAATGGAATGTAATATAAACAATCCTTCTTATTAGTGCGCCTATGCCTCCACACCATCCTAAGAAAGGTGAAAAGACAGTCTTTGAAAGTTATTGAAGTCAACTGGTTACGATAAGTCCAGAATTACTGTTATGCTTGCCGTTACTGCTGATGGACAAAAGCTTCAACCTTACGATATTTTGAAACGTAAAGCAAAGCCCAAAGAAAAGCTGCATCCAGGAATAATTTTTCGGGTCCAAGAAAAAGGTTCGATGACAGAGGAATTGGTATTAGACTGGTTAAATGTGATATGCGGAAAACGGCCAGGTTCTCAGAAAACCTCGCTCCTTGATGCATTTCGAGGCCACCTTACGTCAGGTGAAAAAAATCAGGTATTTAATTCCGATAATACCAGGTGTTATGACACCTCAGTTGCAAGTCTTGGATGTGGTGATCAATAAACCATTTAACTAACGAAAATAATACAACAATTGGGTATTAGCGGGAAATCACCCATTGACACCTTCAGCAAAAACAAAGAAATCCTCAGTCTCACTTTTAGGTCGAACTTGAATCGATAGTCGATAGTGATAGTTTTAAGAAATGCTGCATTTCAAATAATTTAAATGGGCCTAAAGATGACATTTTGTGGGAGACTGAAAGCGAGCATACTAACGATACCGATGCGATTTTCGGATAACGTTTTTTTCCAAAATAACTTCAAGAAAAATTTTGGTGTCGCGTTAAATTCGGGGTCGAGTTATATTCGGGCTAATACGGTACTTAAAACAACATTTAAAATTCAAATAAATCTCCGCTTTTTTACTTTTCTATAGGGTTGCTATCTAAGTTTGTGAAACGTCATATGTTATGATTTAATGATAAACATAACCTCACCAACAACACTGAATTTGGTGAACGTTGAGCGACGAAAAGCTGAATATTCTACTCTGCATTTGGGTTAAGTTCCAATAATGCAAACACTTTTAAAATTTGCGAATTTGAACTATTCTAGGTGACGACGTTTCCTCACAATACTTGTTTTTAATTGGCTTCGACTTTATAAAGTCCGTAAATTTGAATTCAGTGAGCGACCACGTACGGATACTCCGCGAAAAGAGAATAATAATTACTTGCATTATTATATAAACCATTGAAGTTTTTGATAAGCTAGCAATATTTTGCAAATTTCACTTTCAAGTATCGTTAAGGTCACTAATTATTTGTAATGCCTGGATGCTGTTGTCATTCAGATAATATATTACGCAGAGTATTTCTTAATTATGATCAATACCTGGTGTTAATGAAAGGACATTTCTATATTTAGATTGTCTAACTCTCTTGTAAATTGTAACTGTATATATAGAAATATTTGAAATTAACAATGGATCTATAATTATGTAATCATTTATGTACTAAATTAATTTACTACTTTATATTTACAAAAAATTAACTACAAATGGATCTTAATATCATCTTATTATTTATGTAAATAACGAAAGTACGAAAGTATTTTTAAGTTTGTAAAATATCTAGTACATGATATATTTTGTCATATTAATTAAAAGTAGAGAATCGTGATCGTGGCGCAGAGACTAATCTTGGTCATTATTTTAGGAAGGATATTTCTAATAATTTTCAAAAGGACATATAGACGCAGGCGTGCTGTTGTATTCTACTCGGATAATATTGAAGGAAGATGAGCGAGAAATTCTCTTCATTATTTAATATTATTATACATTTTCAATTTATCAGATATTAGCCCTTAGGTCTCGGCGATTTAATTATAACATATAATTCAAATCATATCCAAAACAACCGAAGGGTCCCGGGGAAAAAATATCGAACTTAATTTTTCGTCGAGTTTTAGATACTGCTGCCATCTTATGCTAAAACGCCAAGCTTTCGAATACGCTATCATTTTAAGTGATTAAATATTATAATCTGCTTATTTTAACGTATTAAAGATTTGTATACAAGAGAAAAAGCATCGTAATCCGAGCGTATCTGGGTTAAAAACATCGGAGTGCAAAGTAGTAGCTAGTTTTGTTCTACAATTCGCGCGCAGGATAAAACAAGAACTACACGATGTTAATGTATCTTACATCATCTGGTGATACTTGAAAATTGTTTCTCCACGACCACTATAGAATTTACCAATACTAAAACCAATTTTGACTACAGAAAGTTAAATTTCTAACACAAGAGTTGGAATGTTATTCTAAAGCACTAATCTTCTTGTGCATTTTGCGTGTATTTCATTCCATCACTTGTTATGGAATAACCATTCCATGCATGGTTACATTAATGTGGTTACATTAAAATATATGCAATGTTTAAGGCTCGCGCTCTGAATGTTCCACTCGCATCGAATTTTCTCATTCCAACCTTGTTACAGAATATACTATTCTATTTCGTGAAAGGTATTTTTCCTACTAAGGGACATTCTTATCTCGAATACGATCGGAACATTAGCTTGATCAACGAGAAGGCATACACAAAAACACCAAAAGATTGGCGTGATTTGATCCGAAATATTAGGTTAAAACCATCATCTTTCATCGTGGTCAACTGTAGAGAAGAAATTAATTTTTAATCGTGGACCAAGAATTTATTATAGTCTTTTACCGAAAAAAATGTACCATCCCAATGAGAATTGAGCTAAAAATTTCTAACGATAACCCATCTTTCATATTGTACCATGATTTCTTTTTTTTGCCGTGATTTCAGTTACCATATACCCTATACGGGGAAACGTAAGGGAAAAACGACTTCGGCAAAAGTGCTCAAACCATCCTATTCTGGCTCACTGTTCATCAAGGCAGGAAAGCGTAAAGATTTGCAACATTTGAAGCAGTTCCCGGTAAATTCTGAATCAAGAACCTTGCAAACTTGAGATTGGACGATGATGATAGCTGATGACATATGAATTCCGAAGGAAGAAATCTTAAGAACTCTTACTCTTAGTAACCTTAAGAACTCTTACTGGTGAACTCACCAGGTTTTACAAATTGACTAGTTCTCTAAAATATGGTTCATAAAAAAAATCAGTTTTTCGCTTCCTTTTGTTTAATCAACATGTGTTCAGCAAGGATCTGTTCAGTTTTGTACTTGAATCTAACCTGTTATTAAATGGTAAAGTTATATATTGTTTTTACAAAATTGGTTAAAATGGACATTGATGGGTTTCCCCCTTGGATGCATCCTTCAACTGTTTTAAACCTTTAAAAATATAAGAAAAAACATGGAATAACATATAAGTTCAATTCGAAAAGCTCGCGATCTGATAATAAAAGACTGTGTATTTCCAAAGTTACGCCCACTATTCAGCGATGCTCTAAGATGCTTTTATTATCTCGGACGTTCGAATTCTCAAGGTCTTTCAAATAGTTTGAGGTTAGAAAATAGATGGAACAGCATAAAGCACTACCAAATAAATTGCAATACTTCTAAAATAATAATGCGAGATGTCTAATCCACAACCTATTAATAACTTTGAAAAAATCATTTTTTGTGATCTTGTTCAACTCATCCTTCGATGCTGTCTTTATCTCCTCACTCGTAGCGTAGCGTCGTCCTTTCATGGACCTCTTCAGTTTCGGGAACAAGAAAAAGTCACAGGGGGCCAGATCTGGGGAATACGGTGGCTGCGGCATTATTAGTGTGTTGTTTTTGGCCAAAAATTCGTGCATTAGCAACGATAGGTAATTTTTGTTCTTCCACAAATCTGGGCGTTTCTGGCGAATTGCTTCGCGCAAATTTCGCATAACTTGCAAGTAATATTCCTTATTGACCGTTCTACCCTGTGGCAAGAACAAAATTTGATACAGATTCTTCGATCAATTTTTTGGTATAGGCAAAAATTGAAGACGAGCCAAAACACGTGGAAGCAAAGCAACTGTCAAAAATTAACTGAAGATTCAAAATGGCCGAACTTATCGGTATAAGTAAGAGACATGAGTACCAACATAACGCTACAAAAAAATCGAAAATCGAATATACGTAACCCGCGGAAATTCAAAATTCGCGATACTTTTTGAACAGATCTCGGTCTGTCTATTAAGGCTCGTTTATATTGAGCAAGAAAAGAAGAAAGTCAAGTGGGAAGACTACTTGTTCCTAGCTAACTAGCCCTAGGTACTATGCCTATCTACTTGCTTCAAATTTTAGTATATTTTTTTTGTAAAATAACGCATTTTTTGTGTTTTTTTGGTTGACGATTTACAAAAATTATAGTTATGTAACAGACTAGATTAGAAGACGTATCATGGTGTATTGGTTAGCATACTCGCTAGCTACCGACAATTCTAGGTTCGCTCCCGGTCAGAGGAGACCATTTTATTTTTAGTTTTTTTCCCCATTTTTTATTCTCTTTAAATTATTTTTTCAAAATTCTAGTTATATTTTGGCAAATGTTGCTTTTATTTTTTAAAAGCGTAAATTTAATAACCAGTTGGAATGTTGGAATTATATTTTCATTCTGTGTCATGTATAGGAAACCAAAGGGGCGGTGCAACGACAACCAATAAAAGCCATAGGCGCAATTTTCAAAATCTTAATGAACCTTGCTATATAAAAAAATACTGCACATATTTAGAAACCTAAATAATGGTATTAGATATTCGAATTTTAATTAACAAAAAAATATTTTAACATAAAATTTGTTTTTAAAGCTCTTATATTAACAGACGATAAATTATTTTAAAAATATCGTTCATTTTGCCGTGATTACTACAAAGCAAAATTTGTCCTACACACTCAGCATGCCGCCTTCACTTATTATATACCTGCGAAACCCTGAAATGTGTGAAAATTCTTCACATCAATTTTTTACATTCAAACTAAGTTTTAATAGTTTAACAGTTATTCAGCAACTGTTTTTGTCATATTTACCTGCTCAAATGTGAACAACACTTGTCTGGTTACTTTCTTACGAAAAACGCAAGCAAGTCTGCCCGCTTTACTTGCTCAACGTAAACTAAAGGTTGCTTTACATTGTGCCTGTCACAACCCATTTACTTATCTAGATAAGTGGTGTCCAACCAAATTGGCATAACATATTTAATGTTAGATATGTTTCACGTGTTGACTGGGTGATAGATATTAAAAAAATCACTTAAGGACTAGAGTAAAAATTCATAAGGTAGATATTCTTAAAAAATCTTGAGGATAGAGAGAGGGAGATATTTAGAAAATGTCTGAAGGATAGAAGGATAGAACTTCAGAAAATCACCTGAAGATGCGTAGGAGGCCGGTAGAAATTCAAAAAATTCGCCCGTCTTCAATTTAATCTCGATCCATATGTTGGATACCACTGACCTTGAATAAAACAAATGTCACAATAAAAGAACACTTGCATGGACAAACACAAATTAGATAAAAATCTGTTACTAGATACCAACGAAATCATTAAATGTGTAAAAAATTTCACTTCGCATCAATTTTTGGTGTAAGATTTTCATCTGATTAGATGAACTAGTATCCGGTAAACATTACTTCCTTCTCATTTTCTGTTTAATTTTATGTTGTTAAACTTTCTGAAACAGCTGTTTTTAATCCTGATCTAGGGATACATGCCTGATATGTAGTATGAGCTGCAGACGGCTCGTCCACCAGCTAGACTACCTTGAGATCATAGCTGGCTGGGTATGCCGCTGACCCCCCTGACCGCCGTGAGGTCGTCTCTCGCGAATACCACCATCCGCCATCCTTCCTTCTTTACTTGCCCACTACACACAAACATCCACACTCATACATCCACATATACATATACAGGGTGTTAGGTAAATGTCCGGCACAATTTAAAAGACAGCATGGTGACATATAATGCAATCGATTTTTCCTTTGACAATTTTCCCTAAAATGTGAATTTCATCCAAAAATAAACAAACAAAAAGATGCCCCAAATATTAAAAACCACTGACTTTTTTATTTTTCATATTAATCCAGAAGTTGTGTAGCCATAGAGAAAAAAATATTTTAATTGTAGTTCAATAATAGAATATCAAAGTACGTGCACGTCATAATCTAAAATTTTATTCCGATTTTGTTAAAAAAAATGGCACATTTCACATTTGAAGAATATGTAGACATGCATTTTGTGTATGGGGAATGTGTCGGCAATGCTGTGGAAGCAGAACGACGATATGCTGAACGGTTTCTGAATAGAAGGCACCCAAACAGAAAAACTTTTGAAGCGGTAGCACAACTAGGGATGGGAAAAAAGCATCGATGTATCGAAAACATCGATGTTTTTACCATCGATGTTCAGATGGCGATAGTATCGATAAAATATCGATGTCTACTACCGATGTCGATGCTTAAACTTTGAAATTCAGAAACTACTGCTAGAGCGCTGGAATCTTAAAATTTTAATTTTTATTAATATTAGTACACAAAATATAAGCGCCATCTATTGTGATATAACAATACTAATAGTGTTAGTTCTTATTCTTTTTAGCAGTTAGCAGACTAAGTAAAAAATAAGAATAACAATGCAACGACCAACGACGCCAACAAACTTGTTGCTTTTTAAGTCTTGTTGACACTATCCCAGTTGTTATTCCCCAATCCCTGGAATTACCGTATTGGGAAATATAATTATAATCTATATATATAAAAGCAAGTGTCCTGACTGACTGACTCATCACCACCCAGCCCGAACCCCTGGGCCTAGAATCTTGAAATTTGGAGAGTATATTCACTCCATGACGTAAGCACCCACTAAGAAGGGATTTTTCGAAATTCAACCCCTAAGGGGCGAAAAGGGGTGAAATGTGATTTCACGGATTCTTTTATATCTCTTCGGGTCGATGGGATATCGACTTAGTTTTTGCTTACAAAGATTATCCATACAAATGCCGAAAAACTTATTTCAAGATTTTGTTCTAATCAACCCCTAAAGGGGTGAATCTACAAACGGGGTGAATTATACATCCCGTCGTATTTCCTGTGTTTGTTGAGTTGTAAGGTTTCTTTTTGGCACATAGGTGTCTTTTTACAATATCTCGAAATGGTTTTCACAGTTTTTTAAAATTTCACCCCTAAAGGGTGAAAAGGGGTGACATGTGATTTCAAGGATGCTTTAATATCTCTTAGGACCAATAAGATACCGACTTGGTTTTTGCTTACAAAGATTATTCATACGAATACTGAAAAACTTATTTCAGGTTTGTATCCTAATCAACCCCTAAAGGGGTGATTATACAATTGGGGTGAATTATACATGCCGTTGTATTTCCTGAGATTGTTGAGTTATAAAATTTCTTTTTGGCACAAAAGTGTCTTTTTAAAATTTTTCGAAATAGTATTGACAGTGTTTTAAAATTGCAGCCCTTAAAGGAGAAAAGGGGTGAAATGTGAATTCAAGGATTTTTTATATCTCTTAGGACCAATAAGATATCGACTTAGTTTTTTCTTACAATAATTACTGATACAAATGCCGAAAAACTTATTTCAGGATTTTGTCCTAATCAACCCCTAAAGAGGTGAATCTACAAACGGGCTGAATTATACATCCCGTCGTATTTCCTGTGTTCGTCGAGTTATAAAATTTCTTTTTGGCACATAAGTGTCTTTTTAAAATATCTCGAAATAATATTGACAGTGTTTTAAAATTACACCCCTTAAGGGTGAAAAGGGGTGAAATGTGAACTCAAGGATTTCTTAATACCTCTTAGAACCAATAAAATATCGACTTGGTTTTTTCTTACAAAGATTACCCATACAAATGCCGAAAAACCTATTTCAGGATTTTGTCCTAATCAACCCCTAAAGGGGTGAATCTACATTCGGACTTAATTATACATCCCGTCGTATTTCCTGTATTTGTTGAGTCTTAACATTTATTTTTGCCTGATGGTTGTTTTTTTAAAATATCTCGAAATGGTTTTGACAATTTTTTAAAATTGCATCCGTAAAGGGTGAAATGTGATTTCAAGGATTCCTTAATATTTCTTAGGACCAATAAGTTATGAGCGATTTGATTTTTGCTTATAAAGATTACCTATACAAATGCCAAAAACTTATTTCAGTATTTTATCCTAATCAACCCCTAAAGGAGTGAATCTACATTCGGGGTAAATTATACATCCCGTCGTATTTCCTGTGTTTGTTGAGTCATAACATTACTTTTTGGCACATAGATGTTTTTTTTAAAATACCACGAAATAATTTTGACAGTTTTTTTAAATTTCACCCTTTTGGGTACTTTTTATTCGATAGAACGTTTTTTGGACATAGATACATGAAATTCGGAAAATATATTCCACTAAGAAGGGAATTTTCGAAAGTAGACCTCTAAGGAGGCAAAAAGAGGGTGAAATATGATTTCAGGAATTCCTCAATATCTCTTAGATCCAATCATATATCGACTTGGTTTTTGCTTACAAAGGTTACCCATAGAAATGTTAGCAACAGAAATTCACATCTACATCTACATTCGGAGTGAATTATAGAAACCTTACATAGGCTTCTATTAAATAGAAACCTATGTAGATTTCTTTTTAAAATATTTAGTAAGCGTTTTGACAATTTTTTTAAATTTCATCCCTAACGGGGTTAATTGGTATTTTCATATTCGATAGAACGTCCCTTGACATACAGACATGAAATTCGGGAAATATATTCCCCCCATGACGTAACACCCACTAATATGGAATTTTTAAAAATTCGATCCCTAAGGGGGTGAAAAGGGCAGAAATGTGATTTCACGGATTCCTCAATATCTCTTAGGACTATTGAGATATTGACTTGGTTTTTGCTTACAAAAGTTACCCATACTTAGTTAAACTTAAACTTATTTTATAATTTTACCCTAACCAAACCCTAAAAGGGTGGCTCTGCCTTCAGGATGTAGAACCCTTCGTATTTTCTTCGTTTGTTGAGTTATACACATTCCTTTTTGGCATATATATGTCTTTTTAAAATACTTAAAAAATTTTACAATTTATTTTTTACTCATTTTGACGTAAGAACCCACTAAGAAAGGATTTTTTGAAGTTCGATCTCTATGTGGTGAAAGAGAGTAAAATGTTTTTTCACGGATTCCTCAATATCTCTTAGGACAAATGAGATATCGACTAGGTTTTTGCTTACAAATGTTACCCATACACATGTTTAAAAACAATCTGAGTATTTTACACTAATGACACAAATGAGATCGACAACATACCGTAGCGAAGCACGGGTGCTTAGCTAGTTTATTAATAAAACTATTATTAGGATTGTTATATTGTAATGTTAGTGTAAAATTAATATTAGGATTGCTATGTTAGTGTTATTGAGAATAAACATTACCTATAGAGGCGCTGTTGTCGCTTACAAAATGGCGATTGGAATAGGATTTTTTGACATTTGCCATTTGATACACAATTCACATTGCAGTTAATTTTCTGTTGCGATTTTAAAGACATTTTATTAAAGTTTTCTTCACTTTAACACATACAAACAATGCAATTAAATGAGCCACATGCAACAAAATCCTATTCCGTTAAGTTCCAAAATATTCTGCTAGGCGTCACCACAGTTATTGTCAGTTCTCAATAAAAAATGTAATATGTATGTCAACTTAAAAAAGTGAAAAAACAAATGTGTATGACAGTATGTTATTTTTATGTTAAATAATATAAAATTAACATTAAGATTACTATATTAGTATTATAATAAAATGCAATATTTCATTTTAGAAATGTAAAAATAGTAGGAACAAATTAGGATTATTATATTGGGTAATGTTAATTTGAAATTAATTACTATTAAAAAAGAATATTTCTATTTAAAAATGTAATAAATGCTTTTTGTGTATTATAAGTTATTTTTTTTCCGTATTTTATCTTTACATTATTAAATAAAACCTATATAATATAAATAAATACCTTTTTTTAATATTAATAAAACATCGATGTATCGGAAACATCGATGTTTTTCCTTCGATGTTTTTTCAACATCGATAGTAAGGCGTCGATGTCAACATCGATGTTAAACATCGATGTTTTGCCTTCGATGTACAATCCTAAGCACAACGATTACGCGAAACTGGATCTGTTTTGCCAAAAGGAAGTTAATTAGGAAAACCAGTGGAATTGGATGTGCACATTTTGAGCATTTGCTTCAATTATATTATTTTTATTTTTTTTTAATATTAAAGTTTTCCTTATTTCTTTTTTTTTCAGAAAATTGAAAAAGCATTTTGTTTAAATAAAATTACGGTATTGTGTCCATGGTTGTTTCTATTTATCTCAGTCACATATGTGATTGTTGTAACAGACAAAATATTAGTGGTTCCTAAACGGTGGTACTGCATCGATTATCAAGCGATATACGCATCTTATCCAAAAATGGTTGAGGACTTTTTAGCTCTAAATGGGCCAACAATGCTGCCTTTAAAATTATGCCGGACATTTACCTAACACCCTGTATACATCTACACAACGCATCGATTGCTAAATATGTCTATTGTTATACGGACGTGCCTGAAACCATAAACCATAAGGATCACAAGAAAAATATGTAAATTTTAGAGGTTTACTTGGTGAATGTAGATTTGGATTTGAGGGAATAAATTGGAATAGAAATACGGAATAGATATTTATAACTGCATATAGAATTTTTGGTTTTACCATGTTAAAGAACATTTTATTTGTTCGCAAAGATTTATTTAAAATAATTGGAAAGTTTAACTCCTGAAATGTAAAGTCAGGAAAATGTCAAACTTATTATTTTGTCTAATGACATTTTCCTCTGTGCATTTACTAAATATTGCATTGTTTGTAGTAGAATTTTCGTCTTTCCAATCATTTACGTCGCTGACACTTAAGAAATTGCATGTATCGTTTTGGCGTTATATAAGAACTTGCTCACCATCGTTCATAGCAAAATGTAACTTGAAAAAATTATATACGGTTTGAGAGAGCAACGTTGTCTGTATACAACAATGCATATGATCTTAACATCTACTGCTAACAGCTACTGCTAGTGTGCACAGTGAGGAGGGGAAGTTGATGCTTGTAATCCAAGCTCAGTGCGACAGTCCTCCCTCATACAGTCCTGTATCACATTTGCCAATTTTCTCCAAAGTACTAGAAAAAATTATGTCCAACCAAGTCATCAGATATTTTGAAAGGTATAAATTATTTAATGAGCCACAGTTTGGTTTTCGCTCTTATCTATCGACAGTAGATGCAATTTTAAACTTGTTAGCAGAGACAACTAGAAGTTTAAGAGATTTATCGAAAGCCTTTGACTGTGTTTTTCAATTAATCCTCTTGAAACTTTAGAAAATATGTTTTAGATGAAAGCAGTTGCGCATTCGTAAAATTTTATCTGTCTAATAGAATGCAGTATGTAGCTATCAGTAATACAAATTTTGATCTCATTCCACTCAATTGTGGTTTTTCACAGGGATCACTTCTTGGCCCATTATCATTTCTAATTTTTATCAATGATTTTTCCTCATCATTTATTATTAGATCTAAAGATCCAGATAAAACACTGGCAATTAACGTTATATTATCAACGTTCTTCTTCTTCTTAGAGTACCATGCTCGATGCTCTGAACTGACAAGTTCGTACTGAACATATTCTGAGTGTAGGCTATTTCTCCTCTTGGCCCATTATCATTTCTTATTTTTATCAATGATTTTCCCTCATTATTTATTGTTAGATCAAGAGATCCAGATAAAATATTGGCAATTAACGTTGTATCATCAACGTTCTTCTTCTTCTTAGAGTGCCATGCTCAAAGCTCTGAACTGACAAGTTCGTACTGAACATATTCCGAGCGTAGGCTATTTCTCCGCATATAGTTGTGTTGTGTGTGTTGCCTGCATATAACACAATCGAATGGGGCCTACAATATATTATCGTGGAATCCGACCACTAATTATTTTCGGGAAATTTTACTAGGGCTTTTACCTCGGTGGTTGCCCGATGCCTTCCGAGGGAGAAACGGTCGAAAAAATGTAAGGTGTTTTTCTGGTACCGGGGAATGAACTCTGGCATGCCGTTCAGTAGTCCACACACTCACTAACTGAGCCACGACCGTTCTCGACGTTATCTTTATCTCGACGATCATCAACGTTAGATTATTTATTTCAACTTCATTGACAGGAATGCCAGTTTCCCATTCATCAAGTATAACATGCTTTTCTTCTACCATCCTCGCATTAGATGTTGAATAGAATTAGCGATTAGAGTTTATAGGTACTTTTGAAAATATCAGTGCAGAAAGAAATATTCAAAATATGAAAATGACAGGCCATACAATAAATATATTTTTTTTTTGTTAAATTAATTATGCAATGACCAATTTAAAATCTAATTATTTAGTATTAATGAGCGTACTTTTTAAAATAAAATATATGCTACTCCTATATGTTAATCCAGCGTTTCCCAACCTGTGGTACGCGTACCACTGGTGGTACGCGAGTTGCTGGTTGGTGGTACACGAAAAATAATCAATAATGGCGGACATAAAAATTTTTAAAAAATTAAATCTCAAAAATATCAGAAACGTTTTTTCCTACAATTCATAAAAACATGTACAATCGATGATCGAAAATCCGGCAATCGATATCGTAAACCCCTTCTATAAAGAAAATTTAGAAAAAGCTACATCATTATCAGTAAAAGATAAAGAAAATTTAATACAATTATCATGTGACAGAACTTTACAAGTAGAATTCAAACAACACAATGTAATTAATTTTTAGTTAAACATTGATAAAGAATATGAACAACTTTCTGAAAAAGCTTTTAATTATTATTACCGTTTACTAGCACGGAATTAGTAGAAAGAGATTTTTCTTCATATATTTAAAAATTAAGTATCGAAACAGATTGAACGCAGCTGTAGACTTAAGGGTATACCTCGAATCTTTTGAACCAAATTTCAAAAAATTATGTTCGAAACAAGCACAAGGATCTCATTAAATTTATTTTATAAAAATATTTGATAATAATAATGATTATAATAATAAAAATATAGAAAATATATTAATTGGTTTTTTATAATTCTGTGTTTTTATTAAAACAATTTATAAGTAAACGAAATATGACAAAATAGTAGAATCTACTATTTTGTCATATTTCGTTTCTATCTACTATTATATCTACTAAGTAAATTTAAATTAATATACGAAATACAATCATTTTTACGAAGTGGTACAATTTAAGGTGATGTACTACCAAGTGGTACGCGAGCCAAAAAAGTTTGGGAAACGCTGTGTTAATCAAATAGATGTTTGTTTTAAGTTTAAAAGGTACTCTAATGCAGTGTGCTCAACTGAAAATGTACCGCGGACCCCTAAAAATAAATGTAGATGAGAACGTCCTAATATGGGCTCTGCATTAAATATGGGCTCTGCATTAAATATGGGCTCCCAAGAAAAATTTACTAATATAGCTAACATCATCTTTCGGCAATGGCTTAAAACCAGGGCTTCGAACCGTTTCTTTTTTTCGTTTCGGTTTTCGTTCCGGTTCAATTAAAAAAATATATATCGGTTCGGTTCCGATTTCCGTTCCGGCAAAAATAACGGTTTTTTTCGGTTTTCGGTTTTCGGTTCAGTTCCGAGTGATAAATTTTTAAATGATTTTATATATATTAGAAATTTATTTTCTACTATAATTTAGAAGAACATTTTATTCCTTATTCTGTGATAATATTACCAAGGTCGCTGCCAGGAGGGAGTTCTGGGCGTTCAACCCCCCTCCCCCGAAATAATAGAAGCGCATTTTTGAAATTATCAGTTAAAAACTTACGAATTACGATTTTTTTTCTGCTCATCTGTTTAAAAAATAATCTTAAATAAAATGTATTTTATATTCACTCACATAAACGTTATCTAAACCGAAATAAACCGATATTTTTTTTCGGTTCAGATCCGGTTTTCGTTCCGACAAAAATAACGGATTTATGCGGTTTTCGGTTTTCGGTTCAGTTCCGGTTCGAAGCCCTGCTTAAAACACACCTACCTTTCGTTCAACAATTTTACAAATTAAGTGCAGTTGAGTTCTTGTTCCGTTAGAAACGAATTACAGTAAATGTATTTGCCTAATTTTAATTATTTATTAAGGTAAGTTGTTGTTATAAGAATGGGCAAGATTTTTATTCGATCTGCTTGTGATTTATACTTGAAGCTGTTGTATTGTGATCGAGGTATATTGTTACTAGGAGCTACTGCTTCACTTAATCTCAAAAAAGTCAAACATTAATTTAGATTTCCATGTGCAATGTTGGAAATGTTGGGCCAGGGCATATTCAACAATTTTGTCCAGCTGACGACGACATGAACGTTGATGAAGTAGGGCAACAAAGTCCGGATAATGATGCTGCTTGCATGTTTAGTGAAGGTTGTTTTTTACAGGATCAAAGGGCCGAGATTTGGGTTCGGTGCCTTATGTGCAATATGTGGGCACATGGACAATAAATGCTCTGGGACAGAAAAAGATTTATATGAATGTGATTTTAGTCAGTAATCAATTGTTAAACTGTTACTTTGAGTTTGTATCTTAAACAAAAATAAAATTTATTTTGAACTATCCTATCTTTAATGGGGGCCCATATTTCATACACTCAATCCTGATTCGAACATTTTCAAATTATCATAGTTGGCTTTGAACCACATTATTTTTCTATTTTTCGAAACAATGCAATTTTGAATATTGTATATAAGTCTTTGGGGTAGATGTATGCTAATTCTAAGATCATTTCTTCAAAAACTTAAACACTTATCGAGAAAAAAATAAAAAGGGAGCCCATATTAGGACCTTCTCCTCTACTATTAAACAAATTGTACATGTAAACTCTACATGTATCTTAGTAATAAAAAATCACTGAAAAATGAACAAAATACGCAGAAAATGAACAAAGGATCATAAAAAAAATGCACAAAAACTCCCAAAAATAATAGTTTATAAGCCTTTCGCGGACTACTAAAATTTTGCTAAGGACCACCAGTGATCCGCGGACCACCGGTTGAGAAACACTGCTCTAATGGATACTGAATAATTATATTTAGATCCGCATCCGCACATCCATGATCCGCATCCGATCCGCATCCGCAGCTTTTGTAAATAACAAATCCGCATCCGATCCGCATCCGCAAAAATATCCGCACTATCCGCACTACAGGTTTTGCTGTCTGGAAAGAACTAACATATTTCGCCTGTTTAGGTAACCTCTGCTCTAAAACGCTACTGAAAATTTTTGGATTTACCATCTTATTTATTACTAACCTAACCTAAGGGACCCCAAAAGTTAGAAGGCCTAGATGCGCTAATAACTTATTTAAATCTAGAGAGAGATAACAATTTTGGGGGGCCTAAGCGTTCTTTTTCGTAGGGAGTAAGTGGAGTGCTGGTTTTTTTAATATTGAATTTAAAAAAAAAATCAGAAATGTTACTTGATAGAAGGTGCTTCATATTTTTAGGATCAAGTAAATCTCTTACGCCATTTCGCGCATGAGTTAGGCGTTGCAACTTTTTCAAATAGCAACATGTGTCATTTTTCAAATTTTTGGGATCTGCAAGACTTTTTACTTCGGGTAGTATAAAAAAATAGGCAGGTTACATAATAAAATTTTCGAGAAAAAATTATGTAGGTAAATTTTGGTATTTAAATAAAACTTACTAATCAGTTTTATGTAAAAAAAAACCTCTATCAGATTTAAAAGCCAGAATTAGAGCAGAGGTAGGAAGAATTATGTCGAAAGTGTACCAGGCAACTTTTGTCCAAAATATTATTTTCTATAATATATTCAATAATAAAAAGAAAGTTAAGTTGATTGTCTCAACTCAGTCTTGATCATGGACAATTGTCTTAATAAAAATAACATAAAGTGAGATTGAATGCTACAAAATATCATGTATATACAGACAACCGAAAATAACCGAGGACTGCGTAGTCAGAACACAATTGCTTGTTTCTCCGAAAGTAACCGAAGATTTAATGTTCACGCAGATATTGCGGATAAGCGGATATGACATTTAATCCGCATCCGATCCGCATCCGCATGGTTTAAATGATAATTTATCCGCATCCGCAGTAAAGTTGCGGATATCCGCGGATAATCCGCGGATACCCGCGGATTTGCAGGGCTCTAATTATATTATTAACTGGTCATTTTATATATTTGTCCGGCCTCTAATTATCAATATATATATATAAAATGTCTAATATAGATATACAAAATTATAAACTAACAATGAATGGGGAAATTATAGAATTTGTTAATGAAATTAAATACTTAGGACTCATGTTAGACTGTTGCTTAACTTTCAAGAGTTATTTTCAATATATACATAAAAAAAATCTCAAAAAAATTGTATTTCTTTTCTCGCGTTTCAAAACATCTTACATGTTGGGCTAAGTCCATAACTTATAAATCAATCATACAACCACATTTTGATTATTTTGCTACTATTTCATTTCTTTTTGATAATACAAGTATACAGGCTCTCCAAAAACTTCAAAATAGAGGCATGAGAGTAATTTTGAGGTGTGGTAGATTAACTCCTATTCGCCTAATGCTTGACACTTTGGGTTGGTTAAATGTTAAAAATAAAATCAAAATTCTAACTTTTATTTTTATTTTCAAAATTTTTCATGGAGAGTAAAACTATCTGACTAATTTTATTACTTATAATCATGAAATTCATAGTTATACACGCGAACTAGTGGTAATATTTATGTATATAAAAAAACAAACCTTAATTAGTACAGGAAATGAAGCTCAAAAAATGACAAAACCTCGCAATTTTTTCGTCCAGCATCGATTTGGATAAAAATTTGGAATTAGGCTCATTTCACCCTCTATTTCATTTTCTACATTGTGCTGTTGTACGCTTTTTGTTTTTTAACGGTGAAAACTACCCCTAATTGTAAAAAATTATAAAATAACATTTTAAACCTTAATATGGGTAAAATTTGGTTTGGATTAGCTAAATATGGATCGTTTTATGCTTTAGAATACAATTTCATAATGTTTCAACCCTTAAAAATCAACCCTTGTTGGATTAAAAAATGATTTTATCTTGCATCGATTTGCACCAAAATTTGAAATTAGGTTCGTCTCACCCTCTACTTCAAATTTTATATCATGCTCATGGGCACTGTTTATTTTTTAAAGGTGAAAACTACCCCTAATTGTCAAAAATTATAAAATAACGTTGTAAACCTTAAGATGGGTAAAATTTGGTTTGAATGAGTTGAATAATGATTGTTTCAACATACAATACAATTTATAATGTTTCAACCCTTAAAAACCCACCCTTATTAGAGCTTGATATAAAAAAAATCGCACAGAACCGTGCTATTCGAATGTTTCGAAAAAAATTTTATTGGTTTTTTAAACATAGCTCCTTCCTTTTTAGTGATAGAAAGTTTTTTCAAAAACGATTTTGTAGGACTTTTCAAGAGCTATAAGACTAAGTAAATTAAATTCCTTAAGATCCCTTAGTTTTTAAATGGGGTGAGTTGGAAGGGCTCGAATAAGGTGGTGTTCGCTTGTAAATAGAGGTTTTAAACGGCTATATCTCGCCAAATATTCAATGTACAGAAAATATATGCACAGAGAAATTTAAGTCATTAAAAAAGCTACAATTTAGTGCTCTATTATTTTTTTCGTATCTCCCGTAATTTCGGAGATATTTTTGAAGAAAAGAGTGAAAAATACGAAATCGCAAAAAATCGTTTTTTCTTTAAACTCCAATTTTTCTAAAATTAGGCATTTTAAATCGGTCCAACTTCTTGGGTGTACTGAAAATACATATAAGAAGAGAACCACAGAAGGGTGAGGATCAATTTTAATTAGGGGGGTAAATAGGGGGTGGTTTTCACTGATTTTTTCGTAGAAAAAAGTAGGTACCGACCTTATTTTGATAATAAGTCGCTTAATTTTTATGCTAGAGACTTTTTTATTTTTTTGTTTGAAAGGTCTAATCAAATACTTTAAAAAAGGTTCAATGAGTTTTCCTCGAAAAATGCAAATTTTTCCTGTTATTTGACTTTGAATCTTTCAAATTATGCATTTGGCAAAAATAAGTTAACCATTAACATGCCGTATCTCGGTTCGTATTGGTCGTAGAAAAATAGTAAAAAAATTATTTTGTTTGTTTTTTTAAAAGCTACAATTTTGCTTTCTACAGTTTTTTTGATAAAATGCATATTTTTTGAGTTATTCGCAAAAAACTTTTTTAAAACATCGATTTTTTCGTCGAAAAACTGTTGCTTTCAACCGTGAATAACTCAAAAAATATTAGTTTTACGAAGAAAACGTAAAGAACATTTTATTCTTAGAATTACTTTTCCCATCGATTCCTATAGTTAAAATGTAGTAAAAAAATTCCACCCCCGAGATGGGGTGGCAACCACCCCCAAGGTTTTAGCGTACACCGGCATGATGTAGAAAATGATCCTTGGGCTATTCCCTACCTCCTGTGAAAATTTCACGTAATTCCATGCTGGATGAAAAAATTGCGAGCCAAAATGCTTCATTTCCTGTACTAAATGTATCTACGAATGTATTATTTATCAAGGGTTGTAAAGAATATATTTTCTTACCAGAAGATGTCAAATAGTCCAATAATTTAAAAGAATTTGAACGTAATATTTACAATTACTATTATTCGATTACTTAATCATAGTTTTTTTTTTTACTCAATTCAAATCTGAATACTGTAATATCATTTGCTTAAGTTAATGTATTGAAAATATAAATATAAAACTAATTGTACTTTTTGTAAAACTTTTCTGTTTAATTTAATTACTGATAAATTAAAATGTTGGTGTTAAAAAATAAAAATTAAAAAAAAAATGTAAAAATAATGTAAAAATAATGCACACTTTTGTTAAAAATGTCTCTTTTTTTTGTACGATTTAATTTTAATTACTGTAAAATGTATTATCCTCGTGATATTTCTCAATAAATATTATTATTATTATTATTAATAAGTTGATTTAGGTACTTTTTAATTTACAATCTTGTTTTCATTAATTTGCAAGTTATATCAAACAATAATCTGCATAAACCTTGCTGAAATGTAATATTGTAACAGTCATCTAATTCGATTTAGCAAAGGGTTCAACTTAATAGTATCGAATAACGGATAACAAGACATTGTTGACAAACTCTACACAAAATTTGATTCTCCGATATGAAATTCTAATGTTTGTAATAATTCTATTGTGAGTGGTTTGCTGGTTGGTGATAATATGAAAGCTTTATGTTGTGAATTCTATGAATTCCATGAAATGCATATAACAACCGTCATATTATGAATACTTCTGGGACGTTTTTGTACCTTACATTTCTGAAATTCATACGTGTTTGTATGTCAGCAGAATTTTAATGAATTATACTTTTATTTTATTATATATTCTACTTCTGTTAAATTCTATTGAAAGATATTTCAATAGAATGCTATTCTAGAAATTTTTAATATTGTTCTCAAAGTTTATTCTATAACGTCTATTCAAAGCACATTTTCAGAGAAGCCTTGGAAGACATAGCGATGGGGATTCCTTGGAATAGGCTGAATAACATTCGATTCATAGATGACACAGCCAAATTTGCGGACACAATTATTTTGGACCATTGCTGAGAGGATTAGGCTATTAATACAATATATATTGAGTTAAGTATCAAGAGGTATAATACTTCAAAAAATATAAAATTCTGACGTTAGTACTACTAGACTAGAATAGTAAAATATTAGGGATCGACCGACGTATTGGCATCGGCATCGTTGCCGATGGCTACGAATAGTATTTTATCGGCATCTGCAGAAGGTTACATTACTTAAATTATTTCCTATGATTTTTTAAAATTTTTATTTAGATTTTTAATGAGGTTGACTCCAGGGGGAAGAGGGATTCTAGCAGCAGAGTAGAAATAACTTGGCCCAATATTTTCTAACAGAGATATTATTTATCATCACCATGGAAACGTTACATTTAAGCATGAAATAATTTTTTCAAATTTTTTTCGTTTTATCATAAAATATCTCAAATAAAAGTTGTTAGTTATTGCTTTTGTAGCAACTTTTGTTAAATAAATTTTTTCAAAATATTTTTCTGTTGCGATTTATTCGCAAAAATCTTAAAATCGAGTAGTAAACTTCTATTTCTAGTCAACCGATTTTTACCAAAAGTTGGTCAACTCTTACCATTGGTGTTAAAAGCTTAAATATAAAGTTTCATAAAAATCCTCTTAGCTGAATTTGCTCTGCACGTGTACACAGACCAACAGACAGACAGACGGACGGACGGATGGACAAACAGACAGACAGGCAGACAGACAGACCGACAGACTTCATGCTAAAAATAGTCAAAACGTTATGTAGGGACCTCAATTCGTGCAGATCCATCGAAATCTCGAAATGTCAAAATTGGTATGATCACAATACCTCCCTTATACATATATGTTGGCGGTCGGTAAAATAATTGGAATGATTAATTAAATGTATTCATCCATTATAAATAAAATTCCAGTCTTTCGGTAAATGAATTTTTAATATTTGCTATGCTTGAATAAAAAGGAATTTAGGATTGAAACAATATTCCTTGAATTTCAAGTTTAAACGCTAGGTGTTAAATGGTATTTAAATAAATTAGAAGAGAGGGTGCAAGTACGTTGATTGTCTTAAATTTAGCGTTCATTATATTCTGAAGCAGTGTTTCTCAAAGTTTTGATTTCCGCGGACCACTTCAATTTGTTCGCCTACCAGTTAAATGCATTTATTTGGTCTACTTATGTTATTTGATTTTTTTTTTTCATGAATCTCATATTTTGGATTCTCAACCAGATGTCCCCCTAGAATATGAGAGTTTTAGGGAGGGACATCCAATTAATGCATATTGCTCTGAATACACCTTTTAAGTCATTGTGACATTCTTACAAATGATGAAAAAGGTACATAAGGCAAAAAAGGTTGAGAACTACTACACACCTCTATATATTGCGCTAAATATTGTGAATAGCATATTATCCGCAGATATCCACAATTTTAACTGTTAACCGCTTTACGGGCCTATTCTCTAAGCATGATGTTAAAATCTTAGCGTCAGAAACTGACGTTAATTTTTTTAACACCATTTTTAACCTAAATGCTTTTCGCTAAACATATACATATGTGTTAATATTATAAAGCGGCGGCGTTAAAATAGCCAGTTTACGTTCTACAATAAGCGCCTACCGAAACGGTGGCTTTAAAAGTTAACGCTAGTGTTTAGTTTGCAAAAATGGCTGATCTTATTTAAGTAAATGTCATGTTCTTTAAAAAAAAAAATGAATAAAACACAAGACGGTAGGAATATTAATCAAATTTCTATTACTTTTTAAAGTGAATTCTTTACAGTAGAGATAAGAATGACGCTTCATAATTTTTGTTATACAAGTAACCCAGACGCAAGTTCAAGTAATTGTATAGAAAGGAAGTAAATGGAGTATTGGAGAGCAGTTTGGGTTTTTGTTGAGACACAGAACTTAAAATTATAATCTTCTGAAAGTTACAAAACTTCACTTATGCCTCCGCCGTGTTTCAAAATATCGCAGTACATTTTAATGGTGTATTATTTGAAGAAACAATTGATGAGATTGATAATGACGATCACAACAGTGTTATTCCAGGGTAGAAATAGCGTAATAAATCAAATTTAATAATTAATATCACCGAACACCTTTTTAAAAATAGAATGAACATATAATTCACATATTATTAAAAAATTAGATAAACTGTTATAATACAATGTAGTATATAAATTGACTAAACAAAAGTTGAATAAAGTTGAGTATTTTTATTTAATACACTGTGGAAACCAGTTATAATGAGTATCACAGGACAAACATTTCTGTTCCATTTTTAAAATAAATTTCGCCACTGAATATTTAATTGCATTTGACTAAATCAATATGCCTGTTAAAATTCAAAGTAAAAGCGCATGCGCGTGCAGTTAATATTAGCCTCTCTACAGGGTGAGTTAGCGCCTTGCGTTAACAAATATTGTATTAACGCTTACCTTAACAAATGCTCTTACAGAATAGCATTTTTGGATACTGACGTTAGACATGGAGTTAAAATAAAAATATTAACCTGACGCTAATTTTAACGCCTTTTTTACAGAATACACCCGTTAATCCGCTAACTTTAATATTAAGTTACCATTTTATACTGTTTTTATCTAATAATTTCTTAAGTTTTAGTTTCGGATTTAGTTTTGAGTAAATTTTGAGAAATATAACGGCTAACCGTTGTTAGGGTTTTGTAGGTATGACAAAAAACCCTTATACCGTCATTTTGTCGTCTGTCTGTCTGTCTGTCTGTCTGTTCGGTAAAAATTGTAGCCAAACGGCTAAACCTAGAGAGTTGAAATTTGGCATGCTTATACAACTCTTTGACCCGCACATAGGAAAAATACTAAAACATCTAAAAAACATACCCCCCTAAAAATATAAACAAATACGTGCTCATCGAAAACAAAAATATTTTTTTTAAATTCTGAGTAGGGTATCAAATGAAAGCCCTTAGTACGTGGATTAACGATCAAATTTTTATTTTTGCAAAATAAATTATTTTGTTGCGATTTTTGCCAAAATTGTGCAAAAAATTTTTTGTCCCACACCCTGTAGCCCAGATGGTTTAAACTAAAAATCTAAAAAAATTCTAAGTAATGTATATTGGTGTGAACCGAAATAGTACAACAGGAATTTTTGATCAGATTATGTTTTCGGAAAATAACGCATTTTTTGTGATTTTTGGTTCACAAAGTACAAAAGTTATACTAATGTAAGACAATCACATGCTAGGCGTGCGATAGCGAAATGGGTTAGAGCACTGGTCTGAAACGAAGGGTTTCGAGTTCGAGTACGGAGTGAATTTTATTTTTTCTGTTTTTTTTTGCATTTTTATTATGTTGAAATTATTTTGTTAAAATTCTAGTTATATTTTGACAAATGATGCATTTAATTTTTAAGAGCGTAAATTTAATAACCAATCTTATTATATGATTAACAGACGATAAATTATTTTAAAAATATCGTTCATTTTGCCGTGATTACTACAAAGTAAAATTTGTCCTACACACTCAGCATACCGCCTTCACTTATTATATACCTGCGAAACCCTGAAATGTGTGAATATTCACACTTCACATCAATTTTTTTACTGGTTAATTCTTTTACCGGTTAATAACCCTGATTAGAGCCTAGATATGTATATATTAATTTAATTTTTAAATTATAATGGATCATCAATGAAAATAAATGATGCGAAACCGATGTGGGTATTCCTATTAGCAAAAGTTGCGGATGCGGATAGCCGATACTTGGATGCGGTTCGGATGCGGATCTCTAAAAGCTTTCACGCATGGGTCTATTTCTATGGGCTTTATCTGAAGGATACCCAGATGACAGGTAACACCATAAAGATTTTATGCTATTAATGGTAAGCGTATTCAAATAATTCTTAAAAACACTATGGTTGCCATAAACCACGGTTGTCAACCTTTTGTAAATGGTATTTGGTTTAGTTTATCTTAGGTGATTTTCTTGTAGTAGGGAAATTTCTTATTAAGATAAGAATATTTTAGATAGTTTTATTTAAATAAATAAAAAATAACTTGTATAAAATCTCATGGAAAATTATGCAAAGTTCATCTACACTTTTATGGTAAAAAGAAAAGTACAGTTTTTTTATTCGTCATTTTCTTTAATCCGTGTGGTTTAAGATAAGTAAATCCTTGATATGAACAAAGCATGTAATAACGCAATATCAGCGTGTTTAATCTTAAGTTGCTACTGTTTTTGTTGTCAAAACTGAATCACCTTTATCAAAGTTGTGTCTATCCAATAGCCAACACTGCTTATTCTAATCTGAAGTCAGTTGAAAATACTCGTGTTGCATGATAAGATATTTTCAAGGTGCTATAACAATGATTTTATTTCATCTACGTGAACAAAGGTAAATACAAATTACGCATTTAAATTCTGCAGAGGAATATGGCGTTTCGGCTTATGGATTAGGAAAACGTTTTATTTTAATCGCCAAGATTAAGTAACGTGGATAAATATGCGATTTCATATTAGATTAGTAAATTTGGAAAACATGAATTAATATACTGTAAATTCCATTGCGGTATTTATGGCAATGAAATCGCTGACCAGCTGGCAAAGACTGGAGCCTCCAAACCTGGACCCCAACTAATCGACACGGTATATTACCTTGATCTGTTCCCGCTCGTAAGTCAAGCATTTTCCCGCAAATGGCAAGAGGGATGAAACGAAACAGCACAAGTAAAAGGAGCCCACCTACATTCGATTCAACCCCATATTCCACGAAAACCATGGTTTGATAATTTGAATATTTCAAAAATGTCTGTCTCGACCCTTACTCGAATGCGTTTTATCCATTGCCATATATACACACATCTGCATAAAATAAAAGTATTAGAATCAGATCTATGCACCTGCGGTGAACTCGTCGACATGACTCATATTCTGTTTAACTGCCCGAATCACTCAGCCCAGTCTACGAAGCTGTACCAGGATCTCACTAAGCATCTGCCATCCCCTATGGACATGACGACAATTCTCGCACATCCCACCCCCGACATCTGCACACTTATCGCAGGGTTTCTGAATACAATAAAATTCAAACTCTAAATATCACATAATCCAACAATGCTATGCGCTGGTGGAATGGTCAACTGACCTAAGCCAAATAAAATATAGAATAGAATAGAATAGAATACTGTAAATTAGCAATGACACGTTGGCGTATGGCTTATTGCGTTCTCGATTAAACTGCGGATGGTTTACTTGTACTCGTTAAACTCAGAAAATACGTGGATAAATATGCCGTCTCATATTAATTCTGGTATGCATGAAAGAGGGATTTAACTACAGGGTACACCATATATTGCATAGATCACTGTCTATCAACCGTCGGTCTGCAGCAAAGTCTAATTCAAACTTAAAAAAACTGACGTTTTCTCTTTTTGGGAGCTTTAATGTTATGAGCGTTTCAATTACAGTCCGTGCGTAATGTACGAGGGTTGCTACTTAAGTTTTGCGGATATCTAGGAAACAACAAAATTTGTTCATTTAAATATTTGTATCGTTTCTAAAATATTCACCTACATTTTCAATACACTTTTCCATCCTATGAAACCAATCTTGAAAGTACTGGGCTCATAGTACAGGTGTCACATCAGAAACGAGTTTTACGTAGACTTCGATTGCCGCTTCAGAGCAATTAAAATTTAATCCGCGCATTTTGTTGTTTATAGAAGAAAAGAGGAGCAAGTCGCAAGGCTCTAAGTCGGGACTGTAAGAGTAATTCCTTTCACTCCTAAAGTGATCAGGAACTTGGTAGTCCTAGCTGCGGCATGTAGTCGTGCATTGTCATGATGAAGAAAGATTCTCCCTCTTGGTCGCTTTACGTATACTTTTTGGAACACATCAGGCAAACAAATTATGGTATACCATTTAGATGTGACTGTACGACAATGTTTCACTGTAACAGTGGCAATATGACCCGTACGTCCGAAGAATGAAGTGAACATTTTCTTGTCAGGGCTCCGTGTACGTTTCACTGTAACTGGTTTGTTTTCATCTGGGAAAATCTACTGAGCCGACTGCTGTTATTTCCAGTTTCTGGTTCGTAGTAGTAAATACGTTTCGTCACCTGTTTCTATGTCGTAGAGAACTTTTGACTGTTCTTTCTGGCTTTTTGGAACTTTGCGAAATAAGCGTGTGTTTCGATGATGATCTCGTTCGATGCGATTCTTTTTCTAGCGAATCATTTCTTCATGTTTGGAAAGAGAAATAAGTCTCAGGCGGCCAAATTTGGAGAATGGGGTGGATGAGGAATCATTTCGTAGCGCAATTCGACCAATTTTGCCGTTACAATTGTGGACAAGTAAGCTGATGATTTGCCATGGTGGAACAGAACTAAATATTTTCTTCGCCAAATGGGCCCGCTTTTTTAATCTATTTAGCGTGTGATTGATACATTAAAGTGACAAATATTGTCCTGTGATCGTTTTTCCCTTCTCCAGATAGTCGATGAAGATTATGCTTTGCGAATACCAGAAAATCGTGGCCACGACTTTTCCGGCCGAGGAAACCATTTTTGCTTTCTTCGGAGCACGTTTGCCAGGAGAAATCCTTTGTTTTGAATGCTCTTTCATTTCTGGTTTGTAGTGGTGGACCAATGTTTCATCAAAGGTTATGAACGCTCCTCCTATGACTGGTATAACCGTAATTATATTATTATATATTATTATAATCGTAAAATAAAAATATATTGCTATACTAACTATTTCCTAAAGTCTATTTAAAACATTTCTTTCCATCTGCTTTAAAAATGCAATATAAATATTTCCAAAATTTTAAAATAACAGATTTCTTAAAATATTTATACAGCAACAATGTTGTAAGTCAAAATGTTTAATGTTGTTTTAAATATACTTTAGATAATGAAACACTAAAATTATTGATCCCACCAGTATGCCAAAACATTTCCTTATCAACAAACAAATTCTTAAAATAAATCTTAAAAGAATTGATATAAAATAAATTGTAATAAATAACAGATGTGAAATTAATAATGTACTGTTAAAAAACCACTTCACAGGATGTATTGAGTGACTGCCGATAAATCAGTCATTGGCTGCGAATCAAAACAAAATATTTTTATATAGTTATTGAAATAATATTTGAATATTTATATAAGGCAGCTGGTGTAGTGTGGGTGGTATTATTTTAAACTTCTGAAACGTCATAATTGTTTGTTTATGATATATGGTTTTACTAATAAAATTTTTTCTATCGTCAGTTTCTCGTGACGGTTTATTTCTTTTACATATTGCAGCTTTCAGTGCAATTTCATAATAACATTTTTCTACGGCTGTTAAAAAACTACTATATTTCACCTGTTTGGTAAAATATGTGTTTATGGTGACTATTGTACGTGCAGTCCGAAGAAGAATAAGAGGTACACTAAGTCAATTCGTTATCTTACTCCAAAAATCTCATATTTTAGTTTTGTACTAGTTTTTTTTTTCTTCAAATAGAATGCTGCAGAAAAATGTATGTATATATCCAGAGGCGGATCTAGCTTTTTCGGGGCCTGAGGCTAAAATTTTTTTGGGGCTGTCTAATAAAATAAATTGCAAAAATGGCTGTTACTCAAATATAGGTATTATTGGTATTTTAAATAAAAAATTGCTGTGAACTCAAATATTTATTTTAATTGAAAATGTACATAAACACAAAATAAGAATATTAAATGTATGTAAATAAATCTAGAAACATAAAATTGGAAAAAATACGTATAATTTGCTATCCTGTTCTACACAATATGCTTCTTTCGGCACTTTGTCGTGGCATATTCTTTTATCATCTCATCATAATCTAATGATTGTGTGATGTCATTTTCTATTGACAATGTAAAGAGAGCATTTAACCGATTTTCGAACATTGTCGATCTATACTTATTTTTTATTATGGATAATTTGGAAAAATTCCTTTCTGCCTCGCAACTAGTTATGGGTAAAGTAATAAATATTTTTAATATAGTAGTTAAATTTGGGAAAATGTCAATTAAGATTTTTTCCTATATTATTTGTAATATTTCAGGGCATTTTAAATTTTCCGTGGCGATAGAAAGCGATAAATAATCTTAAAATTGATGATACTCAGTAATTAGTTTTTCGTCTATGTCCTCATTATAATGGGCTATTATTGCTTGAAGATTTTCTTCATCGATTTCAGAATTTTTTCTTGTCAAATTAGTTAGAAATTTAAATCTTTTTCCAATATTTTCATAATATTCATTTCTTTTTGTTAGTGGTGTTGTTAAACAATCGAATAATGGAATTAATGTTTCTATTCGAAATTTTTCTCGTCCAGTGAATAACTATTTACCTTTCTCATTAGGCGAAAATTTCTTTGTTTTTATTCATTTGTTACAATACTCTTTATTTATAAATTCGGATTTATTTAGCGCTTTATCTTCATATTCTATGATTTTTAGATCTAAATCTTTTCTTGTTGTCTTTATAAAGGAATTCAATGATGAAATTAAGCAATATCCTTTATATACATCTAATCCAGAAGTTTGCAATTTTACACTGGTTTTATGAAAACGCTCTAGAACTTCTTCCCATACAATTGTCAATATCACAAATTCTAATTTAATTAATTTTTTAAATAAATTCTTGGCATCTCGTTTGCGTTCGGGTTTTTCTTCGGAATCTTCTAAAATTAATTTTAAACAATTAAGAATGCTGTGGTAACTATCTTCTAAAGCTTGTACAGCTTTATAATGCGCAGACCATCTCGTTGAACACAAACCTTTTAAAGAAAATTTTAAATTTCCATGTTTACCTATAACATCCCATCTATGAGGGGAAGCCGAAAAAAAAACACATATAGTTGTTGCACAATACCAAAATAGTTAATAACATCAGGTATTACGGAAACTGCTTCAACTCCGACTAAATTAAGAGAATGTGCTGCACAGGGCACAAATTCAGCATATTTATTAATATTTTTAATAATTGCCTGCAGTCCATTATACTTTCCTCTCATATTATTAGCTGCGTTATCATAGGATTGACCACGTATGTTCTCCAAGGATAGTTTGCAATCCTCCAATATTCATAAATCATACGGTCACTTGTATTTATACCTCGACCCATTGAAAAGGTTTACAAAAGCAATAAAAATTTGTACCAAAAAAAAAAAAAAACAATTGTTCACATCTGTTAACACTTATACCGTTTAAAATTGTTTACAAAATAATTTTTGACAAGAAAATCAGTACAGATATTTAAAAATAAAATTTAAAAAATGGCAGTTTCAAAGTTTTTGAATAATCTTTAGGCTCAGCTCGGGGCCCCCTTAGTGTTGGGGGCCCTGAGGCTTGAGCCTCATTAGCTTCATGGTAAATCCGCCGCTGTATATATCAAATGAATGTATAAGATTATTGGTGGTTAGTATAATAGGAGTTGCAGGGGTGTTTCGGATTTCCACCGAATAAATATAATGTTTACAGTTGAGTATACTCTTTATTATAGATACAGCTGACTAGTTTCGCTCAATTCGAGCATTATCAAAGCTAAAAAAAAAAAAAAATTAAATTACTCAAATATAAATTTGAAGATATACATATATTGATCAGCATATGGTGTTTTTGTGCAATAAAATTAAACTCGATGTGGCCCGAAGACGTTGTATGAGCTGCGCTATTATTAACAGATGGCCGCAGTATTGAAATATCGCTGGTGTTTTGGTGCTGGTAGCCTCCTTTGACTCTTTATTACTAGACAATGACACAATTATCAGTGACTCCGAAATATGGTTTACAAGCAATAAACTAACATTAAACACCAACAAAACTAAAAAAATGCTGATGTCCACTAAAAAACACGATTTTGACAATCCGCCGGCAGTCAAATTTTTGGGTATCTATGTGGATCCTGTTCTGCAATGGAGCCAACATATCAATCAGCTTTGTGTTCAACTCCGAAAAACCACATATTTATTTAGACACCTCTATAACTCAGTCTCGTTAGATGTAACCTTACTAGCTTACTTCGGACTCTTCCAATCTGCAATGATCTACGGGATTCTAGTTTGGGGCCACTCAGCCCAAGTTAAAAGAGTATTTAGCTTACAGCGAAAAGTTGTACGAATTATAATGGGCGTTTCATATAGAGAAGATTGCCGAGAAATATTCGCTAAATTAAAAATAATGACTTATCCGGCTCTTTACATCTTTCACTCTGCACTCTTTGTTCATAAGAACCAATCCAATTTTACCACTCATGATCAAATACACAAATACAACACTAGAAATAAGAACAATATATGTCCGGAATTTCTGAGACTCAACAGGACACGAAACAGTATAAATTTTTATGCAATTAATTTCTACAACACTCTACCGGAGGAGTTTAGGTTGTTTCCATTTGCTAAATTCAAAAATGTACTAAAGAAGATTCTAACATCATATCCAATATATGTATATGAAGAATTTTTTTCCCTAAATTTTGAGACATTGATGAAAGAATAAGTCATATTTTTTCTGAAACTACTTTGCAGCTCAGTTTCAAAACTAAACATGTAAACCTGAAACTAACAGGCTAGTCGTATATATATATATATTTATTTATTTTTTTATATCGAATTATTTGTAATTGCTCATTGTACCTGACTGACTAAAAACAACATATTGTAACTTGGTCAATAAATAAATATTATTATTATTATTATTATTAAAAACACTATAAATGACGCTATAAAGCGTCACCAGCGAACTGGCTTCTACATAAAAAAACCTGGTTCAAATCATCTACGAACCACAAGCGCTCAAAATGACCGATTTCTTACCCTAATTGTTATACGTTATCGTGACTGGCCCTTAATTTTTTTCGCACGTCATTTCGAAGAAGATCGAAATTTGGTAATTTCATCACGAACTGTCCAAAGACGGTTAAGGAAACAAGGGTTTGTATCCAGAAGACCTGTAACTTGCCAGGCTTTTCTCGCAAATTATCGAGTTGAAAGATTACGTTTCGCTCGTTAGCATTTGAATTGACTGGACGTTTGTGGTTGTTTAAAATCTCCAGATGGGCGAGAAAGTGTTCTGAAGGCCTAGAATCTTGGGACTAGTGTTTCAACAATACAACTAAGTAATTTCTTGTAAATATAATATAGTTATCGATTTTATCGAAAAGTATCATATAATTGATCGATTAACTGAAACAAAATAATCGATTATTTCAATCATTCGATTAATCGTTGCCATTTTTACTTATGATATCACTCATGCGTCTGTTTATTTGCCTGTACCATAAAAATTTCTATACCGTATACTAGCCAAACGGCTAAATATAAGGCAAGGGACCCCAAAGTGATCGATATGAACCCCTGGGATCATTATTTGAAAGTTTCGGATTCCCACACCCCGGGCTCCACACCCACACCCACTTAAAATTTTTGGTTTACTCCCCGGTTATCACTTGTAAATTTTGAATTCCCTCCTTTGGTAACTTGGATAATTCTAGCTTTCGACGATCTGTCTTAAGAAGGCAGACAGTAGATTAGAAACGCGTGCGATTTGTTCCTATGTCAATTTTAAATTTAAATTTTTTTTGTTTCGTCCCTGGTTTGTACCTTACCTGCGGTGTAATTCAGGCTTTTTTATTACTCTGCTTTTTGGTCCAGCTGTTTGGCCATAATTTCTACTAAACAGACAGACATGTGAGTGAAGGTATAAGGGTTTCTTGGTCATATTTATGAAATACGAAAACAAATGACGAAATACTAAAAAAATTTATGTGAAGTGTGAATTTTCACACATTTCAGGGTTTCGCAGGTATTTAGTAAGTGATTGATGATTATTTGAAATGCCAAAACAAATTTTATGTTAAAATATTTTTTTAAAAATTTTAATTCGAATGCCTAGTACCATTATTTAGGTTTCTAAATATGTGCAGTTTTTTTTTTTTATATAGCAAGGTTCATTAAGATTTTGAAAATTACGCCTATGGCTTCCATTGGTTGTTTTACGTCATAAGCTCCGCCCCTCTGATTTTGTGTACATTGAAACAGAATTAAATTATAATTTCCACTGGTTATTAAATTTACGCTTTTAAAAATTAAAAACAACATTTGCCAAAATATAACTAGAATTTTGAAAAAATTATTTAAACAAAATTAAATTGCAAAAAAAAAAACAGAAAAAATTAAATTGTCTCCTCTGCCCAGGAGCGAACCCTAGTATGCTGGGTAACTAGCGAGCAAGCTAACCATTAGTAGTTTGTTACATAACTATAACTTTTGCGCATCGACAACCAAAAAACATAAAAAATGCGTTATTTTCCAAAAACATAACTTGATCAAAAGTTTCTGTTGCACTATTCCGGTTCACACAAATGTACATTACTTAGAATTTTTTCAGAATTTTAGTTTGAACCATCTGGGCTACAGGATGTGTGAGTTTTTTGCACAATTTTGGCAAAAATCGCATCTAAATAATTTATTTTGCAAAAATAAAATTTTGTTCGTAAATCCACGTACTAAGGGCTTTCATTTGATACCCTACTCAGAATTTAAAAAAAATATATTTCGATGAGCACATATTTGTTTATATTTTTAGGGGGATACGTTTTTTAGATGTTTTAGTAGTTTTACCATGTGCGGGTCAAAGAGTTGTATAAGCATGCCGTTTGGCTATAATTTTTACCAGACAGACAGACAGACAGACAGACAGACATACAGACAGACAGACAGACAGTCAGACAGACAGACAGACAGACAGACAGACAGACAGACAGACAGACAGACAGACAGACAGACAGACAGACAGACAGACAGACAGACAGACAGACAGACAGACAGACAGACAGACAGACAGACAGACAGACAGACAGACGACAAAATGACGGTATAAGGGTTACATACGTACAAAATCCTAAAAAGGGAGTTTGACGGGATACCTTGATCCGGCTCGGATATATGTAGGTACATACATGCCAACAAACTGTAGACGATATATTGCAATAATATCCGTTTCTAATCGATTTCATCCTGATGGTCCCGAGGCGCGAATCAATTCTTAAATTAGGATATAAAAAAGCTTTTATGAAATTGCACGCTAAAATGTCGTAAATCAATATCAATATTGAAATAAAGGAATTTTTAATTTATTTCAGTTTATGACTTTTATTTTAAATCACAGAGTCGATGCTTTTTACAAAATGAAAATTTTTAATTAACAACAAAACAAAAATATTTTCAATATGGCAAAATATTAAAAAGGAGATGGATATTGAAACGAGCAATCACACAACCAGTCAGAAATGTGAAATTTTACACATTTCAGGCAAAATATTTTGTATATGAGCAAAACATTTTTATTCTGATTCAATATTTTAGGGTTTCGCAGGTATTTAATAAATAAAAGAATTATAAAAATCTAGTAAAACTAAAAGAAAATAAATAAAAAGTTTCTTAACTGGAGTATTTGGTTCTGTAGCCACCGCAGTTAAAATTCTTATAATTATTTTATTTCATTATTTTACTTGTTACGGAGGGGATTTTTGGTAGGAGATATCACATGTTTTATTTGTAAGAGTAGTTAGTTGTCGCTATAGACAGTTGTTGCTACTAGTCTAGTTTTTTTTTTGTACTCCCTGCATTATTGCAGTCACGACTGCTGGCTTTGGTCATTTTGTCGGCTCGTCCTATTCATAATTTTACTACCACGCGAGCGGGAGTGCCTTTAAGGCTCAGCAATGTTGTGTGTGTTGTTCCTGTGTTTAACTCTCCCACAGCCAGTTGGTGCAGCATCAGATGACGTCAGGGGCCCCTTTCGACTCATCGGGAGCACTTTGTTACCCCTATTCGACATCCGTTTACCCGAACGAACGCAGCAAGCTTACACTCCACAATTTTAGAGTCGTTATTTTTGATGTACATCAGGAACGACGCTAAATCGAGTTTCACAAACAAATTTTTCAAGCGCTTCATTTAAGCATTTTTTACCTGTATTCGAGTTTTACTAAGAAAAACTATTTACTAATTTAATATTTGTTGTTTAATTTATCATTCAAAATGTTGCTATGTTTCTTGTAGCTACTCCCTATAGCTACATCCTCTGGCTAGATTCGGGGCGTGATTCATAAAAATTTGTTTAGTAGTCCCATAGTTACAATGAAATTTGTGCGAATGGGCAAACGAAATCCAGGTTTTTGCTTCATATTTAACGTTTCATATTTTCTTGAAATTATATAAGTGATAATCGGGTGTATTCTGAAAGAAATGCGGTAAAATTGGCGTCAGGTTAATATTTTTATTTTAACACCATGTCTAACGCCTTTACACAAAAATGCTATTCTGTAAGAGCATTTGTTAAGGTAAGCGTTAATACAGTATTTGTTAACGCGTTGTGCTAACTCACCTTGTAGAGAGACTACATTAACAGCACGCGCATGCGCTGCTACGTTGAATTTTAATAAGAATTATACAATTTTTGACGATAGTACAAATGCCAAGAGAATCTTAACCTAATATTTCGGTGTTGAATTAAATATTCAGTAGCGAAATTTATTTTAAAAATGGAACAGAAATGTTTGGTCCTGAGATACTCATTATAACTGGTTTCCACAGTGTATTAAATTAAAATATAAACTACTATAACTTTATTCAACTTTTATTTAGTTAAGGGGGAGGGGTATCTGATAACCACATTTTAAGCATATTTTTGTGAATGTTTTTCTATGGTTAAATTTATTCATTTTCAAACTAAGTATATATATAAAGTATGTTTTGAAGAAGATACAAAAAAATTTTGAAGGCAAAATATGGCGAAATGAGCCAGCTGTGGCAAATCTTCTCAGACTCCGGGAAAAAATTTAGATTTTGCGGTGACCAGCATAACTCGTCACCGAATCATCTGAAATCAAAAATCCAAAAAGATTTTGTTAGTTTATGAGTTTGCCGAGGTAATGACGTTGAGTTTTTATTTTTAAAATGATTTTTCAGTTTTTAGCGTTACTTAGAAGACAAAAAAAAAATAATTGCCCCTAAAAAAAAACCTAAAAATGAGTATATTTGTGATTGTTAAATAAATAAGTTAAAGAAATAAAAAAAAAAAAAAATGAATAAATTTAACCATAGATTTGAAAAAAATTCACAAAAATATGCTTAAAATGTGTGTATCAGACCCCCCCCCCCTTAATTTATATACTACATTGTATTATAACAGTTTATCTAATTTTGGAATAAAATGTGAATTATGTGTTCATTCTATTTTTAAACAGGTGTTCGGTGATATTAATTATTAAATAATTAATTGATTTATTACGCTATTTCTACCCTGGAATAACATTGCTGTGATCTTCAATATCATTTCAATAAATTGTTTCTTCAAATAATACACCATTAAAATGTACTGCGATATTGTGAAACACGGCAGAGGCATAAGTGATTTTTGTAGCTTTTCAGATGATTATAATTTTAAGTTCTGTGTCTCAACAAAAACCAAAAACTGCTCTTCAATACTCCATTTACTTCCTTTCCATACAATTACTTGAACTTGCGTCTGAGCTACTTGTATCAAAAAATTACGAAGCGCCATTCTTAGTTCTACTGTAAAGAATTCACTTTAAAAAGTAATACTACTGTAAAGAAAGTTAGAATTTTGTCTTATAATAATTAATATTCCTACCGTCTTGTGTTTTATTCATTTTTTTTAAATAACATGACATTTACTTATTAGGATCAGCCATTTTTGCAAACTAAACACCAGCATTAACTTTTAAAGCCACCGTTTTAGTAGGCGCTTATTGTAAAACGTTAACTGGCTATTTTAACTCCGCCGCGCTATAATTTTAACACTTATATGCTTAGCGAATAGCATTTACGTTAAAATAGGTTTTAAAAAAATTAACGTCAGTTTCTGGCGTTAAGATTTTAACATCATGCTTAGAGAATAGACCCGAATATAGGTTTCGTCAGCGGCAAGGTTGGTACAATATGTATACACTTCAGAACAGTGGTACGCAAACCGTGGGTTTGCGCGTCTCTGGGGTACGTTCCAAAACCTATGGAGTTTATTCTAAACTTAACTCTAAGTTTAGTAAGATCGTTCCAAAACATTCGAGTTTCCGGTATGAGTTAACCCTAGGGTTTACTCTTTTAACTCTGCTTGCAAGGTGGGTAATATTTACTCCCATGCGCAGAATGCGTACGCATGTAAGTAAGTTTTGACATATCGAAATTAACAAAAATTAATTATGGAAAACAGGAGTTATGAAAAAAATTAACAGAAATTCATGATTCCGATATAAAAATGAAATCTTTTACTTAATTATAAATAGGTATTTATTATATATTTATTATAATAGTTTGTAAATATTTATTAAAATTTCCGTTAATAGATATACGTTGGTGACTCAAATCAGCAGTAATAATACATACTTCCCTCTTCTTTTTATCCATCACTATTTAAAGATATTAATAGTTATTTAAAATAATATGTCGTGTTGACAATATTTTAGCGGGAATTTTCATATAAGCACTCCGAACCTTAACATCGCCGTTCCAAAACCTGATCACATGACCTCATTATCTTTGAGTAAATTCCAACTCCAAGAGTTATGTTTTGGAACGTACCCCTGTTCAACAATTTTTGTGAGACAAGTTTTCGGGGTCGTCAAATTTAAAGAAATTTATATGATGATAAAAAATATAAGGCTTTTTTTCAACAAGTATCAGGTACCAGTCTATGTCTATTGTCTATCCAGGGGTCTTCAAAAAAATTTACACAAAATGAGGGGTCGGAAATGAAAATTGTTTGCGCACCACTGCTTCAGAATTGCAAGAATTTTTGGATTTTTTATCAAACAGAGTATGTCAAAAATATAATGATTTTAGTACACGCTGGTAATACAAACTCCATCTTCTGGTGGCAAACATATGATTACATTAATCAGAATTGAATGATTTTTTAAAATCTGTTCAGCTGTTCCGAAGTTACAATTTTTACTGGGAAAGTAATACTGGGTCCATTTGAATATCTTACCCGTACTTACATGTCTATTGACACGGTCGTAGATGAGCAAGAAGCATTCACTATGCAATCGAATTCCTGAATTTTCTTAACTCATCAAGATTCAGGATTTACCTCACATTTTTATTTGAAAGTGTACCAATAATGTTGCTAAGGGTCATAAACCCGCTAAAATTAGGTAATAGAACACGCTTACTAGTTGAACAGTTTAAGACAGTGTTTCTCAAACTTTCTACAGTTGCGGGCTACTGTCAGAATTCCACGCTAACCGAGGACGACCAACATCAGATTTTTTTTTTTTTTGCGTAAAGGTCCATTATTAATATTAATGTTTTTTTTTTTTTGTGCGTGAACCACCAAGAACTAACTCGCGGACAACTAGTGGTCCACGAACTACATTTTGGGAAACACTGGTTTAAAAGACTGTTGTAGAGGCAAAGCCGTTGTAACGTCCTGGCATCGAGGCAAGTGCAAAGGGCGCGATGCCTGAGGGGCGCCATCGTGTATTCCGCCATGATATATAAAAACAACTTCTCAAATACTATTAGCAGTGCTGTAGCCGTAAAATTAGTAGAAGGTATACGGCACATGTATCGTCACAATCAAAGGGTATTCAAATTACAAACATTAAAAAAGATAGAAAGGGCGCTATTTTAGTCTACTTGAAGTATTTCCCACGGGAGCTATTTTAAGTATTTGCCAAGGGCGCCAAAAACATTGCTACGGCTCTGAGTAGAAGTAATCATTCTACTGGTTGCGATACAGGAAAAAAGATGGCAATTCCTAGAATACCGATGGTTCCTACAATTTTATGATATCAGTTCAAGCGCCTCCAATATCCTGCCAGGGTTTGTTTTCTTATGCCTATTAATAAGTCACAGGGTCAAATCCTGAAGGTAGCTAGCGTTGATTTGCGGAGTCCATGCTTTTCCAATGGGTAATTATATGTAGCGTGTTTCACATTGTTGAGAAAACTAGTGGCCTATGGGCCGCCAGCCCGTTGAACAATTTCTGGTGACCCGCGATGCCCGATAGAAAAATATAAAAATAGATTATTGCAGGGCTTCGAACCGTTTTTTTTTTCGTTTCGGTTTTTGTTCCGGTTCAATTATAAAAATTAATATCGGTTCGGTTCCGGTTTTCGTTCCGGCAAAAATAACGTTTTTTTACGGTTTTCGGTTCAGTTCCGAATAATACATTTTTAAATGCTTTTATTTGTATTAGAAATTTATTTTCTACTATAATTTAGAAGAACATTTTATTCCTTATTTTGTAATAAACATACCAAGGCCGCTGCCGGGGGGGGGGCTCAATCCCCCCTCCCCTCGAAATAATAGAAGCGCATTTTTTTTAACTTATCAGTTAAAAAAATACGTTTTTTTGCTCATCAGTTTCAAAAATAATCTTAAATAAAATGTATGTATTCACTCCTATAAATATTATCTGAACCGAAATAAACCGATATTTTTTTTTTTTTCGGTACAGCTCCGGTTTTTGTTCCGACAAAAATAATGTTTTTTTTTTTGGTTTTCGGTTCAGTTCCATCGAAGCCCTGGATTATTGTTTATTATTTCACCTAGTTATATCTAACCTCAACTGTTGGAACATGCCGATGTTTGGCTATCAAACACGCACCTTTAACAGCGCTATCAATAAAATCATCTGCGGTCGATAGTAATGTATCTTCAACTTCTTCGTCGAGTTGCACCATTGGATCAACCTCATGCACTAACTCGTGATACATTCATCGGTTGACCCTGCGGAATTGGTTGTTGCATCTATGGCATCTGTTGCATTTGGATTTCATTTGTTTGGAGTTGCATCGGAGTATGCAACATATTTTATTTTTCATGTCATTAAAATATACTTCAACGCCAGGTAAATCACCAAACACTTGAACATTTTTATTTTGCAAAACTTCTGGAGCACAAGAAATTCCAAATGGAAGTCTTTCAAACCTATATCTCCCAATGGGAGTGTTAAAGTGCAGAGATCAGCACTCTCTTCATCTAATTGAATATGCCAAAATCCATCCTTCATTGACATTCTTCCCCTGAAGATTGCCGCAACGGTTAAGTATCTACCGTGACGAGGATCGCAAGCGGCCATCATATTCTTAGCGTCGAACATTTGTAATACCAATTCTGGTACGGTCAAAGCGCGATACTGTTGGCTTTAATTACTAGTAGGAATGTTGTAACTTCCAAAAAAAAATAGGTCAATAGTAACGCACTGTCTCCAAGCGAAGCTGGGCGGGACAGCTAGTTGTTATCAAAACAACTTATTTCAACAAATTTTATTTGAACAAAAGTTTTACATTTTCGTAAAAATCTTTTCTATCAATATTACTTCTCTGAAGTATGTAAATAATTTACATTCCGAGATCGTGTTAAATGTGATATACTGCAGTGAATACCTACTGCAGATATGATTGTAATACAATAATTTATAACACAATGCGGTGTTGTGGGAGACATTTAAATCTGTTTATGTCTGTTATCTGAGTAAAGTGTGACAATTGTTGTGGGTAAAGTAACCTTGATGATACACAGAAATTTTCCACGGTTGTAATTAAAATTCATATTTAACTATAAAATAACGTTAGGATTATGTGTCACTCTTTTATCACAAATTTGTTTTATTTAAATTACTCTCCTCGTTTTGTACAATTACTTTTGTTACATTTACGTTTTTACAATGTACAAATTACGGAGATTCTGAGGCCCGGTTTCTGAAAGCTTAGCCGAGTTTAATCTTTTGGTTAAACTCGGTTACAATATAACAATCCCATAAGTAACCATAACAACCATTTTCTAACTATTTGGTTATAGTTAACTAGGCTTTCAGAAACCGGCCCTAAGTTACTACAATTGTGCTTTTTAGGGTTTTGTAGGTATGGCCACCAAAAAAACCCTTATAACGTCACTGAAGTGTCTGTTTGTTTGTACGGTAGAAATTGTAACATAGAAAATTGAAATTTGGCATGCTTATACACAACCCTTTGACCCACATATAGGAAGAATACTGAGAGTTCAAAAAACACATCACGAGATAAATATAAACAAATATGTATTTAATGAAAAAATAATTTTCTTTTCTGTAAAAAAAATTTTGTCCTTCACCCTATTTCCCAGAAGAGTTGACCTGAAAATCTGAAAAAAATATCAATAATGTACAATGATGGGAACCGGACTAGTTCGGGAATTTTTGATTAAATTAATGTTTCGAAAAATTGTTTTTTTGTGTCGTTGAAAACAATTATTGTTTTTTAAAAATTTATTGTATGGTATTAAAAGAAAGCTCTTAAAACGTGGATTAAGGAACGGAAAGTAGTTTTTTATTATAACACATTTTTCCAAAAATGTACATACTTAATAAATAGCTGTCTGCACTAGAGATGGGTCGGTCATGAACGAACCGGCTCGCTGAGCCGGCTCAGTACACTGACCGAAGTGACACGGTTCACCAAATTGAAATGAGCCGGCTCACGGCTCACTGTATAGTTTCAAGTTTCAAGGATACGATTGGTCGGGCGATTGTGAGCAGTGACCGGAGTGATCCGGATCTGGATCGATGTCATATTGAACTTCGCGAGAACTCGGCTTGTAATGTATTATCATAAAGTGTATTTTGTCATCAATTTGTAGGGCACTTTATTTGAAACTAATAGGCTTAGTCTGTATTTTCTTACAACCATACTATATAAAAATATTAAAAATATTGCCCAAATCCCAGATGTCCGATTTATAAAAGCAATAAACATCACCATAAATTTAACACATTTGGTTTAAATTACAGTAGCTACATAAAGTGAATTGTTTGTTTCAAAAATGTTAGATAAGATCCGGGGCTAAGCGACGTTCTACCTACGAGCGAAAGACCGACAACTGACCGGGTCTAAGCAAGAGCCGGCTCTAAGCGACGTTCTACCTACGACCGAACGACCGACTGACCTGTGTCTCGGGATCATGTTTCCAGTTCATATATTGCAAGAACCGGCTCTAAGCGACGTTCTACCTACGACCGAACGACTGACCGACCTGTGTCTCGGGATCATGTTTACAGTTCATATATTGCAAGAACCGGCTCTAAGCGACGTTCTACCTACGAACTAACGACCGATCTGTGTCTCGGAAACATGTTTACTTAACCGGATCACTGAGCCAGATCAATGAACCGGGTCAACAAACTGAACGACCTCCACTGATCCGGTTCCGCAAACTGAGCCGAAATTCCCATCTCTAGTCTGCATGCACTTTTTAACCCAAAGGAGTTAAACAAAAATATGAAAAATTCTATATACATTGATCTTAACCGGAAACGTACGAGAGAAATCATATTTCGTTTTTGGAAATTATTGCTGCGTATTTGTGTTTTTGACCAAATTAATTATTATTTTTTAATTAATTGCTAATTTATGGCTAATAATGTTAATTAACTGCTACCCGTTAATTACCCGCTACCCGATAATTACCCATTACCAGTTAATTACCCGCTACCCGATAGTTACCCGGTACCCAATAATTACCCCTTAATTTACCATCCACCCGAAAATTACTTTTTACTCGTTAATAACCCGCTACTCGATAATTACCCGTTATCTGTTAATTACTCGGTACCCGATAATTACGCGTTACTTGTTAATTACCCGCTACCCGATAATTATCCGTTACCCGTTACTTGTCCGTTACCTGCTATCACATAATTACTCGGTGTCCGTTAATTACCCGGTACCCGTTTATATCTTAAAATGAAAAATTAATACCGGAAAATAAGTACAGATGCGTTGTGGAATATGCATACTTAATCCCTACTACTCAATACTCAAAATACCTCACACAATTACGAGTTAATTACCCGCTACCTTGTAATACCCTGAAGAGCAAGCCTGTAGCTGGAAATGTTAAAACTTTTGTACCGTTGTGTTTGACCATTGTATTTGACCGGTGAGCAAGGGCACGGAGGTATGTTCAATTCCTGCTTATGTCAAATAATTTGTGTAAAAATATTTATACAAATTACAGATTCTGCTTAGCCGTTTGCAACCAGCTTTAAACTGTAGGTGCGTTCTACGTATGGTAAAAAATGAACGTAATACTGACCATATTACTCCTGATTGTACATACATAGATTGAAAACATGGCCATGAAACATGGAAACAGGAGGCCTTGGCTCACTTCGGGCTGTCGAGCCAATGATGATGACCTGTTAATACCCTGTAATTATCCGCTACCCGTTAATTACCCGATACCCGTTAATTACCCGATATCCATTAATTACCCGATACCCGTTAATTACCCGATATCCATTAATTACCCGATACCCGTTAATTACCCGATACCCGTTAATTACCCGATACCCATTAATTACACGTTAGTTAACGGGTAATGGGTAGATAACGGGTAGCGGGTATTCAAAGTCAGAACCGGATACAACCTTAACGGGTCAGGTAGTTGGTACCTGGCAGAGCCGGCGCTAACGGGCATGCAAGGCATGCAGTGCATGCGGGCACCACTGGGAGGGGGGCGCTGACGTGAGTTCCGAAAGGGCGCTAAATGACCAAATGAATATAAAAATAAGGTAGTGAAATGTAATTTTAGAAGTGAGGACCTTTTTTTTGTTTTTAGGTCTTCACTTGAAATTTAGAAGGGAGAACCTTTTTTTAGGTCTTCACTTAAAATGTAAAAGTGAGGACCTTTTTTGTTTGGATCTTCACTTCAAATTTAGAAGGGAAGATCTCGAAAAACGCTAATTGCGCCCTACTTAGGGGCGCTCAATTAAATCTTGCATACGGGCGCCGCAGACCCTTGCGCCGGCTCTGGTACCCGGGTACCCGTCGTTATTCCTACTCTAAAAACAATTCGTGCTAATCTGTAAAAATCATCGAATAGTCCAAAGTGATATGATGCTATCTCCCTATATTTGTCTGACAGAACCTGTCCATACCTAACAAATGTGTAAATAAATATTTAATAATGAAACCTGATTAAATTTATATGCGTGTCGTTATATTATGTTTGAACGGTTAAAATGATTTTGTGGTTTAGTACACCTACATTGTATTTTATTTATAAACAGTTTATTGAATAATATATTGCATACAAATAATAATTTAGCTTATCCGTATCGTATTGATCAGTTCATTGGAATGCCACCAGAGTTGCCACTGTCGATTATTCCGTCAATCAAGACAACTATCTCAAACACTTTTATAACTCGAATTCTCTGCACACTGAATACAAATGTTGATAAAAATGATTATGATTTCTTGGTATCTTTAATTTTATTTTATTTGTTTGGTTAGATTGTATTTGTTGTTTAATTGTGTGACTAATTTCGTTTTTTTTTTCAGGTACGGCTTTGGAATTTTTATTATTTTGCCGAATGAAATTTATATGGAAGTCATATCAGGTAATTTTTAGATGATGAATGGGAATGTTGAATAGATTCTTGTGGACAACAATTACGAATCTGAGAAACTAGGGAAAAAAGAGAATTTTCCTTTTTTTTGGTTTTGTAGGCATAACCAAAAAACCCTTTTACCGTCATTTTGTCGTCTGTCTGTTCGGTAAAAATTGTAGCCAAACGGCTAAACCTACAGAGTTGAAATTTGGCACGCTTATACAACTCTTTGACCCGCACATAGGAAAAATACTAAAACATCTAAAAAACATATCCCCTAAAATTATAAACAAATATGTGCTCATCGAAAAAAAAATATATATTTTTAAAATTTTGAGTAGGGTATCAAATGAAAGCTTCTTAGTACGTGGATTAACGATCAAAATTTTATTTTTGCAAAATTAATTATTTAGATAAGATTACTGCCAAAATTGTGCAAAAAAAATTGTCCCACACCTTGTAGCTCAGATGGTTTAACTAAAAATCTGAAAAAAATCTGTAATGTACATTGGTGTGAACCGGAATAGTACAACAGGAATTTCGGAAAATAACGCATTTTTGTGTTTTTTGGTAGACGATGCACAAAAGTTATAGTTATATAACACACTATATTAGAAGGCGTATCTTGGTTTAATGGTTAGCTTGCTCGCTAGTTACCCGGCATACTAGGGTTCGCTCCAGGGCAGAGGAGACAATTTTATTTTTTGTTTTTTTTTAATTTTTATTTTATTTAAATTATTCTGTTAAAATTCTATTTATATTTTGGCAAATGTTGCATTTAATTTTTAAGAGCGTAAATTTAATAACCACTTGGAATTGTTGGAATATTATTTTCATTCTATGTATTCAGTATTTCAGTCATGTATACGACACCAGAGTGACGAAGCATATGACTTAAAACAACCAATGGAAGCCATAGGCACAATTTTCAAAATCTAATTGAACCTGGATATATAAAAAAATACTGCACATATTTAGAAACCTAAATCATTATTTAGGTCGAATATGTAATACAATACCATTGTATTAGATATTCAAATTAAAATTAACAAAAAAATATTTTAACATAAAATTTGTTTTTAAAGCTCTTAGATTAACAGACGATAAATTATTTTATAAATATCGTTCATTTTGCTGTGATTTATACAAAGTAAAATTTGTCCTACACACTCATCATGCCTCTTATCATATACCTGCAAAACCCTGCAATGTGTGAAAATTCACACTTCTCATAATTTTTTTTTTTTTAAATGTTTGGTAGCTTTAATAAAAGTCAAATATCAGATTTAATGGAATGAATCATATTTTGAATTAATCATATTGATCGAAATATGGTAAATAATTACAGGCCAGTCTGAAAGTTAAGCATATTTAAAAAAAAAAAAAATTAAACGTATAGTTTTTGATGTACTTTTAATCTTTGTAAGGAAAATGATTAACGTTAACCAACATAGCTATTTCCTGCGCAAATCTTTTGATACAAACCTGACAATTTATATTGACTTCTTCCTCAAGTCGATGAATGATGAAGTGTAAGTCGATGCCATTTATACTGATTTCAGTAAAGCATTTGATACAATAGATCACAATATCTTACTATCTAAACTTGCTGTCGCTGGTATAAATGCTCGCCTTTTTTAATGGATCAAGTCTTACTTGAGTGATCGTGAACAGTGTATAGTAACTCGTAACCAGAGAATTCACTTCAAGATTTGTAAAGATTAGTTCTGGAGTTCCACAGGGGTCTCATTTAGGATCCTTGCTTTTTTATAGTTTTTATAAATGATATTTCTGAGTAATTTTTAAATTCTAAATTTGTAATGTTTGCTGATGATTGGTAGTTATTTTTAGAAATTAAAAGCACAAATGATTGAATCAGTAAAAATCAGTTATTTGAAAAATAAGTTAAAATTAAATTTGTCTAAATATTTTAAGATCTCATTTACCAGGAACAGTTAGAAAACTCGTCGCTTCGTGACTCGTTTTCTTAAAACGGCGCGTACGGCTAAATCATGCCTTATGAAACTTGTCTTTTAGTATACTAATGTATTAAATGACTCGATGCCGTCTCTTTATGATATTATGTTTGAAATTACTTTAATAGTATGTTTCAGTGTCTCATTAGTTTGACTAAATAATTTAGCGGATATCGAGTAAAGTTCGGGTTCATATTGGTTAATCAACATAATTTTAATCAAACTATGCAACAATGCGGTTCTGTTTAAACGTCGCATCTCAGTTAAATTGCTTCAAGTTACTAAAAACACGTATCAAATTGTCAGATACATTGACTTTATAATGGACAACTTGATGTGATTTTGAAGTTCATAGGTTGAGAATGTTGCAGCACTGACAGATTGACAGAGTTTACTTTATAGACGGAAAGTTGCTAAATGATACAATTTTGTTATGTTTGACATATATATTTATTGTACTGGATGTAACCATTATCATTGTTACAATTTTTCAAAACAATATTATAAATTATGATTTATATGAGTTAAAACAAGTAATATATGACAACGATTAGAACAAGTTAATCCTATTACCGGGTAGTTGCGCAGGTCTGTGATTACTAGTGTTAGGACCTTATTAGGCTCTGAACTAAATTTAATATGTCTTCATAGGCGTAGTTTTAAAATTTATAATTTTGCATTTTTTAAATTAATTTTTATCACTGATTTCAAAATAAATAAATAAATTACATTCCATCATCAACAAGAATGGCTAAAAAAATGAAATGATATTGATAAAATTTGTCATTAAAAATTTATCTTTAGGGTTGTCCGGGGACATTGGGACGAGTAACATTTTTGCTTTGAGGCCTTGTGGGAGCTGTATTGTAATTTTGATATTAAATAATTTGGCGTCATTAGATAAATATTATCTTAAGCTACATTAAACTTAAGCATTTTTTAACTGAATTTATGTTAAGTTATTGGCCTTTTAAGTCGAGCAGGAAAAGTGTTAACAATTGTACCGACCCCCGAGACAGTGATAGGGGACAGTTGTACCATAGATAAAAATAAAGATAACAAGATATATTTTTTTAGAAGTAGCGTTATAGTATAGTTGAGTCTGATACCTGCGAATAATGTGGACTTGTTGCGGATCCGAATCACTTAATTTTACAGTGCGAGAATTACAAAAAAGAACGAGAACTATAGCGCATAATACCGAGCCCAACAAGCATCCAGAACATCTTGACACTAATGCAGCGCAATGAAGATATAAAAAATTATGTGAAGTGTGAATTTTCACACATTTCAGGGTTTCGCAGGTATTTAGTAAGTGAATGATGATTATTTGGAATGCCAAAACAAATTTTATGTTAAAATATTTTTTTATTAATTTTAATTCGAATGCCTAATACCATTATTTGGTTTTCTAAATATTTGCAGTATTTTTTTTATATAGCAAGGTTCATTCATATTTTGAAAATTGCGCCTACGGCTTCCATTGGTTGTTTAAGTCATAAACTCCGCCCCTCTGATTTCGTATACATTCAAACATAGAATTAAATTATAATTTCAACACTTCCCACTGGTTATTAAATTTACGCTTTTAAAAATTAAATGCAATATTTGCCAAAATATAACTAGAATTTTGACAAAATAATTTAAACAAAATAAAAATGCAAAAAAAAACAAAAAATAAAAATTGACGGGATTCGAACAGTAGTTTCTTACAGTAGTTACAACTCAGGAAGTGACAACGTTACCACTGTACTACGCAGGTTCACTCACTTATTGTGTTAAATAGCGGATTAAATATTTTACATATTTTAGTTAAAAACACAAAAAATGCGTTATTTTCCGAAAACATAATCTGATCAAAAATTCCTGTTTAACTATTTCGGTTCAGACCAATGTACATTACTTAGAATTTTTTCAGATTTTTAGTTTAAACCATCTGGGCTACAGGGTGTGGGACAAAAATTTTTTTGCACAATTTTGGCAAAAATCGCCTCAAAATAATTTATTTTGCAAAAATAAAATTTTGATCGTTAATCCACGTACCAAGGGCTTTCATTTGATACCCTACACAGAATTGTAAAAAAATATATTTTTTTTTCGACGAGCATATATTTGTTTATATTTTTAGGGGGATATGTTTTTTAGACATTTTAGTATTTTTCCTATGTGCGGGTCAAAGAGTTGTATAAGCTTATGGAGAGTTCCACAGTTCAAATACACGGTTGGTGAAAAAGTGTTGCCTTGGTTGCTTGTTGTATTTCTCGTGCTTTAATTTTAAATGGTGTCCACGAAGTCGACGGTCCAGGTTAAGTTCGTACAGTGCAGAAATATCAGTGGAAAACTTGCCTGTAGTTAGCCTGTACATCTGAATGAGGTCTCCGCGCTGTCTACGAACAGCTAGTGATGGTATGTTTAGTTTTGCAAGTCGTTGTTCGTATGAGAGATGACGAAGACTAAATGGTAGTCGAGTAGCACGTCTTTGGAGCCCCTCCAAGAGTAGTATGTCTCGATGTAGGTAGGGCGACCAAAAAACAACTGCAAACTCTAGGAGAGGGCGAATGTAAGATAAGTAAATTCAACGAAATAAGGAAGGGGTTAGATGAGGAAAAGATTTGTATGTAATGTTGCAGCATATACAGGACTTTATTTGCTTTTTTCACTATATTAGCTATGTGCGGTGACCCATCAAGTGTTGTTGTAATGGTTATACCAAGATCCACTACACTTTCGACCTGCTGCATAGCGCTTCCTAGGATATAATAAATGTGCCTGGGATTATTGTTTCCAAGATGTAATATGCGACATTTTAGTATGTTCAGCGGTAAAAGCCATGCAGTACACCAATCTATGATGTAATTTATGACGTTTTGAATTATTGCTGAGTTTTGTGCCTCTTTATATAGCTTCAGGTCATCGGCAAACATCTGATGTTCACATAACAGATTTACGACTAAGTCAGTTACAAATATCAGGAATAAAATAGGACCAATAACACTTCCTTGCGGTACCCCACTCGTAACTGGGTAAATTCATCCAGTAAGAAATGAAATTATCCATGATAATAATATTCCACGAATGCCGTAGTGATTTAGTTTAGCAAATAGTCTATGATGAGCAACTCTATCAAATGCCTTGGCAAAGTCATAGTAAATAACATCTACAGGTTCAGAAGAGTCCAGTCGTTTTGACCAATAATTAGTAGCAAGTAGCATATTAGATGCTACAGATCGACCTGGGAAGAAACCGTGTTGAGTGTTCGGGATTATACGGTGCTGATGTAAAAAATTCATCATTTCTTCAACAATTATTCTCTCCATCATTTTGGCTGTTGTGGACACAAGACTAATGGGCCGGTAATTGGATGCTTGACGTCTGTTACCATTTTTAAATATAGAAACTATTACCGACATTAACCATGGTTTTGGTATTTTTCCTGAGTTGAGAGAATTGTTCATAATTATTGATAGTGGAGTTGCTAGTACAGTGTGACATTTTTGAAGAATGGAAGGGTGAATTTCATCAGGACCAGGTGCTGCAGTAGTACTTAGTTGCTTCAATTTTTCGGCTACAATTTCAGGAGCAATTATCACATCGTTCAAAGAGTTCGCCAATATAGTTCCATTTATGATTGGCAGGTTGCCAGAAGTTTCATATACAAAATTTGCTTGAAATTGTTTGGCAAATACTTCTGCGACTTCGCTCTCATTCGTGCAAGGGCTGTTAGAAGTGTTCAAAATCATAGGAATTCTGTTCGAGTTTTTTAATTTGGTTTTTGTGTATGCAAAAGAGTTTTGTCCCCGTGATAGAATGGTAAGTTCATAAGCTTGGCGCGTTTTTCTGATTAATGCTGTTAAAGAGTGAGCTAGATTTTTATATGCAATCAGATCTTTGTCACTTTTGGATCGTTTATACCGCCTCCATAGATGTCTAAATGCAATTTTTAATATGTACATGTATTAACCAATAAAGATAGATAGCTGGCTAAACGGATAACATCCACAGCCAAATACTAGATTTAAAAAAAGTCTACAAGTATAACAGTGTAGTTAATGTATGTTAATAAAAAACTTAAATCGAAAATTTTGATAAATCCCAACTAAAAATGGTTAGGGTTAGAAATCTGCGGTTTGAATTTTTAAAATTCCCCTATATAGTTCAGTCTAAAAAAAATTGGGCTTTAATAAATCAGTTATTAAGTTTTGTATGGGTAGTAATCCAAAACCCTTGAAAATTGCAAAAAAATCGAAAAAAACCTAAGGGTAGACCTTAAAAAATTTGGTCTTCGATTTCATTGAAAATTGGTACAAACATGTATTTTTGGCGATATTATCATATTTATCACTCTTTTTGTTTCCATTTTCTAGCTTATTTGCTTTGTGCTTATTATATTTTTTATTATATTGTTCTTGCGGTTTCTTCTGGTCATAGTTTCTGTAGTCTTTATTTTCATTTCTATATTTATCTTTCTTAAGTAACCAACAATCCTTTTGTAGATGGTTTTGTCGCCCGCAGTTAAAACAACTTTTTTTCTGCCATTTATTTTCTTTGATTCTATAAGCTGTAGTAGAGCTTATTTCTTCTTGTTTTCTATTCTCTTCTTCTGCAATTAGAGAATTCTTTATTTGTTTGATTGCAATTTCAGAAGGTCGCATTGCTTCGAATATTCTCTTCACACAACGATAGTGATTGGGTAATCCATTTAATACATAAGATGACATTTCTGCTTCAGTTATAGGTTGTCCTAGACTATATAAATTTGCAGCTAGGCTCTCAATTCTTGAAATATATTTGTGTGCATTATCATCTTTTTGCCATTGTGTGTTGTTCAGCTCTCTCCGTAATATAATCAACAATGTCACCTTAATATTGGTTTTCTAATTTTTCCCAAGCTCCTCTCGATGTTTTTTCATTAATGATATAGATTATTTGATGAGAGGTTATAGTTTGTACAATTACATTCATTACTTCGGCGTCAATTTTGTTCCACGCTTCCATGATAACAACGTCATTTCCATTTGGTGGATTATCAGTTATGACCTTCATCCATCCTCTAGCATTTAGAAATATTTTTACTTTAAAGCTCCACGTCATATAATTGGTTTCATCCAATTTCTCAATATTTAAAACTGATCTAGTCTCACCTAATTCTGCCATTTCGCCTTTTTCTTAATTTATTGTTATTATATTTTTTTATCTATATTTTTGATACTGCGAATTGACCTTTTCCAAATCTGGGCCCATAACCTTATGTTGATTATTTATATATTATATTTGGTAAATCAATTCGCAAGTAAAGAGAAAATATATATTTATTTGTAATGACAGAAATTTTTTATTATATTACATTACACTCGTATGTTATTTTTATGTACATCACTTACTATGGTAACTATACAATTATTAATTTTTAACGCGATGCTTCCAACATAGATCAATAAAATCTAGTCCATTTTGAAGTTTGGGCAAAAGTTTTGGAAATATAGACAACAAACTGACCCAAATTGGCTCTAACTCGAAAACTAGGAAATCATGAATTTTTTAAATATTTTTTTCATAATCCTAGCCCCAAAATTAGCTTAAAACTATATTTTGGCTAAAATCGGAGTCAAGAAAATGTTATGTGAAAATAAGATCCCGCACCCCCATAAAAAATGTGTTCAGAAGAGCAAAAAAAGGAAATCGCATAAATATTTCTTTAAAACTGATCAAATTAATTGATGTAGCATTCAGCGGTTCTTAACCTTAAGAAAATATACTTATTGAAAAATAATTTTTTATTATTATTTATTACACAAAAAAAAAAGATTACAGAATATTCGGGTGTTAAAAAAATCTAGACTATATAAAATTTTAAATAAACTAGATTTTTTATATAAATTTGATAAATTTCTATAAATCGTCTCGCACCCCTCAAAATTCTTTCCCGCACCCCTGGGGGTGCGGTACTCCCGGTTCGGAACCACTGGTCTAAAGCTTTGAAATTTGCGGCAAAAAAAGGCTCAGAATCGATGAAATGTTAGCCTGCCCCTTTTTTAAACTATCTCCAATTTTCTAGCCTCCAATTTTCATTTATGGGTTTGTTCGGCAAAGGTGGACTGAATTTTAAGTTTTGAGAAAAACGTACACATATTGTGAACATTTGAACACACCTGTAACGTTAAGAAACTGACCAGATGTACGTGTTATAAGATAGGATCTGAGGGGTAACCGACGAGTTCATCGAAAATCAATTCATCGAAAATCAATTCATCGAATGATCAATTCATCGAATCGTCAATTCATCGAAAAAAAAAATATATTTTGTAAATATTTGAGAGGAATGCCGAGGGGATCGGAAAGTAAAAAAAAACAGTGGTCAATAAAAGTAGACAGACTAAGAAATAATTGCATACATTTTTTTATATGGTTTAAAAAAAGGTAAATAAAGTGAGTGTTTGAATATAAATAAAGAAATATAATAATAAAACAAATAAATTTTTTGTATTTAAGGTTTAATAAGACAGGTTATGGGCAATTGCTCGTAAATAATTTTTATAAATTCATACACAACGATACGCTAATATTTTAATTGGGCTAATATGGGGGAAAATAAAGTACTATGCATCTAAAAACAAGGTAATTCGGTTAGGTTTAGTTAGTAAAAGTCTAAAACCGAGCGGAGCGAGTTACCCATCTTCTAGTTTAAGGACAAAGCACTATTTTAGGTTAGGTTAGGTTAGTAAGGGTTTTGTTAGAAGAAGCCGAGCGAAGCGAGCTTCCCATCTTCTAGTTTAATGTCAAAACATTATCTTATGTTAGTAAGGGTTTGGTTAGAAGAAGCCGAGCGAAGCGAGCTATCCATCTTCTAGTTTAATGACAAAACACTATCTTAGGTTAGTAAGGGTTTGGTTAGAAGAAGCCGAGCGAAGCGATCTACCCATCATCTAGTTTAATGACAAAACAAACTCACAGTAACATAACAATGCCACCTGTTTAGAATCACCGTACATTGAACAAATCATGTGTGGTATAACGCGGTGTGACACATGCGCAGTTGCGTTTTTTTTAGTCTGTCAACTTTTATTGACCACTGCTTTTTTGGCTTTCCGATCCCCTCAGCATTCCTCTCAAAAATTTACAAAATATTTTTTTTTGATGAATTTACGAATCGATGAATTGATCATTCGATGAATTGATTTTCGATGAATTGATTTTCGATGAACGATCCGTGAATCGATCTGAGGTAATAACACCGCAATAAAACAACATATCTTATTTAGAATAGCTATACTATGAATGAGTTGGGTTTACTCTAATTTCGGTGAGACAAAAATATAGAAAGCCTGCATGTTAATGACGTTGATTTTTTTCAATAGTAAACACAAATAACATACTAATGTTACGACTGAAAGTCGTGAACTGTATAAAATTTACATATATACAATTAAGTTTTGTTGTCATTTACAAGTCAAAGTTTACATGGAGATTACAGCCATTAACATACACGTAATATACAACTGAATTGTTACACATTACCTCTACACCATGTTTTATTAATTCAAAAAAAAAAAGATCTGAAGTGTGAAATTTCACACAATTCAGGGTTTTGTGTTTTTTACTCAGTGATAACAAACAGTGGGTATATACTAAAAATTTATGTGAAGTGTGAATTTTCACACATTTAAGGATTGTGTAGGTATTTACTAAGTGTAAGAAGTTAACAGAATGTCTAAGACACATTTTTTCCTATAATCACATCAAAATCAACAGATTTTTGATAATCATTTTAATTCGATATTTGAGTACTAAGAGCTTCCATTTAATTTGTTTAAAATAAATTTAAATAATTTGCGAATATTACGTTATTAAAAAATATAAATTAAAAAATCCTAGCGATTTTTTTCTCGCACGCCCAGTGATTCAGTTTATGAGTGCAAACTCCGTAAGAAGATGATTCGTTGTCATCTGTTAACTATTTTTTATTATATTTTTAGTATCAAAAAAAGACATACAGTACTTTAGTCATAAATACATTACTAGCCATAATTTAGCCATGAATTAAATAAATAATTAATTTTGTCAAAAACAGAAAAACTGCAATAATTTCCAAAACCGAAATTTGATCAAAAATTCCTCTCGTACGTTTATTATATTTTTAATATCAAAAAAAGACATACACTACATTAGTCATAAATACAAAAAATCCATAACATTATTAGCCATAATTTAGCCATGAATTATATAAATAATTAATTTTGTCAAAACCACAAAAACTGCAATATTTTCCAAAACTGAAATCTGCCCAAAAATTCCTCTCGTTTCCTGTTCAGATCAATGTACAGTACTTATGATTTTTTAAGATTTTTAGTTTGACCCTTTTAGGTTACAGTGTGTGGGACATTTTTGGCATATTTTTGAATAAAATCGTGTTGAAAGAAACGAATTTTAAGAAACTAATTTTTGTTCCTCACCATACGTTTTAATAGCTTTCTTTTACTATCACACAATAAATTCTAACGTGATCAAAAATTTGTATTGAACTTTTGCATTATTGAGAATTTTTGTAGATTTTTATATCATCCCCTCTGGGGGAATAATGTGATTATTCTAATATAAAGTTTGTTGGTTTATCCACGCATTAAGAGATTTCATTTGATAACCCACTTAAAATTAATACAGTCGATTCCGCTTAATTGGGACACATCGGGACTTAGGCATTTTGGCCCAATTAAGCGGCTGCCCCAATTAAGCGAATTTCATATAAAATTAAACAATGCATATATTTCTTTCAATAATTTTATTTTATAAACTCTTGTACAAAACTATAAATTACCTATAACCAAAAAATATGAACTTTAAAGAAAAAATAATAATAAATTCCAAAATAAAATAATAAATAGGTACATACAATTTAATTCAATGCAAAAATGCGTCAAGTGTAGTCTGTCTTTTATTTTGTAACATTTCACTTTTACAAAATCAGCACAGGTATTCAGTGCGGCATGTAGGGCTCCCTTCATTTCCTTCCTGTATAAAATAACGCTGTAATATTAAATTCTTTGTACATATTTTTTTTTGAGAATATGTGTAACATAATATGTACTGTGATCTTAAATTTACTGTCCCAATTAAGCGGATTCTTGTCCCAATTAAACATGTAAATTTACTGTTGGTTCCTTGGTTTGGTTTCTGTTCTTTGAGATTTGGCCCAAATAAGCGGCTGCCCCAATTAAGCGGTGGCCCAATTAAGCGGAATCGTCTGTATATATATATATATGTATATATATATATATATATATATATAATTATTTTTTCGTTGAATACATATTTATTTATATTTTTACTGTGATGTATTGTTTTGAATTCTAGACAGCATTCCTATATGTGGGCCAAATAGTTGTGAAAGCATTTCAAATTTTAGCTTTCTTGGTCCAGCCGTTTGGCCACAAGTTCTACCGGACAGATAGATACACAGGCAGACATATGATTGACGTTATAAAGGTTTTTTGTTCATAACTAGAAAATCCTAAAAAAGATATCTAGTAAAAGGCTGCCAACAGTTTGTCCCGCAGAAATTATTCTAAAACACCTAGATGTAGAGAGTTGAAATTTAGCATGCATATACAGTTCTTTAACCCACATATAGAAAAATACTGTAGACCATCGTTCGAAAAATGTATACATATGTATATAATAAGTTTTGTTGGTAGCCACAAGAAATATGTGAAAATAAAATATTAAAAACAAATGTGTAAAGTTTCAATTTAATAGATTTTATTTAATATATTATCATGTATATTAACTGTACAGCAAACATAGGCCACAGGGCCGTCAGCGCTAAAATGTTTGTTCTTGCCGTTTGACCACTAGAAAGGATATGGACGTGGGTTCAAAATGTCTAATAATTTGTGTGAAAATATTTATACAAATTACAGGTTCTGCTTCGCCGTTCACAACCGGTTATAAAATGTAGGTGTCCTTTTGAGTTCGCTAAAAAAGAATTGACGTGATACATATGTACACAGATTGAATAATAGTTACGAAACCTGGAAACAGGAGGCCTAGGCTCATCTCGGGCTGTCGCGTTATTGATGATGATGATTAACTGTACATAAAAAAGTATACAAATAAGATCGGAAGAATGTTATCATTTTTTTCTACCACCATGCATAAAGTAGGCACTTCACGCACGCATTACAGTGTATAAAATGGCACTTTTACGCACTAGTGTGTAAAGTAATTTACTTTTCTCACGACCGAATGTAAAACCGACTTTGTGTAGGTGCCTAGTTTTTGACATATAAAGTGTCATTTTTCTTTTTTGAACTTTCCCTCAATAAAGTGACAAATGTAAAAAATCCAAATTCCATAATTATTTATTATTTATTGTAATACTAATATTACTAGAATTTACAACATTAATAGAGTGAAGTATAACTTTCCAAATTAGTTTTTTTACTAATTACATTATTAATTGACTCAAAATTGATGCTTGTTGAAGTTGAAAGTTCATTTTCAAGTAAAATAGTAAAATAGTAGTAGTTCTGTGTATTTGCGTACTCTCTTCTTATCACACCATTTTCTGTATATGCCTTTTCATAAAATTTCTTTGATTTTGCAGGTAATAATTAGGCAGTTGCCTCCATTGCAACTGATGCAATATCTGGTGGTGTCCCGATAAAGTTCTCGTCGCTATAATTACTGTTTGTTACCATTTTAAAATTATTAACAGTGTTATTTGAATACATTTTTACAAATCTTCTCAATATATATTACAGATAAAACACTTATTCAATATTGGCACATTCAACGTGACATAAATTCTATTTTTCATAATATAAACAAACTGTCTCCGTAGCAACATAACAATAACCTAGGTCTATTAATTTCTGTGTGAAAATTGTATAAAATCAAAATTTGAAATTGATTACATAAATTGTAACTGATCGTTGTGGGAAAAGTTTTGTATACATCTAAGGAGTAAAGTGCATTAATCCCTCATCCCTCAAGTGCATTAATCCTTTACATTCTCGTGATTTAACCATCACATTACTCCCTAGATACATAAATATCTATTAAGCACTAGTGAAAAACAAAATTTTCCGCGGCTTTTATCCTCTCCGACGCTATATTCTCAATCGAAAACGAACCACGGACCAGGAAAATATTAAATTTTATACCCTGAACCACAAAAATAAATGTAGGTACTATTAAACAAATTTATTGTATATGTACTCTACATCTATATAATATCTCAGTATTAAAAAAATCACAGAAAATGGACAAAAAATGTCAAAAATAATAATTTATAAGACTTTCGTGGACCATAAAATTTTTGCTAAGGACCACCAGAAGTCCGTGGACCACCGGTTGAGTAACACTGCTATAATATATAAAGCCGGCGATAAAACTGAAATGGGAAATTATAGACCAATTTCATTGATAAATAGAATCGCAAAAATATTTGAAAAAAGTTTGAAAAACAGAATAATGGTATTTTTGAATAAATACGATATTCTGTATAAATACGGTTTCAGAAGTACTTATTCTACAGAAACTGCATTACTCCACCTCACTAATTTGAACTCGAGAGTATGCAAAACCAGCAAAAATCTGTTGCAATATTTTTGGATTTGGCAAAAACATTCGATACGGTCTCGCACTCAAAATTACTAAACAAATTGGAAAATATTGGAATAAAGGATTCCACACACCAAAGCGGCCGCGGTGGCGGCAGCGGTGGCGGCCACGGTGGCGGCCACGGTAGCGATCAGGTCTCCTCACACTAACTCGGTGGGAGTGGCGGTAGCGGTAGCGATCAGTTAGTGAATCACGGTATATAGTTGTATGATAATATTGATTGCGAGAACACAATAGAATAATTAATTGTATGTAGAGGAAAAATAATAATCTACTCACAGTCTGTTTCAAACAGTTAGGCGGAACTAAATGGGAATTTCGTTCTTTTAGGTTGGAAAAGGGACCTTGCTTGGGTTATTTCATTTTTCACGTTGGAATGTCAAAATGTAAAATTCCAACAATGAAACCATGGAAACGAATGACATATGTCAAAATTAAATTATTTTTTTACATATTTTAATGACAAAAAAAGTAAATAACTGGGATATTTGTATTAAGAATGACACAAATAATCAAAATATAAAGAAAATGACATTTTAAAATGATATTAACCTTAACCAAAAAATGTTTGTTGCAAGTATGATTTACAAAGCTTAAACAAAACGGCTGAAAAGCATTATTTAAACGATGAAAGTAACTAGATTGCAAAATCTAGTTCCGCCTAATCGTTTGGAACAGACTTTACTATCAATTTCCAAAACTTTTCCTATTTCGTCCTATTTCGTCCTTTATTTATTTTCCTAATATTCTTGTAATCAGGATGTGCTAAGTCATACAAAATTAAATGATCCTTTACTGATCTATGATTTTTTCTGTTAAATTATCTATTTTCGACATTATTTTCTTAAATATATTCACTCTGTGGTATATAAACAATGAATATCGCGCGGCCTAACGCAACTTGTCGAGTTTGGCCGCCAGTGTTTGGTGATCGCTAGACTGAACGCTGCAGTCGGTAGCGTTCTCAGATAGCGGAACGCTTGTATGTGCATGGTCTCATTGTATTGTATAGGTTGCGTTAAGCCGCTGCATTATCGCCACCGTGGCCGCCACCGCGGCCGCTTTGGTGTGTGGAATCCTTAAGGGGTTCAGCGCATACACTTATAAAAAATTATTTAACAAACCGAAAACAGTGTGTAAAAATTGATAATCACTTAAGCAAAGATAATGAAGTAAAAATTGGTATACCGCAAGGAACAGTTCTTGGCCCTCTGCTTTTTCTTATTTACCTTAACGAATTGGGATCACTTAATATTACAGGATCATTATTATCATATGCGGATGATACTGTTATCTTTGTTAATGGTAAAACATGGAGCGAAGCTATATCTAATGCCGAGTCAAGTTTGAATAAAGTTCAACAGTGGCTAATCTACAATGCGTTATCACTAAATCACTTGAAAACAAAATTTATCATTTTTTCACCCACAATTGCTGGTATGAGTAGTAATATCGAAAACATTTGTATACATGAAGAACATTGTAACATGAACTATAACTGTAATGTTAAATCTATTAACCGCACAGAAAATATAAACTATCTAGGCTTCATTTTGGACCAACATTTAAACTGGAAAGAACATGTTAATAAATTAACGGTGAAACTACGGAAAACAATATACAAATTCAAGCAAATACGAGACGTTTTGGATGAAAAGGTGATAAGAATGGTATATTATTCTGTGGTTGAATCATTGCTACGTTATGGCATAGTATGTTGGGGTAGTTCATGCAATAATGCAATTGGCGGACTAGAGATTGTTCAAAAATACATTTTAAAAATCATTTATAAGAAACCCAAACTATACCCATCTCTCAAGCTCTTTACATTAGCGCAAGTATTCGATATACGTACTTTATACATACAGGCTGCTGTTACTTCGGTTCACAAAACAAATATATCTAAAGAATTAAATCATGGATATGAAACTAGAAAAAAAAACTAATTAAGAACCTTATATTACCATCATATACATTAGTAAAAAATCAGCGGCATATAAGTTACATTGGAGTAAAAATATACAATAAAATTCCTTACAGCTTAAGAAGTATTAGTAAAAGTAATTTATTCAACAAAAAAATAAAACAATACATCTCAGATAACATGTCTGAACTGAAATCAACTCTATTTGAGATAGTTAGAAACAATAATTGTTTACGGTAGTATTTAATAATTATTCATACATAATAATTTATAATAATAAGCAGTTGAAATATACCGCTCAATAGGTTTATGGTGTTTCGAGAAGAGTTATAAGTCTGGCGAGGAGATCACCAACTTCTTGTTTAGTTCTTCGACAAACTTTACATTCTGCTTAATTTTGCACCTAAGTGTGTATTCAAGTGCAATTATGTAAAATTTGAAATTATAATATATAAATATATATGTGTAAATAAATTAAAATAAAATCATATTCTATATAAATCTAGCTACAAATAAATTGAAATAATTGTATTTGTAAAACTGTAAAAACTGTAACTTATGATTTAATAAATTGAATTGAATTGAATTCATAGTTCGTTATTAACATTTTTGGTGCACAACAACGATGGCTATTTGCACCCATAGTAGTTTATATGTTCATTTGATAATAATTTGTCATAATAAATAAGAACTATATTTATTTTAAAAACATGAATATTTTTTGGGGAAAAAAATCTTGTATTTGGTACCTATGCCGCATTAGGACATTAATACGCTTTACTTACTTTTCAGTCATAATAAGATGTGTGACAGAAAAGTTACGATAGCAAAGAAAAGTTACGTGCTCGTGTTTTATGAGAATATAAATTATTATTTAAATGTAATCATTAGGTTCGTCGCAGTAAAAGTTGTAAGTGCTGTTTAAACTATAGTACCGTTTAATGCAAATTAAATTTATCTATTTACGTCAACAATTGATTCAACCGTAGTACAACAATTGCCAATAACTACTACTATCTAGAACTAAATATATAATTGTAAGTAATTACGCTCTACAAGCATTATACAGTTGCAGTACTTTATTACATAATTATACACCAGTATTTTATTGCTTAGTTGGGTTAACATTTTACGATATATTTTTACGTTACGTTATATTTTTTTATTTTCCTTCTACATATTTTCGTCAAGAACAACATCCCAACTATATATATATCTTTATTTATAAAAGAGAATATTTGTGGATATGTCCGGAAATTCTAACCCACTTCCAGATATGGTACCGAGTTGAAATTTGGCATACAGGTAGAAAATGCCTTCATCATAACTAGAAAAAACGAAAATCTCAAAAAAGTCCCATTAGAAACGAGAAATTAATAATTTTGTTTTTAATTATATTGGACCATTGGAATATCTATTAAACCGTCAGTGAGAACACGGGAATTTCCCTTCAATAGTTGGTTGTACAATTATATTGAGATCGGGATTGTTCGGTCAAAATCGTAAATGGCTCAAATATGTAGGAGTGGGGACACATTTAATCTCGGTAGTTCGTGCGGGCAACATCGCTCTGAGTACAGTCGGTAGAAAATCTAGCAATAGTAAATGTGCCTTTTAAAAGTAAGTTAAATGGTCGCGCTATTACTAGCCAAAGTCGCGAAATAATTTCTTATACTTTGACTTTTATGAGGCTGGGAACCTATTATTCCTTTCAAATCAGTTTTTGCTTGAGTGGCTGCTGCAACAGGCGTAACAAGAATTAAAAAAAAAAAAAAATAATAAAACAAAATTAATCAAGGTGAACCCTCGAAATTTTCTTCACCTAGAAAAAGTGTACAAAAGGATCGTACGAAAAGAAATATAGACGATTTTGGTAAAGAGTTTTAAAGAGAACTATATTAGACCTGCATACAACAGAAAAAAGTACCTACTCTGTCTACTATTTTACCAAAATTTTAAGATTTCACGGGATATGACGGAGATCGGGAGACACTCCGATGGGAGAATTAGTATAGGCATCTTTAAAACAGTTTGTGGCCTCCAGAAATATGACATTTCGCCTTGAAAACGCTAAAGAATTATCTCACTTAAATTATTTGTGAACAAGCACATATTTATACAATGGTAGAGTAAAACAAAAAATATATAATAGGGGATAGGCATGATTTTTTTTAATTTTTTTATTATATTCCTCTTGTTGTATATAAACATAAAAAACAGTTTTTAATTTTTTTTTTTTAATTTGAAGGCTTTATAAAATCAAAAATGTATGTAGCGCGCGAAAACGACGTGTGACGTCATAATCCTTTCTAACTGACGCATGAGACTACTAGCCAATCCAGCGAACGGTTGTTTATGCAGCGAACATAGTCTGTTGTGAATTATTTGTTTGTGTAACTTTTATAGGTTATGTAAAGGAGAGTAATTTAATTAAAATAAAGTTTAATTCTATAAAAACAATTTATACATGTTTACCGAATTAAATTTTATATTAAAATATGGAAGATCCAGGGCCCCAGTACTTCGAAACATTATCGAAAATATTGTTCAGTACCGATGTGCACAATTAGTTCAACTAGAAATCCAAAAAAACTATTTATATCATTACCTAATGGCGAAAAAGAACAGAAAAGGCGAAATTTGTGGCTGAAAACTATGAGGCGAAATAAAACCGATATTTCAGAAAAAAGTAAACTTTATGTTGTGTGCATAAATGCATCAATGTTGGGTAAATTATCACTCTGAGCCCTAACAAAATCTTTATCTGCCATTTTAATAGTAAATACGTGAAAAATTGTTTAAAAACAAATACAAAACTCTCGAACAATACAATACACACACGTGTGAAGATTATGTTGTAGCTGTCTGTATCTGTGATGTGAAAACCCTATCGTTTGACGTCATACTCAGTCGTTTCTACTCGGCAACCTTCGCCCCGTGCTCGGAATATTTCAAATTTACAATATTTTAATTAAAAAATTTGGCTATAATGTTAATTAAAATGTGATTTTTGTTTTGTTAGGTGACATAACTAACATTAACATATCAAAATAATGTAGTTTTAAGGAAATACAAATTTTATGCGTATCCCCTATTAGACCATACTAAAACTATTCGCACCAAATCTAATTTGAACCCATTCCGACATCGGCCCGGTCTAAACCGGCTACGGCTGTATTTTTTCCGGTAGCGAAGCATCGGGTACACTGCTAGTATATATATATATATATATTTTTTTTTTTTTCCTTAAGTTTGATTGGCTTTGAATTTCTTCATTTGCCAGCTTCAATTTCTCAATTTTGTGTTCTAATATATGAATGATGAGGGGGATTGTTTGGGGGGAGAAGGGAGGTATAAGGAGATTGCCGAGAGGCCGTCACGGCAGGTTATAAGGTTTTGGGAGTCAGCCATGGAAGGGTTTACAATAGAGATGGTAGTTATTGAGATGAGATGTGATAAATTATTTAATTTCTTTTTTTCAAAATCTTATGTTTGTATTTTGTAAATATTCACACAACGCTTTTTCTACTTCAGTATTTTCTTTCATTATAAATAATATATTTTCTACGCTTGTCGGTTGTGGGATCAGCTGTTTGAGCGTTTCTTGTTCTCTGTGAAAGATTTTACATGCTAAAATTAGGTGGTTCGGGTCCGCTACATTTTCTCCACAATACTTGCAATTCACTGTGTCAATGATGTTAAATCTCTTAAGATGTGTTGGACAACTTGTGTGGTTGAACCTCAGCCTGCAGATTTTTGCAATAGTTGTTCTGAGAAAATTGCTCTTGTAGAACCATGGTTTCTTTTTTATCTGTTTTGCATTAATAGCGTGATAATGTTTTCCTTTTTTTGTGCTTTGTTCTATATACTCTGCTTCCCATTTTTTCCACAGGTTATTTTTGCTGACATTATTAAATTCATTTAGCATATTCTGTGGTTGTATACATGTACCCTCTGTTATCGCTCTTTTGGCCAAACTGTCTGCCTTTTCATTGAATGTTATACCACAATGAGCCTGAACCCAGATGATTTCTGTTCTAATATTATGTAGAGCCCTTAGCTGATTTAAATTTTTAATTATTTCATATAAAACTGGCGGGTTGTTATTCATTCCTGGCTGTTTTAGTTTTATTAGCGAGCTTTTGCTGTCTGATAAAATTAAGACTGTGTTGTTCGGAGTAGTTTGCTCTAATATATATTCTGTAGCCTTTAAAATAGCAAGTAATTCCGCATGAAAAACTGTAATATTAGAAGGAAGTTTATACATTTCGTGGTGATCTTGTGTAGAATCGTATAGAGCTATTCCTGTACCTGTAGAAACATATATTAATATTGGTGTACAACTTTGCTTCCGCCGTTTTCCTATAGATGGCTTTAGCGGTAAGTAGTGGTCGAAATAAATAGATCATAGACGTCATGCAATAAACTTGGGCATCTGTTAACATAACCCCATAAAAACATTAGTCGATTTGTGTCTGCATCATAAAGTTATTCTCGATTGAAAATGTCAGTTTACGAGCCAAATTCTCGTCATTTGCGGGAGGTTTTAATTTTCTGCTTCAATATGAAGAAATCTGCGACTGAGTCTCATCGAATGCTTTCAAATACTTATGGTGAGGCCGCTATTAGTGAAAGAACGTGTCGTGAGTGGTTTCAACATTTCAAGAACGGTGATTTTTACGTCGAAGCAGGTTTTCGAAGATGCAGAATTGGACGCATTACTTGATGAAGACTCGTGTAAAAGTCAAGAAGAATTGGCAGGATCATTGGGAGTTGAATCATAAATGTATAACCAGTTTTTTGAAATAAAACCTTGAAATACGAAAAAAAAAAACGGCGGAATCAAAGTTAGTAACCCTATGTAAAATTTAAAAAAAATGAGTTTAGTATTTTGTAGGTATTTAGTAAGTGATTATAAATGGTGGGTACATATTAAAAATCATAAATTTCGATAACTTTTGCAAAAATAACGCACGTGCTTCCATCTTGAAACTTAAGGATGGTTTCCAACTGACGTAGGTGTAGAACGTAGAAATAAAACGTAGAACGTTGAACGTAGATTTTGTTGCTTTGGTTTACAATAAAGAGAATATCGTGTCAAAACTCTATAAGTTAACCTCTTTGTATTTGTCAAATAATATGAACTAAGATTTAGAATATCTAAAGCACGATGGTAGTTTAGACCAATTTTGCAACCAGGGCCACCACGTTGGTGTCAACCGCCCGTGTGCAAACATACATAAGACAGGCTTTTCTAGAATCTTTCGTAAGATCGCTCTCTTCTAGTAGGGTTATATAGAATCGACTACAAATTCCGCCCATTTATAGCGCCGACCGTGTGCAACGCACACGCTGCGGCCCTGTACGCCGAAAAGTCCCCACAATTAGTTTATTTATTATATATTAAACAATATATGTTCATTATTAAATAATAATCTAACCATGATAATTATATATTTCCCTTATTTCAATACAGTGAACCCAATAAATGTTGGCAGGTTCTATCTATCCACATACGATATATTGAGTATGTTTTGTCATTTTCTATCATTCTTTCATATTGACCGGATGTAAAAACGTAGACGTGAAATATAAAAATATGAATATTCTACGTGAACGTTTCTACGTCAACGTCCATCTACATTTGATTGGAAATGGTAGCATGCATTTTCCTATTACTTATATTTTCACGTAGAAGTAGAATTCTACGTCTACGTCAATTGGAAACCATCCTTTACAGCCGTACTTGAGATACACTCGCATCTCTAGACTCGCAGTCACAGGGTGGATAGTGTGACTGCTTGTCATATTGATGCGGTAGTCGGTTTTACTATTATTCGTAATGTTTGAATTTTGTTAATCTTTGATATTATTATATTTATCACTAGTCTCTTTGTTTAAAATTAAAAATTTAACTAACAGTCACTACCATTGGTTCTTATATAGTATAATATTTAAATTTATTCCTGTTTTCCTGTTTTCTGTATTTTTCAAGTACAAAATATTTTGTCAATGTTATTTCTGCAATTTCACCATCCTTGGAGATGACTGATGTAAATGTTAGAATGACGTTTAACTAACATAGGTAAATTAATTTATAATTATATAAGATTGTTACTTTATTGTATGTTATTGTTATAGCACCTGAAGAAGCCAACAATGTTGTTGGTGAAACGTTGTGTTGTTTAAATAAACGTTTCTTGTCCAAAAAGCTGAATGATATTATTCCTAATTCTACCATTATACAAATTGGACGTTAAATAACTATTCTTATATTATTTATACAAACCTGTCACATATAAAAAATAATATAACAATGGCAAATTTAATTAAAATTTATTATTTATGCAAAACTTATAAAAAATAATTAACAAAAATATATAAAATAATATTGGAAATCAGTCCGAATCATCTGATTTTTCTTCACTTCAAGTTTATATTTAATCGACACTATAACAAAAACGTAATACGGACGTAAATACATATAACGGCCACACAAATTATTAATACGGCGCTGGTTGACAGCAAAACAACTGTTGTGTTTGGTACCAGAGACGTACGTACATTAATTCATTTTCAGAGGACTTCATTTTAAAATATTTTTCTTAATATATATATATATATAAATAATTTAAAATCTATTTATTTACTGGCTTTTATATTCTAACATTATTTAAACATATACCTCCGTTTTACTTATTAGAAATAATAGGTAGTAATATATTCACTGTAAACTTAGTTTGTACGCCTATATTTACAAATTTGGGTTAAAATAACAGAGATACATAGAATGAGTTCAGACAGAAATCTATTTTTCCACAGTGTAAACTTTTCCACATTCTTACCCAATCAAGAACAAGATCGAAATAGCTCCTACCGTGCGATCATAATTTCTTGTCAGTTACATAACAGTAAACAATGAGTTTAAAAATATCAAAACTGTGTTTTAAATCACAGCTGAAAATCTCATTTAACAAAGAACCAATCAGATTGCTTCGTTTGCCCGAACTCACCCGAGAAATTCGTATGAGGTAATAAAAATAGAATGTACGCCTATGTGTACATCTCCTTGGAAATAAGTTTCATAACTAAATGTTTCTGTCAAGTAATTGCATAATGGACAAGATTTCTTGATCGCTCTGCATCTTGCCCACACTACGTTCTTTAAAAAAATGAAGTATAATTACATATTACAAAATGAGACAGATAATAGTGATTCTAACTAAAATATTAATTCACAATACATGGCCCACTGGTCAAGTAATTATGTACGGGCCACTGGTAGGGTTACCTGTTGTCCTCTTTTCATTGGATATGTCCCCTTTTTCAAGGCGAATGTCCAAGTTGATATATTTTTAATTTTTAATCACATCGTCTATTTATGCTTTAATATTGTTCAGGGTTTTATTTTTAATATTTTGCGATATCTCGCAAATAAAATGTGAACTAAAAATGTTTTACATTTGACATTTAATATTGGTGACAGTAGTGGAGCGGGACTCTCCACTATAATTTAGAAAAATTGTCAATTCTTTTTTGCCATTCCCGGTCATAACGACAAAACGAAAAATTTTATTTTTGTTGATGAATACCTAGTGGGCAGATAAAAGAAACAAATTGAATATATCCACTGTCAAGAGTATTCTCATGACAATATAATTTTAATAATTTTTCATGCAAAGATTACTATAGATATTTGTAAAGTAATAAAACTAGTCTAAGACAAATCGATGAATCCGAAAAATATGAACATTAAAAGAAAATAGTAAACGTAATATACGAGGAGCGGTTGAAAAGTAATCTACCGAGGCAAGAGATGGTGCCACCAGTATCAAATAAATGTTGTTTTTCGTAGACCCTAATCTTCTTATGACTACTGTAAAATTTTCAACCAGCTACGTCATTTAGTTTGTGTTCGACAGTTATTGAAAACGAACATCTTTTACATTTTTAAAAAAGTGAATAAAATCGAATATTGTGCAGTGATTAGATACTTATTTTTGATAAAGAAAACAGTCGATGAGATCAACACCGAATTGAACGTTGTTTAGAGGGACTCTTCGATATCAACATAAATATTGGACAACTGAATTTAAACGCGGTCGTCAGAGCATTTTTTATGAGTGTCCAGGCCGTCCAAAGGAGGTCACCACGCCAGAAATGGTTGATAAAATCCATGGAATGATAATCGACGAACGACTAGTGACTAAGTGCGAGATAGCTGAGGCTGCATCTCAACCGAACAGGTGCTCAACATTTTACATGAATTTTTGGGAATGAGGAAGCTCTCTGCCAGATGGATACCGCATTTGCTCCCAGTCGACAACAAACGCGATCGTCTAACCATTTCGAAGGAATGTTTGGCGATGTTCAACCGCGATAAGAAGGACTTTTTGCGCCGTTTCTTAACCATGAACTAAACATGGTTCCATCAGGAACAGTCGAAACAGTAGACTGCTCCTGGCGAATCGAAGCCGAAGAAGGCCAAGGTGGGTCTGTTGACCAACAAAGTAATGGCCATAGTTTTTTGGGATGCGCACGGTATCATTCACATCGACTACCTGGAAAACGGCATAACGCACACAGGCGTATATTATGCAGAGCTGTTGGATCGATTCGACGCCGATTTGAAGCGAAACCGGTCGAATTTAGTGAAGAAAAAAGTGCTGTTCCACCAAGTAGAAACCGATCCAATGATCAAATTCGAATAGATTGGATTCTAAGGAATACAAAAATATGCCACACACTAATGCGAAAAGGTGCAGGGCTTACAGAAAATGCAATGATGATCATCCCTGGTCTAAGATGTCTAAATGCCAACGGAGTGACCGAGCTCGTTAAATAGCGCAGTTCTGACTTGTAAAAGCAGTATGGATTGTGAGGTTGCTCGTTGGGGGAGTTGGTGATATTATTCAGGCGAGAATAATATGTTAATATTACTTCCATTTTCACAATCATTCACCCCTCATCCAGGTGTAGAAGCTCGCCCTTCGGCACCGGCGATTAGCCTCGTTGCAGAAATAGGCCAACGCAAAATAAATAAAAATAAGATGTCTAAATTAATGCCCATATTAATTTTTATTAGTTTGTTTTATGTTCAATAGTCATCCCATTATATTTTTATTTCATTCGGACCACTGATAGTAAGTTTAATGAGTATATTATCAGGAAATTATTCTGATGAAAGAAAAACATTTTTATTGTTTAATATTTAACGATTTAAGTTACTACAATTTTTATGCACTTTAATAGTCTTTTTATGATGTTATTATTGTAATTTCTTAGTCATATTTAATAATAAAAATTGGAAATATCGTAAATAATTGATGAAATGTTTACGTAAATGTATTTAATTGCAGCGATCTCATGAAAAAAATGTGCCAATTTTCTATCGGCGCAATTGATATTGAAATAATTGTTATCATGAATATATATTATATAACTTTGTTTTAAGAGTGTATAATAATCAGTTTTTATCGATTTTATATTGTTATCAAATATTTGAGATTTGCATTGCGTAACTTGCTTTATCTTTATTAAATTAATAATAATAATGATAACACAATACACTTTAAAACTTTGTTTTGTTATCTTGCCGCAAAATGCTACTGCTTATTGCAGTTGTGCTCAACTTTTATGCACCGAGTACAGTTTTTCGGCGGAAAATTTTCAGAATGCCACAAGTCGTATCGAGTTACAAATCCTAACGGACGTCTGTGCTTTTGTATCGTAAACGTGGAATCCATCTAAACCTACGAGGGGCAGTTGAAAAGTAATCGGCCTAGGCAAGAAAACACAACTTTTTCGGCAAAACTCAATCTATTTCTCAATTTAGTCTCCTTTTAGAACTATAACACTTCGTCCAACGATTCCCAAAATTTTCGATGCTCTCCGAATAATACGATTTCTCGACGCCCTTAAAATAAGCCTGTGTTTCAGCGATGACCTCCTCATTCAATCCAAATCTCTTACCACTGAGCCATATCTTCAAGTTTGGAAATAAATAATAGTTGCAGGGGGGCGAATCTGGCGAATATGATGGATGAGGAACCAATTCGTAGCGCAATTCTTGGAGTTTTTCCAATGCGACTGCACACTTGTCGATCGATGCGTTGTGCTGCTGGAACAGCACTTTTTTCTTCGCAAAGTGCGGCCGCTTTCTCTTCAAATCGACGTTGAATCAGTCCAACAGCTTTGCATAATATACGCCCGTGACCGTTTTGCCCCTTTCCAGGTAGTCGATCTGAATGGTACCGTGCGCATCCTATAAAACTGTGGCCATGACTGTTGGCCGACCGACCCACCTTGGCCTTCTTTGGCTTCGATTCGCCAGGAGCAGTCCACTGTTTCGAGTGTTTCTTGGTCTCTGGTGTGTTGTGATGGATCCATGTTTCGTCAATGTTTACGAAACGGCGTAAAAGCTTCTTATCGCGGTTGAATATTACCAAACATTCCTTCGAAATAGTCAGACTATCGCGTTTGTTGTCAACTGAGAGCAAATGCGGCACCCACCTAACAGAGAGCTTCCTCATTCCCAAATATTTATGCAAAATGTTGAGCACCTGTTCGGTTGAGAAGCCCGCAGCTTCAGCTATCTTGCGCTTAGTCACTCGCCCGTGGAATGAAACAATTCACAATTACTGCTGCAAAGATCCGAACTAGGAATAATATTATTCAAAAACTTTGTGGTACAACATGGGGATTTACGGCCTCTACTTTACGTACCTCTGCTCTAGGATTGGTGTACTTTGCAGCTGAATACTGTTCCCCAGTTTGGCTAAACAGCTCTCACAACCACAAAGTGGATGTAGAATTAATTCGCACAATGCGAATAATATCGGGTACGATCAAGTCGAATCCTGCATTCTGGCTGCTCGTACTGAGCCATATCCCACTACCACACTTACGCAGAGAACATGCTCTTGTCAGGATATACCAAGCAGTACAAGAAGCACAATGCCCATTCACTCACTAACTGATGGCATTGAGATCAATAGACTGCGGTCTACGCATCCCCTATTTATAAAAGCCAAAAATCTGCAAGAAAGCAGCTTCAACCTTGCAGAATCTTGGAGTAGGGAATGGAAAGATAAGTAACCGGCACGTGTTCTCAGCTTACCGTAATCACATAAACCACCAGGCTTCGAACAACCTCGGAAAATTTGGTCCGACTTTAATAGAATTAGGACAGGTCTCGGTATGTGTGCAGACTCGCTCCGTAAATGGGGCAGTGCATCATCTTCACACTGAGATTGTGGCGTCGACAGGCAAACAATCCACCACATCGTGGAAGAATGCCCTTTGAGGGCCTACGCTGGCGAAATTACCGACTTCCTGAGTGCAGTTGAATATATATTTATCCTAGATATGTAATTAATAATTGACTGATAGCTAATATTATTTATTGTTATTTTTGTAATTATTTATTTTATTTTTTCTTATATTCACTCTGATTTGTATGTTTTATATACCATCCGATAAATAAAAATAAATAATGTAATGTAGGAACATAATTTTCATAGTGATGGTTACAATATGGTAATGAAGGACTGCAGTTCACTTGGTTTGTGTGTTTGTGGTCATTATCACGTTATTATTATTATTCCGATATAATAGTGTTCTTCGAAACCATTGATCATTACACTCTCCACGTGTCAAATTTCATTTCTATATACAAGTTCTTTTGCTGCACTCCTTTTGTCTATGTTTTCTTTTATCTTCTTCTTTTTCCTTTTTCCTTTGGCAGCACTGCAGTACTAGTTTTGGAATTATTTCTTTGGTTATTCGCTTGATATACGATATTAGCTGTTTTTATGGAATCCAATGTATGATATCACTTTTCATATAATTTTCCAGACAATTTTATCTAGATCTTTTGAACAACGTTATAGAATGTTTTGCTGCATTGATAAACACTGTTCTTAACATTTCTCAGCAATTATAGTAAATTTGAAACGCCTGGCATCACTTTTAGTATTATCGCAATACTTTCATGATATTCTGGTTGCATAATACAAAATTATATATCATTTTCAATACATTGGAAATACTGTTTACAGTTAAAAAATATTGGTAAAAAGTTTTAAGTATTAAGCTAAGGTTATTTAAATTTCAATCTTGTTAAACTGATGACCTCTTCATAAAGAATAAAAAAATAATTTTGTCCTGAAATTGACAGTTCGTTTACCCTCAAGCCTATTATAATTTTTTAAATTATTTTTTAATCGGAATGAATTAATACATTTCAGTAACCAGATTTAGATAACGCTGTAGAACAGTTTTTGCTAAGACAGTTAAAAAAATTGTACATCAGAGCTCCGCTCGTAATCTCATAACATCAAATTTTGCTGGGGATGTAGAGAGTTAGTTGTATCCGTCAATTGATGAATGTAGAAAGAGTTTTGCGGATTTCGGACAGTAGTAAAAACAACTAAATACAGCTGACCAGTTTCGAAAACATTTATTTCTTCGTCGGAGCTGATTTATAATGTAAGTAAGGCCATTGCTAGATGATAAAATGTAGTAAGGGCCATGATGTATCAGTGATAATAGATTACCAAAATAATAATTTATCGATTTGAAATTGGCGCCTAAATATTTATGTTCTATTTGTAGTATAGTTTAGTGCCCATGCACATATTTTACGTTGATACTGCACTTGATGATAATGGAATGCCGCTCGGCATACGTGTCCTTTATAAAAAATCATCATACTAACCCGCAGCACCTATTTGTGAACCGAGGCAGATTCAAGTTAGCGGCGAGAATAGTGCGCCAAGTACGATAACGATAACTAATTATTTCGATAGAGCGAAATAGTTAGTTATATATTTGTAGATTGGATCTTTAGCTACAATCTGCCACGTCGTACGCAAATATCCGTCACTTGGTTTACAAGATATCGCCCATAATACATTTTGTGACCCAAATAAGTGGTTTCCGAAATGTCAAACGAATTTCGTATGAAATGGGTCGTTTTCTATTAATTTAAAGTCGTAGATTACGAATATGTTTGATAGATTTTTTCCCAAATTCGAGATGATATACTCTATGACCCCTGATCTGTGTATATTAACATTTAGTTTCGATTCTTCCTAAATCGGTAGGGTATATCTTTGGCTAGAAGAATATGTGCGAAATTTTTCTCTGAGGGGCGCCGAACTTAAAATAGCGGCCGAAATGTGTAAAGTCTCAACTTTGTATTATTGAGACACCTCTTATATTGCTATCTACCAAATCAGACCTGTAAATTACAAAAATGATATAACAGAGGCATATGATTTGTTATTATTTGGGTTTTGCCCGAAATAAAATAAAAAATCTGATATATCTGGTCGAAACAGCTGTTAGTTATGACATTTAAGTAAGATGCTCCATGCATATATGGAATGCACATTTTCTATTTGCTTAACTTTGTCCGCAGCACCTGGTCTCAAATGAAGCCGCTTCCGAAATAATGCTTGAAAACGGAATTTTACTATTAACATCTAATTTGCTGAATTGTATATCAATTTCGGATATTTCGAAGTCATAGATTTCGAAACTGGAGTTGATCTAAAGATTTTCTGCATTTAAGATTGTATTGTCCACGTGTGCCAAATGGCATTCCATTGTCATCGAGTGCAGTATCATTCGACGTAGGATCCAGACTAGTAGTTGAATTTAAGCTTAGAGTTTCCGGTTAAAGTCAAAACTATTACATATTAATTAATATTAAATACCATGATTCAACACTAGAGTCGAATATGCACGTTATTATGCAAAAATTGTCGATAATAATTATAACTGATACCTTTTTTTGTAATTTTGGCAGCAATAACCGATCACGTATGAGTACGTATACGTTTTTTACTGTCAACTGTAATAATTGATTGGTAGATGCATGATTTTAATGGTTGTAACAACAAAATATGATTTTTGCAGCAAACAACAAAACTAAATGTCTGTTTTTCAAAATCTATGAAAGCTATGTACGAGGGTAATTTTTTAAATAAGAACCGTTCTGGTTTAAAAGTAAACAAAACTAACGTTTTTTCAAACTTTTTATTTCTACAATAACCAACATCCTTTCGCTATTTATCGACGTAATCCCCGTTCCGATCGAGGCATTTTTCCTAACGGGCGATGAATTTGACGATCCCCTCGTCACAGAAGTCGACCGTCAGTCTATTTAACCAACCGTTGATAATGTCTTTGACGTCATCATCTGTTTGCATCCGTTTTCCGCCTAAAATCCCTTTAATTTTGTAAAGAGGTGATAGTCGAAAGGTGCCAGGTTCGGGCTATAAGGTGAGTGGTCGAGACATGCCATATTAAACTTCTCAAAGACAGGTATGAAGCCATGTGTTTCGTTTTGACAAAAAAAAAAAAAAAACTTGCCATACTTTAAGTGGATACTGACAATGTCATAGAGAACAGGTCGGGAAACACGTTGAAAATTCTTAGGCAGTTAGTCAATAGTGAAGCGTTTGTTCTGCCGAATGTGTGCCTCAACAGCTGCTTTCAGTTCGTTCGTGATTACGGTTTGGCGGCCCGAACGTTCCTCATCATGGATGTTTGACCTTCCACCATTGAATAAACGACACCACATTCGCACATTCCCTTCAATCATCACACCGTCCCTATAAACCGATGGATTTCGAGAGGACGTGTGCTTTTTGCATTTAAAATCCAACTCACTGCGCGTACTTCGCAATCGGCGGGATTTGTAATGCACATAGTTGATATTTATTTATTTCTTTATTCTGATGAGTTGAAAACGTGACATGCCCAACACAACAACTACATTAAAATACGATATACAAAATTTAAACAAGTGTTAAACAAAGTATAAGTAAAACAAGAAAAGAAAAGTGATTGACTAACAATTAATAAAATGAAAAATTACAAACAAAATAAATCGCTGTGGCCACCAAAGGACCGACTGCAATCAAAAGTACTTCTAGAAAATACATTCTAGCAGCAGAGTAGAACTAACTTGGCCTAATATTTTCTAACAGATATTATTTATCATGACCATGGAAACGTTACATATAAGTATGAAAAAATTGAGACTAAAAAATTTTACAATTTGCCGAAATTTTTCGTTTCATCAAAAAACGTCTCAAATAAAAGTTATTAGTTATTGCATTTATAGCAACTTTTGTTGAATAAATTTTTTCGAAATATTTTTCTGTTGCTAAATATTCGCAAAAATCTTAAAATCGACACGAGTAAACTTCTATTTCTAGCCAATCGATTTTTACCAAAAGTTGATCAACTCGTGTCATTGATATCAAAAGCTTAAATATGCAATTTCATAAAAATCCTTTTAGCCTAATTTGCTCTGAACGTGTACACAGATAGACGGACAGACAGACCGACAGACATCATGCTAAAAATAGTCAAAACGTTATGTAGGGACCTCTATTCGTGGAGATCCATCGAAATCTCGAAATGTCAAAATCGGTATGATCACAATACCTTCCTTATACTCGTATATGTTGGCGGTCGGTAAAAAAGGATAATAAATAAAAATAATTAAAAAATGTTTTACAATGTGACAAATTAAGATCAAAATTAAAATGAAATGCTTTGAATGTAAAATTAAGATAAACTAGGTATACAATTATGTAGATAATAGTAGACTATAAATATCTGTTTATATAAATCACGAAAGCGACGATTCAATGTTTTTAAATTTGTTGAAAATGGGTCTATTATGATTGGTACATTATTTAAAGAGCTAGCAAGACGGAAAAGTAGTAGTGAGTTTTGAACAAGGTTACTCCGAGCAAATGGCTGGTGAATTAAATATTTATTTCGCAGAGTACGAATGGACGCGTTTAGACTGATATTAGAAAACAGCTCCATACAGTCAATTTTATTGACTAGTATTTTTAAAATTAAGCAGATATTAGTGTTTACACGTCTGTCATAGAGACTCATCATGTTGAAATAGGCGCATTGCGTTAGATATAATGTGCTGCAAATTGGATGATGTCTTACTAAATGCGAAATTAATTTCTTTTATTATGATTTAAGCCTGTTAATATGTGATATTTAGTGTTGAATATGTGATATTGAGGATTCCATACCTCGCTACAATAACTTAGGTGACTATGTACAAAGGCATTATATAATTTAATAGAAGTTAAAGAAACTTTGAATTTGCTGCAAGTTCTCTAAGCCTAAATTTTGATATGAGTTTTTGATTATATAATTTATATGTGTATTAAAAATTAACTTTTTGTCAAAATATACTCCCAGATCTTTAATAGTTGTTACAATTTGCGCATAATATCGTCTACATACGCCAGAAACTTCAGACAGACTGACAGCGTTTGCAAATTATCAGAGATTGATTGAGAGGCATTAGTCGTTAAAACGACTGCGAGGAACGATATACGTGGATAGGACGCGCAAATGGTTCTTATTTAAAAAATTATGTGAAGTGTGAATTTTCACACATTTTAGGGTTTCGCAGGTATTTAGTAAGTGAATGATGATTATTTGGAATGCCAAAACAAATTTTATGCTAAAATATGTTTTTATTAATTTTAATTCGAATGCCTAATACCATTATTTGGGTTTCTAAATATTTGCAGTATTTTTTTTATATAGCAAGGTTCATTAATATTTTGAAAATTGCGCCTACGGCTTCCATTGTTGTTTAAGTCATAAACTCCGCCCCTCTGATTTCGTATACATTCAAACATAGAATTAAATTATTATTTCAACACTTCCCACAGGTTATTAAATTTACGCTTTGAAAAATTAAATAACTAGATATTTTGACAAAATAATTTAAACAAAATAAAAATGCAAAAAAAAAACAGAAAAAATAAAAATTGACGGGATTCGAACAGTAGTATCTTACAGTAGTTTCAACTCACGAAGCGACAACGTTACCACTGTACTACGCAAGTTCACTCGTTTACTATGTTAAATAGCGGATTAAATATTTTACATATTTTAGTTAAAAACACAAAAAAATGCGTTATTTTACGAAAACATAATCTGATCAAAAATTCCTGTTGTACTGTTCCGGTTCACACCAATGTACATTACTTAGAATTTTTTCAGATTTTTAGTTTAAACCATCTGGGCTACAGGCTGTGGGACAAATTTTTTTTTGCACAATTTTGGCAGAAATCGCCTTAAAATAATTTATTTTACAAAAATAAAATTTTGATCGTTAATCCACGTACCAAGAGCTTTCATTTGATACCCTACACAGAATTGTAAAAAAAATATTTTTTTTTCGATGAGCATATATTTGTTTATATTTTTAGGGGGATATGTTTTTTAGATGTTTTAGTATTTTTCCTATGTGCGGATCAAAGAGTTGTATAAGCATGCCAAATATCAACTCTCTAGGTTTAGCCGTTTGGCTACAATTTTTACCGAACAGACAGACAACAAAATGACGGTATAAGGGTTTTTTGGTCATACCTACAAAACCCTAAAAATGACTCTCGTAAATAGACTAATCGATGCGTCTATTTTTTTATACATGAAAGTAAGTAACTCAATTTTTTCAACTACCACGTATCACGTAGTTGGTGTTTGTATCAAGTCCTTCAATTGTTGTAAGTTAAATGAAAAAAGAACTGAGTGAACAGCTGAAGCTGTAAATTAGTAACTTGTATGATTGTATTTCTATTTAATTACATGATTAAACATTAATTTAGATCATATTCTGAAACGCTAATTAAACTACCAGTATTACAAATACTAACAAGCGTGTCTGTATTGAGAACTAATGCAATGTGTGTCTAGACCAAAATTATTAATTTCACAGTATTGAGAGTTGCATTCCCTCTCAATAACAAGTGAAGACGGCAACAATTACGGCCGAGACGCTCTAGGTATACACGGAATATAATCTAATATATTAGTAGAGGGCGGCGAGCGGCGACGCCACTAAACAAAGATGCCGTAATGAACGTCTTGGAACTGAGCTGTAAAATAGATGAAAGACGGCACATCATGAGCGTCCGCAGATGAGGCAATCTGCAGTAAGATTATGAATCGCGGAAGAACGACAGTAGAACAGTAAGATGAAATGAATTTTGCTGTTTCAATCTTGAGAGAACTTTAAAATAAAAAATTTAGATTAATTTCGTGAAGGTGACTGTAGGACAATGGCTTATTAAGAAACAAGATTTAAAATTATATTTTCAACTTAGCAATATTTAATACTGGTTGCGTCTCTAATTATTATATAAAGTAGTATTAAAGGCATGTGGCGAGCTGGGATTGTCGAGACGATTGGCCCAGTGGTTTAAGAGTTATATCAATCCTATTTTTCAAAGTTGACTTTGGGTAGTGTGGGGCATATTTGGACAATTCAAATTTGCCGCTCCATTTGCTTTGCAGATCTTAGGTACGTTAGGCATAAGCTAATAATCTACACATTCTGCATAATTTACACAAGTAACGTTCGGCATAAAGTTTCTGTGTGCTCTGTGCTGCACGAAGATCGTTCGGCAAAAATCGTGCTGTGCAGTTTGTGTTGTACAATCGTCACAAGTTCACACGATGCGGCAATCTGTGCAATAGTATTTTTGGTGGTAAAAATATAAGTTATTATTTCTACAAAACAATATGAGTGCAAACAATCAAGATATCATTATTTATGCCTGCAGCTTTTGAAAATAAATAGTACAGACATGAACCTCATGATGGAACATGTAAATACATTCAAGAAAGACTCAAACATTTCTGGATACAAGCGGAAATGTACTTCAAATTGATTTGTAGTCATGTTTGGAACAGTACTCTTTGCATATTCAAACACTTTTTCCAAAATATTTTCTGGTTAGGATAATTCTTCTGAATTGTCTTCCTCATCAAATAAAATTTCTTTTATATTACTTAAAAGCATCCCAAAACTTTCATGCGTCATTTTTATATTATCGTAGAAAACAAGTAATAGGAAACAGACTTCATGTAATCAAACAAACATAATTTATTTGTTTACAAAAAAAAAAGTTAGAATAACAAAAATAATTGCATAATTTGAATAAAGCGTTTGTCTTTGACTTTCTTGCACAGTGTACACAGTGGTCACCTGACAAAAAACTTGCACGACACAGAGTTAACACTGCACAGTTATGCCGGACGTACCTCTTGTTGTTTGCGTAATACCAAATCTTTATATCCTTGTTTTGGCGTCGTTACAAATTTGTAAAAAATCCCAAGTGTTAATCAATGAAAATAATCGGAGAAATCATTTAAGCACAAGTATAGGTAAACACTCTTTATTTTATAAAGTTGTAACAATCATTCTCTTTTTAATTGACACAATTTTTGTGTTTTATACTTTTTTGGAGACCTACGAAACCCTAAAAATTGGGAACGCACCCAGATTTTTTTCAGGATACTTTTTTATTTTTTTCTAAGGTGAGTTCAGAAGCAAAAAAAAAACGTTCTTGGGGGGTATCACATTCAATTATATAAAACAAAATCTTCCTTAAAACCGTTTTTTTTTTCAGTGTTTAGGAAATGGGACTCAAGCCTATGAGCCCCCATAGGTGCGCTACTGTTGTTAATGAATAGGTTGATATAGAATTTAAAAATTTTAGGTGAAGTGTGAATTTTCACACATAGCAGGGTTTCGCAGGTATAAAGTAAATGAAGGTGGCATGCTGAGTGTGTAGGACATTTTGCTTTGTAATAATCACGGCAAAATGAACGATATTTTTAAAATAATTTTTATCTGTTAATCTAAGAGCTATAAAAACAAATTTTATGTTAAAATATTTTTTTGTTTATTTTAATTCGAATTTTCACACATTTCAGGGTTTCGCAGGTATTTATTAACTGTGTGATGATTATTTGGGATGCCAAAACACATTTTATGTCAAAATATTTTTTGATGAATTTTAATTCGAATGCCTAATACTATTATTTAGGTTTCTAAATGTGTGCAGTATTTTTTTTTATATAGCAAGGTTCATTAAGATTTTGAAAATTGCGTCTATGGCTTCCATTGGTTGTTTTAAGTCATATGCTCCGCCCCTCTAATTTTGTATACATTAAAACATAGAATTAAATTATAATTCCAACATTTCCCACTGGTTATTAAATTAACGCTTTTAAAAATTAAATGCAACGTTTGCATTTGAATTTAGACAAAATAATTTCAACAAAGGAAAAAAAATGCAAAAAAAACAGAAAAAATTAAATTGTCTCCAGCTTGGAAGCGAACCCTCGTTTGCAGCTTAGGGAGCGAGAAGGCTAACCATTAGAGTATGAACGTTTACTGGTTTACTGCGTATCAAAAAATACAAAAAATGCGTTATTTTCCGAAAACATAATCTGACCAAAAATTCTTGTTGTACTATTCCGGTTTATACCCATGTTCATTACTTAGATTTTTTCAGATTTTTAGATTACCCCCTCTGGTTTACAGGATGTGGGACAAACAATTTTTTGCACAAAAATCGCGTCACAATAATTTATTTTGCAAAAATAAAATTTTGATCGTTAATCCACGTACTAAGGGCTTTCATTTGATAAACTACTCAGAATTTAAAAAAAAATTCGAAAAAAATTTCTTAGGGAATTTTATTAGGGTTTTTTGGTCATTCCTACGAAACCCTAATAAACGATACAAATAATACAGTTACATAGGGTGACCATTCGTACCGCGCTTTTTGCGGGACTGTCCCGCATTCTAACATTTTGTCCCGCAAAAGTCCCGCATTTTAACATTGTATCCCGCATTGTAACTTCTATTTGAGGAAATGAGGACCTTTTTTTTTGCTCTTCACTTGGATTTGGGAGATGAGGACCTTTTTTTTGCTCTTCACTTGGATTTGGGATGTGAGGACTTTTTTTTTTGCTTTTCACTTGGATTTGGGAGGTGAGGACCTTTTTTTTTTCTCCGTCCCGCATTGCCTTCTTAAAAAAATGGTCACCCAACACTTACATTATATTTACGAGATTTTGTTAAAAATAGATTAAAAACAATAACACAAATAATATACTTCCATAGCTAATGTTTCTAATATATAGTGTAAATATTATAAACTATTATTTTATTCATTGTTAACTTGGCTCCGCGCTAAACTAATCAGAAGCCTATTGTTCCTAGTAGTTAAACCAAGAAAAAAAAATAATTTTTGCACAATAGTCGGATTGCTATGATCAGGTGTATTTTGTATTTCGTAATGTGGTTTCGCGGCATAACCACAGGGATTTATGAAGTTGCGATAATTTCAGAAAAAAGTAAATGGAGCTTTATCGAGTTAGAAAATATGAAGGAGAGTAAGTTTGAAACTTTGTATGGAGATATTCTTTCTGACAAGGAATCTTATAGAAAATCTAATATTTAAAATTGTAACGCCACTATTCCTAAACCCCGCCAAACATGCGTTCAAGTGAACCCTTAAAATATTATAGGGGTCAGCACCTCCCTAACTGTAGCTTAAGCAGCCACCCCGGATGATACATGCGCGACATAGCAGACAAGGGTTGAGTCGTGGAGTCAGCCATTATATTTTGTTACCGCCATTAATATAGATCTTTCTTGTTATGTAATCTTCTCGAAATAGTGTTATTTTATTGTTTTTACTTAATCTTATAATAAATTTATTCAGTTTAAAAGTGTTTGTGCATTTTATTTAGTGTTTACCACACTGGTTGCCTTGTTACCTATACACAATTAATAAAAAACGTAGTCTAAGGTTCCCCCAGGGTTCTTTCCGCTATAAAATTCAATTCAGCAGGTACCAAGTACCGTATATTCCGGCGTATAACCTCAAATCTGAAAAGATTTATTTTAATTTTTGCATGTATTCCTCGTATACCGCGCACCCTTATAATCTGCTTTCCTGGAAACACTTTTATGCCAATATTCCTTCATAACAACCGTATGTATATACTAATGACGAAAGTACATCTGAATTTGATGATATACCTGATAATATTAGCGAAGACGAATTTGATGAACTTTTTATATCATAATAAAGATTATTTAAATTAATAATTAAGGTATTTTTTTTTGGTATGTATATAAATAATATAAATAAATATGTATAAATTTTGTAGTTGATTATTATTTATATTATGTATTCATTATATAACAGGAATCCTATTTATACCCTATTTACACTATTACCATTCTAATCTTCGAACGGACAAGTTTTATACCCGGCGTATAACGCGCACCCAACAAATTTGACAAAACTTTCAATGTTAAAAGTGCGCGTTATACGCCGGAATATACGGTAATTGGTACCTGCCCCACTTAGGTGCGGATTCTGTAGTACAAAGTCCAGATATACAGTGTGTAGAGTAGTACTTTGTCTAAAGAACAAAAAAAAAAAAAAAACTGTTTTATTATATACTTCAAATTTAAAAGTGTTTTTCCACTACATACCGAGAAAGAAGGTCTTCCCTCATTTGCATGAGGGAAGATCTTCTTTGCATGAAGGAAGAACTACTTCCATGAGGAACTACTTCAAATGGGGGAACTACTTCCCTCAATAGTGAGGAAAGTAACTTACAGTGTTGCACCATAGATGGTGCTATTATATTAATTATTTTAAAATAAAGTTTCTATAAAATAATTTGTTACTTAAAGAGCTTTTAATTTATAATCTTATGATAATCGTTTTTTAACAATAAAATATTATAGGTATTTAAGTTTTTTTCTTGTGGAGTAATTGCTCAATGATAAATCAACGTTACTTATCAATAAAAACGTTAATATAAGCAAATATATAAAAGACATAGTTTTGATAATGCTAGTTTTTAGTCGGGAGTAGGGATGTTCTGATACTACTGATACGATACCAGTATCAATATTAGCAGAGCCGCAGTAAGGGGAGGGGGCGATGGTTTTCCTTACTGCGGCTCTAAATATTAGTAGTTCTAGGTACGCATGCGCAATTGCGCAGGACATAGTATGCGAATAAACATGCGTTGAAGTCTTCCCTTATACCCTTTTCACACTAGATCTTTAAGACGAGTGAACTTAAAGTTCACCGATGTTTAAGATCGGTATGCTTTCACACTTGATGTTTAAATCTCTGGTGCTGTCATCAGCTACAGTAATTTTGTCCTTAAGTTACCGTCATGAAATTACCAGTTTGAACTGTCTGCGCAGACGCACATTTTGAATTATTATAAACAATTAAGGATATTTCATTTCATTCTACAATAAAAGCACTACAATAAAGAATATATTACACCTGTATTAACATGTAAGTCGATACATTTTATCTCAATTATTGTAGCTCTGTATTTTATTAAACACATTATTCAAATAAATAATTTTATTATAACAATAAGTATAAACTTCTTATAACGTCGATATAATACAGTATTCTTGTTTATGATAATATAAAATGTTGACAACACAAATTCAAGGAGTATTTTCTTATAATAGAAATTAAGTTGGCAATGCGTACGAAGTTTAAGACGCAGATCTCTGTCTTAAACATCGGTTGTGTTTAGACGAGGCCGTACGGTTTCACATTAGCGTTTAAAGATACATTCACTTTAACATCCGATCTTAAAGATCTAGTGTGAAAAGGGTATTACTTATATAAAATTGCTCAGAAATTCTTGTCTACGTCGACGTCAGTTCCTTCAAAGTTCCTTCGCTTATTTTCGAAAGCAGGAGCCACTGTATGCAGAGACAGAAATAGGCTTTTGGGCAAAATGCTTACTAAACTGCTTTTTCTCGGTGCTTGCAATGAAGAAGAGTGAAGTATATAATTATATTTTAAACAATCACTCAGACCTACAGACGCTATTGCCTTACCATTTTTTAATACCAACCTGACATACAATTTCAAAGGTGCAAACTACTGAAATCAAAATTTTCTTTTAGTTTGTTTCTACAAAAGTGGATAGCATATATAGGCTATTCCAAACGTTTAGGCGGAACTAGATTTTGAAATCTATTAATTTTTATTTATTAATTCGTACTTGTGGTCATTTTGTTTAAGCTTTGTAAATTATACTCACATTGCAAATTCTAGATTAAATTGATTGTCATTCCAATTATTATTATTATTATTATAAAATGTCCTTTTCATTGCATTTTAATTTTTTGGCATTCTTAATAAAAATTTGCCATTTATTTATTTGTTTTGTCCTCAAAAATGTAAAAAAGTATTAAATTTTTTAATAAAGTCATTCGTTTCCATGGTTTCACTCACAGAACAGTATCACTGTTGGAATTTTAATTTTCACATACCAACTTGAAAAATTAAATAACCCAAGCAATGTCCGTTCTCGTTACTAGTGACAACCTAAAAGAACGAAGTTACCATTTACTTCCGCCTAAACGTTTGGAATAGCCTTTATACTTTAATTAATTTATTATTGTAAAACAATTAAATTGTTATTATAAAAATAAAATGTTTTTTACGTTAAATATATTCATTTTTCCTTTCGATACTTGAAAATATCGATGTTTTGTTTCGATACGATACCCAAATATCGATACTTTCTCAGTATCGCATAATCTATGCATATCGCATATCGTAATCATGGTATTACTTGTTTAAAGAATAAATAACTAAAATATTGGGATCCCTTTTTTCATTAGTTTTTCTGAAGTAGACTTCCTTCTATCTCACGTTATTTCTTGTTTACTCACAAATAAAGGAGATCCCAAATTAGGAATTTGTCAAATAACTTCCAGCTCTTAAATTGTAGAAAACAGATCTCTATTCGTAAGATTTAAGATAGGATCTTTTATTTGATGACCTACCCTTTCAGATTTACTGTCGACGCCAATGGTTGATGCATTCAGCAACGGACAAAGGATTCTTGTCCTTGGGATCCTTTGAATGTTAAGAAAGGAGAAAGGTCTTTTCAAAATTATCCTGAATTTACATGAAAGTACCTGATTTGATTCACGTTTCTAATTTAAATGAAACAGATGTGGCTACCGGACAGTGAAAACACAAAAGATAAAATTTTGTTTATTGTTTAAATCTTTTGTACTACTGAGTTCAAATGAAATATTAATTGGTGTCTTAGGTTTTGTTATATTAATTAAGATAGATATACAGCATAATATCGTATTTTCAACTTTATTCTTAGTGATTGTGATATAATTAGTTAAGATTGTTGATGCAATCTGATTTTAATCAGATGTGTCAAAGTAATGACTAGTTTTATAAAAACAAATTTAAAAAGATCATGCAAATTTTGCAAAACGTATTGGAGCAAAACCTTAAGATATTTAGGGTTCTATGTGAGTTTGATTTTATTTACTCAGTCTCATGTGTGAAAGTTGTGTGTTGAGAGCTGTGTAATCGACTAGAGCAGTAGTTTTCAATATTTTGGAGTAACACCTCATATTTTTTGTTGTTTTGATTTTTCTGCGGCACACCAGAATATTAACATGTTCTCAATCTGTAAAGAAAATAGATGTCCAATGTAAATGATCACAGATTTCAGGATTGTAACTATTTAGTATGAGATAACATTTTTTAGGATTTTGTAGGTATGACCTCAAAAAAACCCTTATAACGTCACTCATGTGTAACCCTTATAACGTCACTCATGTGTAACCCTTATAATGTCACCCTAACGACTTTTTTTTGTTCCCCAATATCAAACAAAAAATGCGTGGACAGCAATTTTCATTACCTCAAGAAGCTGTTGAAGCCTTCGAAAACGATGTTTTTGAGATATTATTTTCAGAGTGGAAAAAATGTTTCGAGAATTGGTTTGAACGCATGCAAAAGTGTGTAAATCTTAAAGGCGAATATTTTGAAAGCAATAAAACAGTTTTTTCCAAAAATTTTCTTCTTTTTTAGTTTTTGTAAAGTTAGATACCCCCCACCTCCTTCGGATTTTTACCTTCCGAAATTGTGCAGTCAGCTCTGGGGTTGACTCAGCCTCAAGTAAAATGAGTACCTGTTTATACAGGGATAATAGGACCGGCCGAAAGGTCACACTGACCACGTGGCTTTCATATCTATTGCCGGCGGTCTAGAAACGGAGAACTTACCTTCTCTGCCCCTTATACGCCTATCTAAGTTTTGGGATCCTATTATTATTATTATTATTATTATTATTAGTTTTTGTAAAAACTTAAAAGGTAGCCCTCGATGAGCACACATTTTTATTTTTTTATCAATATAGTTTTTAATAAGAAGGTTATTTAGGAGTCAAGGAGTGTTACTTAGTAATGAAACGATTATATTGTGTTCTGCATGCAACTGAAATATCTCATCATTTCCGTTACAGCAAAATATTGTATCGTATTCGGGTTCTTCAAACAAAAACGCACAATTTCGTGAAGATAAAATTTAGTTACTCTTGTTTTGTTTAAATATTACACTTATAATTTTGTAATAAACGGAATACTAACAACACCTTTCGCCCGGAGGCACAAACTGTCAGTATATTTGTCTGAGCAAAAACTAAAAACCCACTGAATACATAAAAACAGCTCGTTACCAAGTAATCTCGGTTCGATTGTCACAATGTTCCATGTTTTTCTAAAGACTTCTAGATTGTTCCATGGTTTCCATGGATATGACTTTCCAGATTATTCCACAAAATTCCACCATAGAAGTCACAATATATCTGGTCGTCAAGGATGAAATTTGTAGTTAATAATATTGCCAACTTTAACAGCTTATTATTTGACATTGGCTTAATATTTTACCGTTCTGTTTTTTTGTTGGAAAGTTACACATCTTGCCCGTTTAAAGAAATCATTGTATGCTCTAAAAAATATCATTAACTTTTTTACAAAATTAATTTTGTTGAAAACGGTCGGAAATTCGCACTATTATGAGGTAAGAGATCTTACGTGGAATTACGGCATTGTAGACCGCTCGAAAAATTAATAGTGTATTTGGCTCTAGTATTACTACGCAGCAGACAATATCAAATTGGTTCGCCAAATTTGAGACAGGTAACATAAAAAACAAAACAATCCTGGCTCATAGATCACAACAAAAATATACTGCAACCAACTGGACTGTGCCAACCGGCGTAGCGTAGTGGTAACACATGTGCTCTGCGTTGCGAAGGTCTCGGGTTCGAATCCCGTTCAGGCATGGAAATTTTCTCAAATAAAAATTGTCCTGGGTAATTGCCACAGCAGCAAAAACAGCCTAGATTGGTCAACAGATCGACTTCTATCTTATTGCATGATAACTGTGACTGTGGCAAAACTACAGGAATTGGAGTTGGAGTTTCATCATCCTCCATACTCACCAGACCTAGACTCACTGACTACCACTTCTTCCTCAATTTGGACAACTTTTTAATAGGAAAACAGTTTAATTCCGACAGTGCTGTAAAACTGGCCTTCCAGGAATTCATTGACTCTCGTCCGCCAGGGTTTTATATCACCGGCTTGAATAACCTGCCGCTTAAATGGCAAAAGTGTATGGACAATATGGCTGCATACTTTGATAAATAAAATAATTCCTTATATTTGTAAGTTATCAACCAGCTTTGCCTTTTTTTCTACAAATTTCATCCTGAGCGACCTAATACATTACAAAAATCGTACGAAGTACGGGTACCCCAGCTAGTTTAATAAATATTAAACACATTTTCACAATGACCATTTCAAAAATAGTTCGCAAAAATTCCCGCTACAAGTTTTAGTTTGTCACTTATAGAAATGTACACTTTGTAAACATTGTAATCCGAAATGTACTAAAATTTTGATATGAATTAAATTATCGCGCACATAAAATTAAAAACAAAGTACTATGCAATTACGTAGTATAACATTCCTCGCACATAGTCGTAAATTTTTTTGAGTAAACATAAATAATAAATACATTTAATGAACTTTAAATTATAATTTCTTTTTGCTCTTTAAAATTTGGCCGTATTTAAAGATTTTTATAGTAGGAGACACATAAATATGTTTTAATTCTCGACTGAACAACAAACGAAAGATTTAATATATATAATTCTGTGGAATTTTGGATGATTTCCAATGGGTCACAATGCCAGTAATATTAGCATTTAATTGTTGTATTTCAACTATTTAACGTGGGTGGACGTACTTTATTAAATATATGTTTGTATATATCTGTTTACCAGGCTTGGTTTCAGGCATATTTGTGCTAAATTAAATATCTGATAAGCGAAATATTGTTGACAGAAATGTAATATATATTTGCATTCCAATCTAATTTGCAAAAATGTATCTTGTGTAAATCAGGTTACGCTAATAAATAAGAAAACTACTGTATCTTATTTTAGATTTTGTAAAGGCTGATTGCTAAAGAACGAGTTAAGTGTTTTAACTTGAGTTATGCCTAACTCGAGTCAAAATAACATTAAAAAACATATGATTTTAACTTGAGGATAACTCAATATTGGTGAAAATGGAGAACACCCTTAATACCCAATACGGAATGAATATAAACAAAATTAAAACAAAAGTATTGGTGATAAGTAAATACAGAACTGAGGCTCAAATATTGCTGGATAGTAAACCGCTCGAAAATGTTAAAGATTTCACTTACTTAGGATACAAGATTAGAACGGATGCAAGATGCAAAAGAAAATTGATGTGCCGAATAAAGCAAGCAAAAGTTGCATTTAATAAAAAAAGAAAAAATATTTTCACATGTAACAGCATAAACAAAGGAGTAAGAAAAAACCTGCGTAAGACTTTTGTTTGGAGCCTCTTTCTGTACGGAAGTGAAAGGACACTAGGAGTGACAGAAAAAAAAAGAGGATAGAAGCATAAGATATGTGGTGTTATCAAAGGATGTTGAAAATTCGATGTGTAGATAGAGTGACAAACGAAGAAGTGGAACCATGTCTCTGGAAAATGTTGCAGAAGAGATGTTTGAATTGCACATATTATAATACACGAAGGTCTGGTGAAAACGTTACTGGAAAGAACAGTAGGGGTAGACTGAGGCTAGAGTATATGAAACAGATAATGGAAGATATGAATTGCAACATGTACGGGCAGTGCCGGATTAAGACTCACAGGGGCCTGTAGGCACTCCTATTTTTTAAAGCCCCATTTGACAAAAACAAAAAAAATTGGTTTACTTCGGTTCAGATAATGTTTGTGTGAGTGAATATAAAATACATTTTATTTAATATTATTTTTTAAACTGATGAGCAGAAAAAAATCGTATTTTTTTAAATTGATAAATAAAAAAAATCGCTTCTATATTTCGGGGGGGGGTTAACGCCTAGGCACCCCCCTCTGGCAGCGGCCTTGGTATGATTATTACAAAATAAGGAATAAAATGTTTTTCTAAATTATAGTAGAAAATAAATTTCTAATAAAAATAAAAACATTTAAAAATTTATCAATCGGAACTGAACCGAAAACCAAAAAAAAACGTTATTTTTGCCGGAACGAAAACCGGAACCGAACTGATATATATTTTTTTAATTGAACCAGAATGAAAACCAAAACGAAAAAAATAACGGTTCGAAGCCCTGATATAAATATTACAACAGTCAATGTAAACATAAAACATGTCAACATAAACATAAACAGTCAACTTAAACATAAAATTATATCACTGATTTTTATTTTTCACTTTATATCTTTATAATTAAATTATTTATTTAATAGACTTTAAATGTTTCTTTTTCGTAATTTTTTAGTTACAAAATTATTCAGAATATCTTGGAAGTATATTTTTTGCAGAACATCGTATTCAATGGCCATAATAGCAAGTGAGTTATTATCAATGACAATTTTCAAAAATATTAACTTCGAAATCATAAGGCACCTATACATTCTTAACGCTATCATAACATTTTAGACAGTTGTTTGCACCATATTTTTAAAAATCAGTTTGTATGATTTGAATGCCGGCACTGATTCACCGGTATTTTCTAATGGGAACACAAAATACTTAAAATGTACCATTTCAACTGCAAACGCCAACTCGATATCCGCTGGATAATTGTCTCTAAATCGGTGGACAGCGTCTTTAATTTCAGCATCTTCCATTATTGGAAACTCAACCAGAAACCCAAATAGAGAATAAATCTTGCCGTAAGCTTCAATGCAACGGGAAAGCTCATCACACAAATTATCTATTATTGGCAAGTATCTTTCAAATTTCTCTTCCCCGAAACTTATCCTCTTCTGCCTCACCGTCGTTGCGATGTTGTTTTTTGGTGCGCACACGTCTGCTTTTTCTTACAGTGCCTAATTGGTAAATCCGGCACTGTGTACGGGGAACTATAAAGACTGACTGAGAACAGGGAAGCATGGAGAAATACTGGAAACCAACCTATGAGTTGAAAACTTAAAGAGAACATGCACGGCTGGACCAGCCGTGTGGCCATAGTTTGTAACATACAGAGAGACAGATAGTCATGGTATAAGGAGTACTTGATTATACGTACGAAACTCTAAATATATGACAAAATCAGTGACCCAAAGCAGAAAAAAAAAACGCAATAAAATTTCACTAGGTCTTACCCCTGGATTACAGAAGCTTTTGCGCCCTTAACAGATCTTGATGAGTTTCTATTCATGGGTTCATTTTCTTCCAGTAGCAATTGTATTCATTCCGCTACGACAATGTCATTTATCAAAAAGTATATACAATAACTAATACAGCCTGAATTGTTTACACTGGAAAGCTGTTTTAAAAATTTATTGTGTCTAAATCGTTAAAATTTGTAAATTAATTTCAATTGTTATCGTCATTAAATCACAATAAAGTTCCTAAACATGCCTCAGTGCCATGTCCTTGGGCAGAATAAATTAAATTAAAGAAAATCGAGTTTTTTTGTAACAATACATTTGTTATTTAACATAAATTCAAAAGATTTTAAATATTCGGCGAAGAAGAAGTGAAAGGCCAAACAATGAGACAAAAGCGTATAAATAAATGAACCATTATTTCATAATAACAAACCATTAAGCCCTTCTTTTGTGTTTGTTTTATTTAGAAATTGCTTTTTAATTCCTTTAAATCATATTTAAAATTGTTTATATTAAATACTTCGATACGTGATATTGATATAATTTCTTTTTAAAAATCAGTTGTTAAAACTTATGAAGGAAATATAGTGTGAAATATAATGGCAACATAATTATAATACTAATAATAATTACGTTTACGAGTAAATGGTATTTAAATTTAAAATGCACAAATATATTATATCAAATTATCTAAGTATTCAACAACAAAAATTGCTGTATGGAGACGATCGAACTGAGCCAGGTAGACGTCGCTGTTGATGTTGAATTGCCGTTTGCCGTTTACCACTTTTATCCGGAATCCGCCACTGTTGACGCTCATCATTCATTCCACCAAAAGCAAATGCCGTTTGCAATGATCTCCCAATGGATGATTCCGCTTCTGTCCCACCATACGCACCACACTGTCTTCTTACTATAGGCACCTTTTGCTATTCCTTTCGGTGTTTCGCCCGGAGATACACAAACTTTCTTCCTTTTGACGTTTCTGAAGACCAACCACGATTCATTACCGGTGACAAGATTTTTCAAAAATGACGATAGCTCCTTTCTCTGCAGCAATTCGGTGAAAATTCGAACACAATCGGCTATGTTGTTGTCGGAGAGTTCGCGAGGCACCCATCCAGCCTATTTCCACACCTTTCCAAGCTTTTTTAGGCGATGGATGATCGTGGATTAGTCGACATTGAAGTCTTCGGCTAGTAGCCGGGTTGTGATGCTGTCGTCCTTTTCCACGGCTGACAAAAGTGCATGATCGTCGAAATCCGACGGCCGTCCTCTTCCTGCATCATCCTTAAGACTTGTGTCATCTGATTTGAACTTGTGGAACCATCTTTCAATTTGTTTTTGACTGATTGTTCCTTTGCCGAAAAGCTCGTTGAGATCGCGAAATGACTGTGCCGCTTTCCATCCTTTCTCGAAGTGGTAGAACATTATATGACTAACATGAATATGATTTTCGACACGCAATTTTTCACCTAAAAACAAGAATATTTTTATAATTATTACATAAAGCAAGTGCCAGTTTTCAACACAAAATAAACACTCTAAAAAAATTGTCGTTAATTTTGCATCAACCCAATATTTATTATCATTGTTATTAATCTAAACAGTATAACAATTGTTACACTGGGAGAAAAAAGGTCCTGTTTATGATTCTGGTCCTAACTAAAGACCTAAGAGTCGCAAAGGTATCTTTGCAAAATTCGTGCTGTTCCCAACAGGGCTGCCTTTTGCAACTCTCCGGTTCTAATCCTTTGTAGCCCTAACGCGTCCAAGTGTTTTTGGAGATTAGGTGATACTTCTTCTAGGGCGCCTATTACTATGAGAACTGCACTAATTTTCCTTTCTCAAAGTCACATAATTTCCATCTGCAAGCATTTGTACCTCGTTATCGTTATCTTCTCAAGCTCCTTGTCCTGTACTCCTTGTATTTCCTAGTATTGCTACATAGAAGATCCAAACTCGCTTTTTGTCGACTACTTTGATATCTGGTATACTGTGCTCCAGGTGTTTGTCCGTTTGGATTCGAAAATCATCTAATATTTTTGCCTGCTCGTTCTCCTTGTATTTCGTTAACTTTTCTGGAATGTGGTCCCACCAGTTGTTGCCAAATGGTACCCTGTATTTTCAGCAAAGTTTCCAGTGTACTGCGGTGGCCACTTTGTTTTATGCAGTATATATGTGAGTCTAATAGTTGTATAAGCTCGCATATATTTCAACTTTCTAGGTCTAGCCTATTGATCAAAATTTTACACATGAGTAACGGTCCTTCGGGTGTATTCTGTAAGAAAGGCGTTTAAATTAGTCACGTTAATTTTTTAATTTTCATTCCATGTCTATCGCCTTTTTCGAAAAAGGCTATTCTGCAAGAGCATTTGTTAATATCATATATGTTAATGCTAGGTGTTAAAATACCTTGTGAAGAGGCTATATTTTTTCAAGCGCATGCGCTACTTGGTTTAGTTTTAACGTTTTTGATAAGTGTCAGATGCCAAGAAAATCTTATCAAAATATCTCGGTATTATTTACGTAACGTTATATAACATAACAATTAATTTTTTTAACGGTATTTATAACGTTATGAAACGAAAATAAAAAATAAATAACGTTATACAATAACGTAACGATTAGAAACGTTATTTTATCCCTGTTTGTAATATTAATTATTAAATAATTAATTGATTTGTTACGCTATTTCTAATTGGTATCCCTTTTTGTAACCATTTACCATTTATATGAATTTATGTTTCCATTTATATTTCTTATGATTAAAACATTTTTTAATCATAATAAATTCAAAACAAACTAATTGTTTCAATCTGTTTATGTGGAATAACATTGTTGTGATCTTCTTTATCATTGTTATCAATTATTTATTCAAGTAATATATCATTAAAATGTACTGCGATATTATAAACAAGGCACAGGCATAAGTGCTTTTTGTAGCTTTTGGAGCTTTATAATTAGAAGTTCTGTGTCTCGACAAAAACCAAAACAGCTCTTCAATACTCCATTTACTTCCTTTCTATACAATTTCTTGAACTTGCGTCCGTTAACTCAAAAGGGTTTGTATCACAAATATTACAGAGAGCCATTCTCAGCTCTACTCTAAAGAATTCAGTTTGAAGAGTAATTTGAAGTTTGAATTTGATCTTATAATAATTAATATACTCTTTTATTCTATTCAATTTATTTTAAATACATGATATTTACGAAAATAGTATCAACAATTTTAGCAAACTGTACACCAACTTTAACTTTTAAAGCCATCGTTTTGGTAGACGCTTATTGTAGAATGTTAACAGGTAATTTTAACGACGCCGCATTTAAATTTTAACACAAATATGCTTAGCGAACAGCCTTTAAGTTTAAAATGGAGTTAAAAATATTAACATCAGTTTTTGACGTGAAGTTTTTAACGTCTTGCTTAAAGAATAGATCCTGGAGTATCCTGGAATTGATTCATCAAGAGTTTGTCATAGTAGCTATAACATGACCCAAAAGTATGATCCACCAGGCTCTGTCACTGATACCAACAAATATATAAATTCAATTTTCTACAGCTATATAGACTCTTGCGTAGCTTTGTGCGTAGATTTGATTTGAAATCCAGTTTAAATATAGTTGAAAAATGTAACGGGCTATATGAATTGGTGTAGAGTTACTGGATTCTCATTAAATTTTCATTTGATACTTGATTTATTCCGAGATTATTTTTCCTCTAATGAACTTCATTATAAATTTGTATATTTAATCAACAATCGTTTTTGTCGAAAAGTAAAAAAAAATCTATAAATATCAAAATTCCAGTTTTTCTCGAAAAGTAATGTTCTCTAATAAGTAGTAAAATATTACTACTTATAAATATTTTCACTGCATTACTTACACGTGTATGTAAATTCAGAGAAAAAATTACGCGATAATTTACATATTTGTGGTAAAATTTAAAACAATACTAATGTTAATGTGGTAGAACGATTATTAATGGTGTTTGATAATAATAGAGGCGTCTAGTCGCATTCTTATTTACTTAGTAACCAAATATAGGAGTTACTTTTTTGCTTATTTATAAAGTACTAGTTGAAGTTCCCGTACTTCTTTCATTTTTGGTTTTTGTACTAACGTATCAATTGTAATTTCGGGAGCCCTAACTTTCAAACGTTCAACTTTTCAGTAGAGCGATTAATCCATTCTAATACATACAGTGAGATCATTAATTCCTGAGCGTTAAGTAATACTTAACAGAAACATTTAATAATCAAAGTTATATCCAAGCTCATGTACTCATAGGCGTAGATTCGATTTTTATTACCTTATACCAATTAATTATTAAATGAACACTGTTCGCAATGAATTATCGTTGTTTCTCGGGTGACTTCGGGCCAATGAAGTAATCTGATTGGTTCTTTTTAAAGTTGCGACTTTCAGCTGTGAATTGGAATACAGTTTTGATATTCTTAAACTCATTGTTTACTGTTATGTAATGCTCAGGAATTAATTATCTTACTGTATAATTTGTACATAGCGTGTTTGAGAGGGCTTGCAATTAGGGTAACTATTAGAGATGGGAGCGTTCATGAATGAACCTCAACTCACTCAGCTGGATCAGTACTCTGCCCGATTCGGTTGTACGTTCGAGGGATTGTAATTTCGGCCATGAAAAACAATAGACCTGCCGAAGCTCTACAGTCGTAAAGCAAACATCTCAGCCGCTGTGACGTCACAGTTGGGCAAAAGTCGACTGAAACCATTTAAAGCAATAATGATTTAAATGCAAATTGTAACTCTGTAAAGGTTTGTATTTTAGTGGATATCTGACAAAAAATTGATTTGAAGTGTGAATTTTCACATTTTCAGGGTTTCGCAGGTATTTAGTAACTGAATGATGATTATTTGGGATGCCAAAACAAATTTTATGTCAAAATATTTTTTTATGAATTTTAATTCGAATGCCTAATACCATTATTTAAGTTTCTAAATATGTGCAGTATTTTTTTTTTTTTATATAGCAAGGTATATTAAGATTTTATTTTGTTTATTAAGTTTATTCCATTGGTTGCTTAAATCATAAGCCCCGTCCTCTGATTTCGTATACATTCAAACAAAGAATTAAATTATAATTTCAACACTTCCCACTGGTTATCAAATTTACGCTTTTAAAAAATAAATGCAACATTTACCAAAATATAACTAGAATTTTGATAAAATAATTTAAACAAAATAAAAATGCAAAAAAAAAAAACAGAATAATTAAAATTGACAGGAATCAGAACTCTAGTTTGCAAATTACAAAGCAATGACGAAACGCACTACGCTACGAGCGCTTACTTATCTACTGTGTTACATAGTGAATTAAATATTTAACATATTTTAGTTAAAAACTCAAAAAATGCGTTATTTTCCGAAAACATAATCTGATCAAAAATTCCTGTTGTACTATTCCGGTTCATACCAATGTACATTACTTAGAATTTTGTCAGATTTTTAGTTTAAACCATCTGGGCTACAGGGTGCAGAACAATTTTTTTTTGCACAATTTTGGCAAAAATTGCCTCAAAATTATTTATTTTGCAAAAATAAAATTTTGATCGTTAATCCACGTACTAAGGGCTTTCATTTGATAGCCTACTCAGAATTTAAAAAAAAATTTTTTTTTTTCGATGAGCACATATTTGTTTATATTTTTAGAGGGATATGTTTTTTAGATGTTTTAATATTTTTCCTATGTGCGGGTCAAAGAGTTGTATAAGCATGCTAAATTTTAACTCTCTAGGTTTAGTCGTTTGGCTACAATTTTTACCCAACAGACAGACAGACAGACAGACGACAAAATGACGGTATAAGGGTTCTTTGGTCATACCTACAAAACCCTAAAAAGTGCACACAGTAATTTTTATCTTATTTATTTATTTATTTATTTATTTTATTTTACTTAATTATGTATTTTATTATTTTACTATTTTACATTTAACAAGATTATCTTTCAAATAAACAATCTATAGTCATTATTAGTTATTAATTACTATATGTAATTAATACTATTTGTAATACTTATGTAGTACAAATCTTTATTTCTTTGTTCCTTCTACATATATGCCATATTAAAGTAATAAATTGTGTTGGCGTAATACACTTTGTGATGGCGGTCGGTACTGTGGTGGCCACAGCCGTTTTTCTTTTTTTAACGAAAATCGATTACGGTTTTAAACATCGATAAGTCATCCCTACAATTTACTAACAAATTTATTTGTCGTCCAACTCGATTTCAACAATATATACCTCTATTTTGTAAATCACTTAACTAAATGTTTATTCATTTTGCACATATAAGCTCTGAAGGTTCACTATCCTAAGTAAATAAATCCTGAGCCTATGTACAAAGGTGCTCTTTAGGGACTGTCAAAATATTGAGATATGGTTAGTAACTGTTACGGGATAAATGTATCATGAATGGACTTGCGTACACCGTCACCAGGAGAATTGTTATGTCAATTACTGAGATTGAATTTATAAATTGATTTCATATCTTTTTAAATCTACATTGAATTCCCGGATTTGTTCTGAAAATTTATAAACCCCGAAATATTTTGTGGCCAGTCAATTTCAAATTATTATTTTTATTTCAATTATCTTTATCACTCTATCCTATGTTTATAATACGGGGGGGGGGGGGGGGTCAAATTCTTACCTCACAATGAATGATTGGGTTTCACAATTCAAAATTAATTTTATTTTTCAATATGATTTCCCATAACATCAGTGGGTCGTTCCATGTCAACGATTAAATGTAAAATGATTTTAGATTTCGCCCAGGATCGGCCATCTTCGATTTAGCCAAAAATGAAGATTTCTTGAAATAATACGTTGAAATTTTAGTAGGAGAGGCATGAAGCTTTCAAATTTTTATCCAATTTTCAGTTACGAGGTTCTCCTACTGCCCGACGGGTTTCAGATTTTACCTTCCCCTATCCTCTTTTATCGTCATCACGTGCCATATCAACTGTAATCATCAACCTCTCAGTTATTGTGTGAAAATCGGCATGGCGTACAGTTCTTGGTAGTCTTAAAGTCCAATAATTACACTCGGTTATGGTATGTTTAGAATATCGGAAGTTTAGGGCGTAATTGTTGGCCAAATCACAGCTGTAGTTGGACTTAAATTAGACGAAATAATGAGTCAACGCAATTTTTAATGTGTAAAGTTGTAGACGCATACTTTTACTGCGATTTGTCCTAACACTTTCTGGGCAACTGTTTACTCCTGCTACATATCTATAGTCGTGACATCTAGTACATATCATAAGACGTGAAGACTTGAATACTCGAAAAAGATAAAATAAAACTTGGATAGCGTTCTAGTGTGATACGCCCTTAATACAGAATTTAGTGTTTGTACAGTTTCCAAGTTGTTTGCATTTTTCTGAAGATCATTTTGCATAGTTAATAATAGTAAATAATTTTTATCAATAAAAATGTATTTAGTATTAATTGATTCTTAACTCTGTCCTTAAAGAGTTAAAGTTGCTGATTTACAAATCTGCACCAATATGGAAATTAATTCCGATCGCATATGTTTTATTAGGATTTTTAATCCTATTTTTCATGTCTTAGCAGAAGAGACTCCAAAAAGCCAGCTACCCAAAATGTTCGGACTGCTACTGCTTGAACTGAGATGGTAAAATTATAGTTATCATCAGTATTCTAGGGATTACCACTTTTTCACCTGCACTGCAACCTGTTATAATGGTTGCCTCTATTACATTATTTTTATAGCCCTTTTTATTTCCATTATTAAATCTATATATACAATTGTACTGTAGCTTATAATGTATATTACATTTCATTAAAATGATTTTACAATACATGTATTACTAAATATTTATATATAATAATATTCTTAATATCTAAACTTAATTATATTATATTCACGGAACCCATTTCTGGGTATGGGCCTCTCCCAGTTGCGCTCAACGTTGACGGTCGCTTGTTTCCCTTCTCCAGAATTTGTCTGCTGTTTCCTTAATTTAATCTTTCCATCGAGTTCTTTGTATTACATAGAGGCACACTATTACATAGAGGCACATCTCTGAAAATGTTCATCTGTAAACTTGTTTCATTACATAATTATGGCGGGTTTATGTTCCTCAGCAACATTATTGGTGCACATACTTCTAACATAAGAGCGTGAAGAGACAATCCAGATGTGTTAAGAAAATTCAGGAATTCGACTGAAAAGTGAATGGCATCTTGCTCATCTACAACCGTGTCGACAGGCATGTAAGAACGGGAACGAAATTGAAACTCACCCACTATTACTTTCCCAGTAAATATTGTCGGAACTTTGGAACTACTGAACAGATTTTAAAAATTATTTCAAGTCTGATTAGTGTATAAATTGTGTACAAAGTTTTCCACTGAAGAAACATATTTTGTTACCGATAATTTCAAGATATAAACTGAAAAGATGGATTTTGTATTATCCGCTTGCACAAACATGATTGTCCTTGAAACTACTGAACCACTTTCAATATTCCTTTAGTTCTGATTAGCCTATAAATCGTGTACTAATTTTGCCGAAGACAAAGCCCATGCTGGCGCTGATAATTTCAAGAAAATGCGTTAAATATGAACGGAAAACTTGTATTTCGTTTTACTCACACGCACAAATATCATAATAATTTTTGAACTACTGAACCGATTTTAATAAAACAGCTGAAAACCTGACCAGATGTATCTACAGATAAAAAATAAAACTGCATGAAAATCCGATCACAGTTCTCGAGTAAAAAGCGCACATACGGGTAGACAGAAAGAGGGACGTTGCCTTTTACATACCTATATAGAGATATGTAGGTTGTATACATAATTTTAAATAGGTGCAGAATATATACAAAAAAATTACCATTTTAAAATAATTGCTCTTACTTAATAAAATGCCCTCGAATATTGCAGAGAAATTTTTGTCTACAGTTATTTTTTTGAATTCCTGTTATAAAATTTCTTCCTTATAACACACACTGAACACAGTTTCTTTTATTTGCTTCTTATAGACCCTATATCAACAACAAGGTATTAATTTGTAAATGAAACACTACGTCAAAAATTACACTGTAAAAGAAACTAAAGAGTAGTATCCCATGATCAAAAGAAACTTGTGCACATCCAGTGCGCGCGCAATAACACATCTTTACAACCGGTACTCTGTGATTTTCATCAAAGATTTGACTTATCAACCCCAACGAATAAACAATTTGTACTGTAACCTTGGAAACATCAAGCTTACTACATTACTATTATTGTTGCATGGAAGATTTTTCTGAGAAAAGAAAATTTATTGCGTTGTGCATTCATGTGTATCAAACGTCGCAAATATAAAGATATATCTATTGGGTTCTTACTATAAATATATTTATGATGGAGAATTATTGATATGTAAGATATATTTTAATATTAAATATGGCGAGACGACAAACCTGAAAATTTTGCTAAATAAATTAAATAAACTAGGGATAAAATATGATCTGGAAATTAAAGTTAAGAAAATACAGTTAAAAGAAAAATAGGGTTACTTGACGAAAACACATACAGGGTGTAATACGATGCTATTTATGCATTACACAAGCAGGGTACCCGTTCTTCTCACCGAGTAAGTTCGTCAGTAATATAAATCAATAAATCAGTAATATAAGTCAAATAAATACTCGAGGGTGTAGTTTGTAGCGCGTCTTAACAGTACATTAGTATGAATAGAAATGTGAGTGTTGATGAACAGTTAACCGTTCCACAATCCAAGATTTCTTAATAAAATAACGCACAAATTATATTTAGTTATTTTGGTTCAGGTCCACTGATTTACATAATTCTTGTTTTATTTTATTCAGTAATGTTCAAAGAAGATGTTTATGTAATTTTCATAGACTAATTATTGTGCAGATAATTTCTTCTCAAAAATTAAAATTGATTTGGAATATAGCCTATAACTTGAGTCGTATTCATCTTAAGGCAGCGTTTCATAACCGCCGGTCCGTGAGATTTTTTTGCCGGTCCGCGAGATTTTGTTACAAAATCTCCGGGTTTGTAGTTTGGAGGGGAAAATCTTTTTTTTATTTGCTCATCACTTATATTTTGGAGGTGAAGACCTTTTGTTTTTGCTGAGCACTTACATTTTGTTTTGGAGGTGAAGACTTTTTTTTTGCTCATCACTTATATTTTGGAAGTGAATACTTTTTTTTTGGCTCATCACTTGTAATAATTTTGCGATACATATTACTTCCTAAACTTGCAGGTCCGCAAATTTTTTCTAGATCGCTTGCCGGTCCGCCATGAAAAAAGGTTGGGAAACGCTGCCTTAAGGTTCCTTGAAAACCATTTTGACGTGATGCCCGTACTGACAGAAAATTCATACAGATTAGACACGTAACTTAATATAAACAGTCGATTATAAAGCACTATTTGCCGCACCCAGTTAAATATTTTGTAAAATCTTAACTCTTCTTATTTCTTTATTATTGAGAAGAGATTATTACTAGCACCAAAAAAAAATAAAAAAAATATCTACAAGCACATAAATTTACTGACCCCATTTTGAGGGTCGCAACGTTTCTGCCCCCCATAATACGATTATTAATTAACATTAGATACTGACGCTAAAAAGATAATTTTTATTTACCTGTACTTGCATCCAAGGGCCCCGAGATCATACACCAATACACCAATAACATAACAAATATATAACATAAGCATAGGAAAACACCGTGTTATTCCTCCAAGATGTGAAATTACATGAAGAGTGATGTCAGCTTGACGTCACAGACTGATCTATTGGCCATACCCTAGTTACGGCTTTGGGCATTGGGTTTATAAAGGCTCATTCGGGTGTATTCTGTAAAAAATGCGTTAAAATTAGCGTCAGGTTAATATTTTTATTTTAACTCCATGTCTAACGTCATTATCCAAAAATGCTATTCTGTAAGAGCATTTGTTAAGGTAAGCGTTAATACAATATTTGTTAACGCGAAGCGCTAACTCACCCTGTAGAGAGGCTAATATTAACTGCACGCGCATGCGCTGTTACGTTGAATTTTAGCAGGAGTATTTATTTAGTCAAATGCCAAGATAATCTTAACCTAATATTTCGGTGTTGAATTAAATATTCAGTGGCGAAATTTATTTTAAAAATGGAACAGAAATGTTTGGTCCTGTGATTCTCATTATAACTGGTTTCCACAGTGTATTAAATAAAAACATAACTTTATTCCACTTTTGTTTAGTCAATTTATATACTACATTGTATTATAACAGTTTATCTAATTTTTTAATAATATGTGAATTATATGTTCATTCTATTTTTAAAAAGGTGTTCGGTGATATTAATTATTAAATTTGATTTATTACGCTATTTCTACCCTGGAATAACACTGTTGTGATCGTCATTATCGATCTCATCAATTGTTTCTTCAAATAATACACAATTAAAATGTACTGCGATATTTTGAAACACGGCGGAGGCATAAGTGAAGTTTTGTAGCTTTCAGAGGATTATAATTTTAAGTTCTGTGTCTCAACAAAAACCAAAACTGCTCTCCAATACTCCATTTACTTCCTTTCTAAACAATTACTTGAACTTGCGTCTGGGTTTCTTGTATAACAAAAATTATGAAGCGTCATTCTTGTCTCTATTGTAAAGAATTCACTTTAAAAAGTAATAGAAAGTTGATTAATATTCCTACCGTCTTGTGTTTATTATTATTTTTTTTAAATAACATGACATTTACTTAAATATGATCAGCCATTTTTGCAAACTAAACACTAGCGTTAACTTTTAAAGCCACCGTTTCGGTAGGCGCTTATTGTAGAACGTTAACTGGCTATTTTAACGCCGCCGCGTTATAATATTAACATATATATGTTTAGCGAATAGCATTTAAGTTAAAAATGGTGTTAAAAAAATTAACGTCAGTTTCTGACGCTAAGATTTTAACATCATGCTTAGAGAATAGACCCGATTATACCTTAAAATTAAGCTACATTCCAGTTTTTAAAAAATATAATATTTTAAAAACGCACAATAGCGTTCAGATATGTCCGATTTACCAGTTAAATTAGTATAAATTATGCAGAAATTAAGATGCATAACCTCACTTTCTGCACGAGATTATTCCAATTCTGGATTTTAAAAAATGTTTACACTATCCTTCGTCATTGTCTAAGTCTATTTGTGGTTTTTAAAATTATAGCCAAAGTCGTAAAGGCAACAATTTCGTTTTGAATAATCACAAAATATTCAAAACATAACTATCAAAGTTAAGGTTTTCTTGCAGGCATGTGATTGATTCAAATTAGTAGTTTTAAGTAAAATATATGCTACATAAAATCGTGATAGTTTTAAATCGAGTACATTAGACCTACTCACTAATTTGTTACACAGAACGCTTCTATGGTTTTCCAACACACATAAAAGATAAAATAAGAAAAAAATTGATGTGAAGTGTGAATTTTCACACATTGCAGGGTTTCGCAGGTATATAATAAGTGAAGGCGGCATGCTGAGTGTGTAGGACAAATTTTGCTTTGTAGTAACCACGGCAAAATGAACGATCTTTTTAAAATAATTTATCGTCTGTTAATCTCAGAGCTTTAAAAACAAATTTTATGTTAAAATATTTTTTTGTTAATTTTAATTCGAATAGCTAATATCATTATTTAGGTTTCTAAATACGTGCAGTATTTTTTTTTATATAACAAGGTTCATTAAGATTTTGAAAATTGGGCTTATGGCTTTCATTGGTTTTCTTAAATCATACGCTCCGCCCCTCTGGCTTCGTCTAAATGACACATAGAATGAAAATATAATTCCAATTGGTTATTAAATTTACGCTCTTGAAAATTAAATTCAAAATGTGCTAAAATATAACTAGAATTTTAACAAATTAATTTAAACAAAATAAATATGAGAAAAAAAAAAACAAAAAATAAAATTGACTCCACAAGCCAGGAACGAACCTGTGTAGTGAATAACGATCCTGTGTAGTTGTCGCGCAACTGAGCCACTAGACCACCAAACGCTTATCAACTTAGTGTGTTATAAGAGTATAACATGTATGCATCGTCAACCAAAAAACACAAAAAATGCGTTATTTTCCGAAAACATAATCTGATCAAAAATTCCGATTGTACTATTCCGGTTCACACCAATATACATTACTTAGAATTTTTTCACATTTTTAGTGTAAACCATCTGGGCTACAGGGTGTGGGACAAAAATTTTTAAGCACAATTTTGGCAAAAATCGCTTTAAAATAATTTATTTTGCAAAAATTAAATTTTGATCGTTAATCCACGTACTAAGGGCTTTCATTTGATACCCTATTCAGAATTTTAAAAAAATATTTTTTTTTTCTATGAGCACATATTTGTTTATATTTTTAGGGGGATATGTTTTTTAGATGTTTTAGTATTTTTCCTATGTGCGGGTCAAAAAGTTGTATAAGCATGCCAAATTTCAACTCTCTAGGTTTAGCCGTTTGGCTACAATTTTTACCGAACATACAGACAGACAGACAGACAGACAGACAGACAGACAAAATGACGGTATAAGGGTTTTTTGGTCATACCTACAAAACCCTAAAAAATAATAAAGTAAAACTGTGATAAAATAAATGAATAAAAAATTAAAATTTCTATATTAAATTTTGTATTTCCTTAGTATTAGTATATTTACTAGGCCATGGTTTATATTGTAGAAATATGCTTGGTTGTAATATTACATATTTCTTATTTTATTTATTATTTAGAATTTAATATTTTCTCTACGACATAGTGTTTATACTCGTAAATAGGAGTTTGATTCGGAATCTGGTTATGTTTATTCTTTTCATTTCCATGCATTCAATAAATATTTAAATTTAAAATATTCTCAGCTTTTGTGAAAAATTCTTTACGTCTATCGTGTATCGGTTAGATACTTGACCTATATATACGCCATTGTTTTCTTGCAAGAATAGTACTACAGTTTCACAAAAAAACCTTTTTACAAAATCATTATAAAAAACGTTCTCTAAATTTCACGGAAGATTATTAAAACGTTGAGAGGAAAGAAAAAAATCGTATTGTAAAGTATTATAATGTAGAAAAAATATCTTTAATACCATGTTGCTCATTTTTTGTATGGAATTTTTCATTTATTTACATGAAACTGAAAAGGCTATGATATTTACTGGATAAGGAAACAAGAAGGTAATTTTGCTACGCAAATTGCTAGGCCACCATTGTTCTTACTCAGAAAACTATATTTAACTTGGATGAGGTAAAATTAATAAGATTCTTTACTTTACAAATTATTTTACTCAACATTTATATTTTTAAATTTGGGTATTGGACAGTAATGTTCACAGTGGCATTTAATTAAATAAGTTCTGTTCAATTTACGTGAGCAGGATGAAAAGTTGTGCAAACTCCTAGGTGTAGATGGCGCTGGTAAAATTTTATATGTGAGGTTATGATTTATCAAATATCAATATATCAGTAAAATTTTATTCCGTTCTGACATTTAGTTTGCATTTAACAATAGATGTATATCGCCGAAAAACTATTTTAGAATCCGTAAAAAATATTAAAAATCATAATAATGCAAAAGAAATATGTATTTTTTTAGATGCTTTAAGTAATGTTTAGATCAGGGTTCTCCAAACTTTTTTGACCGTCGACCCCAGAAGAGCTTCTCGGCTTCTTATCGACCCCCTCTATTTTACAATTACATTATTATAATAGGACAAGCAAAAAATACGGTTGTGATTTCTTATATTGTTTATTGTACAGTGTTTTTTATTTATATTACATTTATCTAATATAATTGTGTCTATTCAGATGCATTACAATAATATTATTATTAAATAAAATTGACTGTCTTTGTCAATGTGATGGGTGTTGTTGGTGACTCTTTCCAAGATTAGCAATGTCGGGTTCAAAATTTGTTAATTTCAGCCTTAAATCGCCATGGAATTTTACATTTAACTTGTTTCTCTGTTTTGTCAGGATGGAATTAACATGGCTAAAACCAGCCTCAACCATATAACTTTTTCCATCGACCCCAAATCGATCCCCGAGCCAGAATCGACCCCTAGAAATGTCAAATCAACCCCCGGGGTCGGTATCGACCCCTTTGGGGACTCCTAGTTTAGATGCTTTTTTTATGTTTTATTAAAAATATTCATAATTGCAATAATCAGATCTTATCCCAAATCATTCATTAAATTATAGAACGAAATAAAAATACAATGCAGACAACTTTAATTTGGATTCCAGAGCACAATGAAATATTAGACGTCCACGCAAAAAATCTAGATTCTGCAAAAACTTTAGATATTAAACTTCATCCTCCAGAATTTAAAAATGTCATAAAAGTAATAATTAAATATACCTAGCAATATGGTACATCGGCCAAAAGCATCAGATATATAAAAAAGTTTCCCGCTCTTAAAAATAAACCTTGTTTTACAAGCTATTCCAGTCCAGATATTTTACAACCACTTATATTAGAGCAGGGGTCGGGGAACAGGGGTAAATTACCCCAAACGGGGTAAAAACGAAATTCTTGGGGGTAATGAGATATTAGTAGATATAACTGATATAAATACAAAAAATCATAAAATGTGTGTTTCTAAATACGATAGAAATTTTACGTCTATTTCGTGATTTATGTAAAGATGGCGAGGCCGAGTACACAGACCTGCTGTACCATACAGAAATAATAAGGCTTTTACTGGGAAATGTACTCAACCGATTGTGGGCTCTTAAAAATGAAATCAAAAGTTTTTTGATTGACCAAAATCATGTTCTGTCAAAAAAGTTCACAACTTCTTCATGGCTTGCATATTTCGCTTATTAAGTAGACATTTTTGAGCATGTTAACATACTTAATAAAGAATTACAAGGGAAGAAAATCACGATAATATCTGCCAAGGAAAAATTGTCAGCGTTTGGTTGGAAGATTTCCTATTGGAAACAAAAAGCTAATCAAAACAAGATAGCTGCTTTTCCAAAATTAGCTTTTTTTTAGCAGATTCGAATGATACTCGTTTTGAGGACATCAAAATCACAATCAACAAACATCTTGGCAACCTAAAAGACCGTTTCGCTCAATATTTTCCCGAATTTAAATTAAGTACAGTGAGTTGGGTTATAGATCCTTTTAAAAACCAAATGTCTGACGTGCCAGAAGAGCCACAAGGGTGGCCTGAGTCAATATGAAAACAAAACCGATATTTCACATTTTTGGATGTAAAGTCTTTTAAAATTGTCCATGAGGAGGATTCAATTTAAAAGTTGGTGCTATTTACAACATTTATCTCTGTGAACAAGGATTTTCCATTCTAACGAATATTAAAACGAAAAAGAGAAATCGACTGGACCCCAAAGACCGTATCCAAATCGCACTAACATCAAAAAGTCCCGATTTTGATGTCAATATATCAAAAATTAAACAACATCATATCTCCAAATAAAGTTTTTTTTTGTTATAAAAAAACATATAATTTTATAGCATTATTTTATATATTTATATTAATTAATATGTAAATTCTAAAGAATTCAATAAATCCTTTAATGTAAATAATCCATGATATTTTTTTTTACAAACCAATAGGGTAACGTCGGTGTAAAGAAATATATTTCTGGGTAATGGATAAAAATGTTCCCCGACCCCTGTATTAGAGTGAAACTTGGGAATTCCAGGACATCAGAGTATATCTGCAATAAAATCAAAGTAAAAGAAAATCCCTTCTGTATATGTGATTATCAAACAGTAGAGGATATGAATCATGTTCTATTTAGTCTGTAATAATCAGTTCCGAACTCAAAATATTTTACAGATAATAAATTACTATTACCACCTTTTCACTCAATATAAATTTTGACAGATACGAGGGCTACCTTTTAAGTTTTTACAAAAACTAAGAAAGAAAAATTTTTGCTGTTCAAAATATTCGCCTTTAAGATTTATATACTTTTGCATGCGTTCAAACCAATTTTCGACACATTTTTTTCACTCTGAAGATGGTATCTCAAAAACATGGTTTTCGAAGTCTTCAACCGCTTCTGGAGGTGTTGAAAATCGCTGTCCACGCATTTTTTGTTTGACATTGGGGAACAAAAAAAAAAGAAAGTGGTTAGGGGATAAATCAGGTGAATACGGGCAATGATATTAATTCAATGTTTTTCTCCTTCAAATAATCATTTGTTTGACGTGCTGTGTTGGAGCTTGCATTGTCATGATGAAGAATGATGCGACGTTTTTGGTTGTTTTTCCTGAATTTGTCGATGATTTCTGGTAAACAAATTGTTGTATACTATTCAGCATTAACATTAAGCCCTATGCCCTGTTAAAAAAATTACGGAACCCTTTTATAGGAAAAATTATTGAAATACAAAAAAAAAAAAAATACAAAAAATTAGTAGTCATTTTCATTGTATTCCTAATACAGCTAGGTTTAATGAGAAGCATGCTTCTGCTTTATGGTTTCTAATATCCTTTCAAAATTTGGTATAATATTGGATAATCGAACTCGCATATCTGGTGCAGCATTTAATTTGCTGCGAATTTCGATTTTGTATCAGCGTATTTTGAAAATCCGGATTTACCGATATACGTAGTTGTAAACGGTAATAAAAACCGAATAGCCATTTTTGATAAATGAGGATATTCGTCATGTATATCAGATCAGAAAGTTTTTCTTTTCCGGTTTTTTGTACTATTTTTTTTTTTTGTATTTTTCTTGATAAAATTTTTAACTTTATCTTAAATTCTTTTTATTATTTATTTAAATTTCCATTTTTATGAAACAAGAGAGATATAAAGAGCCATATCCCGCGGAACCCTGCAACCGCAGAACCCTGGAACCGCGGAACACACTTTGAGAAACGCTGCTCTAAAGGAATGATTGCCAGTACAATCGAAGAAACATGCGATTATTTTCTTGGAAGTGCTTCGTGAACGAACAACTTTTGTAGGTTTCGGTTCATCTTGGAAGACCCAAACAGTGGATTGTTGCTTAGTTTCCGGTTCATATGAATAAATCCAAGTTTCCTCACCTGTAACGACGTTGTATACGGATTTTGCAGTGCCTACGTTGAATTTTTTAGCATTCCCTTATATCAATCAACACGAGGCTTTTTTTGAGCTACGATCAAATTATGCGGAATCCATCAGGAACAGATCTTTTTCACAGCTAAATGTTCATGCAAAATCGAATGTCTCACTATCACAATATCTCACGGTAATGTGACTTCTTCGATCCGGCCGATCTTTATTCTAGTTCTTTATTCAATTTATTATTAAGTAAAAACTGTAATTCAAAGTTCTTCATGAAAATTTCGGCTAATATGGTTGAAAGTGGTGAAAATAGGAAAAAAATATTGTGAAATTTAAAGTAGTTTCGAACCCAACTAGTTTTAAAATAACTATATATTTACGTGATTTGGATTCCTTTTTTGCTCGTTTGATCTTTAAGGACGCCAATACATTCGAAAGAGCGCAAATTGGACACTTCTTACCGGCGCTTAGTACCCTCATTATGGTCCTATCCCAGGTATCCAGCATTCTCAGTCTGATATGTTCGAAACTCTAAAATATGTGATATATTTTTCAGAGTAATATTTTAGATAAATTAGATAATTATTATTATGAATATATATATTTGGATAGATTGTGTATATTAAACTTTGAAAGTCTCTGGAGCAGACGAAACAAGTGTCAACTTTGTTTTAGACATAAAATCTTGACAGGTTGTATTGATGCACCTGATGTTCTGAAATTATTTAAATTTATAATACCGGGATACAGTACCAGATTACATCAACTTTTACATCTAGATACCTAGTCACACTGTATATGGACAAAATTCCATATTAAATAGACTCACTAGAAGTTTTAATAAGCTACCTGAATTTGTTGATATATTTTGTCTAACGCCTCAACAATTCAAATCACTTATTAAAAAAATGTGATTATAATTGCCTTTTTTAGGGTTTTGTAGGTATGACCAAAAACCCGTATACCGTCATTTTGTCATCTGTCTGTCTGTCTGTCTGTTCGGTAAAAATTGTAGCCAAACGGCTAAACCTAGAGAGTTGAAATTTGGCATGCTTATACAACTCTTTGACCCGCACATAGGAAACATACTAAAACATCTAAAACACATATCCCCCTAAAAATATAAACAAATATTTCCTCATGGATTTTTTTTTCTTTTTAGGGTTTAAATTCTGAGTAGGGTGTCAAATGAAAGCCCTTAGTATGTGGATTAACGATCAAAATTTTATTTTTGCAAAATAAATTATTTTGATGCGATTTTTGCCAAAATTGTGCAGAAAATTTTTTGTCCCACACTCTGTTACCCAGATGGTTTAAATTAAAAATCTGAAAAAATTCTAAGTAATGTACATTGGCGTGAACCGGAATAGTACAACAGGAATTTTTGATCAGATTATGTTTTCGGAAAAAAACGCATTTTTTGTGTTTTTAACTAAAATATGTTACATATTTAATTCCCTATGTAACACAGTAGATAAATAAGCGCTCGTAGCGTAGTGTGTTTCGTCGTTGCTTTGTAATTTGCAAACTTTTTTATTTTGTTTAAATTATTTTGTCAAAATTCTAGTTATATTTTGGTAAATGTTGTATTTTATTTTTAAAAGCGTAAATTTAATAACCAGTAGGAAGTGTTGAAATTATAATTTCATTCTATGTTTGAATGCATACGAAATCAGAGGGCGGGGCTTATGATTTAAGAACCAATGGAAGCCATAGGCGCAATTTTCAAATACTTAATGAACCTTGCTATATATATATATATAAAAAAAAAAAAAATACTGCACATATTTAGAAACTTAAATAATGGTATTAGGCTTTCGAATTAAAATTCATAAAAAAAATATTTTGACATAAAATTTGTTTTGGCATCCCAAATAATCATAATTAAGTTACTAAATACCTGCAAAACCCTGAAATGTGTGAAAATTCACTTCATATCAATTTTTTTTTTTTATTATTGTTTTTCTTTTATTTTACATAGTTAATCTAAGAATTTAAATATTAGTTGTTTCATATATAAATTTGGTCTTTTCTTCTTTTTTTTTTTGTTGTTTTATTATCTTTTACATAATATTTCATATTTTATCATTCACTAATTAATATGTTTGTTTTATATAAGTGTCATTTATATAAATATTTTTCATGTACCATTTAGGCATTGGCCTGTAGTGTACTAAAACCAATAAATAAATAAATAAATTATCACACTGTTTCAAAACCCCAACAGACACATCATGATCTTAAATGATCGAGTAGTGTGAACCTCATGAATAGATTACGAGAACGAGATATATATTGAGATGTGTAATATTAGTTAAACTGAATATGGAAATGGCGTCGTAATACCGTTATAGCACAAGACGCTTGGTGTGATTACCACCCAGGGCTTACAGACGTATCAACATCCATATAAGAACAGCACGCTCACCAAACTGATAAACATCTGCATTAGGCATCTTGACTGACTAACTATTAATTACAATTTAATTATCAATTAACTACTAAGTGTATACTTTGTATATTGTTTATTGTATTTCCTTGTTAGGGCCAAATATTGGACTCTGTTCACATTGGCATCATACAGTTGTGAAGCTGTTGGCTTCGAGCATTTCATATTTTGATCACACTGAGATGAAACAGTTTTATCGTTTTACGTTTAGAGGTTTTTGAAATTGGATATATTGGAATAAAGTAACAACTATATTCCATCTTGTAGGCTGATGACTAGGGTGGTTCTGGAAAGGCACGAATTTAGAAATAGTCGGGATCCATCCGCTCTCACCCTTAAAAATTTTGGGGATTTCTAAAAAAATGATTTTTTGTATAAGAAATAATAAAATTGAGTATTGAAATTGTTCGGAAAGTCACGAGTTGTAAGTCAAAAAATTATAGTTACTATGTATAATCAACTTTACTACATGTTTCGCAATTATTGTATTTTGTCCATCAGGTTTTTATTGTAAACAAAAAATATACTATTGAAAAATCTAACTATTTCATTTTTATGAATTACTAGCTGAAAACCCGTGCTTCGCTACGGTATATTGATGGTCTCATTGGCATAAAATCCGCAGTTTGTTTTTAAACTTGTGTACGGGTAACCTTTGTAACAAAAAATCTAGTCGATATCTCATCTGTTCTAAGAGATATTGAGGAATCCGGGAAAAAACATTTTACTCCTTTTCACCAGATAGAGGTCGAACTTGAAAAAATCCTTTCTTACTGGGTTCTTACGTCATAATGAAAAATGTACTCTCCGAATTTTTTATTTCTAACAAAAAAATACTAATTTACCCTTTAGGAGTGAAAGAAAACTGTCAAAACTCATATATGCCAAAATGGAATGTCAACAACCGCTGGAAATACAAAGCGTTCTATAATTCACCCCGAATGTAGATTCACCCCTTTAGGGGTTGATTAAGATAAAATCCTGAAATTCATTTTTCGGCATTTGTATGGGTAATCTTTATAAGCAAAAACCAAGTCTATATCTTATTGATCCTAGAAGATATTAAGGCGTCCTTGAAATCACAATTCCCTCTTTTCACCCTTTAGGAGTGATATTTGTTAAAGGTAAAAAACTGTTAAAACCATTTCGAGACATTTTAAAAAGACAAATATGTGCCAACAAGAAACGTTATAACTCAACAAACACAGGAAATACGACGCGATGTATAATCTACTCCGTTTGTAGAATCACCCCTTTAGGGGTTGATTAGGACGAAATCCTGAAATAAGTTTTTCGGCATTTGTATGGATAATTTTTGTAAGCAAACACCAAGTCGTTATCTTATTGGTCCTAAAAGAATTAAGGAATTACTGAAATCATATTTCACCCCTTTTCACCCTTAAGGGGTGAAATTAAAAAAATGTCAAAATCATTTCGAGATATTAAAAAAAACACCTAGATATTAACGAATCCTTGAAATCACAATTCATCCCTTTTCACCCTTTAGGGGGTAATTTTAAAAAAATGTCAAAACTATTTCGAGATATTTTAAAAAGATACCTATGTGCTAAAATGTAATGTTGCAACTAAACCAACACAGGAAATACGACGGGATGTATAATTCACCCCGATTGTAGATCCACCCCTTTGGGGTTACAAATCCTAAAATAAGTTTTTCGGTATTTGTATGGGTAATCTTTATAAGCAAAAAGCGAGTCAATATCTTATAGGCCCTAAGAGATTTTAGGAATCCTTGAAATCACAATTGACCCCTTTTCACCCTTTAGGGTGAAATTTAAAAAAAAACTGTCAATACTATTTCGAGATATTTTAAAAATACATGTATGTGCCAAAAATTAATGTTGCAACTAAACAGACAGAGGAAATACGACGGGATGTATAATTCACCTTGATTGTAGATCCATCCCTTTAGGGGTTGATTAGGACCAAATCCTGAAATAAGTTTTTCGGTATTTGTATGGGTAATCTTCGTAAGCAAAAAGCAAGTCGATATCTTATTGGTCCTAAGACATATTAAGGAATCCTTGAAATCACAATTCATCCCTTTTCACCCTTTAGGGGGTAATTTTAAAAAAATGTCAAAACTATTTCGAGATATTTTAAAAAGATACCTATGTGCCATAAAGTAATGTTGCAACTAAACGAACACAGGAAATATGGCGGGATGTATAATTCACCCCGATTGTAGATCCACCCCTTAAGGGCTTGATTAGGACAAAATCAAAAAATTGGTTTTTCGAGATTTGCAAAGGTAGTTTTTGTAAGCAAAAACCAAGTCGATATCTTATTGGTGTTAAAAAATATTAAACAATCCTTGAAATCACATTTCACCCCTTTTCACCCTTTAGGGGTTAAATTTAAAAAAGTTTTCAAAACCATTTCGAGATATTTTAAAATGACGCCTATGTGCCAAAAAGAAACCTTATATCTCAATAAACACAGGGAATACGACGGGCTGTATAATTCACCCCGATTGTAGATCAATCCTTTAGGGGTTGATTAGGACAAAATCCTGAAATATATTTTTCGGTATTTGTATAGGTAATCTTTGTCAGCAAAAAGCAAGGCAATATCTTATTGGTCCTAAGAGATTTAAGGAATCCTTGAAATCACAATTCACCCCTTTTCACCATTTAGGGGTGAAATTTTAAAAAACTATCTAAACCTTTTCGAGATATTTTAAAAAGAAACCTATGTGCTAAAAAGTAATGTTGCAACTAAACGTACACAGAAAATACGACGGAATGTATAACTCAGCCAGATTGTAGATCCACCCCTTTAGGTGTTGATTAGGACAAATTCCTGAAATATGTTTTTCGGTAATTATATGGATAATCTTTGCAAGCAAACAGTAAGTCCATATCTTATTGGTCCTAAGAGATATTAAGGAATCCTTGAAATCACAATTCACCCCTTTTCAACCCTTAGGGGTGAAATTTTAAAAAACTGTCAAACCCATTTCGAGATATTTTAAAAAGACACCTATGTGCCAAAAAGTAATGCTGCAACTAAACGAACACAGGAAATACGACGGAATGTATAACTCACCCCGATTGTAGATCCACCCCTTTAGGGGTTGATTAGGACAAAATCCTGAAATTGGTGATTCGGTATTTGTATGGGTAACCTTTGTAAGCAAAAAGCAAGTCGATATCTTATTGGTCCTAAGAGATATTAAAGAATCCTTAAAATCACAATTCACCCCTTTTCACCCTTTAGGGGTGAAATTTCAAAAAACTGTCAATACCATTTCGAAATATTTTTAAAAGACACCTATGTGCCAAAAAGTAATCTTGCAACTAAACGAACACAGGAAATACAACGGGATGTATAATCCACCCCGATTGTAGGTTCACCCCTTTAGGGGTTGATTAGGGCAAAATCCCGAAATTGGTTTTTCGGTATTTGTATGGGTAATACTTGTAATCAAAAACTAAGTCGATATCCCATCGGCCCTAAGAGATATTAAGGAATTCGTGAAATCACATTTCACCCCTTTTCATCCCTTAGGAGTAGAATTTCGAAAAATCCCGTCTTAGTGGGTGCTTATGTCATGAAGGGAATATACTCTCCGAATTTCAAGTTTCTAGGCCCAGGGGTTCAGGCTGGGCGGTGATGAGTGAGTCAGTCAGTCAGTCAGTCAGTCAGGACACTGCCTTTTATATATATAGATTGATACATTGAAAACTCTTTTTTGACAAATAAATTGCCCTATAAAATATGAATTTAGAAGCATTGTTACATTCTAAAAACAATTCACAGTTAAAATAAAGTTAACAGACCATTTTTAGGGTTTAGTAAGTGTGACCACCAAAAAACCCTTATAACGTCACTCTGCCTGTCTGTACGATAGAAATTGAAAAATAAAAAAATTAATATTCTTTTATTAATTTATTGTGTGGTATCGAAAGAAAGCTGTTAAGACGTAGAATACGGAAGGATATATTGTTTTTTGAAATTCGTTTCTTTTAACACGAATTTACTCAAAAATATGCAAAAGTTCTTGTCCCGCACTCTTTTTCCCAAAAAGAGTTATAAATTATAAGTAATGTATATTGAGCCGGAAACGTACCAGAGAAATTTTTGGTCAGATTGTGTTTTTGTTTCCTTCGATGCCGTCTTTATCTCCTCACTCGTAGCGTAGCGTCGTCCTTTCATGGTCCTGTTCAGTTTCGGGAACAAGAAAAAGTCACAGGGGGGCAGATTGGGGAATACGGTGGCTGCGGCATGATAAGTGTGTTGTTTTTGGCCAAAAATTCGCGCACAAGCAACGATGTGTGGGGTAAAAATCGAATGGCACGAGCTAGTCGATATGTTTAGGTCCTCAGCAACTTCTCTAACGGTGATTCAACGATTGGCCAATACTATTTTCTTCACTTCATCAATGTTTTCGTCTGTTGTTGACGTACTCGGGCGTCCGTCACGCTCTTCGTCGTTCACATCTTCTCGGCCCTCTGAGAATATTTTGTACCACCGATAAACGTTGCTTCGGTCCAAGCTAACTTCACCATATGCCACAGTCAACATTCGGAATGCGTCCGCGCACTTAATTTTGTTTTGCACACAAAATTTGATTCTTTGATACAGATTCTTTGATACATTTTTTGGTATAGGCAAAAATCGAAGACGAGCCAAAACACGTGCAAGCAAAGCAACTGTCAAAAATTAACTGAACATTCAAAGTGGTCGAATTTGTCGGCATAAGTGAGAGACATGAGTACCAACATAACGCCACAAAAAAATCGAATATACGTAACCCGCGGAAATTCAAAATTCGCGGACTTTTTGAACAGACCTCGTATACCTAGACATCCAGTATTATGTTGGCTTGTTACACCTATTAAATACCTGCAAAAATTTTTCAATTATATCAAAGTCTTTTACTTTAGCTTCTTATTTTCCACGGATAATATTGCTAAATAATTAAGTCTCTCTTGTGACGTTGTAGATCTAAGGTATGTTTTAATTAATTTTAATTTACTAATGTGCGATTGCCAAAGAACGAGTTAAATTTTTTATGTCGAGTTATCCGTCGAGTTAACTAAAGTTAAAATGATTTTTTTTTCTAAGTTGTTTTGAGTTAAAAAACTAAACTTATTCTGTAGCATGTGGTTGTAAGCGAGCGTTTTCCACTGGTCACAGTTACTGGTAAGTGTTAAAAATTGTCCCAGGATATGCCAGTGTTCAAATTCATTAGATGAAAATTTTGACCAAGTCATTTTTTCAAAAAGGCGCTACGGAAGTTTTGAGATACGACTGTATTAATACACATAGCAAGTTTATTCTTGCATCATTAAATAGACCATTCGAAACATAATAGATACACTGATTTATAAATTTTATGTGGTCTGTCTACTGTTTACAGTGCAAGTGTAAACTTATTAATATGAGAGAGTTAACGTGAAGAGATCATCGTGCAATAATTTTGTGCTATTTCAAACGTGGTTTGTCTGTGAAATCTTTACTATTTTTTTCTGAGGATTTTTTCTAGCTCAGTGTTTCGTTGGTATAAACAATTTTAAAGAGACATTTTTAACCTAGATGATGATCCTCGTTCAGGAAGGCCTCGTGAAACAGTTACTGCTGTAAATATTGTTGCGGTTAAAAAATTGCTCGATGAAAATAGGTGAATTACATACAGACAGAGGAGTCTTTGCACATTAATGCACCATCTTCGTTCAATTCTTCGCGACCATCTGGAAGCTAGGAAAGTTTGCACGCTATGGGAACCCCACAACCTGACTGATGCACAAACAGCAATAAGAGTTGAATGGTGTTGAAAAACGTTAAAAAGTTTTGAGGCACGCGAAATACGTGAACTCCATTGTGACAGGGGACCAAACATGGCTTTATTATTATGATGTGCCATCAGTCAAGAAACGAAATATGGAATACGATACTTTTTGAATACGAATAAACTCCGAGATTATTACGAGAAGTGTTCTAGAAGAGCAAAAAACAGTTACGGCCAAGTGGTATGTTGAGTTTTGTTTGCCTCTGTCGATTCAGTCTCTTTAAAACACTGGACCTCTTTAAAACACTTTACAACACTGGAATTCCGCAAGGATCCATCACAGGACCATCAATTTTTAATATTTATGTTAACGATCTCCCCAAAATTCTTGATGCTCTTCAATTTCGGGTGGAATTAATGTCCTACGCCGATGATAACATTTTTTTGATGAAAATTATAAAATTCCACAATTTAATTTTATATGATCACGTCAGTCAACTTTATAATACTCGTCTTGTGTGGACTCAGAAAAATAAATTAAAAATAAACAACTCCAAGTCAGCAATTATAATCTTTAAAACTAATTCAAAAATTGATTATGATTCAATAGAAATTCTTCCTGAAGCTTCATTAACAAAGATTCTCGGCGTGCATATTGGTTGTCAACTTCAATGGTCAGTGCATATTAATGAGCTTTGTATAAAGCTAAATAGGACACTCTATGGAATGAGGGTGATGAACGCTAAATGTAATAAATTTGTCCTTAGAACTCTTTACTTCTCCAATTTCCACTCGTCACTACGATATGGAATTATGTACTGGGGAAGATCGCCCGAATTCCAGAGAGTGTTCATATTACAAAAAAGAGCTATAAGAATCTTGGCCAATCTAAAGAATAGAGACTCTTGCCGGCCAGCTTTTAAATCTTTGGAAACTGCAAAGTGCAAACTGCTCCTAGTATTTATATTTTTGAAATTTTAATTTTTACTTTTAAAAACTTGCACTTATTAACTTCAAATAATTCTTCGCACATTCATAATACTAGACGAAAAAATAAAAAATATATATATTAGAGCAGAACAACTCATACCCCCTTATTTGAAAAAAGCATTAGCTACAATGCCTGTAAATTTTATAAAAAAATACCTTTCCCATTAAATCAAATAAGCAAATTACCTCATTTAAGAAAGAAATAAAATCTATATTGCTAAAAAACAATTTATATTCAGTTGAAGATTTCTTTCAATGTAGTTATTAAAGCTTTCCAAACATTTATCGAATTCTTCATGTACATACATAAGCCTCTTGTCTAATTTCTATAGTTTAATTTATATTTTATCCATATTCTGTTACAATTGTTTTTAAATTTTATAATTTGTAATCATTCGTTATTTATTTGTATTTATAATTAAAAGGTAGCTTCTCTGTAGAACTTCTCTATAGTGTGACTTTGTCTATACATGTACGGATGTTTAAGACACAATAAAGCATTATTATTATTATTAATATTATTATGGGGTTTGTCAGGTCTTGACAAGCGTCCACTAATCTCAAACTTCAGCAACTTTTTGAGCCGCGTCATACTAGAGACTAGTGGAGCTAAATACACACGACTGCATCCCAAACCCTGGCGATATGCAGCCGCGGAAATTACGCAAGATCCAGTGCCCGCACAATGCGGAGCGACCCGAGCAGCACTGCTTTCTGCATCCTGCAGATCAAAGAGTTGGCAGAAGATCTACAGGCGGGAATGGACTCGATTTCCCTTCGATAGGAGGCTTTCATGCCACCCAAAACACCAACTATCAGGACTACAAGCTTAACTTTATACCCGGTATACAGCTTTCTAAGCTCGGACAAAAGATCCATATACTTGGACCTCATTTCCTCCTCCTTGAGAGAGATATTCTTCTCAGCTGGAATTGAGAATTCGATCACAAACATCTGTTTGGTCTCGATATCCAGGAGGGTTATGTCCGGCTTAGTGGCTGTCGGTAACCTCGAGGTGGGGAAGGAGTAATTCCAATAAATACGGCACTTGGAATTTTCCACCACCGATTCTATGTCAGAAGGGACGTACAGTATAACCGGTATTTGGTCAATACCATAGGCATGTCTAAGATGATAGTAGAGCACGCGGAGAGCAGCATTATGTCGAGACACGTAGCTCGACGCTGCAAGAGATGGACAAGCAGACAGAATGTGCATAATCGTTTCAGGAAACGAACTAATTTTTTTTTAAATAATTCTGGACTAGTAGTGTTAGAACTACCTCCGTATAGTCTAAATCAGGGGTGGGGAACCCGCGGCCTTAAAGCTGCATGCGGCCTTTTGAAATCTTCTTTGCGGCCTTATCATGCTTTTTTGCTTCGGAACTACTTACTGTTGTGAATCAACTTTTTCATATCCCACACAAATTAAGACCCAATTAAGGACTCAAATAACTGATTTTCATTTGAAGATCAACTTAAGTTACGTGTTACGAAGCTGCAGCCTGATATTAAATTTATTTTAAGTAAAAAACAAACCAAAAAGTCCCATTAAAATAGTTATCTCTAATTATCATCTAATCTGATATCATAATTTTTTGTTATAGTTGAATAATCTAAGTCATAATTGTTTTTCTTGAAGGAATATACATATTGTTTAATTAAATAATATGATGTAGGATGAATATTAATAAAATTACATTTAAATAACAATTTGATAAATTATCATTTATTGCCCTTATTTTTATTTATTGTGCGTCTATAAAATACAGGTGGGTAGGTATATATTGCATGGGGATAACTATTCCAGGAAAAACGGTAAATATTTTGCGGCCTTATTACTGTCTTCGAAATAAAATTGGCCTTCCATGGTAAAAAGGTTCCCCACCCCTGGTCTAGATCTTGCCCCTTGCGATTTTGGACTCATCCCTTTCATCAAGGATAAGCTTAAAAGACCCCATTTTAAGAGCGATGATGAGCTCCTAAAAGTTGGGGATTAAACCTATGCAGAAGTTCCAAATGAAAAGTGGGACACTTCCTGGAGACATTTTTAACACGTGGTTTACATGTATGAGGAAGTGTTAAGCGTGATGGAAAGTATTTTGAAAAAGTTTAAAAAATAATCCCGTATCTCAAAAACTTACATGTCATTTTTGGCCTGCCCTATAAATTGTTAAGTTAATTTTTGACTAGCTAGTATTTGCAATGTATAAAATTATTGTAGGGGTTAATTATCCCGTAACAATTATGCGGCTTTCTGAACGCAATTCTAGCAAGTCATAAAGGTTTTACAAACATGGCTGCCACCTATTAGCAATATGTTTATGTGAGTAATTATGTTTAAGTACGCATTGTATATGAATGGGTTAGTGATAATTTTTATGAATGAACATTTTAATGTAGACTATAAAACTGCCTACGTGGTTGTTTGTCGAAGATAAGAACTTATTTGGCTGCGATTTGTAGTCGGTGATGTTATTATAATAATAAATTACAACAATAATATTTACTAGATGCTTCAAATAAAGGATTGTTATTTATTAATGCGCATACTAATGATTTGATTTGATATTTGAATGTGCAGTTGCCTAGCAACCGCTGTTAATAAATTAGTTTATTTGTAATCGCGAATTCAGTGTAGTGTAGAGGCGCTGCAGTCGATGTAGTTAACGCGTACACGTTTGAAAGCTGTGATAAGGTTTGTGCAAGGAATTATTTCTATTACAATTCATATTACTAATTTGCATTAAGGAGGAATATGTTTATTCCAAGAATTCTTACATTACTATAAAATTATATTTAAAAATTTGTAATTAAAATAGTTATAAATAAAATGAAAACACACAAATGAAATTTCACTAAATTCAATTATATATTGCAAATTTAAAGACATTTCATACAGATCAGAGAGCAGATAGAAATCTAAACTTTTTAGAAACGTTAGAAGTACAGAAAACCGTAAAATTAGGAAACAATTTATTCAAAGAGGTGATTGACGTTTCAAACTTTTAATATCACATCGCATCAGAGCTATCGAATTCATTAACAACGTCGTTAATTGCCTCGAAGTTTTCACTAAAAAATAATACAGATTTCAACCATGTACTCCAGCGTTATCACAGGTTCTGGTGCTAGAAGTAAATTTTGAAGTTTTTTCTTGTATGCTTGTATTCGCAGTGGTGCTGTAAGAGATACTTTTTTATGGGGACAAAATTAACTTCATATTTTAAAATGTGCTTCGAATTTCTTCGGAAGATCCATTAATATCAAACGCGAAATTGGGATAAAATACTCGTACTTGAAGAGCTTGCCCAACCTTAATCATGTATGGAGCGCATTAGACACAAAAATGTAGGTTCTTCCGTCAATCTATCGTCGATCTGTAGAAGAATCGGGAAATAATTTCTTGATCGAATCATTTACAAATCTTACAGATCGACGCAAGTCGAAAGACTCATCGACTCGACGTGCGTCGAGAATGTAAAGTATCTACGTAACTACGACCGAAATATATATTCCGGTCTCTAATTATAAGTAACACTAAAACATTATATAAAACTTCTTAGAAATATTTGATGATACGCATCTATAAAATTTACAAAAATGAAAATTTTAATAATTTATTTATGATATTTAATTATTTTTTTTTATTAAGAAATGGCAACATAAATTTTAATTATACTCTCTTTTTTCAGGTACGTGGATCGATTGGAATATTTGGCGAATACTTATTGTCTTAGTAAGTAGATAACAGTGTAAGATTTTTTAACGACTGGTTTTTTAGTTATATTAACTTGGTTAAGTATTATATTCCATGTTTTCAGAATTTTATTTTTAAACTAGCAGTATACCCGCTGCTTCGCTACCGAAAAAGTAGTAGCCGGCTTAGACCGGACCCATGGCAGAATTGGTTTAAGACTGGCTTGGTGCGAATTGTTTTTGGAAGATTCAAATATATTTATTTGTTTTAATCTACTATTGTATTGATATGTACTTCTTAAACAAATAATGTAAGTAAGGGCTTCTTTGTAAACATTGATAGTACAGTTATTTGGTAACAACACGCATAATATATATATATATATATATAGGTTAGAGAACTTTTTTACGAACTTTTTTTAGAGAATTTCAAAAAATCTCTTGTTTGTGGGTGCTTACATCATGGAGAGAATATGCTTTCCGAATTTCATGACTATGTCCAAGGGACGGTTTATAGAATAAAAAATAGCAATTTACTCCTTTCGGGGTGCAATTTAAAAAATATGTTAAAAAGATATTTTAAGTTAACAGTTTTAATCCCGAAACACTCCCTTATAATGAGAATTTTAAGATGCTATTTGGCCTCTGTTTGAAACCTGGTTTTACTCTATTATCATACTAAATTTGGTTAAAATATGTCAAACTGTTTTTAAAAAAGACTCGTCAAAAGCTAAAATAAATAAACCAAATTAATAAAGTTCATAAATATCGGCAAAAATAAAAAAATATAATATAGATGTTATCTCGTTCTACATAGACTAATCATAGTTTTGCTAAATATCTGAATAAAGATCAGTGCTGTTTACCGACAATATTTGAGCCGAACATTTCCGATGCCGCCCAAAAATCCATTGAGCGAAAATTCCTATTTTCTAGTTATGATGAAGGCATTTCCTACCTGTATGCAAAATTTCAACTCGGTAGCATATCTGGAAGTGGGTTAGAATTTCCGGACATAGCCACAAATATTCTCTTTTATATATAAAGATGTATTTTTAATAAAAATTGGTGTTTGCCGAATTTTTCTCCCCAATTTTCATCATAAATTCTTTATTGGATTAAGATCCGGAGATTGAGGACGTGTTTTCAGTTGCTTCGGCGTGTTATAGAGCGGCCAGGACCTTACTGTATGAGCTGTGTACTTAGGATCGTTGGCTTGTTGGAAAAAATAATTTTTAACAACCCCAATTTCCTTGCACCAGAGGACCGTTTTTCTTTTAAAATGTCTAAATAAGCATACTGATCCATTGTAAATTCAATAAAATTTAAATTGCCCGTACCTGCTGCATTCATACTCTGTACTCTAAAGTTTAGAGTTTAAACTCTATAAACCCGGTATTAAATACCTCAGAACATTTATTATATTAGGTCGTCAAGGATGAAATTTGTAGAAAAAAGGGCAAAGTTGGTTGATAACTTATAAATATAAGGAATTATTTTATTCATAAAAGTATGCACCCATATTGTCTATACACTTTTGCCATTTAAGTGGCAGGTTGTTCAGGCCGGTGGTATATAACTCTGGCGGACGAAAGTCAGTGAATTCCTGGAAGGCCAGTTTTACGGCATTGTCGGAGTTAAACTGTTTTCCTATTAAAATGTTGTCCAAATTGCGGAAGAAGTGGTAGTCAGTGGGGGCTAGGTCTGGTAAGTATGGAGGATGATGAAGAAGTTCTAACTCCAATTCCTGTAGTTTTGCCAGTCATTTGTGCAGTGTGTGGTCTAGCGCAGGGATTCTCAACGGGGTCCATGGAAGTTTAAAAGGGGTCTATAGTATTCCAGGGGTCTAGCTTTTCCTAGGTCTTACTTGGTTGAGGCAGGATTTAGTCACGTTAACAATTTATTAAGAAAAACTATAAATCGATTTAATATAACTAATTAAACATTAATTAAATTAAATAACTAATTTTACACCTAAAATAAAAAGTATTATGGAAAAGCATCAACAACAACCATCGCACTTAATTAAATATATATATATATATATATTTATATTTTTTATGTTAGTTACTGGATTGTCCTTACAACTTAGACTTGATACATGGCGCTATATTCATTATAATAAAAAAAAGTTGCTAAGGGGGTCTAAGTAGAAAAAAGGTTGGGAATCCCTGGTCTTGTGTTATCATGCAATAAGATAGGAGTCGATCTGTCGACCAATCTAGGCTGTTTTTCTTTAAGTTTTTGCATCATTTCGTCCAGTTGGTTGCAGTATATTTCTGCTATGATCGATGAGCCGAGCCAGGTTTATTTTTTTGTTTTTTTGAGAAGAGTGCAAATTTCCGACCGTTCCATTATCAACAAAATTAATTTTAAAAAAAAGTATTTTTATATTTTTTAGAGCATACAATGATTTCTTTAAACTGGCGAGACGTGTAACTTTCCAACAAAAAAAAAAAAAAAAAACAGAACGGTAAAATATTAAGCCAATGTCAAATAATAAGCTGTTAAAGTTGGCAATATTATTAATCTTATCATTCTCCATAACATTACGATTGCTGCTCCGTGTTTTACAGTTAGGCACAAATTTTCTTTGTCCATGGTCGTATTTCATTTTCTCCAAACAGTTGGTTTGCTATAATTTCGGAATAGGCTAAAGTTACTTTCATATCTAAAAGGAACCTTATTTCAGAAGTCTTTATCTTTATTTTTATATCGTTTTGCAAAATTTAATATTTTAACTCTATTTACTTTCTGGCCATTCGACCATTATATCCAGCATTTCTTGAAGTACTTTTCACTATTTCTGTATATACTGGTACCATTTCTGATACATTTGTAATGGAATAAGTTATACAAAGTTAGAAATTTTTCTTGATTTCTCTTTCTATATAATTTGTATCTCTGGTAGAAATTTTTTTCCGGCTTCTTCCTGGTGTATAGTCAATAATACCTTCATATTTAAATTTATTTACAATATTTTTGACGGATGAAAACGATCTACCAATAATTTCTCCTATTTTCCGATAAGTACACCCCTGACAGGTTAATTTTATTATGATCTGACATTCTGTAATCGTTGATTCCTTATCTTTACGCCCCATTTAGACCAGATATTTTTTTCTTAACAAATTTATGTATTTACTACAAAAATACCGTTAGACAATAAGGCCCATTGTTTTATGATGTCCATGGTCACTCATTATCAATAAACTGTATAAAAATATGTATGTGCCACGAAATTATTAGAAATTATGGCGTTATTTTATTTATTGAATAACTATGCTATATTATAATTATACTGAATTAAATTATATATCTATATATATATATATATATATATATATATATATATATATATATATATATATATATATATACTGTATATATATCTACAGGACCGGTGGTTGGGAAACACTGCTCCAGGTAACTATCTGACAGATAAGGTTATATGATACTTTCTGTGCTGAATAAATGTCATCCCGTCTTTCAATACAAATGTATCTATCGGATAGTTATCTAACGGATAATGATACTGATGTATTGAATTCACTGCTTGGTCATGACATTTATTCAGAAGATAAAGTTCCAGATAATATTATCTGTCGGATAGTTACCTAGTGGTTTAAATGAAGGGGGAAAGACCGGGCCTTAAGGTCATAATGCCCGGGAGGGGGGACCTTAGCCCTCCAAATGAACCCGTAAATAAAAAAATTAACCTGTATAAAATTCTCGAAAGATAACTCCATTATACTTCCAATAGTAATTTTCATCCCTTTCTGAGATCTCAGAATTATCATTGATAGCCCAAAAGTCATCCTATTATCACCGCTGTCCTCCCATTTTACCATATAGGCCGTGTCTCCAACGCTATGGCTCTGAAATTTTAATAAATACTCAATCAAAATGTATAACTATTTATATAAGATACAAAGTAACAAAATATAAACTATTTTAGATCATGTAGTACCAAGTAACTTCCAAATTTAACGTTATACCTCATCTTCAATAATAAAAAAATAGTGTATTGGGCCCGATAGTTCAATTTCAACCACCTGTATAGTATTGATAAAATATTAATATATGTGTTTATACTCATAAAGAATTATTTTAAGCAATTCTGTTCCTTATATATTAATTGTTAATGACTATATTCCTTAATGAGCTTTATCAGGATTAGCCATCTTGATATGTAGTGACACGTGATTTTTGCAAGTGGCGTCTTTATTTTTTTCTGACGTTTTTAGTTATTTTTAAGTGATAAAAGTGCAGAAAATACTTGAAATAGTGTGTTATAGTGTAGACTTTAGTGTTTGGACTCCATACAGACCAAAATTGGAGCGACTGGAAAGGTATTTGTAGAAATTTTTGTTAATTTTATAATGTAAGTCATTGTTATGTAGAATGTGCTTCTATAGACAATATAGAAACACATACATGCATACACTATCGGCAATAACTAGAGAAACAAAACTGTTTTTTAAATCATTTTCATAAATCCCTATTATTGACTAAATGAATATTGAATTATATTGGTATAGCAACAACAATTTATAAATTAGAACCTGCTCTTAAAAATATTTGTTGTACTGGTACAATAAATAAAATAATTAACTTTCTGCTGCAGCAGACCATCTACATATTGCTTTTGTAAGACTTAATAATAAAACAATTTTTTGTGGTTAAATTTTTTCCTTTGCCCTAGCTCCCGTTATTGTCCCGGTTTAGAGCTTCATAATTATGGTTTCACAAAAAATTGTTATATTATTAAGTCTTACAAAAGAAATATGCAGATGGTCTGCTGCAGCAGAAAGTTAATTATTTTATTTATTGTACCAGTACAACAAATATTTTTAAGAGCATATATATATATATATATATAGATTTTGGGTATATAGCCTTAAATTAATCATAGATGCACGTTGGAAATGAAAAGTAAATATTGGGTTGTTACATAAGTCCGTTCGCTTTTTTTTTCACCTTTTATTCAAAAAAATATACATTCTAAAAAAACTTTTATTATCAAATGTACTGTCTATAATTGTCTATCACTTTAGACAAACGTTCAGGCAATTTCATAATGCCATCTCTCCAGAAGATTCTGTCTTTGCTCTCGAAAAATCTGTCCAGGTGAATTTTGATATCGTCCACAGATGCGAAATTTTTTCCGTTAATGGAATTTTGTAGAAAACTGAACAAATGGTAGTCGGATGGTGCGATGTCTGGACCATATGCTCCGACTACCATTTGTTCCGCTCTCTACAAAATTCCCTTAACGGAAAAAATGTCGCATCTTTGGACGATATCAAAATTACACCTATACAGATTTTTCAAGAGCAAAGACAGAACCTTCTGGAGAGATGGCATTATGAAATTGCCTGAGCGTTTGTCCAAAGTGACAGAAAACAATGGACAGTACATTTAATAATAAAAGTTTTTTTTTTAGAATGTATATTTTTTTTATTGAATAAAAGGTGAAAAAAAAAATCGAATGGAATTATGTAACAACCCAATAATAATTTTGTGAGGCACTGTATGTATACAATAATAAAGCAAATTAAGAATTATCTAAAGAGTAGCCTAAAAGTGTAATAAGAATTACATAAACTCAATTTACACTTTGACATATTCATCATTAGCTTGCTTTCGTTTCTCGTTCTAGATCAATCAACAAACGAGTTAAAAACTGCGACCAAACTATAAATTACATATGTTTCGAACTAAATTTCAATGCATATGTGCGTGTGCAACAAATATAATGCCCAAGTAGTAAAAATGCAATTTAACTTTGCATATCGAAAACAGTTTCTAGAGTTATGTTCATAACATTTAATTACGTAATTATAAAACAAAAAACAAAAACGGAAATAACCATTTGACATCTCAGTCTGAGAATGTTGTAAATGTAAATTTACGTAGCGTAACACAAAACGTTATTATACATTGTTAACAACATGCACTGATTAATAAAATTGACATTACTAAAATTTCGTCTCGCTGCATAATTTAATATAGTTAGTAACCAAGTCATATTTTACAATTAACTTCCTCCAGTCTCTTCTATCTCACTCGCTCTAATGGTTATTTACATTTATATTATTTCCTGTCCGCTCTTTTCACTCTGAATTTAATCTTAACTTAAGATGTATCTTTAATAAAGCCCTTATTTTTGATTAGGAAATAACAGATTATTTTCTACTCTCTGTTATAACTTGAACTTTCATGTTAGGAATTTGTTTTCGGAAAAGAATTTTAACATAACATGAAGGGACACGTGACGGATACGTGTTTTGATATTACATTTTTTTGTGAAATGTGGATTTTCACCAAACCCTAAAATTTAGTAGATACAAGAGCATAACATTTGGTTGGTACAAGATTAAGGCTGCGGTTACAGTGGAAGCGTGTTCGCCCGAACCATAAGTCGCGCATACCCGACCGCATTCGGTCGACTGATTCAAGTGTGTAGTAGTACGCATGTGCGGTTACAGTAGTAGCTTATAAATCGCGCGAAGTTGCCAGAATCAAACACCACCTATCTACTCGCTCGAATATGAGCGAATGCGCCCGAAGTGTACTTCGGGCGAACACGTTTGCACTGTAATCGTAGCCTAATACAGGACTGCCCACATTGATATCTGAAAACAATGCCGCAGAATCACCGTTATAGGGCGCCCTATGTTCCAATAGGAGCAACAGGAGAGATGATGTTGAAGCACAAGAGCGGCTTTTATATAAGGGCAAATGGTCTGCGCTCCTCCAAGATAAATTATTATTTTTATGTTATTAAATCTTAATTATTTTTAGATTTTATTTAAATATGTTAAGATTTTTATTTCATTTTTAATTTAAATCTTTTAAATCTTAACAGCTTGTTTTTATACGCTGTACTCAATTTAATTTCGCGCGATTGTTCATGCCGCAACGCTCTCACTTTTCGGGCATGTAACTATTTTGTCCCAGTCACTGTCTCCATCTCTATGTAAATTCCCCTTGCGTCGTACCCTAACGGCGACCTTAGGTCTGTATTGTCCATAAGAACGCCTTGGGACTCTCCCAAAGCTGTGTAATTAGCTACACTATGACAGAAGTGTTGCATCTTGCCGAGATTGCACCAGTTATTGAAATGTGAATAATTTTACAGTATTTTCATTTACATTTAGTTAGTTCAGGTTCAGTTCAGTAAAGTTATTGTGACACAGTAATAAATGAAAATCTAAATAAGGTTAAAAGTGAAGATATAGTTTTAAGCATTTTAAGTAATATATGTGAATAAAAATAGACAAATTAAACATGTATACAAACCCTTTTAACTTTTTTAATAATATTCTAATTCAAATATTAAATACTGGTGGCCTATGGACAAATTCGTGCGGCCCGTGACTGCTGAAAGAAAGATACAAAAAAGATTGTTTTTTATAATAAAATAGAAAATATATATTAATTATTCGGTAATTATAATTTTTCAACATATCAATCAATATTAGAATGATTCACATTATTTTTTAGTTGAAATTTAATGTGTACTGTGTAATTATATTTTTCTATGTAAAAGTAGAAAAATAAAGTGCCCCCCCCCAGATTGAGAAACACAGATATAGCCTATGTTACCCAAGAAACTCTAGGCGATATACCACTGAAAGAATGTTTACGCGGCACACCAGGGGATCGAGTCCTCTCAATTGAGAAACACTGATATGGCCATTATCTCTCAGGATGGTTTAAAACAGTGTTTCCCAACCGTCGGTCCGTGAGATTTTTTTGCCGGTCTGCGAGATTTTTTAGATTACTATGCAACTATTCGCCTAATAAGTTATAACCCACTTAATTTTGAGATGAAAATCTCGGCCCTTAATCTGTTAATTGCTTAAGTAATCATTTGTTTCTTTTTTCACTAATTATGTGTGATTTTTTATTTGTTGTTTTTTTTTGTGTTTGTAATCAGTGCAATAAAAATATTAAACTTTTGTGATACACATTATTTTCTAAGCTTGCTGATCCGCGAATGTTTTCTAGGTTGCTTTCTGGTCCGCCTTGAAAAAAGGTTGAGAAACGCTGGTCTAAGATATCCACTATTTAAAGCATTTTTCAAATAGGTTTCTTTAGAGGTTTGAAAATGTGCTAAAAAGAACTTTTTTAGCACATTTTGGCTAAAATCGTGTAAAAAGAAACGAATATAAAAAAACGTACCTCTTGTTCCCTTAATCTATTCTTAAGAGCTTTTTTCTGATACCACACAATAAAAAAAAAATTAAAAATTTTGCTTTATTGCCGACACAAAAAATAAAATCGGCATTTTTCGAAAAACTGATCTGATCAAAAATTCCTGTTTAACTACTTCGGTTCCAATCAATGTTCATTATGGAGATTTAATCAGATTTTTACATCAACCGATTTGGGAGATAGGGTGAGGGGACAAATTTTTGACAAATTTTAGTCAAAAATCGCAAAAAAAAAATGATTTTCCAAAAATTTAAATTTGCTGTTTGATCCACGCATTAAGAGATTCCATTTCGTATGCCACTTAAAATTTTCAAAACATATTTATTTTTTTATTAAATACATATTTGTTTATATTTATCTCGGGATTTGTTTATTTCAACTCTCAGTGTTTTTCCTATATGTGGGTCAAAGAGTTGTATAAATATGGCAAATTTCAACTTTCTATGTTAAACCGTTTGGCTACAATTTTTTCCATACAGACAGACAGTCACATGAGTGACGTTATAAGGTTTTTTTGGTGGTTATACCTACAAAGCCCTAAAAATGGAGTATAGGTAGGTGATGGACTTGTTATGTTATGTTAAAGTAGCGCGTATTTATGAAACTCTGCTGATTGATATTGCCATTATATTTAGTAAAAACGGTGTAAAACAAAACTATTTACCGTTAACCTAGGTATCAAGGTATATTTACAAGAACTCGAAGTGCTTTTTGTTTGAATTTAAACTTGTTACGTATAAATTTAACAAGTGTGTGAATCCACTCTAAATACTATGCAATGTAATATTCACCATTATTAAAACTGTATTCGTAGTAAATTTAAAAATAAATTTGTGTTCACATTTCCTGAAATACAACTCATTAATTAGGGTGGAACGACCACTGAATTGTAGTAATATAGTATGCATGTTCATGTTAATGAAAATTGCTTTTTCGATGTTATCTTACTGTATTTTGCGTTTCAAAATATCGAATTTCGTTAATTGAATATTTTATATAAAAAACTATAAACATACATATTTTTGATTCTGCGTGATAAATGTTTGATTTATGTAATTGGTTAATAATAATAGACTAGCTGGAGTACCCGGACGTCGTACGGATATTCTAATGTACATTTTTGCTGTAACGTAAATGATAAGTGATATATTTTAATTCAAGTAGAACAGAAAATAATCATGTCTCTATTCTAAACCACTCTTTTGTATGTATTTTCAATGTTAAGGGGGGGGGGGGTATGGTCAGAGCAGCACATTTTCGTTCTGGACAAAGAGTTGATTTGCGGTGAGACACATAACTAATGACTGGATCATCTAAAACAAAAAAACCAAAAATATTTCGTTAGTTTATGAGTTTCTTGAGGTAACGCTGTCGAGATATTTTTTTTTCTTGCTTTATTTTTTTTATGGAATTTTTTACAACTGAAAACAGAAATTTCGAAAAAAAAATTCCGTTTTTTTCGACTTCAAACTTATACCAAAAATTAAATAATCTAGATATTTGAAAAGACTCGACAGCGTTACCTCATGAAACTCATAAACTAACGAAATATTTTTGGTTTTTTTGTTTTAGATGATCCAGTCATTAGTTATGTGTCTCACCGCAAATCAACTCTTTGTCCTGAACGAAAATTTCAAATTCATGTCACGAGCTTAATTTTCGATATTTTTCAATAAATTTTTTTTTTGAATACTCTTCAAAGATTGTTCTTTACTGTAGGTATTATCCCAATCAAGTTACTATAACAGTTTTCTAAAAAAAATCTTGAAAATGGGTATAAAATGTGCTGCTCTGACCATACTCCCCCCTTAAGTAAATAATAAGAGATACTTCGTTTATAGGTAGCTGTCCCCATAAGACCCCAAATATATCTTCGCCGAAAACTCATATTTGGTTTCTACACGTTTTAGATGATTTACAGACAGATTTTTAGACAATTTTTGTCTGTCTGTCCGAGATTCACACAAAAACGGCTGGGCATATTTTCACGTAATTTGGCATGATAATATAGTATAGTAAAATCAGGATTTGAAAATAAGCTATTAGGCATTTTAAATTAAAAAAAAAGCTTTCGTGCCCCCCAGTGTTCAGATTTTTATACCTGGCGTCCCAAAAACACAATAGGGTCCCCGTTGAGAACCACTGGCCTAAGTGTCGCATAGGGTAGGGAAGATAATTGTAATTTTCTTGATTGCCGGTATTATATTGTTTCGAAATACGGCTCTGTTTTGCAAGGATCTCGTGGGAAGTCTGTAGTGCGTATCGTGTTTGTTTATGCATAGATATTATTGGAAAAGTGTGGAGTTATTCTCTCGTTTAAGCAATGTTTATAGAAAACGATACGGTAAACTATAAAGGGTGTAACAAGATAAAGAGAGAACAATTTTTTCCTAAGACTAGTATGGAACTGTATCATTTCGATATGGTTAGTTGACAGATAATTAACTTAATTTGGTATGTTATCTCCATACGCGCGCATGCTGGGCGGGAAAGACTAAATTCACACCAATGCGCATGTGCGGCGTGCGGGAATTTTCATACCCGTACTGGCTGCGTGCGCATCAGTGGCTGTCATCAAAAATTTTGTTGTATTTACTTGATTAAAATTTTTGGTTTAGTAAAAAATTGTAATCTTACGGAAAGTATATAGAAATTATTACACAAAGATTGCTTTGGAACCCTACGCGTACACGTAGTAATTACAGATTGTTTATAACCTACACTTGCATTTGTAGATTGTTCTGTGATTTGTAATCACAAATACTTACATCTAACCTACAAATTACAGATCTAATTAGTAATACAAAAATACTGGTAGATATAACTTGAATAGAATATGAATTTAAACGTGAACTTTACGCTTATTTTATTCTCGTGTCGTTTTTTTGAGGTTATGAATTCAGAGAGTGATTTTGAAAATACCCCTCCAGATATTACAGAAGCTGCAAAAAAAAAACTTCAAGCAATTTGCTTCCTGAAAAATCTAGACCTAAATACGAATAGACATACCAAATGTTTATGTGTTGGCGTCAAGATAAAAAAATTAAATCTTTTTTCGTGAAAGTTCTCTTGGCGTATTTTGGTGACTTATTGAAAATTATGAAAGCATCAACCTTATGGTCACGATATTCAATGCTAAGGAGCACATTACAAATTAACCACAATATTAATATTGCACAGTATGGGAAGTCAAAACGACAATTAAGTAGATGGTTTTCAACCATCTGAACAAATTAACACTTTCATAAAAGAAGCTCCAGAACACCAATATTTACTTACAAAAGTGAGTTAATTAAATTGATTTAGTTGAATCCAACAGTAATTCATATCTTATATCAGTATCGATATAAAATATGAAATCTGTATCGAAGACAAAAATGTGTATCGGACAATTACATTGCGAACATTTTGTCACTTCGATAGTATTATATGACTCCTCCGATACAAATATTTGTATGAGAAGAAGTTCTATCGTATGATTTTTTTTAAATAACTCATATCGCTCATCTCTATTATATGTATACATATTTTTATAGGTGATATTAATAATGGGCATCATGGGTGCATGTCAAAGACATGAATTGCACCAGTTGAAAGTAGTGATGTTTAGGATTTACAGTCTATGGCTCTGGTCTCTATATCTGACACAAAAACAAAAATCTCACGAAAATTCACAGTAACAGGGGATTTCTATAAAATATACAAAAAATACGCCGACCTACGCCCTCAAAATATGGAACAGAATTGTTTTTTCTTAAATTACCAAGGTGGTAAGTGCAGCCGACAAAAAATAGGGATCAACAAAATAGGAGCAACAGGCAAGCAAATTGCAACTTTTTTAAAACTTCCAACGTCCGAATTTTATACTGGACATTGTTTCCGGCGATCATCTGCCACAATTTTGGTTGATGCAGGCGCAGATGTAACTGCTCTGAAGCGCCTTGGAGGGTGGAAGTCCACAACTGTTGCTGAAGGCTATATAGACAATTCTTTGAAAAACAAGATTGACGCAACTAATAAAATCTTAAAATCTGTTGAAAATAACATTTCTCCTATTACGGCTACAGCCAAAGATGATATAGTTTCAAATATCAATGAAACAATTCAGATGGCGTCCGTTGATACATCATCGATGACAATTAATAAGATTCCAGGCATTAATATTAACAATTGTAGTAATTTGAATATTTACATAACAAATAAATTATATATTCATGATTACAATTTTTTTAAATTGGTAATCGTAGGAAAAGCATAGTGTGCAATACGCGCAGATTGCATATTTCGCACTCGAATGATTTCCTTCACTCGCCTGCGGCTCGTTCAGCAAACTTCATTCTCGTGCGGAATATATGGCATTCCGCGCTAATTGCACAATATACTATTGTCGATAATTCGATATATGGGCAAGATGGGAAAAGCATTTTGATCACTAAAGGTAGGCCTGTAGTGGCTGGTATACGACGGTATGTACCGTCTGCTTTAGTTCGAATGAATAGCGTATATCCGGTGCTCGTTAAAATTTCGATGCGTTAAACGAGATTTTTCGAGCCCGGATACCTTCTGGTTTTTACAATAAATGTACAGTATACGTTTTGCTGATTTTGCGTCTACAGAACTGACTAAAGGCTACCTTAAGAATCGAATGGCAGTATTGATATTTTCCGGAACAGATCGCAAGTACGGGATTATCAAGAATAAATTTGATTTTTGGTAATTTATGTTAAATTGGGTATCTCTGTATATAGTTTTGGAAAAGAAACAACTTTGACTTTAATATTTTTTTAAATATCTTTTATGGTTTACGAAAAATAGTTTTTTCTATAACGACTTGAAATGTTCAAAGTGCCTTCCACTTTGATTTAAATGCTTTCGCATCCTTACTTTTGAGCTATCTCTAGCTTGGACCATAATAAAAAAATAATAAAAGTATAATTGTTTAAAGGACGACTTGAACGTCAAGTATTTTTAATTATTAAATAATAATTTTAAGAAAACCACCCATGGAGGAGTGGTTTTCTTGAATAGGTCCAAATATTGTTCTTAATATTTTCCATTTATATGATCCAAGTCTGTTGACATCCATGTCTCGCAAGCATATGCCAATTACCCATCTTCCATCTATTATCTATCTAAACTTATCTATTTCTCAGTCTATCTGTATTTTTATGTCTTTTTGTTTATTTTTCTCTCTGTCTATTATTCTTTTGGTATGTATTTCTTTCTGTCTGTGTCTTTATTTTAGGGTTTTGTAGGTATGACCAAAAAACCCATATAACGTCACTCATGTGTCTGTGTTTCTGTCCATTGTAGCCAAATGGTTGAACATAGAAAGCTGAAATTTGGCATGCATGTACAACTCTTTGACCCACGTATAAGAAAATTATTGAGAGTTAAAAGAAGATATATATACAAATATGTATTTAATGACGAAATAAATATTTTTTTAAAAGTTTAAGTGTGGTGTCAAATAAAACCTCTTAAAGCCTGGATAAACAAAACAAATTTTTTTTTTTTGATATACCAATTTTTTGATGGGATTTTCAAAAATAAGTCAATAAATTTTTGTCCCCCACCGTATTTCCCAGATGGGTTCATCTAAAACCTGAAATAAATCTCAATGGAATATTCAGAGGGAATTTTTGATCAGATTATTTTTTTTTTGTATTGTTGAAAAAAATAATTATTAAAAAAAAAAACGAAAATTTTTAAATTTCATTATTTTAACATGATTTTTGTCAAAAAGATGCTAAAAACTTTTGTCCCACACCCTATAACCCAGGGGGGTTAATCAAAAATCTGAAATAATTCTGAGTAATGAACATTAATGTGAACCGGAATAGTAAAACAGAAATTTATAATGTGATAATTATTTCGAAAGTTTCACCGTTCTTACAATATTTGTCTGATTGGGGAAGTCTCTAGGTGGAAGACGTGGATCATTCTTTAAAATGTCGAAATTTATGATTTTTAATATGTACCTCGACTTTGTTTTCACTTACTAAATACCTACAAAACATTGAAATGTGTGAAAATTCACACTTGACATACATTTTTTAACTTTGTTACGAGAGGCAATCAAATATAATCGAGCCTTTTATTTTAATAATTTATTCTACAAGAATTATTAATACATTTCTACAATTTATTTTCCACATAGTCTCCTCCTTATAGGAAGCTTTTTTCCCAACGCTTAGGCAGTTTCTTTATCCCGGGCTCGTAGAATGTAATTAGCATTATTCTCAAATCGCTCGCCTCCAAGTGCTTCTTTGAGGGGCTCAAACATGTGGTAATTGCATGGCGATACGTCTGGATAATAAAGTGGACGTTCAAGCGTTTTTCAGTGCATATCCATCAGTTTATGTTGCGTTAGATCTGCTATGTGGGACCTGGCGTTGTCGTGTAAAATCATCTGAACAACTTTGGAACCCAACGTGATAAGTTTTTTTTTGAAGCCCAAGTGCTTTTGGATGATTGAGTGGACACTTCCATAGCTGGCACCAAGTTCCTCCGAAATTTCAATCACTGTTAATCGTCGATCCCGTTCCACTAGCTCACAAACACGAGCAATTTTTTCATCAGTCACAATGGTGCGAGGACGGAGAGGATGACTTTGATTTTCGATCACGGCCTTGCTTGAACTCGTTGCACCATACTTTCACCCTTGGCCATGGAAGGGTATTTTGCCCGAACTGGAACTGCAGTCTACGGTGAATTTCGGCTGGTTTCACAGGTTATAAACTTTAAAATAATGCGTTGCGCAACAGAGACTGGCACACTCTTCACATTCATCGTAAGGGCTACTAAACATAACATTAAATAAACCGATTGGGCTGATTTTCTCCCTTTACGCATCCTTACCTAATGACCCCAACCACCACAACATACATTGTTGCCTTTCCCGCCGCTCAGCCGAGAAAGGCTCATTTATATTTAATTAACACTTGTATTTTACCCTGTTAGGGTTTGTTGTTCTCTCTCTGTGTATATTGTTCGTTAATTATTAGCATGAGCTTATTTTGAAGGTTAGTTGGATGTTGGCACACATCCAACATACTGTTTATACCCCCAACAGCTTTTCTTTAAATTTGGCATCTAATACTCGACTCTATTTGAAGTTCAATTTATTTTATGTTCTGATTTGATTTTTATATTGATATATTTATTTATAATTTTTTGTGTTATTTGAAAACTAACATGTAAAACGTCGTTCAGCTTTAAAATATGTATAGAAAGAAAGTGATGAGGCAGGTGAATAGGTAAAGAGGATGAATACATAAGAGTATAAGAGCTCACTGAAGATATAAACCGCGAGCAGGGGACCTCTAGTGTCAGATCATGTATGTATGCATGCAATAAAACATTCAAATTGTATTTTCTTGTTAAAGGTAAACTTCACATACGAAAGAAAAAGTAAATTGAGTTTAGGAGGGGTATTTGGTAAGTCAGTAACTTCGAAATGAAAGAATATTTTATTTTTACTAAAATGCGACTTATTTTCAACATAATCTCCTTTTAGTCTGATGCATTTACCCCAACGATATTTCAACTTCTTTAAACCTTCTGTATGATTTGTCGAACTCTGCAAAATAAGCTTGTGTTTCAGAGATGATCTCCCCTTTCGATACGAATCAAATTCCAGCAAACCAGTTCTTCATGTATGAAAAGATAAATAAGTCTCAGGGGGACCAAATCTTCAAATTAGTGTGGATGAGGCAGCAGTTCGTAACGCAATTCGACAAATTTGGTCGTTGCAATTGCAGACGAGGAGTTGATGCATTGTTATGATGGAACAAAACTTTTTTCTTCGCCAAATGGGGTCGATTATTCATTAATTCAGCTTGTAGTCGTTCCAATAAAGCGGCATAATATAGTCCTGTAATCGTTATTCACTTTTCCAGATAGTCGATGATGCTTTACGAACCCCAGAAAATCGTGGCCTGGGCCTTCCCGGCCAAGGTAACCCTTTTTGCCTTCTGCGAAGTATCTTCGCCAGGAAAAATCCACTGTTTTTACTGTGCTTTAATTTCTGGTGTGTAGTGATGGATCCATGTTTCATCAACAGTTATAAAATGCCGCAAAATCTCAATTGGAATGAGCTTGTACTTGTCCAAAAATTGCTTCGAAATGGTCATGTGATTCCGTTTCTGATCCAAAGTGATCAGACGTACTATTCATCTTGCTGATAGCTTTTTCAGTTTTATTATTAATGTAATATTTTATTGCAAAAATATGTTTATTAAAATTTCGTTAAGGGTAGAACAAACTACATAATTAACTACACTACGCTATCCACGACATATGGTAACAACTTTGTTTATTTAAATTAATTATAATAGAATATAAAAGTTAAATAGTTTTGTATTTTTTTGACGTTTTAATACTCAACGCACAATCAACAACCTCCTAACCATAGCAATCCTCATCTCTTACCGCGTCTGCACCGCGCATGTCGCACTCACAAAACTGGGCACAGTGGCGTCCCGTTACATTAAGAGTTTTTTAGTTTCATGCGGAACTAGATTTTTAAACCTAGTGACTTTTAACGATTGATTGAAGCTTCTGATAATTTTGTTTAGCAAAAACAAAAACTTCAATCGGTAAAAAGTGAGCTCGTGACAACTTAAAAAAATGAAAATTCCATTTAGTTCCAATAGAGATAATTATAAAATGATAATAAATAAAATATTACCTTGAGAACTGTATAACACAACAATATGAGAAGACAAATCAAATAAAAATTTTACATATGAAACATAAACTGACATATTTTTGGTAGATTAGCAAACATTAAAAAAAAAATCACTAAATACGGGAGATACCTTTTATATTTCGGGATTTGAGATCAGACAATTATTTATCAACAAAAGTGGCTTTATTGTTTTTCAAAATATTCTCCATGAATATCAATACACTTTTGCTTGCGTTTGAACCAATTTTCGAATCACTTTTTCCACTCCGGTTGAGGCATTTTCCACTCCGATTGTCAAATTATGTGGGATCCAACGCGAACAATTCTTTTTGACGGCCAAATGTTCATGCAATAGTGAATGTATGCTGGTCTCACTAATGCCCAAGGATACCTTAATCTCACGATAAGTCACATGACAATCTTGCAGTATCAGTTCACGCACAGCATCAATGTTTTCCGGAACAACAACCGATCTTCACGAAATTCGTCCTTAAGCGAACTACGGCCACGATTGAAGTCGGCAAACCATCAATAAACAGTGGTCCTTGATGGTGCTTCATCGCTAAAAGTCGAATTAAGTTCATCGATGCACTGTTGTTGGTTAATCCACGTCGAAAGTTGTGAAAAATAATCGCTCGAAAATCGCGATTTAATTACATTTTTAGCCGAGGTGAATTTTTTCAAGTTACTGTAAACAACTCAAATAGCGCTCGTATTATACTCGCCTATACCGTCAAAAATATCAAACTTTACGATAGAAGCGTCAGTTTTCAGATGGCAGCACTAGTTTAGCGCAAACCCGAAATATAAGAGATAACCCTCGTATTTGCGATTCAGGCATGTAACAATATAAAAAGAAATTACTATCTAGTTTCATACGACGCTAAGAAATGGATATAAATCGGTTTCTTTGGTTTGAGGGGAACTAGATTTTGCAATCTAGTAATTTTTACCGTTTGAATGAAACTTATGATCATTTTTTCTAGTAAAAGCCGTCTTAAATACTTACAAAGTGAGTTCTTGACAACTTACAATTCCATTTAGTCCCTCTTAAATGTTTGAAATAGCCTGTATTATTTTCACTTTTGAAAGGAAAAATCAGATCTGGTTATTTTTGTTACTTTGATATTGTATTATTTATTTTAAATGCCATTTAAAAAATCCCTTACACTGTCAAACAGACTTCAGATTTTTTGGTTAGCGTAATTTTCATTGAGATATCATTTTTAATTATTTTTGTGATACCAACAATTTCAAAGGTGCAAACTATTGAAATCAAAATTTCCTCTGTTTGTTTTTACAAAAGTGAAAACAGTATATTAACAATAATTATTATTTTATTATAATATTATAGCCAAATGAAAAAGTATCGTGCAAGGTCAGTACAACGAACGGTAGAAAAACCGATAATTGAAACAAACCTTATAATTCCAGAAATACAGTCTGTTCCAAACGGTTAAGCGGAACTAGATTTTGCAATCTAGTTACTTTCATCGTTTAAACGTGCCTTTCGGCCGTTTTGTTTAAGCTTTGTAAATCATACTTACAATAAACATTTTTTGGTTAAGGTTAATATCATTTTAAAATGTCATTTTATTTATATTTTGATTTTTTGTGTCATTCTGAATACAAATTTCCCATTTATTTATTTTTTTGTCATTAAAATATAAAAAAAAAATATTTAATTTTGACATATGTCATTCGTTTCCATGGTTTCATTGTTGGAATTTTAAATTTTGACATCCCAACGTGAAAAATGAAATAACCCAAGCAAGGCCCCTTCTCATGACAACCTAAAAGAACTAAATTCCCATTTAGTTCCGCTTAACCGTTTGGAACAGACTGTAAATACTAATAATTCTATTTGACATATTAAAAGTTCGGCAATATAAAATATCTCTTCCACCATTTCCATAAATCAATAACTCATAAAAATATATATACGTAGTTTTATATTTGTAGTTTTATGTGTATCCAGGCAGTTTAGTTAAAATCAATGGAAAAGTAAACGAAATCAAAAACCAATTTTCATATTCAACAAAATTATTTTAATTAAACTGGACTTCCTGCAAAGCAAAATCAAACAGATATTTTTATCAGACGTTAAAGAGTTTATTTGCTCTTCTTCCGGAATTCGATACAAAATAATTAATTTCCGATAGAAGCAATATGTTTTCCTACTAACTGAAATTGGACTAAACCCATTTTCAATTGCATTCACACAAACTTTATTTGCAATTGTATCGTGATATAGTGGATTCGGGACATATTCTATTAACAATAAGTTTTGTGAAATCCGGGAAATGTTTGCACGATGTTGGGACTTTTTTATAGATGTTTTAGATTGCAATTATTTATGGTATTTAATGCGTAGGCGTAAAGCAGTTGGGACACTGGCGCTTTGTACAAACTAAAAAATTTATGTGAAGTGTGAATTATCAAATATATTAGGGTTTCGTAGGCATCTCATAAGTAAGAGTCCATTAGGGCCTACATATTGAATGGCTGTCACTAGAAAACCAAACCATAGCCCAGAAGCCCGGTCAATTGTACCAGAAAATGCCAGATAGTGGTCTGTACTCGTAAACCGAGTATAACATAAACTATATACAGTCGATTCCGCTTAATCGGGACACATCGGGACTAGTATATTTTGTCCCGATTAAGCGGTTGGCCCAATTATTCGAAGTTCCACAAAAATTACCGGATTAGTGTTTTTTGATAAGTATTTTATTTGATAAATTGCAGAAAAATAAAACAACTCACAAAACTATTCGTAGGTATGTATACACATATTAAAAAATTATATACGTAATACATCAAATGCTTTCAAATGTGTCAAATCCTTTCTTGGCATCCCGGTAAGGGTTATATCAGTGAGTCACTATACTAAATTTACGTGAACTCAACCACACGCTTATACATAATGATGTCAAAGTGAATCCGCACTCCAACGTGAATCCCCGGCGCTACGGGAATTCACACGAGTACTTTCCCGATTAAACGGAATATTGTCCCGAAAAAGCGCGAAGTAAATTTACGATATTTCCTCGGTTTTGTTTCCGTTCTTTAGGATTTGTCCCTAATAAGCGGCTGTCCCGATTAACCGGTGACCTGATTAAGCGCAATCGACTGTATTTAAAGATGTGATTAGGGCGGTGCCTGTTCGTTTTTTGCCTAAAGGCGTTGTTCCGACAAGACGACGAACGGAAAGTTAAACGACATCTGAACCGGGAGGGTTCACCCTATTAATTGGAGCTTTTTTAACATTTTGGGGGGTCGAGATTATTTTTAATTAAAGAGGTACAATTTTTGGTCCATTTTTTTCTTCCAAATTTTATTTTTGAACATATTTTTTCTGTGATTTATATTGTGTAAAAGTGAAATATTAGCGATTAACGGTTTGAATAAATAACACAAAAGCATTCTGTGAAGTGAGTCGAATATAGTCCAGTAGTCGTACATTCTACAAACAACATTCATGGCTGATTTAAGGAATGAATGGCCTCTCATAACAACATAAGTGGAGTGGACAGTGGACTCGCCACCATTAAACTGTGTAGAATGGACACGTAATAACGGTCACTAACAATGGGTGCGTTCTGTCGCGTTACGCTCTTTATTCTTAAAGATATTTTTCAAATGAAACTCAAGGTGTTCAGCAGACGATGAAATACCTTGTAATTGTCTCGCTTTTACACCTCTACCGTTAAATTATTATGTTTGGATTTTTAATTTGTGCACTAACAACTTGTTTTGTTGTATTTTATGTAAATTGTAAGAAACATCTTTCGAGTAAAGTTAAGTGAGAAAAGACTAGGGTTTCCAACTATACATATCGGCAAATTTAAAGGAACAGATTGAAAATTAAGTTTTTTTTTTAAATTTTATTATTCTGTAGCCTATATCTGATTCACGGTAAGTTCATCGAAAATCAATTCATCGAAAATCAATTCATCGAAAATCAATTAATCGAATATCAATTCATCGAAAATCAATTCAACGAAAATCAATTCATCGAAAATCAATTCATCGAAAATCAATTCATCGAATGATCAATTCATCGAATGATCAATTCATCGAATGATCAATTCATCGAATTATCAATTCATCGAAAAAAAAAAAATATTTTGTAAATATTTGAGAGGAATGCCGAGAGGATCAGAAAGCCAAAAAAGCAGTGGTCAATAAAAGTTGACAGACTACACTTATTAAATAACTATCATACTTGGTCTATTAATAATTTTTAAATTTTCCATTCGGAAATACGCAAGGTAAAAGATACCTGTTGGATTATTTTGAAATCGAACAGGGCTCCTTAGATCAGAAAAACCCAGTTAATGGGATCATAAATGTACTTAATACACCCATTCTTAAAGGATTATTAAAATGGTATTGCCCCATCTGTTCTTAAGGGTTTTGTGTTATGTACATAGTTTTATTATTCATATTTACTATACCACACATGATTTGTTCTATGTACGGTGATTCTAAACAGGTGGCATTGTTATGTTAGTGTGAGTTTGTTTTGTCATTAAACTAGATGATGGGTAGCTCGCTTCGCTCGGCTTCTTCTTACCAAACCCATACTAACCTAACCTAACCTAAGATAGTGTTTTGACATTAAACTAGAAGATGGGTAACTCGCTCCGCTCGGTTTTAGACTTTTACTAACTAAACCTAACCTAATTACCTTGTTTTTACGCGCATAGTACTTTATTTTCCCCCATATTAGCCCAATTAAAATGCGTATCATTGTGTATGAATTTATAAAAATTATTTGCGTGCAATTGCCCATAACCTGTCTTAGTAAACCTTAAAAACAAAACATTTATTTATTTTATTATATAAGTTTTCTTATTATATTTCTTTATTTATATTCAAACACTATGTCATTTTATTTACCTTTTTTTAAACCATATAAAAAATGTTACGCAATTATTTCTTAGTCTGTCTACTTTTATTGACCACTGCTTTTCCGATTCCCTCGGCATTCCTCTCAAATATTTACAAAATATTTTTTTTCGATGAATTGATCATTCGATGAATTGATCATTCGATGAATTGATTTTCGATGAATTGATTTTCGATGAATTGATTTTCGATGAATTGATTTTCGATTAATTGATTTTCGATTAATTGATTTTCTATGAATTGATTTTCGCGAACTCGTTGGTTACCCCTATATCTAGATAGCTTTAAATGCTCTTCTAAACCATAGGTTAAGATTGTACCGACGTCAAGGAGAACAAAATGCACCATTTAATTTTGCTACTATTGTATCTTTTGATGGAGAAGATTACCTGACAAAAACAAAATACAGAAGTAAGTTGGATGCCACTTAGAATTCAACTGTCTATAATTAAACCAAATTTTAAAAGAATATTGAAACAAAAGAAGTTTAATCCTTCACATTAATTACACTTTGAATGAATTATATATGTTTTTCCATTATTATGTTTATTGTATTTTCAATAAATTATATTTGATGTTTTTATTTTTATTGTTTTAAATTTATAATCTGAAAATTGTTGGGTACAAATCCAGTAAAGAAAGTGGTAGAATAAATCCAATTTAGATGGTATGGTCATATCCAAAAAATGGATGAAGAGAGATGCGAAAAAGATAAACGGACAAGTCAGGATATCTAAACGAAGACACTGAAAAAGACCTAGAAAAGAATGGAGTGACGATATTAGAAAAGCAATAGAAAAAGATAAATCTCCTGCAGCGACGATGAAAAGCAGGGGCGACATGGGCTCAGGCCCAGGGCGCCAGCTCTTAGGGGCGCTGAAACAAACGCTTAGATATACATATTCTAAGTTTTTATTAAGTTTTTTTTTTCTATATCAGTCTCGTACATAATAAATACAAAATTGAATTTAAAGATGTACACACTTATTGATTATATAATAATATTCAGTCTTCTTTCGGACTTCTGCAAAATATTTAAAGCATCATATGTGCATATACATATTTGTATATAAATAACAAAGAAAGTCCATTTTTCAGTTTTGTGACTTGTTTTAAGACGCTGTTTCAGAGATAGTTTTTTATATAATTTAACGTAGAAAATGATCGTTCAGCAGTCCATTGTTTACTAGTAACGTTATTAATATGTTTAACAACTTTCATAGAAATATATTTGATTAACTATCTTACATAACTGATTTTGGTGACACATTTAGGTATACAATGACACCTTGACTTACAAACTTAATTTGTTCCTGACCGCGTTTCGTATCTTAAAAAGTATCTAGAAAACCAATGGGAAATCAATTAATCCGTTCCCAGATTAAAAAATAATAAAGCAAATCCAAAAAATTTAAATAACTATTTTCAACCATAGAAGAAAATGCAAAGAAATGGGGGAGTGAGAAGAAGCATTTTTTCACTATAAATTTGTATTTTGTATACCATTACATATTAATTTTTATTTATGAAATTTCTGTTTCACATGATTATTATGAAATACATCTTCATTTAAATTGTAAAAAATCAGCTGTGGTCACCACAGGACCGACCGCCATCGTAAAGTAGTTGTATAAAATACATTCTAGCAGCAGAGTAGAAATAACTTGGTCTAATATTTTCTAACAGAGATATTATTTATCATGACCATAGAAACGTTACATAAAAGTATGAAAAAGATGAGATTTTTACGAAAATTTGTCGAAATTTTTCGTTTTATCAAAATACGTCTCAAATAAAAGTTATTAGTTATTGCATTTATAGCAACTTTTGTTCAATACATTTTTTCGAAATATTTTTCTGTTGCTAAATATTCGCAAAAATCTTAAAATCGACACGTGTAAACTCCCATTTCCAGTTAACCAATTTTTACCAAAAGTTGACCAACTCGTGCCATTATGTTAAAAGCTTAAGGCGGCGCACAACCCTATAGTTCTATATAGTTTCTTATACAAAACTAATAATCGGAAATGAAATTAATAACAATCTATATATCAAAATTTGCAGCGAATTTTTATCTATCTAATAAGATATTTTAAATTTTAGAAAAAACTGTCATGTAATTGTAATTAAGCAAATTGCATTATAGACGCCATCCTGTAAAGCAATCGACGCATATTTGCATACGATGCGGCAAATTGTAGCTAAAGATTCATTCTACAAAAGGGTTTTAGCTATTATGTTCTATTGTGAAAACTACTTATAGTTATTGTACTTGGTAGTCTATATTTGCCGCCATCTTGAATCTGCCGTGGTTCTCAAAATAGGTGTAACGGGTAAAAATGATTTAATTTTTGTGAAGTAGACGTGTACCAAGTGGCATCCCATAATCATCAAGTATAATATTTTTCGATGAGGGTTCTAAACTATAAGTAATCAAGTCGAAAAAAATGTTGACGTATTATTTGAACATTTCTACACAAAACTATATAAATATAAAAATTATTTGAAACCCATAAATAGATTTAAAAAGTTACAGAACAATATTGCTGATGTCAATTATTAAGTTATTGAGCGATAATATTTTTACAATAAATGTTTCTACAATTAAAAATATCCTAGTAGATAGATAAAAATTCGGTGCAAAATTTGATGCATAGATTGATACTAATTTTATTTCAGATTGTTAGTTTTGTATAAGAAATTGGTAACCTCTATGGGTTATACGCAGCCTTAAATATGAAGTTTCATAAAAATCCTTTTAGCCTAATTTGCTCTGCACGTGTATACAGACGGACAGACGGACTGACAGACAGACAGACAGACCGACAGACAGACAGACAGATGGACAGACAGACCGACAGACATCATGCTAAAAATAGTCAAAACGTTATGTAGGAACCTCAATTCGTGGAGATCCATCGAAATCTCGAAATGTCAAAATCGGTATGATCACAATACCTCCCTAATATATGTTGACGGTCGGTAAAAATGAACAATTTTTTTTGTGTCCGGTTTTGTGGCTCAGAAGTTTTCGATTGCGATTCGCCTGTTTCTAGTAATGGGGAAAAAAGTATAAAAAAGTATAATGTAAACAGGCTTTAATTAATTTGAGAAGAAAAACATCACGGTTCGTATCTAGAGGTCAAAATAGAATATGAAAATAATTTCTATCTCGAAAAGTTCGTATATCGAGATACTTGTAAGTCGTGGTACCACTGTTATAGCAAATTTACTTAGCCATAACTAGTATTCGGTTAAAATATTTAAATTGCAACCATCTAAATCAAAAGAATATATTTGAAATAAGATTGCGAGCACGTAAACTCCCCTCTTCGGTACGCCGGTGCATATTCTAAAAAAGGCGCAATTTGGTGGGTTTTCCCCGGGCGCCAAAAGAGCTACCGCCGGCTTTGGGTTGGATATATGTATATAATGTAGTCGATGATTGTTGACATCTAATAAGTACGTATAATAAAACGAAAACTGATTAAACATATATTAAAATAATCGATTTTTGATAGCATACTCGCAAATAACATATTTCCACTCGCAAAAAGAAAAGCGAGCGGAAAGTTTCCCAAGTCACTCTTTGACAGTCACTGTTGATGTTTAAATTAACGTAACAAGCTCCACTCTGTTTATGTTGTGAACTAGAACTTTACTGGGCATTGCAGTTTTACCCCAAGGGTTCGAGTTGGGTTTGTCGAGTGTTGTTCGTATGTATGACCGAGAATCCTTTATACCCTCACTCATGTGTCTATATTTTTACTGTTATTGCACGAACTGAAAACTTTCTATTGTAATTTTACAGTGTCATTATTAAAATAACATTATTATCGTTTTATGGTTTTATTTTCTGTTTCTATTTACGGTTTCAGAAGAATATAACTAATAGACGAGCACATAATGAACAGAAATGGTATTTTTCATTTACGCTAAACCAACGATATATTCAAACAGAAATAAACGGCATGTTTTTCGTTCTTAGTATCTGATTAAAACTACACAATATTACATACAACATATGCTTTTTTAGAATTATACAATGAAATGTATATCCCTCAAACTCAGGGTCTCCCACATAATGAGTTTCCAAGATTTGCGAGCGGATCAAGTCTGGACCCCCCTCCTATGTTCGCTTACTAGTTGCTAAGAGTTGTAGGAAGGAGTTAAGGGTTGTTGAATTTAACTCGACATTTTAACTAACCTACTTTAATTCTGATTACGGTTTCATATTTACATTATTTACACTAGACTTACAATTATACGATGATATCTAAATCCAAATGAGACACACATTCACAACACTAAACATTCGAGAGACTCTTTTCACCAAACACTAATTTATCACCACAGTCCTGACTGATATCCTCTAAAACCATTTGTCTCTGACATGTCTCTGAATAGTGTCTCTCCATCTCTTTAGCTGGACACTACACTAACGTACATACGGAATTAGTTGGTTACACGAATACTCTAAATGTCTCTAACCCATGGTTGTCTTAACTGAACAACTTTAACTTGCCTTAACCTTATGATGGATGAAACTACCCTGAACAGCTTAAATCGCCCAACTCTAAAATATCATTTCACACCCCGATCATCCAGATGACAGTTATTATTCATAAATTAAATAGTATAATCTCCCTAGATAAGTAACCAAGCTAATGTTTATATTTCTAGAGAGAGTTTAATAGATTCTAATCTATTAATTGACAAAGTTGTCATCAGTAGGTATAAGAATTTACGATTTCCTTTTCAACTTCACTAAGATCTCAAGTTGCAGTAATAAACATGTTTGCCTTTAAGTGTCCTTTCTAAAAAACGGATTATTTTTTATCATTTAACATTTTTAATATTTTACTCTAATTGGATGATTATATTGTATTTATTTACGAAATTTTATTTGTGAAATAATACCAAAATTACCTCCCTTACATGTTCTTAGACGGTTTAGTCTGCACGTTTTCTGTGGTAGGTCTAAGCCTGGCAAGGTTGTTTCTGAGTTTTTTATATACTGCCTTCCTTTAGGGATATTTCACGCCAGGGCTTCGCCCATGCTGCTATGGAATCAAAATCTAACTCATTTCCCCTGTGGTCTAGTCAGATTGGGTGACGGGATTTGAGACGAGAAGTGAGTCGTCCTTTAAGACCTTGCTGTATTGGTAATTGTTGCATGCGCGCCCAGTCATGAATAGTTGTCCACATTCTAGCTGCAGTTGTTCGTCTTCTGATCTCTGCTGGATGATTGTTGCTGAAACTGGTAGCCAAAAGTTTGCAGTAGATTTTAATGTTCCAGAAATTATCTGCATTGTCTCATTGAGTTGCGAGGAAGAACAAGAAAATATATATTTTTTTATTTATTTATTTTACGTCGGCCTATTTCTGCAACGAGGCTAATCACCGATGCCAGGGGGAGCTCCTATACCTGGATGAGGGGTGAATGATTGTGAACATGAGAGTAATGTAAATATATTATTCTCGCCCGAATAATATCACCAACGGAGAATCGAACCACCAACCTCAGAATCCAGACTGTTTTCACCAGTCCAAACTGCACGATTTAATGCGCTAGGCCACTCCGTTGACTAAAATATAATTAAACAAAATGATGTTAAATAGTGATTAATCTGATATCTTAATCTTACAAATATTCATATTTCAATTTATAAATGACGCCGTTTTATCTCTATCGCTTTTTATGTAGCTGTTTTTCACTGTGGATACTTATTGAAATCATAATTCTAAATCATTCCGCGATGACTAATTAATTAGCTGTTAATTGTATGACAAATAAAACACAATTTATGTAGGTAGCACTTTACGCACTTCAATAAATATAAACGTCATTATCATTATCAAGAGCTCCATTTTCATCACTGAAAGCTTCAAGTTTTAATAAATGTTCATATTTACTCCTTTAAATATGTTTATTATATCCTATATTTTACGATCGAGCGTCAAGGCAACTTAACAAGTTGACTGCCGTCTACAATTTAAATCATTGTGATCATTTTAAGCTGTTTACCAGTTCTTTGAGGTTTTAGTTTTCGAATATACTATATATTAAAGTTATAAAACAATGTTACAATTATGACAGATAAACCAATAAGTTGATATTAATCTATATGAGGGTTACCTTTTATGTTTTTACAAACGACCACTAAATGGCAATATTGAAATGTGTCATTACTATATTCGTAAAATTTGAAATCAGTGGCAGCTTATAAATTAGCCGAGTAGTTTGTTGACAGTGAGCGTTAAAAAAACAAGTGTGTGAAAAAATGGATATTACTCGTGTAGGTTTTCGTTGTATGATTTTTTACGATTTTTGTATAGGCCTAACTCAACAACATTGCATAGATTCGCTTCGTTCAACTTTTGGTAATGAGCACCATCAGAAAAGATTTTTTACAATTGGTTTGCAGAATTTCGTCGTGATCGTGCGTCCGTATGTGTTGAATCTCATGAAGGTCGACCAAAATCGGGTGTGTTTCAAAAAAACATCGATGCTGTGCGAAAAATGATTGAAGAAGATCGGCATATGACTTGACCGTGAGATAGAGGCATCCTTAAAAGGCAAATCTTTAATATAAATGAATTATTTTGAGTTATGGCGGGAAAAATCCAAATATTTGAAATATAATTGCAATACATTAGATTTTGCATGAACATTTAGCTATGAATAAAATTTGTTCCCGACGGCTTATGCATAATTTGACCGAAGCTCAAAAAAAGGCTCGTGTTGATTGGTGTAAGGGAATGCTAAAAAAATTCAACCTAGGCACTGTATAATCCGTATACAACATCATTACAGGTGACGAAACTTGGATTTATTCATATGAACCGGAAACTAAGGGTTTTCCAAGATGAACCGAAAGCCACAAAAGTTGTTCGTTCACGAAGCACTTCCAAGAAAATGATCACTTGTTTCTTCGGTTGTACTGGACATGTCGCAACCATTCCTTTAGAGGATCGGAGTTAATGAGTAAACAGTTAATGCTGAATGGTATACAACAATTTGTTTGCCAGAAGTCATCGATAAAATCAGGAAAAACAACCAAAAACGTCGCATCATTCTTCATCATGACAATTCAAGCTCCCTCACAGCACGTCAAACAATTTGAAGGAGAAAACATCGAAATAATGTCTCATTGCCCGTATTCACCTGATTTATCCCCTAGCGACTTTTTTGTTCCCCAATGTCAAATAAAAAATACGTGAACAGCGATTTTCATCATCTCGAGAAGCTGTCGAAGCCATGTTTTGGAGATACAAACTTCAGAGTGGAAAAAATGTTTCGAGGATTGATTTGAACGCATGCAAAAGTGTATAAATCTTAAAGGCGAATATTTTGAAAAGAAATAAAACAGTTTGTTCAAAAAAAAAAATAATTTTTTTTTCTTTCTTAGTTTTTATACAAACTTAAAAGGTTATCCCGTATAAATAAATATTAGACATAAGACTTAGGGCTACAACGTTTACAAATAAGTGTTTATAATGCAAAAAATAAGGATTCAATACATTTTAGTGACATAAAACATTATAAGTCTTGTGTAGCATATGGATGTACCAATAGTAAAAAAGTCTAAAAAACAATTATTTATCGATTTTTGCTTCAAAAATTTTGTCCGGCACCCAGTAACCCAGACGGGTTAACTTACAAATCTGAAAAATTCCAAGTAATGCACATTAGTATGAGACGAAATAGTTCAACAGGAATTTTTATCAGGTTATGTTATCAGGAAATATCCCAAATTTTATGTTATTGAATCTGTTATAGTAATGAAATACTTGTTTATAAATCAAATAACAAATTTTTCCAGTCTAAATACCTACGAAACCTGAAATGTGTAAAAATTCACACATCACATCTATGTTTTGATTTTTTTTATGTGTCCTTCTAACTAGTTTACCCATACCATTAAAGATTTTCGTAGCAGTTTACGGTGTTCCAATTTTTCTACAGAGAACAATTTGGCAATAGTCGACAAGTATTGAGAAAAAGTGCAAACTGTTCACCACATATTTGCATAAACATTTGTTGCTTTAATGTTTACGTATGGCGTACTGGCTTATTTATTTCATAATTGACGTATCTTATTTAGTATAAAACTTGAATTTTATTCATATTTTTCAAATAAATTTGAAGCTGGACGCCATTTTAGGGTACCCACAACAATAAGAATTTGTTCTGTTTCTTCTATTAATGATTGCTCTAATCTTCAAAAAGATCTATCTAATTTAAGCACCTGGTGTACAAAAAATAAATTTCATCTGAACCTCTCCAAATGTAAAATTATTTCTTTCTCTCGAAAAACTACGCCCATTATCTTTCCATACTCTTTATCTAATCAATCAAATAAAGGTATGTTTCGGATGCATTAGAATCAGGGAAATACTGTCTTAGTGTTTTTCTTGATTTAAGCAAGGCTTTTGACTGCATATCTCATGATATTTTATTAACCAAACTATCTTTTTATGGTTTTGACGACAAGAGCCTTACCATGCTTAAATCATACTTATCTAACCGGAAACAGTTTACCCAATTTAAAAGTAGCGTTTCTGAGTATCTTTCTTTACATTTTGGTATTCCCCAAGGTTCAGTTCTCGGATCGCTACTATTCTTAATATATGTTAACGACTTGCCTCTCGCTATGACATCTAAATCAATTCTTTACGCTGACGATACAACATTACTAAATTGCAACCATGATCTAGATTCCCTTATTACAGAAAATGTTTCTCTGGTGAACAGTGCAAACTCTTGGTTGTCTAGCAATAAACTAATTTTAAATACAGATAAAACCCAGACCTTACTACTGAGCACCAGAAAACATGATTTTGCCAATCCCCCTTTCGTTAAATTTCTTGGTATCCACGTTGATCCTTACCTTCGTTGGGATCAGCACGTGGATGTACTCAGTCGTAAACTGCGATCGACCGTGTATCTAGTAAGGAATCTGAAGCATGAAGTCAGCATAGATGGTGTATTGAAAGCCTATAACTCCCTCTTTCAGTCCCACCTAACCTATGGGTTAATAATCTGGGGACATTCACCTGCAGCCAAAAGAATTTTCAGCTTACAACGTAAAGTTGTAAGAATAATTGCCAGTGCTCCTTTTAGAGCGGATTGTCGAGATCTTTTTGTATAGCTGAAAATAATGTCATTGCCTTCACTATTTATTTATTTGTGTCTATTGTTTGTTCGCAAAAACTTACACAATTATATCACTTTTAGTGAAACGCACGAGCACAACACGCGTTGTAAAAATAATATTAGTGGTAAGTTTTTGCGCTTAAATAAATCCAGGAATTGTTCAAATTACTTTGCTGTGAAATTTTATAATCTTTTACCAGAGACTATTACTACACTACCACTAGACAAATTCAAACTTAAACTTAAACAATTATTTATAAATAACCCATTGATGAATTTAACAACGTTAATTTTGATGAACTTTTATGACTTTGTGTCTTAATATTGTATTGACTGACTGAAAGCAGTTCTTTGTATTTGTAATTTGGTCAATAAAATTATTATTCTTATTATTAATCTTTGTTCCGGGCCGAAAGCACCGTGGATATGGGTGTTACATCTGATTCCACGCTAACCTTTAATCTATACTTAGATAAAATTTGCTCCTCTTCTCTTAAAATGCTTGGCTTCATTATTCGCAACTCTCACACCTTCTCTGACATCAGTGTAATCTTCACACTATTTTTCTTTCGTACGATCTAAACTAGAGTACTGCTCTCTAATTTGGAATCCTATTTACGATGTCCAGAAAAAGGTTATTGAAAAAATTCAGTTTAAGTTTTTAAAATTCATCTACTATAAAATCATGGGCTCCTATCCCCCACTTGACTTTCCATATAATACACTTATTCATCTATTTTCAATGAAAACTTTAAGTGAACGTCGGGACTTGAATTCATTAAATTACTTAAAAAAACTTATTTTTGGCAAGGTCGACGATTCCATATCTTTACAACAAATTAATTTTCACACCCCTATTCTCCGTACCAAAAATCCATCTCTTTTCTACATTCCTCAAGCTCATTCCAATTTATTTCTCAAATCTCCCATAAACCGTATGTGCTCAAATTATATTCTAAATGAATCTGTTGTAAATCTTTTTTGAATTTCTGTATCATTTCTCCATACTCTATATGTCTATAGGAATTTGCAGCTAAGCACCCTACCGTCTGGTGAGCGTTTCATGAACTTGTGTACTACATATAACATTTCGTTTTGTGTATTGGTTTTGTATGAAGTTTGTTTTTAAAGTTTTATTATAATCATTGAAAAATGTATAATACATATTGTTGTGTGCCTATGTGCAATTCATTGAAAAGAAGAAACCCGGAAATATCGTTTCATTTGTTTCCACCAATATCAGATACCGTACGGTTCGAAACAAAATTGGGAAAGCAAGAGGTTAGGAATCGACGCGATGTTTAGATAAACAATTTAAAAATTGGAAAAAAAGTGAGCCCTTATATCAAAGTTTGCTCATTACATTTTAATGATAGTGACTACAAAAAATATTTTCAATTTTGTATTTATTATCGCATATCTTGAAAATTCCTGTTATTGTGTGTGGGTTTGTAATGCACAAGTCTGTAGGCATAATGCATAAATCTTTATGAACTCGCTGTTTTTTTCAGTGACTCCACACAATATTATATGCCCAGCATTGTAGATTTCTACCCCTTCGTAAACAACACGGGAATTATTTCCCCCAATATAATTAAAATAATCGACAATGGAAAACTGTGCCGCCATAACTTAAAACCAGATCACAACATGTAGTATTTAAGATGTTTACAAGTAATGTCACTTAAAAAAAAATGTCCTCACAATACGTGTGTATACTTACTTGATTATAAAATTTTAAAACAAAATCAGAAAATCCCATACAATTATTTATTTTTTGTCGTTTTTTGATACACTTTTCGCTATTATGTACTAGTAAATGTCAAGTGGTATCTGATTTAGAATGGTTACAAAAAAATCCGCGTGGCGCTACGATCTTAAAATTTTTCCCTTATATGCTATTTTTTAAAAAATATTTATATATGTATATATTTGTTTTGTTACTTTAAGATAATCTTTATTCTCTAGATTTTTGTAAATTATTAATTTATTGCTGTTTATTATATTTATATGTTTAGCTTAATTTGTACCTGTCCATTTATTGGTTAATTCTGTTGGACAGATGTAAGGGAAAATGAAATAAAATAAAATAAAATAAAATAATTTAAAATAATTTCCCCCACCGCACTCGGCGACCATTTATTTCGCCTATAGACAGAGCTAACCTTCTTTTCCTATAAACACATCGGCAAACACCCTTAGCATTTGATTTTCTATTTTAAATAATGAAATAATATGTTTACAGTATAATAAATCAGTTACATGTTTACGATAAAATAATTATTCGTATCTGGTTTTCATTGTAAACATAATTTGGCTTATTTTGTAACAGTAGATAAGGAAACCGATTATAGATTCCGGTCATAGCGGCTTCTTTTAAATATAATGGGATAACTATTTTAGTTTAAATATTTATTTTCCTACAATTTACAGTAATTTGGATTTATGAAAAGTTTTTAAATAAACAGTAATAATATTAACATTCCTTCTTTATCATTTATTAACAATTAATATTTTTTATTGAACCAGATCACAACTGCAAAGTAAATAATACTTTGACACTTTTTCAAAGATAAACCGTGCACGTTTTGGCTAGAACATTGCACAGCGCTTAGTGTGGATTTTTGATGGAAGTTCGTGACCAGCTTAACACCTTCGTGTTGCGGGACAGTCTAACTGATGAAAAATGAGGATTTTGAATCATATGTAAGGGTTAATACATTTTTATTTCGTCAAACCGAAACGGGACAAAATATTCAACATTTAGATAAAAAAAATAATGTAAAGTGTGAATTTTCACACATTTCAGGGTTTTGTAGGTATTTAATAAGTGTAAGAAGCAGTGGCGCACCCAGGAATTTTTTATGGGGGTGGCGGAATACAAAAAAAGCTCTTTTTCGCTTTTGAAATACAAGTGAGGACCTAAAAAAAAACAAAAAAGGGGCTCACTTGTTAAATACAAGTGGTGACCAAAAAAAAAGGTCCTTATCTCTTTTTAAATCCATATATTTACCTAAGAAATAGAGATAAAAAAATTAAAATTTGGTATTTCCCTCCTTCTTGGAAGGGGTCGGGCCCCCGGGCCACCCCCCTTGGTGCGCCACTGGTAAGAAGCCAACATGATACTGGATGTCTAGGAATATTTGTTCTATAATCACATCAAAATCGACAGATTTTTGATAATCATTTTTATTCGTTATTTGAGTACTAAGAGCTTCCATTTAATTTTTTTAAACAAAATTTAAATAACATGTCAAAAATCCCAGCAGTTTTTTCTGCATTTGCTTCGTATTCAAGTCTGTATTAGATTAATAAGAAATATATTAATAAAGGAATTATTATTTTTTTTAATTTCTAAAACATATTTCCTACTATTAACAATGTGTTATTTGTTTTATAAGTATTTGATTACTAGTGAGTGTGGTGTTCAAAACTCGGTCGTCAGCTGTTAAATATTTTTATTATATTTTTAATTTCAAAAAAATGCACAGTATCTTAGCCATAAATACAAATAATTATTAGCCATAATTTAGGCATGACACAAAAAAATAATTAATCGGATCAAAAATTCCTCTTATACGTTTCCGGCTCAGATCAATATATATATATTACCTACAATTTTTTCAGATGTTTAGTTTAACCACTTTGGGTAAAAAGGGGCGGGACAAGCACATTTTTGGCTAAAATCGTGATAAAAAATAGATCTTCGAACCGTTATTATTTTCGTTTCGGTTTTTGTTCTGGCAAAAATATCAATTCGGTTCCGGTTTTCCTTCCGGCAAGAATAACATGTTTCAGTTCCGAGTGATAAATTTTTAAATGCTTTTATTTGTATTAGAAATTTATTTTCTACTATAATTTAGAAGAACATTTTATTCCTTATTTTGTAATAATCATACCAAGGCCAATGGAAGCCCTAGGCGCAATTTTCAAAATCTTAATGAACCTACCATATAAAAAAAATACTGCACATCTTTAGAAACTTAAATAATGGTAATAGGCATTCGAATTCAAATTCATAAAAAAATATTTTGACATAAAATTTGTTTTAGCGTCCCAAATAATCATCATTCAGTTACTAAATACCTGCAAAACCCAGAAATGTGTGAAAATTCACACTTCACATCAATTTTTTATTAAATACATAATAGTTAATATTTCAATTATGAAATTAATAAGCCAGTGTTTGTAAACTTTAAAGTAACAAATTGTACTATAAAATGTACATTGAAGCTGGCTAATATGGCATCTTATGCCGATGGCCAATAATAAATGCACAAAAAAAAAAAAGTAACAAATGCATAAATATCCCGCTCCAAGCGCCAAGTTGGCTTGGCAGGGCATTGTCTGTGCTTATTCGTTACTTGAAAAAAGTTTTATTACTTTTATTTTGTTGTAAAGTTCAGTACATTTTAAGGCTATATTGATTTTGCAAAACAATATAGCTTCCATATTGCTTCCTAGCAAACGATATCGCTCTTCTGTCTAGATATTATTCAATAATGAAAGAATCCTTTTAGTTTTATTTGTAGTATTTTGAGGAGACCGGGACAAAATTGTAAATCGGCCGGAACACCAGAACAAGGACTCAATACCGGGACGTTCGGTAACCCCAGTGGCGCAGCCAGGATTTTGTCTTGGGGAGGGCCGAATCAATTTTTGAGGGCACGCGGACCGCATACGGCACTCAACCTCATTTTTTGTGGCCCCTGAAGCGGTAATCAAAATCACTTATTTAGGAGAAAAATATATTTAAAAATGTAAAATATACTCTCTTCCCTTTTTCTCTTTATAAAAAAATGTCAAGAAACCCTTTGGGATATTTAAAGTACCGTCAGTGCTTATCATTTTGTTCGACACCCCTGCTGTTGGATATTGATGTTTATATCAAATAATAATTCTTTTATTTGTTGATAAAAAAAATGTACCTAATTGTTAATCCATGTATCAAAAACTTTCACTTGATTTTTTCTTCGATAAATGCATATTTATTTATATTTTTCGCGGGATATATTTTTGTCTCAATATTCTCAATATTTCTCTTACTTATGTTCAGTTCTCTAAATCAGCCGCTTGGCCACAATTTGTACCGAACGAACACACTCAAACAGAACTCACTCACATGAAGTCAGATTTCCACTTTATCTTATCTGAATCGAGTAATTAGTTGTTTAAAACAGTTTTATCATTTGACTGGGCGAATGTTTTAGTGGATGTGTTAGGGAGAAAAAGGATCAACACTCCCCTTCATATAATTCGTTCGAGCATATTTGGAAAGCGATGTATTTTCACTTGAACAATAACGGCCTCTATGAAGGTAGGCAATTTTAAAAAAATGTTTATTTACACGAAAAAAAAAATAATAATAATAAAAAATGCCAATATTGTTTACAATGAAGTAATTTAAAAATTAACTACTGTTGTGGTTAACAAATTTTATCTTGAACTCTCCGAGCAGCGCCGTGTAATCTACTAGTCCTGGTAGGGGCCCAGACCCCCCCTTGGCTGTGGCACTGGTTGTGTTTAACAAATTTTATCTTCAACTCCCCGAGCAGCGCCGTGTAACCTGCTGGTCCTGGGAGGCCCCCCCCCCTTGGTTGCGCTACTGGGTAACCCTAATCATATCTTCTATATCAGCGTTTCCCAACCTTTTTTTCATGGCGGACCGGCAAGCGGCCTAGATAAAATTTTTAGCAAGTTTAGAAAGTAATGTGGATAGCAAAAGTTTTATATTTTTTATTGCACTGATTACAAACTCAAAAAAAAACAACACATAAAAAATCAAATATCATTAATGAAAAAAGAAACAAATTATTACTTAAGCAATAAACAGATTAAGGACCGAGATTTTCATCTCAAAATGAACTGGGTTATAACTTATTAGGCGAATAGTTGCATAGTAAAATGAAACTTTTTTAGTGAATAAATTTATTGCGAGGTGAATAGCTCGAAATAAAAATAAAATTTATATCGTTTATTGTGGAAAATAATTATTATTGTATTTTATAAATTAACATAATTTATTGTTTTATAAACTTGCACATAAAAATAATTCTGCGGACAAGCAAAAAATCTCGCGGATCGGCGGTTGGGAAACACTGTTCTATACTAATGAAATTTGAGGCAACTTTTTTTTATTCATATTTTTTTACACGTTTCAGACGATATCAGCAACATAATAAATTTGTTTATCTGTCTGGCTGTGTGTCTGTCCGAGATTCACTCAATAACAAAGGGCATATTTTAGCGAAATTTGGTACGATGATGAAAATAATCAAGGATTCGAACATAGGTTATATGACATCTAAAAAATTTTATTCTAAGAGGTTGTTTCGGGGTTAAAACCAGTTACTAAAAAACGTAAAATATCTGCCTTATTATAGACTTAACAGACAAATCTATATAACAAAAATTGTTCATAATAAGAAAATAAAACATATTGGTCTGGCAATTTTTTCAATTAGATGAATATTTGGGGAGTTACGGGGGATACCCAAAAACTAATATTTAAATATTTCCCTTATTATTTACTTTACATCAAAAATGTAAATAAGAAAATTTGTTTAAAATTAAGACTTATTTCTTGTTATATTTCTTTTGTTCGCTATATACTTGAAATATCTTACTTATTTTCTACTGAACATCAATAATGTGTATAAAAATCAGCTGTGGCCATCACAGGACCGACCGCCATCATAAAGTTCTTATATAAAATAATGTATTTATTTAGCAGCAGAGTAGAAATAACTTGGCCTAATATTTTCTAACAGAGATATTATTTATCATGACCATGGAAACGTTACATATAAGTATGAAAAAATTGAGACTTAGTTAAAATTTCGAAAAATTTTACAAAAATTATTCGAAATTTTTCGTTTTATCAAAAAACGTCTCATATAAAAGTTATTAATTATTGCTTTTATAGCAACTTTTGTTCAATAAATATTTTCGAAATATTTTTCTGTTGTGAAATATTCACAAAAATCTTAAAATCGACACGAGTAAACTCCCATTTTTAGTCAACCGATTTTTACCAAATGTTCATCAACTCGTGCTATTGATAGCAGAAGCTTAAATATGAAGTTTCATAAAAATCCTTTCAACCGAATTTGCTCTGCACGTGTACACAGACAGACGGACAGACGGATAGACGGACAGACGGACAGACAGACAGACGGACAGACAGACATCATGCTAAAAATAGTCGAAACATTATGTAGGGACCTCAATTCGTGGAGATCCATCGAAATCTCGAAATGTCAAAATCGGTATGATCACAATACCTCCCTTATATATGAGACGATTGGTAAAAAATTATTTAGAATAAACAAACGATTCTATTCTGTACATGTAGTTTTTAATATGATAAATATTTGGGTGGCAATGGGAGGTGCTACCTATACACTTGAATTATCTTACTTATTATTTATATAATAGCAAAATACTATGCGGAAAGTGATTAAAAATGAAGAAACGATCTTTTCAATTCAATGTTTTTAATAAGTTGAATATTCACTTCAAGTATATCAATTATCATAATTACTTACCAATAAATATGTTTTAACAAAATACCATCCGAAATATGGGCATGCTAGCTAGTGGTTTTAGCCCACTTCTTAGCACCACTGAAAGAATGTTTCAAACTAGTTCATTCAATTGCGGCACACCAGGAGGTCGCTCCTCCCTGGTTCAGAAACATTAATATTGCTTATAACAATCAGGATTGTCTAAGTTTTACACCAGTGAAAGAATTTTTCAAATCGGCTCGGTATTACCCCGACGACACAATCAAATTAGCTGCTTTATAAATATAATATTGATGTAGATGAAAGAGTTATAGACATTGTTAACATTTGTAGATTTCTTTAATGTTTTTCAAGAGTTAAATTGTAAAGAACAAAAATATTTCTCTTATTTCTAATTAAAACAGAAAGAGTTTTTTCGTATTTGTTTAGACTGCTCTCAAAGGGTTGATTTTTAATTAACGATTTTAAGGATACGGCCTGATTTTAATTGCATTTTAACAAAGTTATTTATATTCTAAATTAGAACTTCTCTAATAACATTTTAACAGTGTTGCAAATAAGTTACTGATCGTTTTAGTAACGATCTGGCAATGGCGGTGAGGTGATGAAGTAAACTCAGCTTAATTGTCCTTTAATCGAATATTTGAACAATATTTTGTTCATAACAAAATTGTGAAGGATTTGTAACTGACAGTTTAGCCAAACATTGACAAACGAATTTGTTTTAGAATATTGATTCAGTATTGCAAGAGTACATAATATATTAGAGATCCAAATAATGTACGTCAAAATATTACTAAGAACATTGTATCAATTGATTGTAAATATACGCTAAAATAATAATATATGCAGGCAGGGCTGCGTTCATAGTTATTGCCACTACAAAAAATAATACTAATAAAAGCCACCCAGGAATTTTTATTGGGAGAGGCTCAGAAGACGAAACTATTTGAATTATTTGGTGAATGGCTAATGGCCGTGGTGATCCCCAAGGAAGTGTCCTTGGTCCATTATTGTTTAATATTTATATTAATGATGCATCATTTAATGAAAAATTTTGATGAAATATTATTGAAAGTAAATGAAGATCTTGCTCATCTTGACAAGTGGTTAAAAATAAATAAATTAAAACTTAACTCAAATAAAACTAAATCCTAAAAAATCTGTTTAAGTTTAATAAGGATAAATTTGTAATTAATATTGACGGGGATAGAATAAAATATTCTACTGAAATAAAATACCTAATTATAATAATTTATGAAAACTTAAATAAAAAAATCAGCTGTGGCCAACACAGGACCGATCGCCATCTCAAAGTACTTGTATAAAATACATTCTAGCAGCAGAGTAGAAATAACTTGGTCTAATATTTTATAACAGAGATATTATTTATCATAACCATGGAAACGTTACATATAAGTATGAAAAAATAGATACTTAGTTTTTTGTAAGTATCTATTGAGTGCATATCAAAAAAGATTGGGACAAAATAGTTTCTTAGCAAGAATATCGGTGCACTTGTCAGACTGGCCTAAAATTTTAATATACACACACCAGCAGATTGAAAGGAACAGATTGAAAATTATGTTTTTACCGACCGCCAACATATATAAAGGAGATATTGTGATCATACCAATTTTGACATTTCGAGATTTCGATGGATCTCCACGAATTGGGGACCCTACATAACGTTTTGACTATTTTTAGCATGATGTCTGTCGCTCTGTCGGTCCGTCTGTTCGCACAGACAAGTACTGTCTGTGCGTAAGTAGTTATCAAGGGAATAAACGGTTTTTTGCGTATTTCCAATTATGTATCTATAGAGTAACTGCATTATCCACAGAAAGTTATTTCCACCATGTAGGTACTGATAAATGTTACCCATTGGATAAAAATGACAGATAGGTGTAAAAAAACATTTTATTGATAAATATATGTACATAATATACGCATATATACGTAAAATATATAATATAACAGGTATTAAGTACATATTAGACATACCTACACTTTATATAGGTACATATTTTTACCGACCGCCAACATATATAAGGGAGGTATTGTATCATACCAATTTTGACGTTTCGAGATTTTGATGTTTCTCCACGAATTGAGGTCCCTACATAACGTTTTGACTATTTTTAGCATGATGTCTGTTGGTCTGTCTGTCCGTCTGTCTGTCTGTCTGTCTGTCTGTCTGTCTGTCTGTCTGTCTGTCTGTCTGTCTGTATGTCTGTCTGTCCGTCCGTCCGTCCGTCTGTCTGTGTACACGTGCAGAGCAAATTCGGCTAAAAGGATTTTTATGAAACTTCATATTTAAGTTTTTAACATCAATGGCACGAGTTGATCAACTTTTGGTAAAAATCGGTTGACTAGGGTTTACTCGTGTCGATTTTAAGATTTTTGCAAATATTTAACTACAGAAAAATATTTCGTAAAAATGTATTTAACAAAAGTTGCTACAAAAGCATTAACTAACAACTTTTATTTGAGTCATTTTTTGATAAAACAAAAAAAATTAGTAATTTTTTTTGGAAGTATCTATTTTTTCATACTTATATATAACGTTTCCATGGTTATGATAAATAATCTCTCTGTTAGAAAATATTAGGCCAACTTATTTCTACTCTGCTGCGAATGTAGGTATTTTATACAAGTACTTTGTGATGGAGGTCGGTCCTGTGGTGGCCACAGCTGATTTTTTTTCAATTTTATTATTTTGTAGCATATATCTAGATTAGTTTGAATGCTCTACTAAACCGTAGGAAAAAATTGTATCGACGCCAAGGAGAACAAAATGCACCGTTTAATTTTGTACTACTGTATCTTTTGGTGGAGGTTCAATTATTGTGTGGGGTGGAATATGTTTGGAAGCTCGCACAGAGTTAGTGGTGATTGATGGCGGAGCGTTAACTGCAAATAGGTACATCAGAGATATTCTTCAAGACCATGTTGTCCCTTTTGCCCCATATATCGGAGAAAATTTCACCCTAATGTAGAATAATACGCGCCCACACGTCGCCCACTGTGTAACAGACTTTTTAAATCAAGTGGGTATAACAACAATGTGTTGGCCAGCATGCTCCCTTGACCTCAACCCGATTGAACATTATTCCTAAAAATATCGTACTAGAACGGTGTTTCTCAAAGTGGGTGATACCGCCCCCTGGGGGGCGCTGGAACGATCCAGGGAGGCGATAATAGCCTCGAGTGCATTTGGGGGGCATTGAAAATGATGCAGACTTGCTTACCTATTGTCAGCACTTGGATGCTCTCCATTCTGACATCAACCCACGATTTGAAGATATTTTTAAAATATATATTTAAAAAAAAAAATTGTTTAGGATATGTTTTAAAATGTGCCTTTACCATATTTCAGACCTTAGAACTTCAAAAATTCCAACCGCAGGTCCCTATCTTTTTTAGTTTTTGAAATATATATACAAATTTTTTCTTTTTTATCCTTTGAAAAAAAAAAGTTTTCCTTATACAGTCCAAAATATTGCCGTTAGGTAATTTTGGGGAGAGGATTAATAAAAAAATATTTAAAAAAATCAAGAGGCCTTAGTTTTTGAGTTATAGTCAATTTTAGGTACTTTTTTCTGATTTACTCAAAAACAGTTGGCCAAAATGAACCTTATTTTTGTGATCTACGGCCCAAAGTGTATCAATTTTGAGCAAAATCCGAAATATTTTTTTGTAAAAATTCGCGTTTTTTTTTTTTTCAAGGGTTTTGTTTAATGATACATGCCAGGGGGCGCTAGGTAATTTTTTTCTTAAAAAGGGGGTGGTAGGCCAAATAAGTTTGAGAACCACTGTACTAGAAGATTACCTGAGAGATATCAACAATATGTACACTACAGGGAAAATAATTAGATTTTTATGTCTGTTCCTTTAAATTTGCCGGTGTGTGTATAATACAATTTTTAAATTTCATTTTGAATACTGTAGTACTCTATTATTATCGCTGGATTGCATCGTCGGTACTGAACGCTGTATCTTAATATACTCAGATTTTTTTTCTGGCAGTGTCTTATGGTAGTTTTTCTCATTTCTTTCTATTTAATATATTTTAAATGCAGCTGGTATTATTTATTGGAATTCAAGTGCAGTCACTATCTTAGATATTCAATAACAAGCAGTTTATGCTGTAAGAAGCTTGCAGTTGCAGCTGACAACCCAAGAAACAAGAAAAACTTTCAGGTATTGATGTCACATCATTATTATAAGATATATAACTTGGCATTTATTCCATTTGTTGCGAATTTATTAAAGCGAAACAATTTATAGACTGCATAAAATGAGCAGAATTTGTTTAAATTATATATTCTTTACTTCTAATTGGTTTTCTTTAAATAATTAGATCACTGAAGCAAACAGTTGATAATTAAACTGTTGTATAACTATAATTAAGTTGTAAAACAAGAAAAAAACAAAGGAACATGATTCCATATATTTATTCTAATCGGAGTATGTACGGAGTGATTATTTAATGGCGAGACGACGTCACTGGAAGTTTTAATAATTTGCCGTTTCATACACATCGTAGCAGGCGATTATGCGCGCATGCGCATCAAGGTTATCATATCTCTTCAAGGTAATTATAGTTATAGTATTCACCAGTATTTCTGCTAGGAGGCACGTAAAATTCGGTGACGTCGTCTCGCCATTAAATAATCACTCTGTACATATGTAATCGTGATTAAATGATTGTAGAACAGCGTTTTCCAAACTTTTTTCATGGCGGACCGCCAAGCGACCTAGAAAAAAATTGCGGACCGGCAAGTTTAGAAAGTAATTATCGCAAAAGTTTTATATTTTTTATTGCACTGATTACAAACAGAAAAAAAAACAACAAATAAAAAATCAAATATAATTAGTGAAAAAATTGATGTGAAGTGTGAATTTTCACACATTTCAGGGTTTTGCAGGTATTTAGTAACTGAATGATGATTATTTAGGACGCCAAAACAAATTTTATGTCAAAATATTTTGTTATGAATTTTAATTCGAATGCCTAATACCATTATTTAAGTTTCTAAATATGTGCAGTATTTTTTTTTATATAGCAAGGTTAGGTTAGGTTAGATTTTGAAAATTACGCCTACCGCTTCCATTGGTTGCTTAAATCATAAGCCCCGCCCTCTGATTTCGTATACATTCAAACATAGAATTAAATTATCATTTCAACACTTCCCACTGGTTATTAAATTTACGCTATTAAAAATTAAATGCAACATTTATCAAAATAGAACTATAATTTTGACAAAATAATTAAAACTAAAAATGCAAAAAAAAAACAGAAAAATTAAAATTGACAGGATTCGAACTCTAGTTTGCAAATTACAAAAACCAACGACGAAACCAACTATGCTATCAGCGCTTACTTATCTACTGTCTTACATAGCGAATTAAATATTTAACATATTTTAGTTTAAAACACAAAAAATGCGTTATTTTCCGAAAACATAATCTGATCAAAAATTCCTGTTGCACTATTCCGGTACACGCCAATGTACAATACTTAGAATTTTTTCAGATTTTTAATTTAAACCATCTGGGCTACAGGGTGTGGGACAAAATTTTTTTTGCACAATTTTAGCAAAAATCGCCTCAAAATAATTTATTTTGCAAAAATATAATTTTGATCGTTAATCCACGTACTAAGGGCTTTCATTTAATACCCTACTCAGAATTTAAAAAATATTTTTTTTTCGTTGAGCACATATTTGTTTATATTTTTAGGGGGATATGTTTTTTAGATTTTTTAGTATTTTTCCTATGTGCGGGTCAAAGAGTTGTATAAGCATGCCAAATTTCAACTCTCTAGGTTTAGCCGTTTGGCTACAATTACCGAACAGACAGACCTACAGACAGACAGACAGACGACAAAATGACGGTATAAGGGTTTTTTGGTCATACCTACAAAACCCTAAAAAGGAACAAATTATTATTTAAATAATTAACAGGTTACGGACCGCGATTTTCTTGCTCATAAAAATAATTCTGCGGACCGGCAACAAATTTCGCGAACCGGCAAATAAGTCTCGCGGACCGGCGGTTGGGAAACACTTTTCTAGTGCACTGGTTTGGCAACCAGTTGGCACCTTTTTATTTGCACAATTTATAGCTTGATTCTTTGGTTTAGGCGGAACTAGATTTTGACAATTAGTAATTTTTATCGGTTAAATGAGGTTCTTTATCATTTTGTTTAGCGTAAGCCGTCTTCAATTTAGGAAAAAGTGATCTTGTGATAACTTCCTCTAAAGCAGCGATATTCAAACTGTGTTCCATGGAACCCTGGGGTTCCACACAAGGTCCTCAAGGGTTCCTCGAACTTTTTCTTAAACTTAATACAAATTACTTGGGCGTCGGCTTATACCTTTTCCCCCTTCGCGTAGTTTAGCCTTATGTAATTTTTTTTTATTGTAAATTACATTCTAGCAGCAGAGTAGAAATAACTTGACCTAATATTTTCTAACAGAGATATTATTTATCATGACCATGGAAACGTTACATATAAATATGAAAAAATTGAGACTTGGAAAAAATTTCGAAAAATTTTACAGAAATTATTCGAAATTTTTCGTATTATCAAAAAACGTCTCAAATAAATGTTATTAATTATTGCTTTTATAGCAACTTTTGTTTAATACATTTTTTCGAGATATTTTTCTGTTGATTTTGATTTTTACCAAAAGTTGATCAACTTGTGCCATTGATGGCAGAAGCTTAAATATGAAGTTTCATAAAAATCCTTTCAGCCGAATTTGCTCTGCACGTGTACACAGACAGACGGACAGACAGACGGACAGACAGACGGACAGACGGACAGACGGACAGACGGACAGACGGACAGACGGACAGACGGACAGACGGACAGACGGACCGACGGACAGACAGACGGACAGACAGACAGACAGACGGACGGACAGACAGACAGACCGACAGAAATCATGCTAAAAATAGTCAAAACGTTATGTAGGGACCTCAATTCGTGGAGATCCATCGAAATCTCGAAACGTTAAAATTGGTATGATCACAATACCTCCTTATATACGTTGGCGGTCGGTAAAAATTGAGATTTTTCTAAATTTTTCGTTTTATCAAAATACGTCTCAAATAAAAGTTATTAGTTATTGCATTTATAGCAACTTTTGTTCAATAATTTTTTTCTAAATATTTTTCTGTTGCTAAATATTCGCAAAAATCTTAAAATCAACACGAGTAAACTCCCATTTCTAGTCAACCGATTATTACCAAAAGTTGATCAACTCGTGCCTTTGATTTCAAAAGCTTGAATATGAAGTTTCATAAAAATCATTTTAGCCGAATTTGCTCTGCACGTGTACACAGACAGACGGACGGACGGACAGACAGACAGACAAACAAACAGACCTCAATTCGTGAAGATCCATCGAAATCTTGAAATGTCAAAATCGGTATGATCACAATACCTCCCTTATATATGTTGGCGGTCGGTAATAATTATTGATTGCTATCTAACTCGTGTCATTGATGTCTAAAGCTTAAATATGCAGTTTCATAAAAATCCTTTTAGCCGAATTTGCTCTGCACGTGTTTACAGACAGACAGACGGACGGACGGACAGACGGACAGACGGACGGACGGACGGACAGACAGACCGACAGACATCATGCTAAAAATAGTCAAAACGTAATGTAGGGACCTCAATTCGTGGAAATCCATCGAAATCTCGAAATGTCCAAATCGGTATGATCACAATACCTCCCTTATATATGTTGGCGGTCGGTAAAAAGTATAAAAGGAAACAAACCACTGAATTCTACTTATATCTTCAATAGTAATTCCTATTATCACATACCGTAGCGAATCTTGGCTACTTAAAAACTTAAATGAAAGTAAAATAAAGGTAGCGAAAATTAATTTTTTGAGGCTCGTAAAATGATGTAGGGAACTTGCCATATTCGCAATGAAGATATAATGGAAAAATGGAACATTGTACATGGTGCATAAAATCTGTAAAAAAAGAAATAAAAGCTGTTGTTTAAACTAAGAGGAGTGCGAGAGTCAGGAAGACAAAGAAAGAGATTAGCCCTGGAACTGACTACACAATGCAACCCATACCGATGAAGATTCGTTTGAATTGAAGTTTTCATTTTATTTTATTTTTAGAGTTTCGTAGGTATGGCAAGCTCCAAGGGCCCGAAATGTGCAGGAACAGTGTTCTGGTTCGTGAAAATCTAGTTCCAATTCGTGAATGTATTGAAAATTTTGTTACGATTTTATTATTATTTTTTAATAGTACAATAATTTAGAAGTAGCGTTCCAGTTTCCGTGAAATTTTTCATTTCGAGCCCTGCAAGAATTCCTTTTACCATATGCTCCATATGAAAAATTAAAATTGATCCCGATAAATTGAAAACCGTACACGATAAAAAAAATATTGAGAACCTCTGTAAATTAATCATAAAAAAGTGCCTGTAGAAAGTGTACACCAAAATCATTTAATAGTTCCTCTAAAATAGTTCCAGTATTTAAAAATGGTTCAAAAACATTAATAGACAATTATATGCCAATTGCGGTTCAGAGTTGTTTTTCCAAACTATTTGAGAAGCTTTTCCTAAAGTGGGTTTTACACTATTCAATTAATTGATCAATTAATTGAAAAAGTTGACATTCAATTAATTGATGTGTGTAAAGCGTAAAAATTTCGTCAATTAATTGACAAAAAATTTGATCAATTTATTTTGAAAATAGAACAAGTTCTATTTCTCGTTAATTTTTCATCAATTTTTTAGGGAATTCTAGGTATATTTTTATCTGTTAAGATATTGCCAACTGTTTAGTTGTAGCATAACCTCGAAACATATTATTTTGGTTTCGTTTTCAAATCTAACAACCTGAAACGTTCTAATTTATCATCATCTAGGTTATTTCTTTTGTTTTTGTTCATAGCTCGTAATTTTGTGAAGATTTTTTCAATATTTTCATTTTGATAAATATGTCAACATGTTTTACAGTTGGTAATGTAAAAATTTTCAAAAAAAATGACAAATAAATTGATGTGTGTAAAGTGTTGTTTTTGTTCCCAAGGTTACCAATAAATTTTTCAATTAATTGACAAAAAACTTGATCAATTTGTTGATCAATTAATTGAACTGTGTAAAACTAACTTAACTCGATTAATGTCATATTTAAATAAATATTCTCTTCTGGATTTTCAACATGACTTTGTTAAAAATAAATCGACTGTAACAGCAATATATTCATTTCTTCAGAGTATCTACCAAGCCTTAGATAATAAAAGCTTAAGTCTGGGAATGTTTTTCGATTTATTGAAAGCATTCGACACAATAGATCACAACATACTCTTTGAGAAACTCCGTTTTCTTGGCATATTCGGCATACCAAACAATTGGATCATGTCATTTGTCACTAGCAGAGATCAATTCGTGTCAATAACATCTGTATCGAAAAACTCTAAATCGACTACTTGTGGTTCCCTTTCAGGGGTTTCACAGGGCTCGAACCTTGGTCCTGTGTTATTTCTGCTATTTGGGAATGATTTACCTCAGCATCTATCTAATGGAGTACTTTGCCAATATGGCGATGACACTAGATTCTTGATTAACTGCCCTAATCCACAACACCTTCAAACGCGAGCTAATGACCTATGTTGCGTATTCAATCAATAGTGCATAAAAAATAAACTTATTTTGAACAAAACCGAAACAACTTCCTAAATTTTCACAGTTTTCAAAATACGCAAATAATTAGCCCATTAATACGAGTTCCAAACTCATATTTCCTCCAGCAATCCCAACAACTCAAATTTCTAGTACTTGTAATCCATCAAAATCTTCGTTGGTCTCCACATATTGATTATATCAATACTAAGCTATCAGGATCATTTTATATGCTAAAGAGGCTCAGGTACTTTATTTCACCTTCATTATTAAGATTAGTTTATTTTGCGAAATTTCATACAATTATAAATTATGCTATTATTTTCTGGGGAGCATCAAAAGAAGCTCATAAAATTCTCTTGCAGCTAAAAAAAAGCTATTCGTATATTAACATTTACTCCATATAGAACTTCCTGTAGAAACTTATTTAAAGATCTTAAAATATTAACAGTTCCCTCACTTTTTATATTAGAATGCGTATTATTTGTCAGAAATCATTATAATAACTTTAATATAAATAGTGATTATCATAATCACAATACAAGGAGTAAATCTAGTTTGAATATTGAGAGGCACCATACTACTTTGTACGAGCAAAGTCCTCGTTTTATAGCTGCAAGATTGTATAATAAGGTTCCTGATAGCATTAAAAGTATAACCAATGTGAAAATATTTAAAAACAAGTTTAAGAAATATCTACTAGAACTTACATTCTGTTCAATCTCTGAATATTTAAATTAGAAAGCTGACTAAATTTTGCGTTCTGTTAAATTGTAGAATATCTACCTATGTATACATTATGTTGACTTAACCTCTGTATTTCTAATGATCACTAATAGGCTCAATAAAATATTATTATTATTATTATTATTTAATATTTTAATTTTGGAAGTTATGAGCAAAAATTAAAAACTGGAAAATTTACATTTTCGTTTTAATTTTTGTATTTCATGTATTTTTTTAGAAGAACAAAAACATCGTTAAAATGGTCCATTAATGAGGCAACTTCTCGGGATCCCCATGCTTAACAAGTTATTTCGGACACCCTGTATACTTTATTACATCAAAACCTCGCGAGTATAACTATAATAGCTATTTCACAATTCAACGAAATTTAATTTGAATTTTTTTCTTTTTCTCCTTAATATTTTTTTCGAGTTGTGCCACTGTTTACTTTAGTAACATACACACCAAGAGGTAGGAGAAAAGAAGGAAGACCTAGAAAAGACGATCGGGAGAAATTCGACAAGAAATGAACAAATGAGGACTGAACAATGGACAATGTCAATATAGACAACAGTGTAGACTGGACGTCATAGAGCATTGTAAACTGATAACATTTGGTTACATTTTTGAATTAGGATTTATGAAGAAATGATTAATTTTTTTCGAAAGTTATTATATTACAGTAAGAAATTGGAAACAAACTTTGAACTCGTTCAGGTTTAATATAATAGAATTTGGATCAAACTACAAATTGAATTTCTAGATACGATTGAAAAATGGTCTTTTCAGATAGAGAATTCTTATTTTAGAAGTATTATAAATTTGATACTTTACTAATATTAGGTAACTATAGGGCAGAACAAGTAAATTTTCTGTGTCTGGACTTGCAGCAGTATATAAGAGCTACGTGGTCAGTGTGATGTTTCAGTTGAACCTATTAGACCTGTACTCGGGACTAAGTCGACTTCTGAGCTCACTGCATAATATATGTAGGTGGAAAATTGAAAGAAGAGTCCTGCATTTAGTCTTGCATCCTTATGATCTATAATCCTTATTATCTAGCCAATCAGTATTCATCAGGTTGATGCATATGAAATGTTGATTTTTTTAAATGAAACTTAAATTACATAGTTTTTAAGAAACATATATTATTTTTTATTAAACTAAATAGTCCCCACCGTACCTACTCAAAATAATTCTGCCAACGACTTACTAGGTCGTTAACGAATGGTTCATTTGATTTCCTCATCGTTGCGAATAATCTGTTCCTGTTACCCCCTTGCAATCGTAACTGTTATCTTACTTTTTACCGACCGCCAACATATATAAGGGAGGTATTGTGATCATACCGATTTTGACATTTCGAGATTTCGATGGATCTCCACGAATTGAGGTCCCTACATAACGTTTTGACTATTTTTAGCATGATGTCTGTCTGTCTGTCTGTCTGTCTGTCTGTCTGTCTCTCTGTATGTCTGTCTGTCTGTCTGTCTGTATGTCTGTCTGTCTGTCTGTCTGTCTGTCTGTCTGTCTGTCTGTCTGTGTGTACACGTGCAGAGCAAATTCGGCTGAAAGGATTTTTATGAAACTTCATATTTAAGCTTCTGCAATCAATGGCACGAGTAGATCAACTTTTGGTAAAAATCGGTTGACTAAAAATGAGAGTTTACTTGTTTCGATTTTAAGATTTTTCTGAATATTTCACAACAGAAAAATATTTCGAAAAAATTTATAGAACAAAAGTTTTTATAAAAGCAATAACTAATAACATTTATTTGAGACGTTTTTTGATAAAACGAAAAATGTAGAATAATTTTTGTAACATTTTTTTCTGTTTCAATTTTTTCATACTTATATGTAACGTTTCCATGGTCATGATAAATAATATCTCTGTTAGAAAATATTAGGCCAAGTTATTTCTACTCTGCTGCTAGAATCTATTTTATATAAGTACTTTATGATGGCGGTCGGTCCTGTGGTGGCCACAGCTGATTTTTTACTTTTAAATTTGGGTAAATCTGTGTATACCTATATCTAAATTATTTTTCTGTTTCAGGTAAGAACACTTGCCACCTTTCTGCACACTCAGTATTAAGACCTACATAACAGTAAGTTGTATTAAATATTATTCCCGAAACATTCTTAGCTAATCAGGTAAAAATCATCTTCTGTAGTTTTCCACTGGTATGCGACTTTGTATAACACCGTTGATATCAAATATGTAGCGAGCCTATGATATAATCCAATGCCTTTTATGCCTTCTATGTGGTATTACCACATTATCGTTATCCTTCGTGCCGGACGGAAATGGTCGTTAAACCAGAAACCAATGTCGAAAGACAATTATGTAATCAAAGCCAAAAGTTAGAATGTAAGAAATAATATCTCAAATTGAAATGGGATTCCTGACTAGGAAGTTCGGGTACTAGGCTTAAAATTTTTGGATTCTCCGTAGTTTATTTAGTCTAGAAAAAATTTAGGGCTCTAACCGTTTGAAGCGTTTTGAGATTACGACGTTTTTTTTAATGGTATAATTTAAATTATTTGTCCAAATTGTGAATTAAAACAAGCACAACTCAAAAACGGTTAGAGATAGCGACCTGCGGTTAATTTTTTTAGAATCCTCGTAGTTTATTTAGTTAAGAAAAATTTTGGGGCCTTATTCGTTTTGTGTATTTTAAAATTATGATAAATTTTAATATGGCGTGTTTTTTTTTTGACATGATAGACTTAAACCAGATTAAGTCTGGTTTCGAACAGGATTCGAACGTAGGCTATAAATCATCTCAAATATTTTATTCTAGGGGGGGGGGGTGTTTCGGGATTAAAACTGTTTATTAAAAAACTTAAAATATCTCCCTTATTATTGGCTTAACAGAAAAATTATATTACTAATTATAAAAGAAACTATTCCTTCTCTGTTTAATGCAGTTTTTAATAAGATATATTTTGGGAGCTATAGGGCAAGCTACCTATAAACGTATCTCACTATTATTTACTTAACATCAAAAATATATGCAAAAGAATAGTGAAGAATAATGAAACGATTATATTGTGTTCTACTTGAAATTGAAATATCTCACTTATCATTTACGTTAAGATGGTTTTACACAGTTCATTTAATTGATCAATGAATTGATCAAGTTTTTTGTCAATTAATTGAAAAATTTGTTGGTAACCTTGGAAAAAAAACATCACTTTACACACATCTATTTATTTATCAATTTTTTTGAAAATTTTTACATTACCAACTGTAAAACATCTTGACATCAAAATGAAAATATTGAAAAAATCTTCACAAAATTACGAGCTGTGAACAAAAACAAAAGAAATAACCTAGATGATGATAAATTAGAACGTTTGAGGTTATGTTAGTTTTGAAAACGAAACACAAATAATACATTTCGAGGTTATGCTACAACTAAACAGTTGGAAATATCTTAACAGATAAAAATATACCTAGAAAACCCTAAAAAATTGATGAAAAATTGACGAAAAATAGAACTTGTTCTATTTTCAAAATAAATTGATCAAATTTTTTGGCAATTAATTGACGAAATTTTTACACTTTACACACATCAATTAATTGAAGGCCAACTTTTTCAATTAATTGATCAACAAATTGAATCGTGTAAAACCCACTTTACAGCAAAATATGCATTACAAAAACGGATATTCCAGTAAGTGCAAAATATCTATAGTTTGATTAATACTAAAAGTTGCTTAAGTACCGCAAATAAATTACTGTTATATAATATAGTGATCATCATCATCATCAGCATTGCCGCGCCAGCCCGAGTTGAGCCTACGTCTCCTGTTTCCAGGTTTTATGATCATGTTTTCAATTCATGTACATTCAAGAGTAATATGGTCATTTATACGTCCATTTTTTAGCGTACACAGAAGTGCGTTTTTTTTTTTTTTTTTTTTTTTAGCGTATAGTTATCAGTACAATATTAACTTACGAATCGACAGTTTGGGCTTGTGTATCGACCAGTTATTAGGTTGCCCGGAAATATCATGCCCAGTTTTCAGGAGAATTCAGAGGTAACAGTTTTTTTTTTTTTATTTATTTTATTTTACTTCGGTCTATTTCTGCAACGAGGCTAATCGCCGATGCCAGGGGGCGAGCTCCTACACCTGGATGAGGGGTGAATGATTATGAAAATAAGAGTAATGTAAACATATTATTCTCGCCTGAATAATATCACCAACGAAGGAGGCTCGAACCACCGACCGCCCACCGAACCCCAGACTGTTTCTAACAGCCTAAAATCGCACGACTTAATGCGCTCGGCCACTCCGTTGGCTAAAGGCAACACTTTGATCCGCAACTTTTCTCCATCTTTCACGCAACTTAAGCATTCGATTTTACAAAATTTCTAAGGTTTTTCTGCAGCACCCGTCACTATTTGCTTGAAAAGCGGAATGTGGTCGTTACGTTTGTACAGCGAATCGCAGATGAAAATGCGGTCTATCAATTTTTTTCCGTTAAATTGTGCGGAACCCATACATCGTAACGATTTATGTAACCAAGCTTCACAAAATGCTCATTGATGGTGGTTTTTGATATTTTTAATATCTCTCCTAGTTCACTTGTCGTGTAGTGCGGGTTATTCTCGATCAATGCCTTAATTTCGTCATCATAACAGGTGGAAGGTCTACCCGAGCGTTATTGGCCTTTAAGGTTGAAATCACCAGCTCTAAACTTAGCGAACCACTTGCACCTACTCCGTAAACAGCACATATCTTCTTACTGGAGTTGGTGTATTTTACCGGGATTTTAGGTCATAAGAAAAAACATCAAATTATTGAATATTCAATACCGGTTTCGATAACTTTATTATCTTCCTCAGTTGATCTACGTGGACAAAAACAAAAAAAAGAGAGAATACAATATAATGCAAATATTGAACTAATGAGTGTACATTACAAAAATATAATATAAAATAAGACTTACTCAATTGTATGATATTAAAAGTAGTTCTATCAACATGCTGATATTAAAAAGTAGTACAACTAATCTAATAATTAAAATTTTTACATTTAATAACATATTAAAAACACGATGTGGGATATCATAGATGAAAAATTATAAAAAAATATCACAGTTAAATATCAAAAACTATTACGAGGTCGTCAAAGCACATATCTTATTTACTACTTGTGTGACATTTTTGTCTTTCCGGTAAAAAATATGCATTTTGCTTTCTTCCATCTTTAACAGGGAACAAAACTGGCAAATCAATTTATCCTAACTAAACTTTTTTCTAAAGATGGTTGAACTGTCACTTTTCAGAATATGTACCAGGGATGGGGAGTCGGAGTCGGGAGTCGGGAGTCGAGGAGTCGAAGCTTTTTGGAGGAGTCGGAGTCGGAATTCGGAAAAAATTATCGACTCCGTACTCTTTGATTAAATTTTTATCATGGATAAGAACAATCCGAAAACGAAAGCAAAATACCATACTACCAGAATTTTTTAAAGCACGGAACGACATTTTATTCTCTGTTCATGAACGAAAATGAAATTAATAATATTCAATACCGGTTAACACGGTTTCCTTCATGCTTTCTAGTTAAAAATTTAATTAACATTATTAGTATTTATAGTTGAAGGTAATGGGATTCGGACCAGTCAGAAAATAAAAACAAATTTATTAACTTCGCTAACGTTTCGATTTTAAATCTTCATCAGAGCTGCAAAGATATAGAAATATAGAATTATTCAAGTGTAAAATACATGTATAAAATTATGATAGTGTTCAAAATTAACAAGTCAAGTAGTTAAAATAAGCATTACAAAATTGTCGGAATTTATAATATAACATAAAATAATTATTAAATAATAAAAACAAATCAAACATGAGTTAAAGAATAAAAAACAATGTTAAAATTTACAATACCTTAGTTAATAGTCACGATATAAAATAACAATTTTAAAATTAATACAGAACACATCATATTGTCCATTTTTGTCGATTATTAGTATTAACAGATAATAATGTAGGATAAAGATTTTTGTTTTTAGTCAAATCTAATTTTTCTTTTTCTGTATATTTTGTATATTATGTTTAAACGGAACTAAACTGGATTTTCTCAAGTTATAATGAGCTTTGTGATTATTTCATGTCTCATGTTGGCAGCTAAAATCTAAATGTCGAAAGAAAAAAGTGACATGTTATGAAAAATAAAGTATATAAAATACAAAACAAATTTTTTTAAAACTAATATATTCGAAAATTTGTATTAAAAATGATTCAATAGTCAAGATGAAATGAAAATGACATTTTATAAAAACAGCTCACCCCAACCCAAGATAGTTAATGTAAGTATAGTCTGTTTCATTGGTTTAAGAGGAATTAGATATCGAAATCTACCAACTTTTAAAGATTGAATGGGGCTTTGTATCATTTTGTTTAACAAAAGCCCACTTTGATCGTTAAATAGTGAACTCGTAATAACTTAAGAAAATAAAAATTATATTTAGTTCCGCTTAAACATTTGGATTAGACTTTACAATTTACGAGTGAAAGGAGTCGGGAGTCGGAGTCGGTTTTCAAAAATATCGACTCCGAAGTCGAGAGTCGGGAGTCGGTATCTTTTCTGTTTACTCCCCATCCCTAATATGTACACAAGTCATTTGTTTTTAACAACTGTGATACATTCTTTTTCTTCTTCTTCTATATTTATTGGCTTCAGTGTCCCATTCCGCCAGTGCTTAGCTGCATTATGAACTACAAATTTCTTCTTATTGCGTGTAAGCAGAGTAAAATTGTACTGCATACTTCAGGGGTTGGTCGAGTTAAGATTGTTTTCATGGATAATGGTGCCTCAATTGTTTTTCCGACTTCTCGGCATAATTTGGAGGAGTGTTGGAAATTGTTGGGGCAGTTGAATAAAATGTGCTCAACAGTACCTGGCTGTCCACAAGGGCAGAGGTTGGAGTTTATTACATTGATTTTGTTCAGATTCGGAGTGGCAGTGACTAAAATGTATTCGGATGATTGTTGAGATGATTTTCTTATCTATTGTGATACATTCAAACATGCTTCAATACTAACTACCGACAATCGGCCCGAACTTTCCGGACAACCAATAGAAAGAACTGCCAGGGAGGGACTGATTTGCAAGGCGACGAGGCAGGCCTTTAGCTAAGGATGGGCGTAATAGGCTTATTTGTTACTCCTATTATTTATTATAAATAAATAACTAATTTCATAGCTAATTTACTTGTGCAACGTGATTATTTACTGTTTCATAACTTTATATTTGCTCTATGAAACAGATTAATGAAGCTGCACATTCTATGTTTTCAATAATTGGAGCATGCTTGCAGCTTTTGTGTTTAATAATATATTAAATTGAAATTGCGTTGTCTAAATATTAGTATTAGAAAGAAGTGAAACAGTTAATTACCACGATGAACACCTTTTGTTCACTGAACAATTACTGCCGATAGATCATAATTAGTTAATTTTCTCTTTGTTATAAATGATTACAGTTAAGGTTTCGCATAGTTCCAATTTAGCCGTAATATAATGGGATATTATAACATAGAAGCTAGATAGTTAATAGAACGCATTTCAAATATTTAAATAGGTACATAATTTGGCGATTAAATTAAGTAAAAGTTAAGATACGGAACAGCATGGTCTGTTCCGTATCGATGAAAGTCTATTGATAATGTTCACGTGGTGAACGAAATGTACATCTAGTATAAAAATAAAAAATTTGAAGGAAAGATCTACTTTTTTCTTAATTTACTCTAAACATGTATTTAATTATTAAATTAATAACAGAGATACATTTATTGTTGAACAAATATTACGAAGTAAATATGAAGCTTATAAAATTCATATCTTTGACGTTTATATTAATTCCTGAGCTGTCATGTTTGTGTTTCGTTTTCTTGTTGTTTTCCTTTCAAGTTTGCGGTATCAGAATCCCTCCTGAGGCAACGTTTGTCTCACAGGAAGATAATCCAATCTTTCCCGTTTCATCTTATCGCAAATTCCTTACATTTTTATTCCATACCGTGTCAAAATATTGATATTATTGGATTTCTATATCGGGTTAAAAAATATCACAAAATATCTATTCGTATAATATTGTTAGATAAGTGTAAAAAAACAATGCAGTTAAACAAAAAATATCATTCCTGTTTAGGTGGTTTTTGTTCTGCTCTTCTTTACCTTTATATTTATTTTTTCATGGTCAAATCTAGCGTGATTATAAAGTTGCATTCAAAGCTCTTTCAATTAGTAGACTGTTCACTATGCATTGTGGATAAGTTTAGTAGTTAGTTTTAACGTTAAAGGCAGCATTTACAACTAAGAAAATTAGTGATTTACGAATAGTGCTACATCTATGTCATTAAACCAACTACGGCGGCTTCCTAAAATATTTATTATCTATTATCGTTTTCCTAATTCTTCTGTCCTAGATTTTTACTAACTAAACCTAACCTAATTACCTAAATTGATCATATTTACTGTTCGTCTTTGTAATTTTGGGTGAGATTTGTTGTAATCGGCGCGATGACATTTTGTTGGATTATGTAAATTCATACAATGTAAAAGTTCTCTACTATGTAGACTGGGATAGATAGTGTGCTTATATGTCTGTCTCATTAAAACAACTCACTAACTACAAAGGTTGGAAAACTATCCACAATCGACAACGTATAACGCATTAAATTTAGTGGTCTGGACAGTTGCTCGCCTTACCATATGACAAACTTGTTAGTGAGAATCAACAGTGCACAAGCACATAGTCAATAGTCTACTAATTTAAGAGCTCTGAACGCAGCTTAATCGAATTTACTCGCTAAATTGCGCATCTCCAGTCAGTCACGGTTCTGACATCTTACCAAATGGTCATCATGAATGTTCTCCACATAATTTGTATTAATGAAGCGTTAGAGAAGAATAAAAGAATAAGAAATTGGATTCATCCCTTAAATACCAAGTCCCTTTCGTTGATGATTTTCCCTTTAAATTCTATAGCCACTCATGACTGCACTAGGACTATTAACTTATCGATGTCAAACTTAATGACTAGGAAAGACGAAACACGGATTGTACCCAGTTCTGATTTTGATTATCCGCTACCCGTTACACTTACCATTACCTAGCCATTACCCGTGAACTATTAACGGATAGCAAATAATTAACGGGTAATTGTGAGGTATTTTAAGAGTTTATTTATGTGTAAATTGTTGTAAAAAAAATCTCATTCTTTCTCATGATTGGAAAAATGAAAAGATTAACGGGTAGCGGGTAATTTACGGGTTGTGGGCAACTAACGGGTAGCGGGTAATATCCGGATAATGGAATCAGGTACCTGGCTCCAAAAAATTTTAAATCTCCTCATTCCTAATAGTGACGAAACGGGATGGAGAACTGCACTGACCGCGGGACATATAAATGCTGGTGATGGACGTAATAAAAATTACGCCCGACGAACTGTTTATTTTCGGCCAGGTGTGCCTAGCTTATGACTTCTCTGTAGTAGCACGTGTAGGCTACTGAAATTTCGCTACCGAAATTTCGTCTAGTGTGACCCGACCCTAAGAGTAAAAATAAAAAACTATTCGTAAAATAAGTAGACTACGGTTTAGAATAATAATAATAAGTTAATTCCATATTTCTTTATATTTATTTGTATTTTACAATAATTTGCCAAAAACGGATTTATTTCAATCATGTATCATGTATTGGGCCTTAACTGTAGAGTATGTTGACTTACAGATCGCAGAATTTCGTTTGCTGTTCGATCAGCGAACTTTGGTGTAATCACGAACCAAACAGGCTGAGTGCTGATCCTCAACATTTGCGTTCTCAAAACGCATTCATTGTCAGTCAACATATTCATCAGTTGCGTATGCTAAACTTGCCCACTGATTTAGATCAGTGTTTCTAACGTTTTTGTGTATGCGACACATTTAGAATTTCTTAGGAAAAAAACGACACACCGGAAGAAAAATAAAAAGTATAGAAAAGAAAACTATACAGGGGGCATCAAAATAAAAGGAACACCATTTTTCTCGAAAACGCAATGAGTCTGCAAGTTGGGGAAAACATTTGATGAGTAAAGTTTTCCCAAAGAATTAATTGGCGGTATTGAAAATTTCCAGAACAAAACGGAAGTACAGGATATCAAGGACAACTTTCTTACTTGGGTATATATGTTGAGTTGGAGATATTCGGATAGAGCTTTTGAAAAGAAACACATTTTACTTACACATTTAAAATATTTTTTACGATTTACGAAATTTATATTCTTTATAACGACTTGTAAAATATTTTTATTTACCAGTGTTCAAAGTGCCTTGTATTTTGATTTAAACACTTGCGCATCCTTATTTTCTGTAGCTCGGAGTATAATAAAAATAATATCATAATAATATTGTATATCACTTTCAAGTCGTACCTTCAAGTTGTACGAATTGAAATTGAATTATTTTTTCTTTTTATTTTCTTTTCATATGCCCCAATTTTAAATTTTTAAAAGTTTAAATCAAAATGGAAGGTACTTTAAACACTTGTACGTAAAAATTCTTTACTTGCAAGTCGTTATAGAGAATATAATTTTTCGTAAACCGTTAAAGATATTAAAAAAATGTTTAAATTAAAGTTGTTTCTTTTCAAAACCTCTATCCAAAGAAAATTTCAATACTACTATTCGATTCTTCGGCCAAATCGCGTTTTCGAGTAAATCGTGTTCCCTCCATTTTGATACACTCTGTATACTGGATTCTACAATAATTTTTTATGATTCACTTAAAATAATTTTTAGAAGTCTATTTTCTGGTTTCTGTTTTCATATACAGTAGCGAATCTTAGGTACTGAAAAATCAGAATCCAGACAGCGGAAATGAAATTTTTGATGGCAGTGAAATGCTGCATTCGCAACGAAGATATAAGGGAAGTATTGAACGTCTCTCCAGTGCTGACTAAAATCTCTAAAGAATGCCCGCTTGATGAATTCCCAAGCAGATTTTGCGCTGTATACGCCAAAAGGAGTGCAACTCTGATAAAGGCCTAGGACGAGTTGGGTGCCGGAAGAAAAAGCACATTGTATCCATAGGCCCTGAAGATTCTTTTAAATTAAAATATTTATTTTTAGTTTTTATCAAATTTATTAAACCATAAATTTCGCGACACCCTTACTACTAAAGCAGCACACTAAGGTGTCTCGAGACATCGGATGGAAAGTACTGATTTAGATCAATATAAACAGAATAATAACAAAAGGAAACAGAACTAAAGAGCACAGCGGACAAAGTCTACATAGAGAAAAGAGGGCTGCTGCAAAATAACACTAGAGAACTTGAAAAGCATAACAATTAAATACAGAGCGTGCTAATTCCTAACTTGACGACAGACATTAATAATGTAAGCCATAGTCTCGTAAACTTTTAATGCCAGAGTCATAATAAGATTGTCTCTCGAAACTATTGTGGTTAAGTGAATGCTTCCGCATAGATTAAGTCGTTATTGTATAAAAAAAAAATGTTTTTATCAAAATTATTTTCAAAACATTGCGTCCCCTCCCTATTATGTATTCATTTTCATTCTGGTGTTGGAAGCGTGGAACAAGAAATTCAACCAATAGGATCGCTCTATTTTGAAAAACACGTACCATGGTGTCGTAGGCGCGGTGTCGCAAGTTCAGAAATTTCAACTCTAGCGCTGGCCGCACCGTCGAAACCATAGAAACAGATATATTTTTTCGGAATGGTGAGATCTTTAGCGAGATGAGATCTTTACACTAATACTAATTTCCTAAAAAAAAATAAATAAAAAAACGTAAATTGATGTAGCGAAATAGCGACTTTTACTATGTTGTCGGAAGTCATAAAGTTTATTATTATGGATTCGGTTTCAAATATCTGGTCTGCAGAAATGTCATGCAGTGGGTATACTAATAATACACCCCCAAGCAGGGGCCAACAGAATCTTCATTCTAAACTGTGATGTCAAGTAAAAAAGATTGTGTATTAAATTCTTTTCTTGTAATTGAAGTAACTGGCTATGTTTTTTGTGTCTCATTTTTTGCAACAAGTTAAAATAATCTCCCTGTTGCCTTCTGTTTCTATGTATATATGGGACGTACCCACCATCGCTTTTCTTCATATCGCAATAAGTCTAAATATGCATAAAAAAAAGCTAGACGTCTCCTGACGACATATTTAATGAAATTGAATAACCATTTACTCCAAATACTTGTATAAACTTTTAGGTTAGATTCGGGTTAGATACAAATGTTGTCAAAACCGAAAACGCGCACTTATCACGCCTCCAACCCCACCATGAAATTCGAACTTGTAAATATAACACCACGCCTCTCACCCCTGTCACGCCTTTGACACTACCATGAAAATGATGCATCACCTACAGTCCCTGGCTGTATTATTAGAGGGGCTTTTTTTTTACATATCATTGAACCAGATTTATAATACGACATCTATTATTGTTATAGTCGATCGAATTATGTTAATAATATACTTTTTATACTTTGCGTTCACAATAATATCATTGTTACACTGAAAACAGTTTAACAATAGAAGCTATTGTTAAACTGTTTTTGGTGATTTTTTATTTTGAGAGATTGGCAGTACTACTCGTCTAAGGTGTGTCATTGATAACCTCAAATATTTTAAAATGTTTATTAAATACAATTTGTAAGTATTTCTATGTCAGATATTATTTTATAATATAATTAAGAAAATTTAAAAAAAAATTGCTGTCGTGTTGTGTTATCATAAACATTTTTTTATTATACATTGTTGCTATGGTGACCGTATTTCACAAAAGTTACCTCTAGATTGTATTCCGATATTTTTTATAAATGAAATTTTAAAATTTCTATGAAATAAGTGAAGTATCAAAAATAGTATATTATGCTCGTTTTATACGACGCATTGTTTTCTTGTTTCTTTGGAGAATTCCTCGCTGTGCTCGTCGTGCTCCAAACAACTCGTGTGACAATACGTCATCTTATAAAACTCATATAATAATATACTATTGTTTTATAGCACCTAGTGGAACTGACTATAACGAATAAAAAATATATTAATAAATTATCTTTTTTACAAAAAACCAGTGGCGAAGGGAGACCTTCGTTAGACTTGCCCTCCCATAAAAAGAATAATAAAAAAAATACATAATATTTTTTTTTTTATTTAAAAAAAGATTTAGGTAAATCTTCAAAAATACATCAAATTATGTCCAATACAATTTTTTGTCCAAGGCTTGGTTTACTAGTTACGAATTTTTTTAAATTTTAATGTTTGATAACTTCCGTTTCCGGTTTCGGATTTTAATAAAAAACAATAGGGTTCTTCCCAGTTATTAGGAGAATTTTTTAGTACCAGAACGAACTCTTTAAGTTAAACCTTTTTTGAGTTATCGTGTATACACACAGACACACAGACACACACACAGCCACACACACAGCCACACACTCAGACACACACGCACACACAGACACACACACACATACGGACGGCACTTCGAAAATAGGTTTTTTGGATTCCCTGGACCATGAAACGTGGTCATCAGTCAAAATCTCGACATCGAAAATTTTCGCGATTACAATACTTGCCCCTTATATATTAAGGTCGGGCAAGTAAAAAAAATAAATTAATAAATAAAAAAATCTGATTGCGTCACTGCTTGGATCGTTATCCACAGATGCAATCAGATGCAGGAGTACAAGTGCCTGTCAAATTTTTCGAACAGATTTTTGTTCTTATTTATTTGTGCTTGTCTGTGCAGGTTTCTTTTATTGTATACGTGTGTAGCAGCATATTTATTTATTTATTGTTTTATTTTCTTAATTATCTTAATCATCGTTACTGTGATCCAAAAACCAACTAACTTACTGTACGTTTTATTCACCAAGATTCAGAGATAACCCTTTTAGGCTCGGTATTTCCACCCATAGATAAAATTTACAATCAATGGGATAAGTAGTTATCAAGGGAATAAACGATTTTTTGCGTATTTCCAATTATGTATCTATAGAGTAACTACATTATCCCCAGGAAGTTATTTCCACCATGTAGGTACTGATAAATGTTACCCATTGGATAAAAATGACAGCTAGATGTAAAAAAAAAAAAAACATTTTATTGATAAATATATGTACATAATATAAGCATATATACGTAAAATATATAATATAACAGGTATTAAATACATATTAGACATTCCTACACTTTATATAGGTACATATTTTTTTTGCATATTTTAATTTCAAAAAAATTAATAAATGGGAAATTTGTATTAAGATTGACACAAAAAATCAAAATATAAAGAAAAAGACATTTTAAAATGATATTAATTTTAACTAAGAAATGTTTATTGTAAGTATGATTTACAAAGCTTAATCAAAACGACCAAAAAGAACTATTCAAACGATGAAAGTAACTAGATTGCAAAATCTTGTTCCGCCTAAACGTTTGGAATAGTCTATACACCTGTTTTTAAAATAATACATTATGTGTTATTTTATTATGTAATTACCTATATCAAAATAAATTCCAAATAATTTAGTAATCTACTTTAATTTATACTGAACTTATAAAAAAATAAAAAGAAAGAAATAAAAATCAGAATGCATGAGATTCTGATTTTGAAGATTTGCTAGCAGACGATGATGAAGAAATTATAGAGTAATTAGAACGTCCATACATAGTTCGTGTTAGACCAAATCATATGGACCAGTGGGATGAGCAAGAATTTATTAATCGATTGCGCTTGGCGAAAAATTCATTTAATATCCTACTCCACCAATTATTCCACCAAACGCTCACCAAATTAAAAAAAAATGTAAACTGTCGTATTTCATTTTCAGTGTTTTTGCATTTATATTCTGTCTGTAGAATGCATTGAACATAATACACTTTTTTCCCAGGCCCCTTGTTTATCTTTTAGATTTACAACGTCAGTAGCTTAATTTTATACAACATTTTTACATTTTAACACAAGATTTACAAGTGGATTTGTTTCGGAAATATTGAAATTTGCGGTTCTTGGGCGTTTATCGCACATTTTTCTGTACAAAATTTTGACACTTGTCACTTATTTTATTATTACTTTCTCTATCTCTCTTTTATTCGTGCGAGTCATATATATGTCTCTTTTTGTTTAACTTAACGCTGCTAATGCCAACATAAAAAAATTGATGTGAAGTGTGAATTTTCACACATTTCAGGGTTTTGCAGGTATTTAGTAAGTGAATGATGATTATTTTGGATGCGAAAACAAATTTTATATTAAAATATTTTTTTTGTTAATTTTAATTCGAACTCCTAATACCATTATTTAGGTTTCTAAATATGTGCAGTATTTTTTTTTACATAGCAAGGTTCATTAAGAATTTTAAAAATTGCGCCTATGGCTTCCATTGGTTGTTATAAGTTCCGCCCCTCTGATTTCGTGTACATTGAAACAGAATTAAATTATAATTTAAACAATTTCCACTGGCTATTAAATTTACGCTTTTAAAAATTAAATGCAACATTTGCCAAAATATAACTAGAATTTTGAAAAAATAATTTAAACAATATAAAAATTAAAAAAAAAAAAACAAAATAATATAGTCTCTTCTCACAGAGTTCGATCCCTTTCGGATCGGGTTACTTGGGTGAAAAATCAGCGTCTAATACCACTAGACCAGCATACACGTTACAGTGTGGCGTGTTACAAAGCTATAACTTGTGTACATTATTAGCCAAAAATCACAAAAAATGCGTTTTTTTCCAAAAACCTAATCTGATCAAAAATTCCTGTTGAACTATTCCGGTTCACACCAATGTACATTACTTAGAATTTTTTCAGATTTTTAGTTTAAACCATCTGGGCTACAGGGTGTGGGACAAAAAATTTTTTGCACAATTTTGGCCAAATTCGCTTCAAAATAATTTATTTTGCAAAAATAAAAATTTGATCGTTAATCCACGTACCAAGGGCTTTCATTTGATACCCTACTCAGAATTTAAAAAAAATATTTTTTTTTTCGATGAGCACATATTTGTTTATATTTTTAGGGGGATATGTTTTTTAGATGTTTTAATATTTTTCCTATGTGCGGGTCAAAGAGTTGTATAAGCATACCAAATTTCAACTCTCTAGGTTTAGCCGTTTGTCTACAATTTTTACCGAACAGACAGACAGACAGACAGACAGACAGACAGACAGACGACAAAATGACGGTATAAGGGCTTTTTGGTCATACCTACAAAACCCTAAAAACATCGTAAAATATTATTATCAATCAGAATAGTTATTTATGTGATAACTAGAGTTGGAAATATAGAAAGAAAATTATCCTAGTGAATATCAAGAGGATAATATTATCCCATTGATAGTTATTCTTATACATATAGGGTCTTAGACATATAAGAATAAAATCAGTATTTTTTTCTCTTCCAACCTAAATTCTATTAAAAAATCGGGTCGTAAGCTTGTCTAATTATGTAGTTAGGGAATGTAGAAAAAGTTGTATAGTAGGAATATGAAGAGAGATGAAGGAAAGAATACTAAACGAAGAGCAATGTCAGGAAAGACAACTTTGTAGTTTAAAATCGGAAGATGTCGTAGAACGTTATAAACTGATAATTTTCAAAATTATTCTAGACACTGGTCCTTTTAATATTCACGATAGTACTCAAAACCAATCCATCCTTGATTGAATGTTGGCATTACTAATGCAGTGTACCTGTGTCATTAATATCTCAGAGGAATACCTATCTCAATTAGAAGTTATTATAGATTCCATAGACAAACTTACCCTGCCTAAATCTAATATAATTTAGCAACAAAGGATTGTTAATGATACATTAATAACTATTATTCTTGCTTAAACATGAATATGCATATTGATCTTGTAAATTTGAATAGACTATAATTACAGCTGAATCTATTGAAAATTACAAAATGTTTAAAACTTAATATAATTACTTTATACTATACATTTTTCTTTTGTTTTATGTTTTACGTTTTTTTTGCTTTTATATGTATTGAACCTGTCACCACCATTCTAGTTTAAACTGCTATCTATATTTTATTATTAAATAGTTTTAAAATTAAATTATGCACATAGTTCAAGAAGATATTTCGCTTAAAAATTGGTATTAAAAACACACCTTCACCATTAAAATTATAAAAATTGATGTAAAGTGTGCACTCTCACACATTTAACGGTTTTGTAGGTATTTAGTAAGTGTAAGGCGCCAATAGAATGCTGGATGTCTAAGAATATTTTTTGATAAAATGTTTTTTGATAATTTTTAGGATTTTGTAGGTATGACCAAAAACCCTTATACCGTCATTTTGTCGTCTGTCTGTCTGTCTGTCTGACTGTCTGTCTGTCTGTTCGGTAAAAATTGTAGCCAAACGGCTAAACCTAGAGAGTTGAAATTTGGCATGCTTATACAACTCTTTGACCCGCACATAGGTAAAATACTAAAACGTCTAAAAAACATATCCCCCTAACAATATAAACAAATATGTGCTCATCGAAAAAATATATATATATATATATATATATATATATATATATATATATATATATTTTTAAAATTCGGATTAGGGTATCAAATGAAAGCCCTTGGTACGTGGATTATCGATCAAATTTTTATTTTTGCAAAATAAATTATTTTGAAGCGATTTTTTGCTAAAATTGTGCAAAAATCCCACACCCTGTAGCCCAGATGGTTTAAACTAAATATCTGAAAAAATTCTAAGTAATGTACATTGGTGTGAACCGGAATAGTACAACATGAATTTTTGATCGGATTATGTTTTCGGAAAATAACGCATTTTTTGTGTTTTTTGGCTAATAATGTACACAAGTTATAGCTTTGTAACACGCTACACTGTAAGGTGTATACTGGTGTACTGGTTATGACGCTGGCTTCTCACCCAACTAAGTCGATCGAAAGGGATCGAACCCTGCGAGAAGAGACAATATTATATATATATTTGTAATTTTTATATTGTTTAAATTATTTTTTCAAAATTCTAGTTATATTGTGGCAAATGTTGCATTTAATTTTTAAAAGCGTAAATTTAATAACCAGTGGAAATTGTTTAAATTATAATTTAATTCTGTTTCAATGTACACGAAATCAGAAAGGCGGAGCTTATAACAACCAATGGAAGCCATAGGCGCAATTTTTAAAATTCTTGACCTTGCTATATATAAAAAAAAAAAAAATACTGCACATATTTAGAAACCTAAATAATGGTATTAGGCGTTCGAATTTAAATTAACAGAAAAAAATATTTTAATATGAAATTTGTTTTGGCATCCCAAATAATCATCATTCACTTACTAAATACCTCCAAAACCCTGAAATGTGTGAAAATTCACATTTCACATAATTTTTTTTTATTGGTTATTAGAATACTAAGAATGTCATTACAATAAAATTGAAATTATAAACCCCCCGCGATTTTTTCTGCATTTTTCGTATCTAAGTTTTTATTAAATTAATAAGAAATATATTGATAAATGGCTTCATCTTATTCAATTTCAAAAACGTATTTCTCACTATTAACTATGTTACTTTATTTATAAGATTATCAGTACTAAAAATAATTATTCTTGATTGACACATTTTTTTCTTTTTTCTTTTTCTAAAAAAAAAAAAAAACACACACACAACAGGACTAAATGTTCCAATTACACTGTGGCTCACAAACATCCATGCCCTTACCTGGATTAGAACCCGGGACCTTTGGCTCGTGAAGCAGGAGCTCTACTTCTACGCTACCAAGGCCGACAAAAAACCCGACTTTAAAAACAAAAAACGATACTGATTCAAACAACAGATTGAATCAAAGCGTAGAGCAGTAGGCGTATAGCGTATAACATAGCTATAGGCTCCTTACACACATGAACTCGATTTTCAGCTGTTAATATTTTTTTATTATAGTTTTAATTTCAATAATACCTCGGGTTCGAATCCTGTTCAGGCATGGAATTTTCATCATTACAAATGAGTATTGTCCTGGCTAATTGTCTTAGTAGCAAAGGCCATACCAGTTAACATAAAAAAAAAAATCAATAGTAGACATATACTGCTTTATCCGTAAATACAAAAACATCCATAATATTATCAGCCATAATTTAGCCATTAATTAAAAAATAATAAATTTTGTCAAAAACATAAAAACTGCAATATTTTCCAAAAACGCAGTCTGATAAAAAAAGCCTGTCGTACGTTTCCGGCTCAGATCAATGTACATTACCTATAATTTTTTCAGATTTTTAGGGTGCGGGACAAGAACTTTTTTAGCACAGTTTTGGCTAAAATCGCATTAAAAATTAATTTCAAAAAACTATCTCTCGTTCTTTAATCTACGTCTTAAGAACTTTCTTTTGATACCACTTAATAAATTAAACATTTTTTCAACTACAAAAATCGATATTTTTCGAGAAACTAATCTGATTCAAAATTCCTGTTTAACTTTTCTGGTTCCCATCATTGTACATTATTAACATTTTTTTCCCAGATTTTTAGATATCCCCCTGCCTCTGGAAAATAGGGCGCGGGAAAGATTTTTGACATATTTTTGGCGAAGATCCCTTAAAAAAATAATTTCAAAAATAAAAATTTGTTTTTTTACGCTTTAAGAGGTTTCATTTGATACCAACTCAAAATTAAAAAATATATATTTATTTTTACATTAAATACATTTATCTCGCGATTTATTCTTTTGAAGTCTCTGTACTTTTCCTATATCCAGTTACAGCTGCATACAAACGCCTTTTTGACAAATACATTGCATTATAAAATTTAAATATTAAACATGTAATAATTCAACCACAGTTAAATAAAGTTGTTATTATTATTATTATTATTTTTAAATTTCTATCACAAATACCTGGAAAAGAGAAGAGTAACAATATAAACTTATGACAACAACAACAGTGATGACAGATAATTAATTATAAAATTTGCTCTTGACATTATTTTTATTTTTCATAGCCAACCTTTATGTAATTTCTTTTTAAACTCATGGTACAATGGTTTCGAATATTTTATATTTAGAATATGATCGCTACAAATTTAATTACATTCTTTAAAATAGTTTCAGGGGATAAGAGCAAAACACTAGAAGTCCAAATTCATCATTTTTAAATAGTACCTGGAGCTAAAATGCCACGCCTTGAGTTTTCAGATTAAAGTTTTTGTTTTTATGTTTTTTTTTAATGGTCACCCAAGATGATTTCTTATCTTGGGAAATTACTAAAGCGGTCAATGGTCATACTAGATACGTGGTCACCAGTTGGCAGGGATGTCCACAGTCAAATCAGGATAGTGCGCATCAGTCACTTATCAGGCCTCCAGCATAGCTTGTAAGATACTTTTTGCAAACCCAACTCGTATTTGTAAGCCATTTGGCACAGTTCGCACATCCACACTATGAGCATTGGCGACGCTTTCTTTGATCTAGACCGCATCAGTCGGTATGCTATTGGCACGCCAGCGGCCTGTTGCCATAGGGTAACCGCATGTCCACACTAACTAGGCTTTGCCAACTGGCATAGTGTGAATACATGTGGTCACATTCACAGATTTTACTGTATTTTGTTACAAAAATGTAGCTTCCTGAATAACTGAGTTATTACCAATGACCGTAACGAGTCACAATTAATGTAACACATTAAAAGAATCTTGTTAAAAGGCCTACTAATTTAACAGCAGAGGATTAAAATTTTAGTTGTTCCAAAACTCAAAGTGAAAAGCTCTTTCACCGCTTAACTAAAGGTACGTGTTAAAAGCATAAGTTCATATTTCCATCCTACAAAAGCTTAGAGTTTAAGCCCTCATCAGTCTGAAATTAAAACACTTAATGCATTTTTTAATCAGCACTGATAAAATCTCGCTAACGTGGTTGTGTACTCGAGCAGAGTCGCATCGCGCCTGTTTTCCTGTTACGTCACAGTCGTTGACGTCACATCTTCTTTACTGTTACCTAGTAACGGGTTGAAATATTTTTCAGGGTCGCAGAAAATAACTGGATAATTTTAGTAATTTTTATAAGTTTCACAAATACATCCAATGAATATTAAAGGGATGAGAATTACAGTCCCTGATTTTATTATAGATTCCCTAATTAACACGAGCAGTGTACACGTCGCGGGCCATATAATAGATAAGTATATATTATATAATTGGAGAGATTTTGCTTGACCGATAACCGTTGGAAAGAGCGCATGGTTCAAGATAAGAGATTATAAGATGAGGAAGTAATGGGATTCGGACTGGTCAGAAATTAAAATTAGAACAATATTTTAACTTCGCTAACGTTTCGATTTAATATGAAATCTTCATCAGAGCTAGAATGAAAATATAGCTATAATTTAAGATGATACAATTTGTTTTACAATATAAAGTATAAGAAATTAATTTTACAAAATTTGATCAATATCTAACTACAACTAATTGTGAAAAATATGGTAATATTAAAAGATGAAAATAATAGATTTATTTAATTCTCATAGATTACACTAGTTGTTTGATTTTATCGTATCACTTTTCCTATTCAAACTTATTAGTTCACGGATTATTTTTTCTCTAAGTTCAATGACTTCTCACATTATGTGGACGTTAAATTTTATTTATCTGACTAATTTATTTTATTTTGTGACTTTTTAACCTAGGTATGTAAAAATCTTAATTTGTGATTTATTGTATTATTATTTTATTTATTTATTTATTTATTTATTTTCATCTTTTAATATTGACGGCTAAATGTGTATGCAATAGTGAATGTATGCTGGTTCCACTAATGCTCAATGATACCTCAATCTCATGATAAGTCAGATGACGATCTTGCAGTATCAGTTCAAGCACAGCATCAATATTTTCCGGAACAGCAACCGATTTTGGACGACCTTCACGAAATTCGTCCTTAAGCGAACTACGGCCACGATTGAAGTCGGCAAACCATCGATAAACAGTAGTCCTTGATGGCGCTTCATCGCCAAAAGTCGAATTAAGTTCATCGATGCACTGTTGTTGGGTTAATTCACGTCGAAAGTTGTAAAAAATAATCGCTCGAAAATGTTCACGATTTAATTCCATTTTTAGCCGAGTAAATTTTTTCAAGTTACTATAAACAACACAAATAGCGCTCGTACGTCAAAACGTTCTGAGTACGTATACCGTAAAAAAGTCAAACTTTACGATAGAAGCGTCAGTTGCCAGATGGCAATACTAAACTAAAAATAATGTTGGACTGAGAATCCCAACTAAAAATAATGTTGAACATAAATATTAAAAATTCGCGCGACTGGCGCGAGCAAGCATCCACCAAATTTTAAAACTTTCCGAATTATTTCTTTTATTTTCTGAAAATGGAACTTCGTTGCCCGGGCTATTTTATAAATATATGCTTGTTTTGAATATTACCCCAAACTTGAACGTCCAATGTCAGTTCAATGATACAGGATAATTTTACCAATCTAATTTAAAAATAAATAAATTGCATGGTTATCTAGACCAGGGTTACTCAACAGGTGGTCCGCAGAAAAATTTCAGTGATCCGCAGAAAAATTTCAGTGGTCCGCGAAAGTTTTCGTCTGTTTTTTGAAGTTTTTTTGTTATTTTTTATACACATTTTTTATGTAAATAATTTATTTTTTGTTTATTTTCTGTAAACTTTCTGTGATTTTCTACAAATAAAATAAATGTATTTAGTAGCATATTAAATATATTTGTTTTCTTGAAAAAATGAACCTGCAATTATTATTAGTGGTCCGCGTTAGAAAATTTTATATTTTACTGGTCCGCGGTGCGTTTTTGGTTGAGAAATACTGATCTAGACACCGTTTTTTCTAATTCACATTGTATTTAATCTGTTTTGATCGTATGAAAAATCGTCAAAAACTTATCCAAAATTCAAATTCAAAACTCGCTTTGAAATGCTTGTTTTTAATTTGAAATTTAATATCATACAACTCCTATTTCAGAATTGTTTCAATAAAATTTATCGTTCCTTTTTGAGTAATGAAAACATTTATGCTAATTACTTTCATATTTGATAAATGTAATAACTTGGTAAAACGCAAAGTGAAAAGAACAAAAAGTACGGCTGCAAAGTTGGTAGATTTTAACATTATTATAAATTATCATAGAAGCACGAAACGTTGGTATGTGCATATCATTTCAAATATTTACCTCAAGCAATGTTAATATGATATATATTTTATTAACTCACAGGAAACAGAAACTTTCCAAGTTTGTAGCAGTTTCAAAATACTTTGCATGAAACAGAAAAATATAACTTTAAATGTTTCATATTTGAAACTTGTATTCATATTCGCATGCACGTTTTGAATCACTGTTAATGAAATAGCAAACATGCAGACTGATTTCCTAATGGGCAGAATTTAGAACTTCACAAAATTACATAAAGTAAAATATTAGAGCTAAAATAAACCTTGCTTAGTTACTTTTGGTGCCAGCAGAGTACTACAATTTTACCTCTGTAGAATTGTATATGTCTAATATCTTTGAAATTATTTTGCACTGGTCCAATATTAATGCGGACACCGTTATTTTGGACGTTTGCCATTGCTGATAGTACTAGACTAGAATAGTACAATAGTACAGCTGTGTGATAATGAGTTACACAATAATGTGACAAACAACCTTAATCCGGTCGTTAATCTTCCGCAGGTAGTCCCGTCTCTACCTATGGCTGACCCCAACTACCCAACCAATAGCTACACACCTATAACCTGATCCCACTCTTACAATACCCGGTATAAAAACTCGAAGTAAATTGAAATGTTTATCATTTTCGTGATCGCTGAAAACGGAAACAGATCGTTGAGCAATTTCCGAAACGTCCTAAAGAATTTTATCATACATACCTCATGAAGTAATATATCTTTTTGATACTAATACTCATTATATTGTACTATTCTAGCCTAATACTATCAGCAATAGCAAACGTCCAAATGAACGGTGTCTGTATTTGTCTAGTTTTTGTCCCATTTATTTTAAACTATCCTATATATTATCCTACATATTATCCTATATACGGTCCTATATATTATCTTATATACTACTCTATATACTAAATACAACAAAACAGTCAAAATCCTAATTGAAAATGCATTGAATATAATAGACCACTGATACTGATATTCTTCGCCTTCGAAAAAGCTTTTGATACAGTTGAACTATGGTCAAATACTGGCAGCATTAAATGATTGTAAAATAAATTGCTACAACCGGATAATAGAATACATCAACATTAAAGCAACAGCTAGTATTGTACTTCTTGACAGATCAAAAGTAATAAAAATTGACGAGGAGTAAGACAGGAAGATAAAATTTCCCCGAAATTGCTTAGTGCAGAGAAAACAAGGGCATTCAAATTAATGGTGGGAAGCTAAATCACCCGAGATTCGTCGATGAAATTGTTCTCTTGTCAGACTGACTAGAGCTCAAGATAAACAAAGAAAGAAAAAAACCGTCCACGCACTGGTGTGATGACCTAAAGCGTATATTTACGAACTGGCAATAAGAAGCTCAAGACAGAGAATATTGGAAGTTTTTAAGGGAGGCTCCAAAGCTCCAGCAGCGGATTTGAACGGCTGAAGAAATATATATAAATTAATATATGTCCTTGCCTTGGTTGTGTTGGGCATAAATAGCCTTCGTTGATGTGCGCCAAAATGTTAAACAAACTAAAATAAACCTAGTAAAACCAGGCGCATTAAATATAACACCAGCAAACCTAATCCGATCAATTAGATACGATTAATGAGCTTGACATAACCCAATAAGTATATTAGACCTAAAATGAGCCTAACATGATTCAACAAATTAGATATAAAGTGAGCCTCAAAATAACAAATCAAGTTTAATGCCCACCATGTTAAACTTAAAATGAGCCTAGCAAAACACAACGAATTACGTGGAATGCACGACGCACAAAAATATCCGTGGTAAATTAGATACAGCCATAATTCCGTCTATCTCAAGTCGTATTCTCCTTTTCTTGAATCACATAACTATATAACTATAACGCAGAAAGAACAATATTGAAAAAAAGAAAGAGAACCAAACAAAACCCAACGAATAAGATATAAAATGAATAAAACACAAACTTGATTAGATAGAGCTTAAACCAATAAAGAAAGAAGAACTGTGGGTTTATTGAGAACTAACAGTATACCTACTGCTTTGCTATAAAAAAATATATTCGTAGCTGTCTTTAACCGGATCCATGGCAAAATGGTTTCAAGAATGACTTATCTCGAAACGTTTTTGGAAGATTGTAGTGGACGATTCTCCCTTGATGAGCTCTTGTTGACTTCCTTTTTTCATTCTCATTTTCTTTGCTCTGTTACTAAGTGTTCCAATGGATGTGGTTTTTTTGGGCATTTGGATGAGCACTGAGTGAAGCAAGGAAAAGTAAAATTAGTGCTTAACTAAGAATAAATACAGCTACATATGTCTATGTCTTAAGGAAACTAGCAAAATCAACAATTTTCCCAGAATTATAATGCCCGAAAATAATTCCAAAATAAAAGTGTCTTAAAACTGTCCTAAAATGAAAAAAATACCTAAATGTATTTAAAATGGGAAAATATCCTCATACCAACTTAATAAAGAAGTGAAACGAAAACTAAAAATAATTAAGAAGTAGTTGCTATGAAGCCTCTTCACTTTCAACACGATAACGTATTCACAGACTTGGCCATATGTTTTCTCCTACCTCCTCGAGCACACGCAATTCCCCGTTCTATCCTTAAGCAATTACGATGTGGATCGAAGGTTTACGATGTTAATGCAGTCGTCCAATCAACGGTTTAAAGGAAATTCCGTTTTTATCGGTATATTTTTATCGGAACTATTCAACGTGATAATATAATTAAAAAAATAAAAATCACAAAAAATATGTCTTTATTTTTTTTGCGCCATGACTTCCGCAAGTACCTAAAGCGTAACTGTGTAAAATTTGCTCCAGATTGGTCAAAGGGTCTAGAAGTGTATAGCGAATAAACAGACATTAGTTTTTATAAATAAGATTAAGTTGATTTGCAGTTGCAGTAGCGAGATGGTCAACTTACTCGTTTTATAAGTGTGGGATCGCGAGATCGATACTCACAACGGGCAAAATTCTTAGCCGGTTCAACCGTAGGCACACTCAGCCTTTCATTAAATGATCTATATCTCTGAAATAATATTCGGGAATATGACGCGTGCTTCAGAGGGCACGTAAAGTCGACGGTCTCGGCTACCAGGAAAAGTAGTCGTTAGGCATTATGCCATACCAAATAATTAATACAAGTGATTAGATTATTTTTATAAAATTTGATATTATAAAAATTTAATTCAATTACTAAGGCTGGAAGTCGAAATTTATCTTATCTGCCATCATGCATCATATAAGCGTTGTGGGGGCAATTCTAGGATCGGTCAAAACGTCACGGTTGGCTGAATCAATTTATCTATTTTCAATGTACTTATGGTACTTACTTTCAAAGACCCTCCACATAGTGGGTTCCAAGACTTGCGAGCGGAATCAAGTCTGAAACCCTAAAGGTCCGCCGGTCGATTGTAATAAAGTCGGCATTTTACTTAATCTACGTTTAACGTTTAGTTAAGACATAATTAAACTACAACTAACAATCAAAAGACAGATACGAAATCCATGAGAGACACTCCATACCAAAACTCACAATCACTGTTTCACCTCAGAAGCCGTTAAAAACCTCACAACACTCACAGTGTTTTACCCGTTATCGAGGTTCGTTCAATTCATTAAAAAACTATCCTCAACATTTCCAGACTACTTCTGGTTCATTACACGCTACCGGGTTTCTCAACAAAAAAATGCTTGCCAGGTTCGTCCGACTCCGGAGATGGTTTACTCACGAATCTCTCGTCTCTCACAAGATTTTTCCAGCCCTTTTCTTAAAACTAATAATTTGATCTCTGAACCCCATTTTTTTGTGGTTGTAAAAATAATCAGCTCTCCAATTAACAACAAAAACCTTTTAACTTATCTTAAGGACTCATATTTCTATTACCAATAATTCATAAACCCAAATAATTAATTCTAATTACTAATTACTCTATGGACTCTAATTACCTACGAAGTCCATATCGCTGAAAATATATGGTCGCATATCAGCATCTGTGTATACATTCGACCATGTACTTGAGATAACGCTGATAACATTTTAAACAAATCATATAATATACGACCGTAAATTTGTACCCCTATCTTTCAACACTTTACTAGAAAAATATATGATAGCTCAACTAATCTTTGAGGATGTTTTATAAAATTTTATTTCTTAAATTACCGCTCCCACAGCGTTGGGAACTTCTTACTATTATTTTTATTTTTAACCGCAGAGTATGTTTCACGTTCTTACGTGATTTACCGACACGGGTTTCTTAAAGTACTCTGCCCTTTTCGTCATTCTGAAAAGTATCTTTATTCATTCATCGAAATGCACCCTTTCTCTGTTAGCTTTTATCTAAACACATTTCATCAATTTCAGCAGCTCGTTCATTTATTTAGTAAACGTGTTCAGACCATCTTAAATGATTACTACCTACTCGTTTTTCTATGCTTCACTTCACATACATCCTCCATCTTTTGTAGAATTAAATGATTTCTTTCAATTTCCATTCAATCGACTTTTGTATTCTCCAACCTACATGTTATATTTCATCTTTTTATATTATTTTATTCACAAAAATTCAAGAAGATACACAAGGAAAATAAACTCAATTTAGAGTTTGTGAAAAAGTTTTCTTAACCTCATTAATTTTTTAGTGCAGAATTATTGATATAAAAAGCGAGAAAAGTACTTTTAGATAGGTTGGAAATTCTTTCGAAAGTTACCAAGTTTTATGAATATTGAATAAAATATTAAAGGTGTATATGAAATTTATAACATTAAACTGAGTGTACAAGAATATATGATAACGTATAGAAATACTTACCTTGAGATTGAAAATTTAAATTTTTAACATGTTTTACAAGTTTCGAAGTACACAATTTGGAATTTAATTTTTACAAACAGGAATATGCGCAAGAGACAATAATTCCATCAAATTTAAATTAGTGGTTTAAATTAAAAAAAAAGGCCAGGAAGATATTGATGATGTAGATGAGATTTGTTACCTTAGCAGCATAATTGACAAAGATGGAGGAGCAATGCTGGATATTGAGCAATGCTTGAACAAGGCCAGGCAAGCTTTCGGTATGTTAAATGCTGTCTGGAGATCCAATTATATCTCAAGAAACACAAACCTGTGCTTGTTCAACACAAATGTGAAATCCGTGCTACTCTACGGATGTGAGACCTGGAAAGTTACCCGTGTAATCACTTCCAAAATGCAATCCTTTGTAAACAGATGTCTCCGCAGAATCATCCGAGTGTTCTGGCCGGAAAGAATATCTAACGCAGAGCTATGGCAGCGAACAAACCAAACAGATATCCAAAAGGAAATAAAATTGCGCAAGTGCAAATGGATGTCCCGAGGAAAGAGCGACTAACGTGCCTAGAATGGGTTTGATTTGGAATCCACAAGGCACACGCAAAATCGTAAGGCCAAAAACAACCTGGAGACGAACAATTATTCAAGAAACGAGGAATTATGGAAAATCGTGGCTGGAGATTAAACATCTTGCGGACAATAGAATACGCTGGAAGAGTTTTGTGGAAGCCCTATGCTCATCATAGGAGCCAAAGGAACATATATATGATTTTTATAACATCAAACTGAGTTTGTACAAGAATATATGATAACGTATAGAAATACTTACCTTGAGATTGAAAATTTAAATTTTTAACATGTTTTAACAAGTTTCAAAGTACACAGTTTGGAATTTAATTTTTACTTTTACAAACAGAATGCCCATATGACAGCGGTTCCCAAACTTTTCTGACCGCGATCCGGTACGAGGTTTTAAAATTTTTCGCGACCCACCTTATGAAAAAAACATTTATTTACAAAACAAATTTTATTTTAAAGCAGTAGCTTTATAGTAATAAAGAGTATAGTATAGTAATAAAGAGTATAGTATAGTAATAAAGAATATAGTATAGTAATAAAGAGCACAAATACACACTACTCTAGTGATTAACTGACGTAGAAAAAATAATATGTACAAAAAAAATCTTTTTTGTTTTTACAATTTTTTTCGCGACCCGGCAAAATTTTTCTGCGACCCGGTGCCGGGTCGCGTCCCACATTTTGGGAAACGCTGCCATATGAGACAATAATTCCATCAAATTTTGAATGGACACGAAATATGAACTGAAAAAAACTATATTTTGTAGCCCGTTTTGTAGATAGTTAAATTTAAATTAAGTCAGTAATTAAATCAAAAAAGGCTATTTAAATACATAAAAATACTCAAAGAAAAATGAATTCTTGTACACATTGTATAAGTTTCGTTGATGTCATTCACATCTAGATTTAATTGTTACGATTGAAATTATGCACAATGTTGTGGACCGGTTATAAAATATAAATTTCCCTACAAAATTATTATACGAAACAGAAGGTAAATTTATATTTATTTATGTAATAAGCCAAGGTTTTCAGTGTAGACATTTATAAAAACGACTGTACCGCCATACATTACTGTCAAGATTGTTGCATACGTAGCTGATGGCTATCAGTTTTTAAAATAGAACCATATTTCTTTATTACAACAAGAAAAGTAACGTACATTTTCTATATACATATAGGTCAAGTGGGATGTAAGAAATAAAGTAGTCTAGGGTACTGTGGGAGTTCTGGTGGATATCTGGGATTTCTAGAGATGATTTCATGAAGTAAAAGATGTATTATCTCTTGTCAGGGAAAATGGGAAGTTACTGAAGCAATCCGGAAAAGTTATGCTCAGCAAGCCTAGTTCATTACATTTTGTACTCGACATTAAATAAACGGTTTACAGTAAAAGTGAATATTAACCTATAAATAATCGTAAGGTGAAATAAAAGTTAATAAACAGGGCACGGGTGTTCTTAACCTATTAACAATAGACGATATTAATTTTTAATTCGATAGTAGTGACAGTGGCCATCAGTCGAAATATTTTGACTAGCAGTTTTATAAGCAGGGCCGTCGCGTGTGTGAGAGGCGCCTTTGTGAAAACTTATATTTTGGCGCCACCCCACACAGAAAAAAATAAATAAATAAAATAAAATTCTAGGTAAAATAAATTTATTTCAGGTAACTAAATCATAGTAAGTAGATAAATACAATATATAGATAGGTTCGTATAAAAAAATATTCTAAAAGTTTTTTTTTTAACTAAAACTAAAATAACAACAAATATTATATTGTATTTTGCTGATTGCTAATATAAATTACATCGCATTATTATGCATCAGTGCCTTTGTGCTGATCACAACCTTGCCACTCTCACGTGGCGGCCCTGTTTGTATGTGGTTTTAACTCGAGGTAGGGATAGCTTGAGTTAAAACATTTAACTTATTCTTTAGTAACCGGTTGCCGATCTCTGGTTTACAGTATAAGAAGAACAAGTGACAAAAAAAAACATCATTAGAGCAGTGTCTGCTAAACGTTTTACCTCACGACACTGAGCAGCGTTTCCCAACCGGTGTTACGCGAACCCCTGGGGGTTTGCGGGGTGTACAAAGGGGGTTCGTGAAAATAATATTGTAATGGCGGAATTTTAAATCGCCAAAGAAAAATAAACACAAATAAAGTCTGCCGAGAAATTTTAGGAGTGTGCTGCGAAATTTTACAATTTTTCATTTAAACCTATATTCAATAACACATAGCTGTGCCGCAAAAAAATTTTACACGTCAAAAGTGTGCCGCGAACTTAAAAAGTTTGAGAAACACTTATATAGGGGGTTCGCCAAATTCGTTCGGATTTTATAAGGGGTTCGCGAAGAGAAAAAGGTTGGGAAACACTGCTCTAGGGTATTTTTTCTTAACCACCAGTAAAATTCAAAAAAAAAAAAAAATTTAAACTTAAATTAAACTTTATTTATTTATAATATTTTAAGGTAATGTTAATTTCTAGAAAACTGAAGAATACAGGAGTGTATTACCAACATCAATGGAAGGGATGCAATTGTTTTTCCGAATATATAAACTTTAAACGCGCTTCTAGAGTTGACAACTAAACATCAATCTCCTTATCCACCATCTGCAATCGTTTAGGTTTTTTCGAAAACCCTAATTGATGATGATATATGGAGATACCAACGACAACAAAGATTTGATGCCTTTAGTAATTAATTGAGGATATTTGTTCCGAAGTGACGATCACAATGCAGATAATTCTTGGTCCACAAATAACGCAGTGGAAGTTCAAATGGCAGTGGAACGTTCTTCAAATCTATGAGATTTTCTGCTTCTATCAATCTCAGATTTAAATCGTCATTGTCTCCACCCTAAGATCTTCTTAATCCACCTACTATCTTGAAGTCTCGCTACATGACCGGTCCAGTTCTATTTCAACTGAGCGTTTCTACCAAATATCTGGAGATACATCTAGAGTCTTCTGAATATTTGCCAAAATATATATATATTTTTTTTTTTTAATTTTTAATGATTTAGTAATTGTGTGGTTGTTATGTCAACAATAAATATCCTATAAACTTGTCAATTTCTCTAATTAAGTGTGTTTGGTCTATTATTTTATTCGCTAGTTATCCTGCGTTTTGTTTTTTTTTTTTTCAGATTGGCAGTCGTTTTCTTTTTTACTGCCTGGTGGGCGTAAATTTTCATTTCTGGTCATGTAATTAAAATATTATTTAATAGTTTTGATCTATTCGTGCGTAAACAAAATTTGTGGCCACTATAGTGGCCTTTGCAAACCGGAGAGATTATTTAGATAAAATTTTAAATGTTATTATAATAATTATTCAAAACAATATCTATGTATAAATAATAAATCCAGATTTATATTTACTTTTATGCTATTAATAATCATAAATGCAATCGGAATATGTAAACTGCATCGCGTTTCATACACTAATCAATAATGTGTACTGTGTGAATCAGCACTTGGGTAGAATTTGCATTTGCTGTAAGCTGAAAAGTAGTTACAATTCAAAACAGTGGAGAGCCACGTCGTTTTGTCATCGATTGCCCAACCTACATCTTACTGTTTGAAGTGTTCTTTGAACATGTGAGGGTTTATAAACTGAAATATGAAAAATTTAGAAAAATACAGTATCGATTGTTTAAATTATGTAAAACAGGGGTAGCTGGTATAATATTTATTTAATAATAATATTTATTTATTGACCAAGTTACAATATGTTGTTTTTAGTTTTTACTACAAGCCCCTCGTCATAATTGTTCGTCCTACGACTGTTTCAGGCTAAAATTTTGTTAAATAATAATTTGTCTCTTAATTCCAACAAAACTAAAACAAGATTTTTATTTAATGCATTATGAGTACATGTTATAAACTTAAATCAACAAAAAATATAACAAATTCTACTTTTATTTAATAATAATAATAATAATAATAATAATAATAATAATAATAAACTTTATTGTAGGCGAAGTTTCAGCCAGGGCTGGTCTTCCAACTTAACCTTTTTCATCGTGTACAAACAATAATACATTTTTTATATATAAATTACATTCTTACATTTTATATAAATTAGCATAGGAAGTTTAGCGAACTTTAATTCAGCGAAATTCAGTAGACATGCGGGTGAAAATATATGACCTGGGAGAATAAAAAGTATATTCGCGAAACAGGATTACTTCTGCAACCATTTTTTATATTTTACTTTGAAAGATTGCACAGAGATAGATTTTAGGCACTTGGGTATTTGATTATACATAGATGGGGCGCAATAGGAAAAGGAACGCTCGAAAAATGAACTTTTGTGGGCTGGAACTTCTAGGCTATAGAAGTCCCTAAGAGTAAGGCTATGAAGGGAAGTTCTCGAAACTAGTTTGCAGCTTAAATAGGTAGGCGTTTGATTGATTACTAATTTATGAATAAAGGAAGCAAAGTGTAAATTTCGACGCTGTTCCATAGTTAGCCAATTTAATGAACTCAACCCTTTGGACGTCGGAGTTCTACTACGAAGTGACAGTACAAATCTTACACAGTAGTTTTGAATTTTTTGAATTCTGAGTTTGTCAACGTGAGTGATACAGGAGTGGTATATAATATCACCATAATTAAAAATAGATAAAACTAAACTATCAGCAAGAGATTTTCTTAAATTGCGAGATAGACAAAATCTATTCATATATAAGTTTTTTAACACTAAACCTACCGAGGCTTCATGTATACCTATCCCTACCACAGCGGGTCAAGTGACCCGTCTTTAAAATTTGATATATATTACTATGTATAGCGAAAAATATATCATTTAGCACAATTTGGTGAATGAATAAAACATGTTTATTTAATTAACGATTCAAAATTGTTTATTTATTAAATTTAAAAAATATAAAAATAATACATGAAAAAAAGTAAATATTCTTCAATTGAATCCTAAATAAATTGCTAACTTTATTCAAGTTCACCGCATATTTTGCAAATTATTGGGTTCTCGAAGGCACATTTTCCACACACATATTTGTTGCATTTGAAACAGATTTTTGTAGTTTTGTTTTCTTTGCAAAAACCTATTAGGCACCTTTTTCGAATTTCTGTACGAGTTGCAATCACATGAATCTTTGCATGGGTCAAATGACCCGTTGCGGTAGTTAGGGCAGATTACATATATTTCTCGGTAAAAAAAAATTAACAAGAGAGGAGTAAATATTAAAAAATACATTCTATGTATTTTTTAATAAAAGTAGTAAAGGCAAATGGCGATTTGATAATGTTATTTAAAAGAAATTCTGACAAAAAGCTTAAAATGGGTCATTTGACCCGTCGTGGTAGGTTTAGTGTTAAGGCGAGAATTTATAGATTAACATATGGATAAAAATCAACAGATGCCGTCAAAATACCTACAGTACGTCCAATAGTTCTACTATTGTATGCACCTTTTCATTTAATAACTGCCTTAATCCTGTCTGCACAAGGTTTTTGCATATTTTTGGAGCAAAACTTCTCCATATGTGCATAATTTTTTCATTATTTAGTTCAGAAAAACTAGGAACTAGGAACATTAGGAAAACATTAGGAACTGGATGATTTCGGAACTCACACTTCATTTTCCACCAAACATTTTTGTGTATTAAATCGGGGTTATTTGACGGCCATTTCATAACGGGAATTTATTTATCTTCAAGCCATTTTGAAATTACTTTTACAGCATGGCAAGCTGCACCACCCTGTTGAAAAATATATTCTCCATATTCTGTTTGAATTCTGGAAATTGATGGTTGAAGTTCATTTTCAAGTATTTCTTTATATGGTTTGGCATTTACAGTTCCGTTAATGATGAGCAAATTCCCAACACCTTTACTTTTTTTAATTTGTATCCTATTTTTAGACTAACCTGGCCGTGAAATTAAAGAAATTAAATATAACTCCAGCCTTTTATAATAAATACAATTAAAAATTTACTTGTTAATAATAAAGCAGATAAAACTGATTTACACAACAAAAGTGGAATTTACCAAGCATCGTGTCAAGATTTCTTAACAATATATATAGGTCAAACTGGTCGAAAATGTATACTATATTTTTGGACGGAGGGAGTATAATTTTACAAAGGTATTTATATACGAAGAAGTGCTATTAGGGTGTACTAAATTTAACACAAATGGCATTTGGAGCTACTGAATAAATTTTATAAATTATTTCAATTCAGATTAGTGTATAAATTGTGTACTAACTTGTCGCTAATGATTACTATGTGTCGTTGATAATTTCAAGAAAACGCGTTAAATTTGAACGGAAAACATGGATTTCGTTTTACCCGCGCGCACAAAAACCATTATATCGTTGTAACGACTGAACCGATTTTCATACAACATATTCGAAATACTGACAAGATGATGAATTACAGATAAAAAAAAAAAAAAAAAAAACGCGTGAATATCGTATCAGCAGTTCTCGAGTGAAAATCGTAGATAAAGACAGACAGACAGAGAGACGTTGGCTTTAATATATATACAGAAGTAAGAAAAATAAAAATAAAATTTTCGGAAAAAAAAACTTTTGGGCACACATAATGTACCATCTAAAGTGTCAATTTTTTTTTTATAAATGATGTTTGACTCTTTTGTCCTTAAATATATGGACATTGAGCTACTCTGTTTGGTGAAGGATACAGTATGAAAGAACAATTATTAATTCATGTTTTGTTGTAATCTATTTTGACTTATGCTACCCCTATTGTGCAAAGAGATTATCTATATTCATTTAATATTTCGAGTAAGTAGAGTTAGTTATAGTATTGATGTTTGTTGTTTGATTTGTTTGTAGCGTATTGTATTTTTATTTAACATTATATTTGTGCTAGAGCATATTATGCTAGCAGGTGTACTCTCTCAGCAGTCTGTACTCTACAAAGAGACTTGCTTCATGTACTTTGAGTCCTTTGTTGCCTGTAATCTCAAACCTCAACTTGCGTTTTGATGTTCAAACTCTTTGTAACAAAAATATTACGTATCTTTATTCCTATCTTATGTAAATATTATAGAAAGATTAAGGAAATTTGAAATCTGAATTGATTAAGGAAATCAATGTTAATTTCAAATTTTCGTTTTAACAACTTTGAGTAAAAGCATGAACCAAGGTATGAAGATGTATAGTAGAAATTGTAACGGCTGAACATAGAAAGTTGAAATTTGGCACGCTTGTAAAACTCTTTGACCCACATATAGGAAAACTATAGAGACTTCAAAAAATCACATCGCGGGCAAAATATAAACATATTTGTGTTTAATGATTTTATTTATTATTATTATTTTTTTAATTTGATTTTTGACCCATATAAAACATTTGGATTTTCGCCAAAAATATTTCAAATCCTTTTGTGTACCACCGTATTTCTCAAAAGATTTGATCCAAAAATCTGGAAAATATCTCAATAATGTACAGAATAGTTCAACATGAATATTTGATTAGATTAGTTTTTCGAAAAATATCGATTTTTTGTGTCGTCGAAAAAATTATTATTTTTCTAAAATTTATGGTGTAGTAACAGAAGTTTTTAAAACGTACATTAAGGAACAGAAATTATTTTTTGAATTTCTATATTTTAACACTGAAATCTGAAAAAAAAAAATCTAGGTAATGTACACTGATGTGAACCGGAAACGTACGATAGGAATTTTTAATCAGTTTGCGTTTTTAGAAAATATAGCAGTTTTTGTATTTTTATCCACTTTCGAACACTGTTAAAATTACTACACGGATCTACCTGAAACTTAGTGTGTATATCTACAAAGAATGGAAAATGTCACAAATAATATCAAACTTGCGATTTGAGCGCCATATCTTTCCAAAGTCATTGACTTATCAAACACGCTTCTATAACGTATATTACGGCCAGACTCCAGCGTTATATAGTTGGCATGCGCCAGCGTCCGCTCAACTCTCTGATCGGTCGCTAAAAACCTAAGTGACTCCAGCGGCTATCAGCTGTCCAGGGCAAGGTAGAAGGCCGCCAGCCCAGTCTAGAGGTAGATGTGACTATGCAGGGTGGTCCTGTAATTACCAATACCTATGCGCGGCCTAAATTTTTATACGGCGCCAGTCACCTCGCTTCCATTGCCCTAAATTCTGGAAGAAAAATAAAACCCCAGGGGAAAGGAATAGAGTTCTCGTAATAAAAACACCAATGTACTCAATAACAAAATTTATTAACAAACGAAATAAATTATTATTCACAAAAAAAAATACTCAACAAGAAAAATCATATGTAATTCTAACAACCAAAAGATCAAAATACTTAACAATGAGTCAGACTTATCACAACAGTCTGTATCCAAGCAAAACTCAAACTTTACTTAAGACTCAAATTATTCAGTTACTCAAAAATATTTTAAACTTTTACCAAAACAATCTAATAACTATAAGATAAATTACTAGTTAAATATTCCCTTTTAAGTTCGGAGTAGGACAAAATTTAATACACAAAAATATTTAATATAAAACCAAAAAAATATTTAATCTATCTCAAAATTAATGAAAGTTAGGTATTCACGAACGGCCGAAGAAAAAAAAAAAAAAAAAAAAACTGAATATTTAACCGGTAATTAATTACAATTTAAACTTACAAGAAAAATTAAATTAACTCTGTTTTGTGGTATAACTACCCAGTAACGTGTGATTGGATTACTTTTGTTACAACTGCCCTAGGGCTGCGTGAACTTCTGCACGGAAATTATACCACAGTGGCTATCTACGTTGAAGTGGTAACAGTATTCCGTGTGGTAATACTCTTTTGGAAAAGTCTGGAAGAAGTTTAGAAATCAGAGGCCAGTGCCTAACAAAACCCGATTGAAATTTTTTACTAGCAACTTGACTGAATTTACATATTCGCGGCAAGAATTTACTATGAGCGACACATGAACAAAAATTATTGTACTTCAAAATCACGGTGGCAACAACGTCCAACCGTTCACGCAACAAGCGTTACTCAAAACCAAAGGACATCGCGTGTCTGCATCTCAATAATTCCAAAAATATCTCAAGATATACACAACTTGAGAAACCTCAATGTATTTCAGCTAATATACACAGTTCAAATAACAACACACACTTAATAATCATGGCCATTAATTATAAGGGTGTACCAGACGCAGCCGTACGCTATTAACGTTAAGAACCACAAAAAAAAACATCCCCAAACGGCAGTTCCAATACTTTAATAGGGCAGGATTGCTTCCGTTACAAAATTTCAACACATTTCCAAAATATACTTAGCTGAAACACAGTAAATCTCGCAACACTCTGTAGAAACAGGTCCCAAACGATACAATAATTTTCGTACGATATCTCATGATTCGCTCCAAAAACGGCTCTTCAGCCCTTACATGTGGAGGACAATATCTCTTCTCGAACGCAGAATACTCCCTCGAGAACGACCGCTCAATTCCGGCCCTTTCCATGCCGCCACTTGGTGTTTTAGTGGCTAAATATTGTAATTCAACCGTCTTCCAGGGGAAGAAAACCCCTATTATTCCGACCTAAGTCGCGTTTTGGACTTCCAAAACATGATGTATCACGTGCCCGTTCCGCATAGCGAATCCACAAGTAACCATCTTATTAACTTCTACAAATACTTTCACAAAACTTGTGGAATAAAATTGGGCACGTGTTCCTGAGGCTCTGCCCCCTAGTAGAACGTCTATACTTGAATTACAACATTTGACTTAATCAGTTACCAAAAACAACAACATTCTGTCTTATCGGCACAATACAAATGTAAACAACATATATTTTACAAGTAGTAAGTATGTTCCTTATAATACGTAATACATGCTAATCGTTTGTAATTTCCAGGTTCTAATGAAGTATTCATACTCCAAACTGTATATTATTACGGTTATTTCCATGTGTCAACTATGACATAACCTAAATTTTTGACATGAATAGAGAATTCAGAGGTTAATAAATGTTCCCAAAGCGAGAACTGCTACCTTTAAGTAGATTGTCAGGGCTTCCTAGTCAGTTGGTTCTAATATATTCAATACTGTATCCTTTTTGAGTTTAAACTAGCTTTAAGTATGCGGAGGTAAGGTAACCGTAGGAAATATTTTAAGTGAATACGAGTCAGCGAAAACAGTACGTAACACTTCGTACAATATAAGAGTACTAAGTTGATGCAAAAGTTCGTTCCGTTTTAGCGCTAGATAGCATTGAAATACAAAACCGAAGTGTTATTGACTTCACATGTGCAGGGATGGGGAGTCGGGAGTCGGGAGTCGGGAGTCGGGAGTCGGGGGTTGAAGAGTCCAAGCTTTTTGGAGGAGTCGGAGTCGGACTCAGGAGTCGGAAAAAGTTATCGACTCCCGACTCGTTGATTGCATTTTTATCAAGGATGAGAACAATCCGAAAACGAAAACAAAATACCATACTACCAGAATTTTTTAAAGCACGAAAACAGGAATTTTGTTCTCTGTTCATGAACTAACATGAAACATGAAATAATCACAAAGCTCGTTACAACTTGAGAAAATAAAAATCCAGTTTAGTTCCGCTTAAGCATTTGGAATAGACTTTACAATTTACGAGTGAAAGGAGTTTGGAGTCGGACTTGGAGTCGATTTTCAAAAATACTTTGTTGTCGAGAGTCGGGAGTCAATAATTTTTCTGTCGACTCCTTATCCCTGCGTATGTGTTAAGTTTTGAGGTCATTTGATAGAAAACATTTCAGTGAGCGGTCAGAAAAAAATGTTGTTATTTCAATGTGTTTTTTAAATTTTGTCAAGTAATAAAAATGGCATAATATAAGGAGCATTTTCGACATATTATGCTTCTTTACTTCCGAAAAGGCCAGGATGCTTCGCAGACACAAAAAAAGATTTCTGCTGTGTACGGTGAAAGTTCCGTTCCACATGACGGAGGTGGTTCAGAAAATTGTTTTTTTTTTTTTTATTTTACCGTTAATTCGGAGAAATACTGTTCACCTAAATGAATTATAGCGAGCATTCGACCAGAAGTGGCCTGAATTAGCCAATAGAAAGGACATTGCGTTCTATCAGGACAATTGTAGACCTCACGTGTTTTTAGCTACCCGACAGAAACTTTTACAGCTTGACTGGGATGTATTAGTTCATCCACCATACTCTTCCGACCGTGCACCTTCCGAATACAATTTATTTAGATCGCTTCAAAACAACTTAGATTGTAAAAACTTTGCTTCTTTGGAAGACTTGAAAAATCACCTGAATCAGTTCTTTAGCCAGAATCCTCAGAACTTCTACGAGCGCAGGATTATGCAGCTACCGGAAAGATGGAGAAAGATCATAGAACAGAACGGCACATACTACATTAATTAAATGTACGAGGTGTGTAAATTAAGTAACCGGACTGATTTTTATTTTATTTTTTTTATTCGAATAGAATAACAATTCAATATTGTCTCCCTCAAAATAACTTCCTTGGGAGGTTACATAGCGCTGGAGATGGTTCTTCCAATCTTCATAGCAGTGCTGGAACTCGGATACTGGAATAGCTTTCAGCTGGTCGGTTATGGACGTTTGAATGTTATCGAGTGTCCCAAAATTACGTCCCTTGAGGTGATTTTTCAATCTTGGGTAAAGAAAAAAGTCACAAAGACTCATGTCAGGCGAATAAGGAGGCTGAGGAGCCACAGAAATGCTTTTACTGGCCAAAAACTCGTTTATTGAAATTACTGTGTGGCAAGGCACATTTTTCTCATAGTTTTCTTATAGTGTGAGTCAAATTCAACTCTTCCCCGATCATTCTGATTGTCAACCGACGATTTGAAGGCACAAGACCACGGATTCTGTCGACATTTTCATCGGTTCTTGAAAATGAAGGCCTTCCGCTGCGTGATTCATCTTCAATCAACTCTCTTTCTACTGAAAATGCCTTAAACCACCAAAAAACCTGGGTCCTTGACAAACCACTGTTTCCGTAGGCCTGCTGAAGTTTTGCAAAAGTTTCCGTTACACTGTGCCCAAGTCTGAAGCAAAACCGTTGCTCGAAATGAATACCACCCATTTATAGAACGCACTGTTTGCACTGAAAAAACTGTTTCACGAAAAAAATCGCTACAGACAACAAAATTACTCTAGCGAGTTCATACTCGTACTGAAGGCGTATCACATGTTCACCTGCCGCCGATCTAAGTTCCGCGTCCCAAATGTTGCCAGATCAAACGTTATATTGCCACTCCGCTTACTTAATTTACACACCTCGTAACTTTTAGTAAGTAAAATGTTTCTTCAATTTTTGTGAAAAAAACGGGACAAACTTTTGCATCAACCCGTAGATTGGTATATTTTTCTTGAGGAAAGCATTTGTAAAAATTCAATAAAACTCCTTCTTCGAATTTCAATTTAGGTTCATCATTACATCTAAGGTCGTACACGTAAGGTTGATACTTGAACTGCATATTTTATATAAAACGTTTAAATCTCTCATAGGTAAAGATGGGCCGCAGAAATTGTGTAGGTGGGTCACAGGTTGGGTATCTCTGCTTTAAATAAATGTTGAATTTTAATTCATTAAGGTTTGAGATAAATGTTTCCATTCATTATAGAAATGAATATTCACAATGTGTTTTCGTAAGAATACATTATATCATAACACTTTTCTCAGCTTTTCTGTGGCGATAAATATTCAGACCAGCTATGGAAAAAAACTACATTTACTTTGATGGAAATGTATAATTTTATATTTGTAAACAAAATTTGATCTATCGCTATTGAGTCTGGAGAAGTGCCAGAAGTATGATTGTGAATTTATTGGCTGGGAAAAGCGAGTTTTCTTTTTCGACGAGACGTGAACGTTGGCTAACAAGAATTCTTTGTGAACAGCGATTTACACTAGAATTTAAAGGTAGTAAACTTTCATTGTTGATTCTGGATTGATAAAATGAAACTAACTGACGATGGAATGATATCTGTTCATTGTGTCACAAAGGTGATAAATTACAGTTTGCATATTTTGAATTATTTGAATTAATAATTGGTTTTTTCAAGAGTCTGTTGTATTAAGTAGGTATGTGTAAATTTAGTAGTAAGGTGGACCAAAGGGCCTCTATGAAGCATCGTCATCTGGTTCTATTCTTTGTAATGGCCTTAATTTCCGGCCAAGATTTTCCCATCTGTCCAATTTCTTGAGAAATGGACTTGCGCCATAAATTGCAGGTCTACCTCTTCTACTCCCTGTGGATTCCATTGAAGTGCCTGTTTGGAGATGATATCGCGCCGGTCCTGCCTTCCATATTTAATATCCATACAGAAGTACGGAAAGAATGTTAGTAAAAAGAGGTTCATAGAGAATCAAAAACTTTTCTGGGTATTCATAGGGTGACCAGATTTCAGTGAAGGGTAACCGGGACACAGAGAAAAAAGAAAGGTCCCCATCTCTCAAAACTAAGTAAAGAGCAAAAAAAAAAACAAAGATCCTCACCTCCCAAAACTAAGTGAAGAGCAAAAAAAAAAGGTCCTCACCTCCAAGTGAAGAGTAAAATAAGTCCTCACCTCAAAAACCGGGACAATCGGGCGTCCCGAGAACATTTTTCGGGACACCGGGACAATTGACCTAAAACCGGGACGGACGGTCACCCTAGATATTCATAAGGCCACATTTTTTATTGCATTAATAAAAATTGATAATTGAATTCTAATTTCGTCTGGCAAGGCGAAGCGCAACGGTATAATTCTAAAAAGTGTCTTACACAAAACTGAAAGTCTGAAATAAAATTAGTAATACTCTATACATCAAAATTTGCAGTAAATTACAATCTATCTAACAGGATAGTTTAAATTGTGAACAATTTTTTTTATGTAATTGTAAGTATACAAATTGCATTATAGATGCCATCTTGTAAAACCATTGACGCACGTTTGAATACGATGCCGCAAATTGTAACTAAAGCTTCATTCTACAAACAATAATAATAATTTATTTAGCTCAGTTGATCAATACAATGATATATGAGACTTCAGTAACTTAAAATATGGGTCTAAAATACTTATTAATATTACAGTCATAAAATCATTTAACGAAAATTAATTAATTAAACATTAATTAATAAATTGTCACTAGACTAAAATAAAATAATAAAAATAATCAATACATAAAATAAATTGAGGGAAATAATATAAGATAAAATTTTATAACAAATGGACTAAATTTAAATGTTTTTAGCAATTTTGGTCTAATGAAAAAATTACTTATAGTTATTATACTTGGTGATATATTTTTGCCGTCAACTTAAATATTCCATGGTTCTTAATATAAGTGCTGTGAGTAAAAAAGACTTAATTTTTGAAAGAAACATGCGTACCAAGGGACAAGGGAAGTCTGGAAACGATGACGTTGACAATCAAAAGTGCTAACATATTAAGAGCAACACAAATGACAATGTATCATGTCGTACTTGGCTTAAATTTGCGGCCAGGTTTAGAAAATCTGAAATTCGGAGACACAGCAATAGTATAGGCGCAATACACCGCATTATGAACCTCAAATGGAGCTGGACAAGACACGTAGGAAGACAGGACTCAACTAGATAGACAAATAAAATAGTCCATTGGTGCCCTCGCCTAAACAAATGAAGCGTCGGAACCTTAAAAACCCTGGCTTGAGGATATAAAGAGCACCGTCGGGACCAATGGTATGGAAAAGGTTAAGATAAAGGTGCATGGAATAAGACTAAGGAGGCCTATATCCAGCAGTGTATGAATACAGGCTGAGAAAGAAAAAGAAGAGGAAGATAGCCGTTTGCCCACAATTTCTACTAAACAGAAAGACACTCAAACACAAAAGTGACGGTATTTCTTGGAGGGGTAGGGACGGCGAGTGGCATGGCTCGTATGGTCAAATGGTGCGCCCGCACTGGCTCGATGTTCTGCCGGCCAATTCGAAGGACAAGTACCCTTTTGGATGATCGCCGGGTACAGAGTGAATGGACTGGATGGATGGAAGGATCGCAGCAACTACTAGGATGTTCCGATTTGTTGTCTGATGTCTGTCTGTTAATAAATGTCACGTGGAGACGTGACCGCTGTTCAGCGCTTCTAAAAGAATAAGGATTAGATGCTACAGAGAGACCTATAGCTAATACTTATCTTTATTGAGGCTGATACTTATCTTTAAAATACACTCCGAAGATCGGAGATTATATGCAGTGCTGTGACCTTTTATTAGATGAATAAAAACACAAATATAAGTGCCATATTGGTAAACATTGTATAAAAACTTAAAAATTGCCAAAACAGCACATCTGTCAAATATAATTATTAAGCAACACGATGGTCTATTTCAGCGGTTCCCAAACTTTTTTGACCGCGACCCGGTACGAGGTTTTAAATTTTTTCGCGACCCACCTTATGGAAAAAAAAACATTTATTTACAAAACAAATTTTATTTTAAAGCAGTAGCTTTATAGTAATAAAGAGTAATAAAGAGTATAGTATAGTAATAAAGAGTATAGTATAGTAACAAAGAATATAGTATAGTAATAAAGAGCACAAATACACACTAGAATAGTGATTAACTGACGTAAAAAACAATAATATGTACAAAAAAAATCTTTTTTGTGTTTTTACAATTTTTTTCGCGACCCGGCAAAATTTTTCTGCGACCCGGTGCCGGGTCGCGGCCAACACTTTGGGAAACGCTGGTCTATTTCAAAGTAGAAAAAAGTAGATAGCGCTGCGAACCGAGTACGATTTACACTGATCAAATACAGTATAGCGGGAAATTTAAAATAAGTTACAACTAGGGCATGGGCGTAGCAACTGGGTTAGCAAGTGATTTTTTTTTAAATATAAAAAAGGTTAATAAGATATTGAAATAAACAAGGCAGATAATACACTTACGTTATTTATACGACATAAATTCAGTTTAATGGGAAATTTGAAAAAGTTAAAAAAATATTAATTTTAAAAATTATATACTATATATAAAAAGAGAGATTTGGCTAAAAGAGTTTAAACAAAGCAATAAAACACACAATATATCTTCAGAGCTAAAGTTTCTTATTTAAATAATTATTGTAAATAAAAATTAAAAATATATGTATATATGAAGGTCTAAAAATTATATCAATAACTTCTTCTTTGGGAACAATCCGCTGGGCTGTCTTTTGGCCTCACATTAGTCCTTTTTCTTGATCTGTTAATTGTCAGCTGTCAAAAAATATTTATATGTCAGATAACCTAAAAAATATATAACTGCGTAAAAACAAATTACATGGAGAATTTTCTCCATAAAATCTACGCCAAGAATATAAATAAAAGTCTAAATATGTAAATAATAACAAAATATATGAGAAAAATTAAATAATATAAATAATATATATTTCCAATGTACAACACTGAACATCTGTCAACTTGGACTAAAAACAATATTTTTACAGTGTAATAGGGATGACGATCTAAACCAATCCGACGCAAGGACAAACAGCTCCTATCTTCTTACACACATTTTTCTACTTTGAAATAGACCATACATCAGATTACATGACAATATTAAACAAATGAATCATTAAGCCCGCTGCAACATCACGGAGATAAGCCACAAGATGGCTGTTTCCGTTGTCCAAACAGGAGGTGTTTCTTGGTGTACTAATAAAAGCCATAAAAATGAAGAAGTCAAATGGGAGATTACAGAGTGGTAACATTGAATTTATTTCTTTTAAATTTTATTTTCTGACTTTCTTACTTTTTTAGAATTGCTTTTTCACTCTAAATGTAATACCGTGAAATACGGTGTATTTCCCATTTAAGTAAGTATTGACATGAATTTTTGAATAACATGTCTTCCCAATTGCATGCCAAATATTTTAGTAGCAGTCGTATAAATTATTCTTTCATTTATCTCACTGCTAGCTGTTAGATGTCTTTGGAAGAAAACTTCAGAGTAACTCGTAACTCTGTCACCGAATAATCTTTTAACAGAATTCTAGAAGTTTACGAGTTCACAAAAACTTTATATGAAATATTATATTAAGCAAATTATTCATAATAATGACACAATAATTAAATTCAAAAGTGCAGTGGTGCGCATGAAATACGGCAGTGCGCCGGAAAGAAAAAAAAATAAATTAAAAAAAATGAAGCAAACTTTTGACAAGACCAAATTTTTAATTTGAATGAGTAATATTAAGTAAAGTCTTCTATAGAACTAATAATTTCTTCCATATATACATATAAGTAGTTCACTTTTGTAAGAACAAACTAAGAGGGAATTTCGTTTTCAATAGTTCACACCTTTGAAGCTGTATGTCATGTTGGTATTAAAAAAATGTCACTTTTTTGAAATGTCGATCCATTTGACATGTCATAATGAAAAATGATATCTTAATTATAGTGATCATAACCTTATCAACCTAAAGTCGGTTTTACAGTGTAAGGAATATTTTTAATTGACATTTAAAGTCAGTAACACACCATAAAAGTAACCAAAATAACCAGATCTAGTGTGTTCTTACAAAAGTGAACAGCTTATATGTACCTATGGTCTATTTCAAAGTAGAAAAAAGTAGATAGCGCTGCGAACCGAGTACGATTTACACTGATCAAATACAGTATAGCGGGAAATTTAAAATAAGTTACAACTAGGGCATGGGCGTAGCAACTGGGTTAGCAAGTGATTTTTTTTAATATATAAAAGGTTAATAAGATATTGAAATAAACAAGGCAGATAATACACTTACGTTATTTATACGACATATATTCAGTTTAATGGGAAATTTGAAAAAGTAATAAAAATATTAATTTTAAAAATTATGTACTATATATAAAAAGAGAGATTTGGCTAAAAGAGTTTAAGCAAAGCAATAAAACAAACAATATATCTTCATATAATAGCTAAAGTTTCTTATTTAAATAATTATTGTAAATAAAAATTAAAAATATATGTATATATGAAGGTCTAAAAATTATATCAATAACTTCTTCTTTGGGCACAATCAGCTGGGCTGTCTTTTGGCCTCACATTAGTCCTCTCTCTTGATCTGTTAAATGTCAAGTGTCAAAAAATATTTATATGTCAGATAACCTAAAAAACATATAACTACGTAAAAACAAATTACATGGATAATTATCTCCATAAAATCTACGCCAAGAATATAAATAAAAGTCTAAATATGTAAATAATAACAAAATATATGAGAAAAATTAAATAATATAAATAATATATATTTCCAATGTACGACACTGAACATCTGTCAACTTGGACTAAAAACAATATTTTTACAGTGTAATAGGGATGACGATCTAAACCAATCCGAAGCAAGGACAAACAGCTTCTATCTTCTTACACACATTTTTCTACTTTGAAATAGACCATAGGGAAGTTTTTTTCTGGATCGCCACGTGACCGATATATCGTTTTTGTCGCCAATATTTTAGAGAACTCTTACTACGTACACCTTAATTTTTAGAGTTTGCAAAACTAGACTACCTTGGAAACTTGACCTAACATATAATTTTTGTCTTTAATCTTATAAATATAATATAAAAAATAAATAAATAAATAATAAAAAAATAAAACAAAATTAAAAAGAAACACTAATGACATCTTCCAATGGTAATCGTCTGCTATTTTCTGCTATCTGCTGTTCATTGCTACGCTATTACAAAATAAATAAAATTATTAATTCACAACTGCGTGCAATCAAAACTGCTGAATAAATACATGGATAACGAGGGATTACTGTACTATTATTATTTCGTATGACAATGTTTAGGTTTTAGAGATTTTCAGGTCGCGACTACCTTCCTCTGACATGACCTAACGAATACTTCTTACAGTAGCTGAGACCACCGTGCTCTGTGAAGAATGCCCCATATTTCCAAAAATTAATTCAGAGATACTCATTGTAACTGCAATTGATAGAGATAGAGATACAATTTGTACTCTGCCCGTACTATAGTGCGTTCGAAGGTGAGTTTGCAGTATAGCTCTTATGGCAAATGGGAGCGGTGTTGCCAAATTTTGTAAAAGTGTCAAATGTGTCAATTATAATAATATGAAAAACTCGTATTATTTACAAAAATCAACTCTTATAAAACTCAAAATAACACTCAACAAAAACAAATGGCCTTTTGTAGAATACTGCGTCTTCACAGATCAGCACGTTTTAGAGCTGGCAACGTCGACTAACAAGAAAAGGATAGCGTCATTCTGTAAACCCATTAGAGAGTATGAAAAAGAACTACTCCATATGCCCTGTACTGCAAACTCACCTTCGAACGCACTATAGGTCGATCTAATAATTCCACACTTTCAAAGCAAGTGAGCTAACCACTACGTTACTGCAACCACAATTATATAGCTGTAATAAAAATTCAAATAAAACGTTATAATGTGACATTTTTCATATGTCAATTTATTTTTTTACCGTTTCTGGGTAACAAATACTTATTCACCAATCGGAGCACGGGAATAACTTACACTGCCCTTTATCTGAAGTGTCGTTGGCCAGATAAGATATTTTGGTGTTTATTCCGATGTTTATCGTATCCGAGCTTTATCCGAGCATTGTAAAAGCGATTTTTTGACTTTATACCAGGAATAGCGTTATCCGAGCTTTATCCAACAATTGTAAAAGCGTCCCCAAGTCACAATTTGCATCTTGGAAATGAGAACCTTTTGTTTTTAGGTTATCATTTGCATTTTGGAAGGTAAAGTGCTTTTGGTCAGCATTTGTTGCCAAGTAATTTACGAATCCCTACCCCCTATGAAACCAGACCCCTTATGTTAGTAATTTTCAAACTTTATGTCGCGGTTCATCGGAAATTGTGCCGTCAGATATTAGCATTAAGCCTTAAATCAAAAAATACATTCCTTAAAAATTGTGATCAACATTCTTCTTCAAAATAACACATTTTATAATAAAATATTTTTTCAATACAAAAACTGGTGGTGTCCCATGACAATTTTAACACCCTCTTCGGTTTAATACCACTGTCCTAGATGGCCGCAACTAATATGTTGTACACCACTGGTTTAGTAATTTACCTTGAATGATTTTCAGTTTCAAAGAATTATTCTCATTAATAACATAATATTTAGTTTAGAAATAAATTTGAATATTATTGTTTACTTTGTATATGGTATTTTAGATTGACATATCATTTAGTAAATATGCATTTAAACACTAAATTGAACAATATAATCATATATATTTGTATATATTAAAATTTATATATAAATTATGATAAAATTGTTGCAAATTTTAATCGAAATTTAATATTAACAAAATAAAATGGCCTGGAAATGATCAATGCAAGAAGTATAATAACATGTTATGAAGTATGAATTTTATGAAATTTCTGGATTTCGTGGGTATGTAGTAAGTGAACAAGACTAAGAGAAGGCCCGAATGCTGTTTGTGAAGGGGGTCTTTATAATATGATTCACGGTTGGTTGTATATATTAGTTCCTACAACTCCTTAAGAGCAGTAAAGGGCCTCAATAAAGCATCTCCATCTGATGCAGTTCTGGGGTAAGGTCTTGATTTCGCCCCACGACTTTCCCATTTCTCTCAATTCTTTGTCCACTGTGCGCCTCCATGTGTTCTTCGGTAGTCCGATTCTCCATTTTTCTTGTGGATTCCAGTGAAGGGCCTGTCTGGTTATATTGCGTGAGTCTCGCCTAAGTATGTGTCCATTTGCGTAAGTGTACCTCTTTTCCGATCTCGGACTATTTTGTTATTCGCCATAGTTCCTTCGTTGCTTATGGTGTCAGGCCAATGGATTCCCACTGTCTTTCTTAAGCATTTGTTAACAAAGACTTGCAGTTTATCGGTGAATGTTTCGTTTACCAACCATGTCTCACAGGCATATAACAGTACAGACTTCACATTGCTATTATACAGGGTGTTAGGTAAATGTCCGGCACAATTTAAAAGACAGTATGGTGACGTAGAATGCAATCGATTTTTCCTTTGCCAATTTTCTCTAAAATGTGAATTTCGTCCAAAAATAAACAAACAAAAAGATGCCCCAAATTTAGAAAACCACTGACTTTTTTTAATTTTTCATATTAATCCAGAAGATATGTAGTTGCCATAGAGAAAAAATAAATTAATTGTGGTACAATAATAGAACATCAAAGTAGGTGTTTTTTTTTCTCTATGGAAACTACACAACTTCTGGATTAATATGAAAAATAAAAAAAAGTCAGTAGTTTTCAAAATTTGAGGCATCTTTTTGTTTGTTTATTTTTGGACGAAATTCACATTTTAGAGGATATTGGCAAACGAAAAATCGATTGCATTCTACGTCACCATGCTGTTTTTTAAATTGTATCGGACATTTACCAAACATCCTGTATACTCGGATTTTCGTTTTCTTGGTTAGGTGGGCTGATGACCAGAATTTGTTCAAAGAGGCTGAACGCAAAATAGCAAAATTGATAGCAAAATTTGGAGGTTCGGTCTATGGTCGCATCTTGAAGGTGAATATTCCGAGTATTTACGATGTTTATGCGCATATCTTTTGTTCTGCCCACGTTGATCTTAAGCTCTGCTTTATGAGCAAAGATGTCCAGATCGTTCAGTTTACTTTGCATATCTTGAAGTGATTGGGCAAGTAGGAAGAGATCGTCAGCGTAGTCCAGATCCTCTAGGCGAGTGGTAAGGTCCCATTGGATGCCTCTTTGCGAGGAGTTTGCTGCACGCAAGACTGTATCTGTGGTGGTGAGAAATAGCAGTGGGGACAATACGCAGCATTGCTTCACTCCCGACTGTACGTGAATGGGACTGTTTACTTTCCCACGGTGTACAACTTTGCATGTTGAATTAGAATACATGCTTTTAATAAGATTTATTATATTGATCGGGATACCATTTTTTTACCACGGTTGGTTAACTGATTTTTAAATATTTTATTGTACTTCTGGTACTTACTTTGAGGGGCCTTCCACATGCTTTGTTTCCAAATTTCGCTAGCGGATTGAGCCTGAAACCCCCTATATTCGTCAGTTGGTTGCTACGATTCATTACAACTTAAGAATAAGGGTGTTTTTGAATTAAAGTCTGCATTTTACTTAAACCACGTTTAATGATAGTTTAGAAGTTAAATTTAAGATACATTGTTAGACAAACTTACAGTTAATGACGGCTGCAATATGAGACCCTAAGGTATTGTGATCATACCGATTTTGACATTTCGAAATTTCGATGGATCTCCACGAATTGAGGTCCCTACATAACGTTTTGACTATTTTTAGCATGATGTCTGTCGGTCTGTCTGTCCGCCCGTCTGTCTGTCTGTCCGTCTGTCTGTCCGTCTGTCTGTCCGTCTGTCCGTCTGTCTGTGTACACGTGCAGAGCAACTTCGGCTAAAAGGATTTTTATGAAACTGCATAGTTAAGCTTTTGACTTTAATGACACGAGTTGATCAACTTTTGGTAAAAATCGGTTGACTAGAAATAGGAGTTTACTCGTGTCGATTTTAAGATTTTTGCGAATATTTAGCAACAGAAAAATATTTCGAAAAAATTTATTGAACAAAAGTTGCTATAAATGCAATAACTAATAACTTTTATTTGAGACGTTTTTTGATAAAATGAAAAATTTCGAAAAATTTTTGTAAAATTTTTTAAAATTTTACTCTCAGTTTTTATCGACCGTCAACATATATAAACTATAGGGATAATGGGAATAAACTATAGGGAGGTAATGTGATCATACCGATTTTGACATTTCGAGATTTCGATGGATCTCGACGAATTGAGGTCCCTACATAACGTTTTGACTATTTTTAGCATGATGTCTGTCGGTCTGTCTGTCCGTCCGTCTGTCTGTCTGTCTGTCTGTTTGTCCGTCCGTCCGTCTGTGTACACGTGTAGAGCAAATTCGGCTGAAAGGATTTTTATGAAACTTTATATTTCAGCTTCTGCCATCAATGGCACGAGTTGATCAACTTTTGGTAAAAATCGGTTGACTAAAAATGGGTGTTTACTCGTGTCGATTTTAAGATTTTTGTGAATATTTCACAATAGAAAAATATTTCGAAAAAAATTATTGACCAAAATTTGCTATAAAAGCAATAACAAATAACTTTTAGTTTTGACGTTTTTTGATAAAAGGAAAAATTTCGAATAATTTCTGTAAAATTTTTCGAATTTTTTCATACTTATAAGTAACGTTTCCATGGTCATGATAAATAATATCTCTGTTAGAAAATATTAGGCCAAGTTATTTCTACTCTGCTGCTAGAATGTATTTTATATAAGTACTTTACGATAGCGGTCGGTCCTGTGGTGGCCACAGCTTATTTTTTCATACTTATATAAGTCTCAATTTTTTCATACTTATGTGTAACGTTTCCATGGTCATGATAAATAATATCTCTGTTAGAAAATATTAGACAAAGTTATTTCTACTATGCTGCTAGAATGCATTTTATACAAGCACTTTATGATGGCGGTCGGTCCTGTGGTGGCCACAGCTGATTTTTTTTGTTATAAAAAAAAAAGCTCTCCAATTCATAAACAGAAACCTTTTATCCCGTATCTCTAAAAATGCGTGTCTGATCCCTTATAACTTGAATTAGTCCCAATGGATAATTAATTTAAACTGAAAATATATGGCCGCGTATGTACATCCGTATAAACATTCGACTATGTACTTGAAAAATAAAACAAAACAAAAAAATGGTGAAAATATTTTAAACAAATCATATAATATACGATCGTAAATTATTAGGTTTGAAGACAGGGGGGGTCTTCAAACTTTAAACTAATAAAAGGTCACTGATAACTTAACTAATCTTTCAGGGTGTTTATCTTAAAATAATATTAATTTTTATATTCAAATAGTTTGGTTATTTATAACTAATTTAATAATTAATTTTAAATAATTTATTTCTGAAATTACCGTCCCAACAACTGGATTTTTGGGACAAATTATTTGCCATAATGGCGTATTAACGAATATTGTAGCATTTTATTGCAAAATATATCAGCACCTCAGAGGTAACTTGTATTAAGTCACAAATGATAAACAGCTCAGAAAAGACGATTTAAGATTGTTTACTTCCTTGCGTTGATCGACTTGATACAGTTTTAAAGCAACGTATATTGAAACTGGCTAGAGCTATAGTTCCAAATTATTTTCCAATCGACGGACTATAAAGTATTAAGTCACTTGGTACTAAAATGTCATTTCTGATAAAAATGTGACTTGATACAGTTTATCTCTAAGGTGCTGATATTTATTAAGATTTTTGTTAGGGTAAAACAAACTTGATAATTAAAAAAAAAAAACACCACACTATCCAAGACATATAGTAACAACTTTTTCATTTAAATCATTTATAATACAGTATGTTCCAAACGGTTAAGCGGAACTAAATGGGAATTTAGTTCTTTTAGGTTGTCACGAGAAGGGACCTTGCTTGGGTTATTTCATTTTTCACGTTGGGATGTCAAAATTTAAATTTCCAACAATGAAACCATGGAAACGAATGACATATGTCAAAATTAAATATTTTTTTTAGATATTTTAATGACAAAAAAATAAATAAATGGGGAATTTGTATTAAGAATGACACATAAAATCAAAATATAAAGAAAATGATATTTTAAAATGATATTAACCTTAACCAAAAAATGTTTATTGTAAGTATGATTTACAAAGCTTAAACAAAACGGCCGAAAGGCACGATTTAAACGATGAAAGTAACTAGATTGCAAAATCTAGTTCCGCTTAACCGTTTGGAACAGACTGTATAATATAAATGTAAAATAGTTTTTGTATTTTTGACGTTTAATAATTCAATTCACAATAACAACAACATAAATATCCATAGCAACCCTTATCCCTTCGCACTAACAAACTGGGCACAGTGGCGTCCCGTTACAATATTCATTTGAAACTCGTTATTCTTCCGGCAATCTATGTATTAAAAGCTTTAATTTAATAACCTACATTAATACAATGTTTCGTAACTGCACACCTAACTACCGCGGTCGCGGTTACGGTAAAGTCGTGGTAAGTTGTGGTTACCCAGTGGTTACCTGAAAACGAGTTTTAGTTACGGAACGATAGTCACACTTCACAGTTGATAAAACAGACAACTGAACTGTCATTTTATGTACGTTATAGGTTATAGATATTCTCTTACAAACTTATTAATAAAAATATTTGTTTTAGTACTTGTTTACAATGGCACATTATATAAGAATATATAAGATTTTTCCCGATATTATTTTTCACGACATCGATCAATATTACTAAAAATCAGTTACGTACACCCATTCTTACTGTTTTAATTATAGACTATAGTAAAATAATATTATAATTTACTACTTGCACTACAAAGAAACGATTAATTCCCTCCACTTAACTCTCGCCTTACTGTAATTGTTTTGAAATTTCCGCCTTTTGTAGTTTACATTAGATCTGAAGTTTGTAGTGGGAGGAAATAACCACACTAACCGCATTATTTCTACGGTTAGTTTGGTTACAAAAAAGTAACCAAAATTTTCAGTAACCGCGTTCCGAAACCTAACAATTTTCCTGAAAAGGTTAATGTCGTACACTTTCGGAACGGGAAACTTCAACCGCGGTTACTTTCGTCGAGTAATGGAACATTGTATAAATGTACAATACATGCAAGAAAAAATACATCATAATATTTTATTTTTTTCCCATTTTATTCTTTGTGATTTGTTTGTTCTTTTTGTCGATTCATCAAAGTATTTCTTATAATTGTTTCTTAACAGGAAGTAACAAACAAATTGAAACTCGACACTTCTGTTTTCTTGTTTGGAAAAATATCTTTTGATCAAGTAATCATATCGTGTTGAATCAAATAAACATATACTTTTGTTCTGAACTTCTGAATTGTAAGTTCAAGTAAGTTTAAATGATAATTAGATATCACAATGGAGTTAGCTAACAATAATTCAAGGAAATTTATGGTTTATCTCGTGATCTGAACTTTGAGTTAATCAATTCATTGCCAATGTTATGGTTCAGTGATTTTATTTGGGTAAACAATACATATGGAGACTGATTGAACATTTAATTGGACGTGAGATCTGTTTAATTTAGATAAATTTACAGGGCATCAATAAGCGATAAATTTAACATGTACAGATCATATCTAGTGCTTTGGTCGTTCATCGTTTCACTTGATGATGATGGAATGCCAACTGGCACACGGATTCTATACAAAAATTGAATCATTTCAGACCGCAGCAGATCATGGTTAACCGCGGCAGCTCCAAGATAGCAGCAAAAATAGCCCACTGTTTTAATTCGAATACCTAATACCATTATTTAAGTTTCTAAATATGTGCAGTATTTTTTTTTTTATATAGAAATGTTCATTAAGATTTTGAAAATTGTGCCTTTGGCTTGTTTAAGTCATATGCTCCGCCCCTCTGGTTTCGTATACATGACACATAGAATGAAAATAAAATTTCAACAATTCCAACTGGTTATTAAATTTACGCTCTTAAAAATAAAATGCAACATTACCCAAAATAATTGCGTAGCAAGCGAGCAAGCTAACCATTAGACCAGGATACGCCTTCTAATATAGTGTGTTACATAACTATAACTTTTCTACATCATCAACCAAAAAACTATTTTCCGAAAACATCATGTGATCAAAAATTCCTGTTGTACTATTCCGGTTCATACCAATGAAGATTACTTAGAATTTTTTCAGATTTCTAGTTTAAACTGTCTGGGCTACAGATGTGGGACAAAAATTTTTTCGTACAATTTTGGCTAAAATCGCATTAAAATAATTTATTTTTCAAAAATAAAATTTTGATTGTTAATCCACGTATTAAGGGCTTTCATTTGATACCCTACTCAGAATTTTATTTTATTTTTTTTTTCGGTCAGTACAGATTTGTTTATATTTTTAGGAGAGATGTTTTAGTATTTTATCTATGTACGAGTCAAAGAGTTGCATAAGCATCTCAAATTTCAACTCTCTAAGTTTAGCCGTTTGACTACAATTTTTACCGAACAGACTGACAGACAGACATACAGACGACAAAATGACGGTATAAGGGTTTTTTTGGTCATACCTACAAAACCCTAAAAAATACTAACGAATAAACAAAAAAAAAAGAGTGTACATCGATTTTATCATAAAATAATAATTGTTAACTAAGTTAACCAACCATGTAGGTATTTTAGTTCTGGCGATAGCAATTGGTGACAAATTATAATGAGCAATCTATAATTTAAGCTTTGAAGGGGTTATCCGTGACTGTCATTTTTGTTACTTCATAAATCACTCATGAAATATTTGACCCACAATTTTGAGCTGCAAAATTTAAAATTCATTTTACGCCCCAAAGTCTGATGCTCATCAAAAATATGAACACTCTAAAAGTGTTCCACTTATCTTAAACGATTAAGAAACGTTTGTCTAAAGAACTAATGTAGTTACGTCTTAAAAATTACTCCCCAAATGCACCAAACTATTACATATAACTAGCCCGTTTTATATAAATATCAGAGAATTGCTGTTAAGAAACCGTGAATTGGAAACCACTCACTTCAAATCAAAGTTATCAATCAAATCGGAATGAGTCTAACACGATATTCATCGGCTGACGCACAACAACAATCCTGCCCTGTCAGGAGACAAGTAAGAAGATGGAGACGAGCGTCCTTGCTGCCTGAAGGCCGCTGCGTCTTGTCGCTCGCACTTGATAAAATGGATAGGAAATGTTTAGGAAAAGATGTGGGTGGCTGTCAGGAATAAGACCGAATCACAAAACGTGAAAACCTTAAAGTGTTGAAAGAGATGTTACTCGTTAAGATTCTTTAAAACGTAAATAAGTTTTAAAGTAAATTATAAAATGTATGGATTTTAAAGAGCAAGACAATTCAAAGCAGATTATAAAAAACTTCAATATCATTAACCGAACGACGAAATATTTTCGTGGGACATGTGAAAATAAATTTTTACATGAATGTTATAAATGCGTCAAAGAGAAATTATATTGCCACGCAAATAGTGATATGGTTCATAATCACCATAATAATGTAATACATAAAAATAATAAAATTTCACACGGATTAATATATATTTCCAACTCAAAATTGTGCCTTATGCCAAATAATGTAATACAACATAAGAAAATAAATTTTACAAAACGAAAATAATATTGACATAAAAATAATGAAACGATGAACATCATAATAATGTTATACACAAAAATAATACCAGACGGACGTAGTGAAATGAAACTCTTAATAATTACTCCCTCCTTTCGAAAATATGATATATTTTACTTTAAAAAATCAGTTGTGGGCACCACAAGACCGAGCGCCATCACAAAGGACTTGTTTAATTTATGCTACTTTATCTCAAATAATGTCTCAAATAAAAGTTGTTAGTTATACTTTTGGCAACTTTTGTTAAATAAAGTTTTTCGAAATATTTCTCTGTTGTGAAATAATCGTAAAAATCTTATTACCGGAACGAGTAAACTACCATTTCTAACTATCCGATTTTTACCAAAAGTTCAATCAACTTGTGCCATTGATGTCGAAAGCTTAAATATGAAGTTTCATAAAAATCCTTTTAGCTGAATTTGCTCTGCACGTGTACACGGACCGACAGACAGACTGACAAACAGACCGATAGACATCATGTTAAAAATAGTCAAAACGTTATTCGTAGAAATCCATCGAAATCTCGAAATGTCAAAATCGGTATGATCACAATACCTCCCTTATATAAGTTGGCGGTCGGTAAAAATCTGGGATTAACGAAAGTACAGTCTGTTCCAAACGGTTAGGCGGAACTAAATGGGAATTTCGTTCTTTTAGGTTGTCACGAGAAGGGATCTTGCTTGGGTTATTTCATTTTTCACGTTGGAATGTCAAAATTTAAAATTCCAACAATGAAACCATGGAAACGAATGACATATGTCAAAATTAATTTTTTTTTTTTACATATTTTAATGACAAAAAAATAAATTAATGGGAAATTTGTATTAAGAATGACACAAAATATAAAGGAAATGACATTTTAAAATGATATTAAACTTAACCAAAAAATGTTTATTTTAAGTATGATTTACATAGCTTAAACAAAACGACCGAAAAGAACGATTCAAACGATGAAAGTAACTAGATTGCAAAATCTAGTTCCGCCTAACCGTTTGGAACAGACTTTAATATTATCTTGATCGTTTTTGGTTTTTATTTCTAAATAAGTGGTCGCTAGGCAACTAATAAACAAATGGCGCGTAAATAGTTTTCCATATGTAAAAGTAACTCGCAGAAAAAGAAAAAAAAAAAAAAAAACGCGTATTTTAGACAAATTAAAGTGATGGTGAATTTTGATCAAAATTGTGTTGAATTGAAAGGAAGAAGTTCCAAATCGACTTAAATCACAACTGCCAAATAGTGCAGATCTTAATCCATTGGATCTTAACTTTTTCAATTTTATACAATCCTTACAACATACAGCTTCACACAGGTTCAGGTTCAGGTATGTATGAATACGAACTGATTGAATAAAATGCATTTAATGCAAGTTGTCTAGAAGCAATCATGTTAGCAAAAGGAGGGAATTCTTATAAGATTAATAACGCACAACTTAACACACATTAATAAGGCAAAACTTTATCGTAAGGGACGATTACAAACAACATTATCATGTTCCATACAAGCTGTGGAGACAGCTACGTCTTTGTTAATTTTACTAGATATTTGTAACTATTTCATGAATATAATTATTCTGATTAATTAAAATGGTAAATGTATATCATATTTTCGGTCGGAGGGAGTATTAACAAACTGCTATAAAAGATTTTAATATTGATAAAAAAAATATGTATATAAATAAATAATAAAGATAATAGTATTTATTATAGAGTTTATTAATATTTATTTCATGTCATAAAAATCAACAGTTACAAATTGCAGCATTATATGTTCATTAATTATGCAGCTTTACCAATCAATTATTATAAATATTTATAAAAAAATACAAAAAATAACTACAGACTATTACATAAATTGTTACAACATTTATTGTACCGTTAAAGCCTTCTTAGCTTTTGAATGTCTTCTTCGTTTCCTTTTTATACCAAGCAACACATTTTTTACTTCTTCTGGCAGTAATATTAATTTTAGCCTGATTGTAATACCACTATTTTTATCATTATTTAATCGACATTTTATGAGAACATTCCCTTGCAAGTTAATAATAAACAATTAAAAAATAAGGAAAACAAGAAATGGGTTTTAAAATCAATTAGTGCCAAAATTAATTCTAATATAGTTGAGTGAAGTGGATTCTCAAATAACCGCTTGAAAACAACCGCACCTTATTAAAAGCTTACAACATTCTGAACCTACAGAATCATTAATAACATATAATGAGTGCAAGCTTGTTATTTCAGGAGCCTAACCTACTATTCCCACTGGATTTCAATATGCAATTATGCAAACAAAATGCAAAACGAAGGTTTTTCCCTAACAAATAGTAATTACCAATTTTGTTGCTTCACTGCATAGCGTAACAGAATATAAACATTTCTGAAGTTGCCTAACTACTGTTTCTATTTGAAGCGCCTTTTTTCAAAACAGGATAATCGCCATTGTCGTAGCTATAACCAAGAATCTGTCTTTTTGTGCAGTTGAAATTGTAGCCAATTATGTCACCGAGTGCCGAAAAGTAGTGCTTGTTATTTCATATTTTGTTTCTTCCTTTGGGATGTCTGCCCACCATCATTCGGCCGATTATAAAAAGCTTATTTATCAAATAAATTTGAAAAATATAGAGATCCACCTCCATGTTCTCGATTATTATCTTCGGGAGTAGAAGAATCTTCAAGAGAAGCTTAAGCATTTTCCAGATTATCCATTGTCAATTATTTTATTTTTTCTGTTTTTATCATATCTGTTTTTTGTAATTTCTTTTTGAATCTTGCAGCTTGCAAAGAAGCCAAACGCAAACTTATTTTCCAAATATGCTGAAAATGTATTCTCATCTGTCATTTTTGTTAATATAATAACGAAAGTTTTAAACATGTTTGGGTCGCAGGAAATGTTGTTGCGGACCGCATTCGGTCCACGAAGTGTAGTTTGCCCACCTCTGGTATACAGTAATAAATCATGTAATCATACAAACCGTACAATCAGAGGTAATATACATGATAAACGCTTTATAGCGTGTGTAATAATATCAATTAAAACACACAGAATCAAGCACAAACGAACGTTTATTACAACGTCTATTTACAATTTGTCACATATATGTCATCATGTTATCGTAGCTATCGTAATATATTACAAAGGACGTCAAAAAAATAGTCCTGATCCTAACATGACCGTCCTGATCTTGCCGCGTCCTCACGGCATCATCTAAATTTAACTGGAAAATAAAACAACTTGCTATGCTTATACGGCCGTCCTGTTTCTACCACGTCCTCGGGGCATCTTCAGAATTTAATAACTGCAAAATAAATCAGAGGAAACGAAAACATAATGTTAGTTTTGACCATCTCCTTGAGGTTAGGTACTGACCATCCAGAGTTTCACTGAACTCTTTAAGGTCCTTGACCATCCAGAGTCAACAAGACAAACACGATCATTTTAGGTCCAACAACTCCTTGAGGTCCTTGACCATCCAGAGTTCCCCTGAACTCCTTGAGGTCCCTAACCATCCAGAGTGAAACAAAACCACCACAACTCCTTGAAGTCCCTGACCATCAGCAGAAGTAGTTTTGATCCTAACATACCTAATCACTAGCCGGCATTTTTCATATACATTCGGCCAATTGATCGGCAATCAGTCAATTTGCTTATTGGTGCAACCCTGCTTAACACAAATAAATACTAAAGCTACATTCACAGTTACCAAATTATACTCACAATTTAGAACCATAATCGAGTATTATATTTATACTTAGGAGAGCATTCATAAATACCAAATTATAATTATGATTAGTAAGTGCTACCATTTGTTGTTACAAACAAAAATTACTATTGCATGGACCCACCATTTACATTTTTAACATTATTTCATTTTTAAATATGCTAAAAAGGTCACAGTTTTTCATCTACGAATTATTTAGGCACTTATATGATCCATAATTATAGTTTTTTGCATGTCATATCTATTTTGACTTTTCAAATTTACTTATAGGTTAGCTTCTGTTTCTTTCTCGCTAAGTGTAAATCATAAGTATAAGTATAAGCATGAAGTTTGCAAACTTTTAAATTATACTTATAATTAAGACACGTAAGTACGTTAGTGTGAATGGTTACGTAGGAGGCAGTATGACAAACTTATAAGTATAAATCTAAATCATAAGTACAATTATAATTAGGGAAGTGTGAATGCTGCTTTACACAATAAAATCGCCAGTAAAATAAAAAAGAAAGTAAAAATAAAACTAAATATTATTTAAACGTCATCTATCCCACTTCTGATGTAAGATATTTAACAATTAAACACAGAAATAATGTTCAATGAGTTTAACGTTATTGATTCATTCTCCTTACAGCACAATATATCAATAGCGGCAAAGAAAAGCAATGTTCCTTATCGCATGAGTGTCAGCGGCCAGTTTTTGTTATCTTAGCAGTACTAGTTATCAAAACCAATTAGTAGGCAATTACACTTTCACGCCTTAACGATGCTACGTTTTGACAATAATGCTTATTTCTAACACTTCTTTTTAAACAGTAATAATCACGTTTCTAACTCTAGATAACATTTTCTTCGCGTAGCCCCAAGTATCACCGTACGTGCACCTTTGGGTACGTGTACGATACTTTGGAGACAACTGCCCAAACAAACTCATTACATATTTCCCTTAACATCTTTTGTTTTAATAGAATGTTGTTTGTATTCTGTGGAGTATACCGCTTTGCGATAATTTTAAAACTAGTTGTCCTTATGCTGTGTCACGATCCAGAACTTGAAAACTATTAAGAGGAACTCTACATATATTTATGGGAAGCACGTATTTCCTACTTTCCTGACCGATATTTCATCTCTCACAACCAAGAACTATTAATTTTATTAAAAACGTCTGATGTTTATATATCTGACATACATTAATTAATAACATGTAGTAAATACAAGGTGTCCCAAAAGAAATTTTATATTTAGTGGATCGATTAAAAAAAAAGTAAGCCGTATATAGAAAAAATGTTTATTAATTATTAAAATACACTTTTTGGGAATTTATTACTCGCGTTCTCGGCACTCATTTAATCGAACAGTAAAATTACTTATGACGTCTCGGCAGGTGGACTCAGGGATGGCTGCCATTTCGTGACGGATATTTTCTTTCAAATGCGCCAGTGAAGTCGGTTTATTGGCGCAAACTTTAGATTTAAGATAACCCCATAGGAAAAAGTCCATAGGGGTTAAATCTGGACTGCGTGGAGGCCAATTTATGTCACCTCTCCGGGAGATCAATTTGCCTGAGAAAATTTCACGAACACGTGGCAGAGACATATTGGACGTGTGTGAAGTTGCTCCGTCCTGTTGGAACCATGTTCTTTGGTTATAGCCAGGAAAGTTTTGCAGTTCAGGTACCAAGAAGTTGTCTAACATCTCCACATAACGCTCTGAATTCACTGTAACTGCACGCCCCCTTTCGTCTTCAAAAAAGTAAGGGCCGATAATTCCTCGCGCCGACATCGCAGCCCATACGGTCACTTTAGGCGAATGTAGGGGTTTCTGATGTTTGCGTTTCGGATTCGTTGCACTCCAGTAGCGGCAGTTCTGCTGATTTACGTGGCCATTAAGATGAAAATGAGCTTCATCCGAAAACAAAATGTTGGTAAACGTTGATAATCGCTCAATCACCTGATTTACGAAATTAAGCCTCTGACTGGCATCTTGGGGCTTTAATTCTTGCACCAATTGAATTTTGTAGGGGTGCAGCTTTAGGTCTTTGTGCATAATGCGATGTAATGATGATCTATGCACATTTAAAGCACTTGCGCGCTTCCGAATTAAAAGGTTCGGGTCGTCACGAACAGACTGATTAACATTCTCCACGTTTTCTACCGTTCTTGATGACCTAGGTCGCCCGGATTTTGATTTATCCAGCGTTGTACCAGTCTCTTCAAACTTTTTAACCCAATGTCGAATGAGAGGAATGCTTGGCGCATCATTTAAGTGGCGAAAATCTCGAATACTGCAGAATTTTCTACGCGCTACAGTCGCCGAATCACCGTTTTTGTAAAACTCTCGCACGCATAACGCGCGGTCTGCTCCCGAGAAACGCTCCATAGCGACTAAATTCCCAAGAGCCAGGCTACTGATTGACATAACCCCCGCGCCCCTCGGATACGTTGCGTTGACGCAGTAAGCTAAATAAATATAAAATTTCTTTTGAGACACCTTGTAATTAGCTAATAAATATTAACAAAAACTGATGTTAAGTGTGAATTTTCATATATTTAAGTATTTCGTCACAGGCGCGCAACCCTGAATTTTTCTTGTAAGGGGGCTCAGAAGACATAACTATTTTAAAACGGTAGTTTTTATCGGGAAATTTCTCAGCAACATGTGCTGGCCAGTAACTAGATACTTTTTCAAGTATCTAGATACAAATTAGATACTTTTTGAAATATGTATCTGTATCTGAATCTAGATATTTAAATTTAAGTACCTTGTATCTGTATTTCAGATACTTTGCTCGTTACTTTATTTTTATACCGTTAGTATAACTGATATAATAGTTTTATTATAAATTGTCATTTTTAATATCTTATTTTTGCTATAGACAAAATTCAGAAAACAAATGAAAATTTGACGTTTACTAATTAAATTTAAAGGAATGTCAAAAAAAGGTTATTCTCACTCGTTTTTCGTAGTTATTGAACGGCCGTAAAAATAGTAGGTATTATATGCAACACTTAAGGAAAATGGTGTTGGGAGGCCTTGGGAAAGGCAAATTACGGCCCAAAAGTATTCAGTGATTTAAAGTACACTTTGAATTTTTTTTGGAGGCATTTTGTCACTTGAGGCCTAGCTGTAGTCCGCCTCATCCAAGGGCCGGCCATGCTAGTGTTGATATTAAGTTTCCTAACTGAAATCAGTAAATCAGGAAATCAGTAAGTAGGTGTGTTTCCTAAAGGACGTAGAAAAACATTACTTTTTTGATATTCCATATAAATTTAAATTATAAGTGTCAGAATGTCAACTGAAATTTTGTTTATTAAATTAAATTCGTATGGAATGAAAGAAAAAAATTACCACATATTTCTATTAGTAATTTATTATTAGTGATCAAAATTGATCGTTACATCACACAAATTCCACTACAAAAATTAGAGATTGAAAAAAAAAAATTAAATTGAAGGGAACATCCCCTTATTAAGAACATAGCTGCGTATCTATAAGACTAACATTATTCTTATATGTTAATACATATTACTAAAATAATACATACGTTATTTCCTACAAAATACATGTGGGGAATAGGGTGGAAGCCAAGTCTTTTGTCAAAATAAAAAGTTTTTAAAAAATTAATTTTTGTTCGTTGTGATCTACATTAAACTAAATAATAATACTTAATTTTTTAAATAAATATTCTGAAATTCAATATTTTTTCCAAAATCTCATAAAAGTGTAAATAATAAAACAAAATTTGTGTTCTTGCATCTACGCAAGTTTCGTTCTTGAATCTAAGACCTTTCGTTTGGTGTCTCACATTGAATTTAAAAGTATAATTAATTTTCTGAACAGTACAAAAGAAGAAGAAAAATAAATGAAATAATAATCTGATAAAAATTGCGAGCATAATATTCAGGTTCACATCAATATATATTATTCGATTTTTTCAGATAATTTAACCAGCCAGTCTATGAAACAGGGTGAGGTACAATTTTTTTTTCTTCCATATCATGTGCAAAAACATGATATAAATAAATAAATGTGTTTATACGATGACATTTATAGGCTTTTATTTATTTATTTTTTTAAATAATACAAATTTTAATAAGATAAAACATATAAAAACAGCATTCAAATAATTTTTACCCACATTAACTTATGATAAAACTAGAATAATTACTCGTCAAATTCCTACTGGAATATCCTATAGCCTTTCTAAGACAAGTCCGTTTGATATTCGCCATTTCCAAAAATCAAAAGGAAGACTTCGAATAGGGGCGAAAGGCCTGCAGTTCTACGGTCATCACATCTACGCCTTATAAAGCCCAATTGGTGGAAGCTAAAAAAGCTAAAGAATCCAAAGAATCAAGCACCGAAGATGAAAACAGCGTGTCCTCTGGAACATCTGAATTGGAATTTCTCCCGGTAGTTTCCCCATCCAATGATGATGAAGCTTGGTGTATGTTTTGTGACAGGAAATTTTCGGATGATTCTAAAGGGGATCTTTGGGTCATGTACGTTATGTGCTCGGTGTGGGTCCATGTGGATTGTGCTGGGACTGAAAAGGACGTGTACATCTGCGATTTTTGTCGCTAAATGATTTAATTCTGTTATACATTTTCTGTATTTTTTTTAAATACATTCTGTATTTTTTTTTTTTTTAAACTAAATCCTGTAATTGTTATATTATACTTATACTTTGAAACTAATATAGATTATGTTGTCTCTGATTTAATACATTTTTCTAATTTTGTTTAGTGTTATTTTGATTATTTTTACAAGGGGTCCAATTTTGGCAACTATTTTTCAAATCGCCAAGGTGTAAGGTTTTTGAAAATATATTTTTTTTATACTAATTTTTAATTATATTTTCAAAAAGTAAAATGTAAATGATGCATAACATTATAAAGTAAATATTACAAGCTTTTAAAACATTATTTTTTACTATTTACTATTTTTTTAAATCAATAACAAAATGGGGCTCCGGTTTTGGGCACTTTCCTCTATAATTGGAAAAATCTTTAAATGTTACTTTAAAATTTTTATTGAAGCTTTTATTTGAAAGAGCAATACATATGGTTTGATCTCCCGCTTTGTACGCTTATAACTTAGTTTTTAACTTTAGTAAAACGGATTAAAAAGTTTCCTTGGTCGAAAGTGTCGTGCAACCCTTATTCTTTCATTCTCTTATTCTTTTTTATTTGTTCAAAACACCTATTCTGTAAAGTTTGTTTCCAACTTAATTAAAAAACATGATGTTTATAAATATTTAATATTTAACACAGAAAATACAGTCAAGTTATATAATTAGTGCTATTCTAATTATTCAGTTAAATTAGTGTTTCAAAATATGCTTTTCAAGAAGCTGTTTAAAATATAGACTGTTGATATTAGTGGGTGAATGCTTCCCGGAAATCCCGGGAAGTTAGTTTTTTTCTGAATCCCGATTCCCGGGATTCACTTTTTAAATCCCAAGTATTAATGGAAGTAAATGTATATGATGAACATGAAATTTCTTCATCTACTACTAATGAATCTTCGTCAAGGCACGTTTTGGAAAAAGCGATAATTGCATCCCATAAACCCATGGAAGAAATAAAAGCCGACAAAATATTATCTATTCAAAAAGAACTAAAACCTTATGAAGCAACAGGAACGAAGAGTCGTACTTTGAAACATATATATGATTACTTATTAACTATAAAACCGACATAGACAGTATCAGAACCAGTTTTTTTCAAATTTTATCAATATCGTTAACGCTTACCAAACCTCAAATGGAGCTGGGCAGGACACGTAGCAATACAGGACTCAACTAGGTGGGCGAATAAAATAGTCTATTAGCGCCCGTGGCAAAACAGAAGAAGCGTCGGAAGACTTCAAAAACGCTGGCTGGACGATATAAAGATCTACGCCGGGAACCGCTCAAGATAAAGATGCGTGGAATAAGACGAGAAAGGCCTATATCGAGCAGTGGATGAATCGATGAATGCAGGCTGAGGAGGAAGAAGATAGGAAGAAATTTGAGTTCAAAGATTCTTCATCTTTGAACTCAAATTTTAAAAATTATTTTCACACCGCGCACCATTTTGTAAATGTCCCTTAAAATTTAATTTGAAACTTATCGTGCCATTGAACGTTCTAATCACCTCAATTGAGAACCACTGATCTAGACCAGTGTTCTTCAACCTTTTTGCCCCTGCAGACGGTGAAAATAGGATATATATTTCGCGGACCGGCCGAAAGCTAAGACACAAATAAAAACTAATATAGAGTAGTATTTTATTATTACATAGGTGTATGTTTATACAGTTCTTAAATTACATATTTTTAGTGCGACATCTGCTGCTGCTTCTTTGTTAAAAAATTTGATATACGTTGCTGCAGAGTTGTTTCTGAAAAACGAAACGCTGCGTTATCATCCATTCGATTTCTCTGTTTGTTTTTTATTATTGACATGGCTGAAAAAAAAATTCGCGCAAATAGGAAGTCAAAAAAATGACTAATAATTCGATAGCTTTATAACTCAAAGATGGATATTCTTTTTCTAGCGATTTCCAAAATTGAGACAATGTTTGCATTTTATGTCTGGACACCAGAGTGACATCAGAAGACAACTCGATCAGCTTTTCTTTTTCACGAGGATCAAGTGCACATGACTTTATATCTTCCAAGAATGGATTATTAATCCAGAGGTTACCTTTTCGAGGATCCTCATTTTCAGGGAAATAATTATTAAAATTTTCAGCTAATGCTCTTAAATGTTCACTTATTGTTGAATATGACTCCCTGGTTGACATCAGCAGCAATCAAAAATTCTTCCGAAAATGGAACATTTCTATATCTTCCTCTTATAAGCCACTATTCCAAAGAGCTAGCTTCTTCAGAAGTATCAAAAACAGCCGATAGAGACAACGCATCTAGCGGCATTGGTATAGTAAATATTAAATAAATCATGGTTTGGACAAAAGTTAGTTTCTGAGTTGACTAAAAAATGTGTTATATACTCGTGAATAGAAGTGTGCTTCTACATGATTCGGTAAAATATTTCGCGGACCGGCAGGAATTTTGTGTGGACCGGCACCGGTCCGCGGACCACGGGTTGAAGAACGCTGATCTAGAGTATATTAAATTAGGAAGTTATCATTGAACCATTTTCAGTTGTATACATTTCTATAACAAAACCATTCTGACGGGTACAAAAATAGAAACAAAGTTTTTTTTTAAGTTATTTTTAAAATAATGTTATTAAAGTTTTAAATAAAAAAATAACACGGAAAATATTATAATAATAAAACATTTAAAAACATTAATTTTGTTTCCGAACAGCTGTTTGGTAAAATTTATAAAATATTCACGCACACACACGAGGTTAATTAATCAAATGAAGCAACATGTTTTCCGAAACAAAATCCAGCGGCAGTTTGTGTTCTTGTTTGAGCGTAAAAATATATTACGAGGGCGCATTATATATTCATGTTAATTGTACAAACATCTTTAACACGACCGAACGTGTTACGCGTTTCGGTCCTGTAAATTATTTACTGGGGTTCGAAAATCGCTCATGCAAAATGGATCGGAGGTTGCTGCCCAGGATTCAACAATTGATTAGTATGGTGGTAACAAATGCATATTATCATCACAACATTTGGATTATTTTGTTTTGTTTTATTTATTTATTTATTTATTGCCAATCATATATAACAGCTGTGGCCAAATTAATAGCAGTGGCCACAGCATCCACATTTTTTATAAGATTTGCTCATAATTTCTACATTTTTAGTATCAAAAAGCGGCAACGTCATCGTTCTACCCTTTCAGGACAACAATAACTGTTTTCAACAAAAAAAAAAAAAATTAAGTGAAGTAAGAATTTTCGCACATTTTAGAGTTTTGCAGGTATATAATAGATGTAAGAAGCCAACATAATACTGGATGTCTAGGTATATTTATTACTTCCAAATCAACAATTTTTTTGATAATCACTTTTATTCGTTATTTGAGAACTAAGAGCTTCCATTTAATTTTTTTAAACAAAATTTAAATAATTTGCCAAATACTTGAGCGTTTTTTTTTTCTGCATTTGCTTCGTATTAGTAATGATGAGAATTAGAAATTTCTGGAACCGGGTACCCGCCACAATTACCCGGTTAGTACCCACTACCCGTTAGTTACCCACTACCCATTAATTACCCGCTACCCGTTAATTACCTGTTACCCGTTAATTACTCGTTACTCGTTAATTACCCGCTACCCATTAATTACCCGCTACCCGTTAATTACCTGTTACCCGTTAATTACCCGTTACCCGTTAATTACTTGTTACTCGTTAATTACCCGCTACAAAATTTGGAAATACTGTATATTTTTCAATTTTGTCAATTTCCAAAATATAAGTGATGAGCAAAAAAAAAGGTCCTCACTTCACCTCACCTAGTACCTGTTAATTACCCCGTAAATAATAATATTTTTTTAATATTTTTAATTCCAAAAAAATGGCACTATCTTAGCTATAAATACAAAAAATCCATAACATTATTAGCCATAATTTAACCATGAATTAAAAAAATTATAAATTTTTTCTAAAACACAAATACTGCCATATTTTTCAAAAACACAATCTGATCAAAAATTCCTCTCGTATGTTTCCGGTTCAGATCAATATACATTACCTATAATTTTTTCAGATTTTTGGTTTAATCCTTTTTGGTAAAAGGGTGGGGGACAAGACCTTTTGCATATTTTTTTTCGAAAAATTTATCTGGTCAAAAATTCCTGTTGCACTATTTCGGTTCCCATCAATGTTCCTTACGGAGATTTTTTTTAGATTTTTAGATCAATCCCTTTGGGAAATAGGGTTGGGGACAAAAGTTTTTTGACACATTTTTGGTAAAACTCCAATAAAGAAATATTGATTTTTCAAACATAAAATTTTGTTTGTTGATCCACGCATTAAGAGGTTTCATTTGGTATGCCAATCAAAATTTTAAAAAAATATTTTTTTTTAATTAAATACATATTTGTTTATATTTACTCCGCTCTGTATTTTTTTTTTATTCCTCTATGTTTTTCCTATATGTGGGTCAAAAAGTTGTACCAGTATGCCAAATTTTAAATTTATATGTTCAGCCGTTTGGCTACAATTTCTACCGTACAGACAGACGGACAGACACATAGAGACAGACAGACAGACAGACAGACAGACAGACAGACTAGACAAACAGACAGACTAGACAGACAGACAGATAGACAGACAGATAGACAGACAGATAGAGAGACAAACGGACACATGAGTGACGTTATAAGGGATTTTTGGTGGTCGTACCTACAAAACCCTAAAATAATCAGTAAAAATTTCGTTCTACCTATTACATTTCTCATTTTAAAAAATATATCCTAAATTTTAGCGAGTTTTACTAATTTGCAATATCTATAGTAAAATTTTGTTTCTTATACTGTAATTTTAGAGCCAGTCCTCAATATTTTTGTGAACTGTGTACTTTTAATCAACCCAAACTTGTTTCTTGAAGACGTAATATAAAACAAGTTTTCTAATTTCCACCCACATTCGTATTTTGTTTTTGTTTACAGACTTTTTCTAGAACATCAAGTGAGATCGCGTTATCAGGGATGTAAGAGTACATAGTGAAGATTGACATGTGTAAACACGTAATGTCGCTTCTTATTCTTGAGCTCAGTTTTGCGACATTTATGTTGATTGATGATGCGAACTAAGTAAACGAACCTTGTATCTCATATCTTGTGTAACTTGTCAATATAACACATGTTACTTTATTAAGTTGCCATCAAATTTATAAGTGGATGGCTAGGTACATTGTAAACTGAGATGTTGGCTATAAGAATAGAAAATACACTTGAGAATATACTCTATTTATAGTATATGCTATTTTATTTTCCATTTATGATGTAAGGAAAGTCTTGTGTTGAGAATGAAACTTCTATATAAGAACTCTGGCAGTTCTTCGCGTTCATATTTTTGCCACATTAATTCGACTTTCAGCATCATCGAATCTAACGACTTTTTAAAGAAATTAGGTATTTCTCGATGTTACTTTATGCTGAGTGTAGCGCTTTTCAGCTAAATTCCGTGACTAAAACCGCTGCAGAATTAGTATCATTTATTTATTCATCTATCTATCTATCTATCTGTCTATCTGTCTGTCTGTCTGTCTGTCTGTCTGTCTGTCTGTCTGTCTGTCTGTCTGTCTGTCTGTCTGTCTGTCTGTCTGTCTGTCTGTCTGTCTGTCTGTCTGTCTGTCTGTCTGTCTGTCTGTCTGTCTGTCTGTCTGTCTGTCTGTCTGTCTGTCTGTCTGTCTGTCTGTCTGTCTGTCTGTCTGTCTGTCTGTCTGTCTGTCTGTCTGTCTGTCTGTCTGTCTGTCTGTCTGTCTGTCTGTCTGTCTGTCTGTCTGTCTGTCTGTCTGTCTGTCTGTCTGTCTGTCTGTCTGTCTGTCTGTCTGTCTGTCTGTCTGTCTGTCTGTCTGTCTGTCTGTCTGTCTGTCTGTCTGTCTGTCTGTCTGTCTGTCTGTCTGTCTGTCTGTCTGTCTGTCTGTCTGTCTGTCTGTCTGTCTGTCTGTCTGTCTGTCTGTCTGTCTGTCTGTCTGTCTGTCTGTCTGTCTGTCTGTCTGTCTGTCTGTCTGTCTGTCTGTCTGTCTGTCTGTCTGTCTGTTTGTTTGTTTGTTTGTTTGTTTATTTGTTTAAAGCATTACAAGCAATAAGCCTAAATAGCTCAATATTATACAAATATAAAATACATACTTAAACAAAACAGTACAGAATTAAATTTTACGATACATTAACTAATTGAGTTACTCTATTTTTAAATAAACGATGAATTAAATACATGGTGTCTCAAAAGAAATTTTATATTTATTTAGCTTACTGCGTGAACGCAACGTATCCGAGGGGCGCGGGGGTTATGTCAATCGGTAGCCTGGCTCTTGGGAATTTGGTCGCTATGGAGCGTTTCTCGGGAGCAGACCGCGCGTTATGCGTGCGAGAGTTTTACAAAAACGGTGATTCGGCAACTGTAGCGCGTAGAAAATTATGCAGTATTCGAGGTTTTCGCCACTTAAATGATGCGCCAAGCATTCCTCTCATTCGACATTGGGTTAAAAAGTTTGAAGAGACTGGTAAACGCTGGATAAATCAAAATCCGGGCGACCTAGGTCACCAAGAACAGTAGAAAACGGGGAGAATGTTAATCAGTCTGTTCGTGACGACCCGAACCTTTCAATTCGGAAGCGCGCAAGTGCTTTAAATGTGCATAGATCATCATTACATCGCATTATGCACAAAGACCTAAAGCTGCACCCCTACAAAATTCAATTGATGCAAGAATTAAAGCCCCAAGATGCCAGTCTGAGGCTTAATTTCGTAAATCAGGTGATTGAGCGATTTTCAACGTTTACCAACATTTTGTTTTCGGATGAAGCTCATTTTCATCTTAATGGCCACGTAAATAAGCAGAACTGCCGCTACTGGAGTGCAACGAATCCGAAACGCAAACATCAGAAACCCCTACATTCGCCTAAAGTGACCGTATGGGCTGCGATGTCGGCTCGAGGAATTATCGGCCCTTACTTTTTTGAAGACGAAAGGGGGCGTGCAGTTACAGTGAATTCAGAGCGTTATGTCGAGATGTTAGACAACTTCTAGGTACCTGAACTGCAAAACTTTCCTGGCTATAACCAAAGAACATGGTTCCAACAGGACGGAGCAACTTCACACACGTCCAATATGTCTCTGCCACGTGTTCGTGAAATTTTCTCAGGCAAATTGATCTCCCGGAGAGGTGACATAAATTGGCCTCCACGCAGTCCAGATTTAACCCCTATGGACTTTTTCCTATGGGGTTATCTTAAATCTAAAGTTTACGCCAATAAACCGACTTCACTGGCGCATTTGAAAAAAATATCCGTCACGAAATGGCAGCCATCCCTGAGTCCACCTGCCGAGACGTCATAAGTAATTTTACTGTTCGATTAAATGAGTGCCGAGAACGCGAGGGTCTACATTTAGACGATATTATTTTTAAGAAATAAATCCCCAAAAAGTGTATTTTAATAATTAATAAACATTTTTTCTATATACGGCTTACTTTTTTTTTAATCGATCCACTAAATATAAAATTTCTTTTGAGACACCTTGTATATTAATATTATTGCAATTGATGGAATTGAACAATTTAGATAATCTATTAGTAGAAGTATTGCATCCGTAGTTGGTTGAATGTTGCTGTTCTTGCAATAAGTTGAGGTTCCTCGTTGTTCTAGTAGGAGCTCTCAGGTGGAAGCTTGAAAGGATGTCAGGTACATAAGTTACTCCATTAAGTATTTTGTACAGCAAACAGAGATCGCATATATTTCGTCGGTATATTAGATGCATGATATTCAGCGTAGCGTATCTCTCATCCTGATTCATATCACCATACGGAATGCCCAGTTTAAAAAGAGCGTGTTTACTAAATTTACTTTCAACGCGCTCTAGCCTTTCACAAAAAGTAACTTGTTGAGGGGACCATATAGTGCTGGCGTATTCAAGATGACTTCTCACAAGTGAAAAGTATATCAACTTGATAGCATGGATATTAGTAAATTCTTTGGTTTGACGTATGATAAAGCCAAGCATCCTTAGCGATTTGACGGTGATGATGTTTATATGCTTCTCAAATGACAAACAGTCAGTGAATATTACACCTAGGTCACGTATTTCTGATACCCTTTCAAGTGTAATGCCATTAAGATGGTAAGAAATAGATGGCTTAATTCTTTTGCGAGAGAAGATTATCGTCTTACATATTGCAGTGTTTAGGCTTAAAAAATAATCCTTACACCAGCTTTGAATTGCACCCGGATCTGATTGTAGTTCAACTGTGTTGACAGCGTTATTAACTTTCAATAACAACTTCATGTCGTTGGCAAAAAACAGATATGACGAATATGACAATCTGAAGCCAATATCGTTCATGAAAAGTGAGAATAAGACAGGCCCAAGATGAAAACCTTGTGGTACACCGGAAGTAACAGATATTGCTTCAGAAGTACAATTGAATCTCTTAACAAATTGTTTCCGATCAGAGAGATAAGACTCGAACCACTGGAGAAGATTACCGCTGATGCCGTAAGCTTTTAATTTTGCTAACAAAATTCGATGGTCTACTTGATCGAAAGCTATGCGAAAATCGGTGTATACAGCACGAACTTCAGATCCTTCTTCTAAGCATGTTGAAATATAATCTTTATAACAAAATAAATTAGTGATCATACAAGTGATTTTGTCGTAATTTGCCTCAAATGAATACTTACTTTTGTGCAAATACAGGGAGAGAGAGAAAAAAAAAAAAAAAAACGTATAAGTCAGATTCCGCGGAAACAATAATTAAAAAAAAAAAAAAACTAATTACATACTGAAGTAATAGGTAAAATTTAGTTTAGTCATGATATAAGACAGAATTAGACAATTAGCAAAAAGGCATTCTGCTTTGGACACTCAGTCAATCGTGTTGACTTTTGGCCTCATTCATGTAAGTTCTCCATATTGATCTGATTGTTCATTGTCAGATCTTTCCATGTGTTTTATATATCAATACTTGTTAGATCTTCGGTTAGCTGATATCTCTATCTCTTGCGAGAGTATTCGCGGAAATTAAAAATAACTACCAAGGGATAAGAAGGTGTGATTGTTAATGTATAGATATTCAACATGTAATTCAAGTTAAGGTGTGATCTGTATACTCACATAAAAACCTGGTTTTTTAATAACTTTTAATTTTTTATTTTAAATTTTAAATTTTTATTTATTTATTTTATTTTTTTAATTTTAAAAATCCTATCTAAATAACAATAAATTATAGGGATCTGCGGTGTGCTGTAAGTGAACAGCTTGTATAAGCTGTTCACTTTTGTAAGAACACACTAGATCTGGTTATTTTGGTTACTTTTATGGTGTGTTACTGACTTTAAATGTCAATTAAAAATATTCCTTACGCTGTAAAACCGACTTTAGGTTGATAAGGTTATGATCATTATAATTAAGATATAATTTTTCATTATGACATTTGTCAAATGGATCGACATTTTAAAAAAGTGACATTTTTTAATACCAACATGACATACAGCTTCAAAGGTGCAAACTATTGAAAACAAAATTCCCTCTTAGTTTGTTCTTACAAAAGTGAACAGCTTATATGGAAGTAAAATATGTACAGTTGCTCCCGTTTTACCCATCGTTTTATATTTAGCTAAAATTTGATCACCATTGACAAAAAAATATGCTCTATTATTTTTTTACTTATTTATTCATCCCTTTATACGATGCCAAATATAAAATAAAATAATTTTTAGTAATTTTAATTTTTTACTACTCGTTCGCAGAACTAATGAAAATTTTTGCTACCGGTTCGCGTGAACCTGTGCGAATCGGCTGAATCCCACCACAGACTCTGATTCTGGATTTCTATTTAAAATTTATCAGTCAATTTCGAAATTATTTTTTGTAATATATTGAGATGTAATATTTACATTAATATTGGAATTAATAGTTTTTTATTTTATTTTCAGATGGAGCCATTATAAAAAGCAGTTCACCCGGTGAGTATCTACTGGCTGAATTAATTAAAATATTCTGTCCAGCGGCGATATCAAAATATTGCTTACTTTTATTTCCTGGTTATTTCAATAATGGAATATATTGCAGGTGAAATTACGAAAATATTTAAATAAAAGTTTTAATCATTTCCATTACGATAATATTTTTAATTCTATTTTAAATTTTAATTTAATTTACTTTTGAAATAAAAATAATTATGTTGACGTGGGTAGTTGTTTAAAATTTATGTCGCTATTTTTTGTTATACAAAAAGAAAAATACTACTGTAGCTTTAAATTTGCGGGCTTAGTGATTTATAGGATTTTGTAGATATAAAGAATTCATTATGTCGTCACTCATGCGTTTGTCTGACTGTACCAGATGTGCTACTTCGTACTCCCAAGGCCCGGATAGTAAATTTGAAATATAACCGCGGCCCGAACTTTTTTGTAAGGGCTCGTAATACAATAAAGTATTAGTAAAAAGTGGTTGTTTGTCTACATTGTTATAATGAACTTTGGGTCGATTATGAGAATCGTGTCGCGTTTATCGCGCTAAACAAGGTAGGTAAGTCTGCATCTGTCATTTTCAACACGTTTCCGGTAAACTAAAAATCTATAGTACATTTGTTTGTCGCACCATTCAAAGGTGTGTTGAGACTGAATCTCTTGGTAACCGCCCCAAATTGGGACGTCCGCATACCCGTAAGACAGATAACACTAGTAAACAAAAAAGAACTTATTTTTTGTGACATGGACAAAACATAGTGTATCCCACTAAAAATCTGACCCAAAAGCCGAATATGACCTTAGATTTTTTCTATCATCCATCATTATTTTGCTATGAGGTATTGTTGGTTTCTAACGAAATATAGCGACACGTATTATTATTATTACTAGCAGACCCGTTGCCAACAACGTTGGCAAACTGATATCGAATAAAAATCAATATAAGCAGGAATTAATTATTAAAATTTGCATGATTCTGCGTATATTAACAAAACAAAAACGTTTCTTGATTATACCTAGGAAATCTTAAAAAGCTGATTAATGCGTGTCGTTTAAAAATTAATATCGGGCCGGGTACGGCCCGCGAGCCATATGCTGAACATCAATGGTATAGCTGTTTCTGATTATACCTAGGAAATACTAAAAAGCCGCTCAATGCGTATCGTTTAAAAATTAGTATCGAACCGGATACGGCCCGCGGGCCATATGTTGGACATGAATGGTATAGTTGTTTCTGATTATACCTAGGAAATCCTAAAAAGCTGATTAATGCGTGTCGTTTAAAAATTAATATCGGGCCAAGGACGGCCCGTGGGTTCATATGCTGGACCTCAATGGTATAGCTGTTTCTGATTATACCTAGGAAATCCTAAAAAGCCGCTCAATGCGTGTTGTTTAAAAATAAGTATCGGGCCAGACGCGGTCCGCGGGCATAACGTTAATTGACACAACATTCTTTAATTAAGCCAAGGTATATACTGACTGGGGAGCTAAGAGCTATGTTCTCGCTAAGGCTAAACACATAGTGAAGCAGAGAGCAAAGCAGCGAAGAAAGCGGAGAGCAAAGCGGCGAAATTAAATAAATTAATTCCTGTTAACACGCGCATAGTGGAGCGTACTGCAGCGAGGTTATATCGTTGTTATAGTCGAGCAAAGCGACGCGTACAAACAATTTTGATTTCTCTGCTATCATTGTTACTAAAATAGTTGTTTAAAATGGATATTGAGGCATTTGCAAGTAGTAGAGGTATTTATAGTAGGTTCCGATTGAAATTTGTCCATTTTTTAACAATTTATGTTTTTTTCCAAAATATAATCAAATTCATGCGAAATTAGAATGAAACTTTTCTGGATGTTCGCGGAGTTACATATAGATATGATGAAATTCACCATGTATATGTCTACTTTTATTTATTTTGTGAACATTGCACCTTCTAGTGTGTTTATTTTTATTTTTTAGTAAATACCAAATTTTCAAGGAAGAGTTTTCTGTTAGTAAAAAATCCATTATAATTTTGTGAACTTTCTGCTCGATTTTAAACGCGTCACTATGTGTAGACACTCTTTTATAAGCGCGACATTCTTTCGCTGTTTTACTCTCCGCTTTCATCGCTGCTTTGCTCTCTGCTTCACTATGTGCTTAGGGTATAAGTGACCTGCTGTCGGAGAACGTCGCTCGGACTGGTGGGGAGCGACCGACTACACACCTCAAGCCCCGCTAGCACCAAGGAACTTCCGTTTTGAGTGCCGTTTCCCATGTTCATCACTTACTGCACTCCGATCTACTGGGAAGAAATGTAGATGAGAGTCCAGATGTTATTTTTTAAAGACATCCTACATCCCATTTCTTTGTAGGCATCAAGTAGTTTAGTCACGATACATATCTCTGTAATTTTCAGCTTTCACATTTCCAAGAAAATTTAAAACAACTGTTTTAAAAGCTCTCCAAGCTCTTATTTCAGCTGTATTTAGCATACTGTCTAATGCATCATCTTTAATTATGTATCTTATTTGTGGGCCCACAAATATGCCCACTTTCATTTTTGCTTCACTAATTCTCGGAAATTTTTGTTTTAGATACGAAAACCCTCTTCCGTTTCGATCCATTACTTTAACGAAATTCTTCATTTAGCCCAATTTAATGTGTGAAGGTGAGAAAGATATGTTTTTGTGATCGACCAGTTTACTTCTAACGTTTTTTAGTCCAAGAGTTAGTTAGTGCCTGACGTAGTGGCCTTAGAACTCAAAAAGTAACTTAGCGCCTTGGTTGAATTATTTTAGCATTCTTTTATACCAATCAACACGAGTCATTTTGAGCTTCGGCAAATTATGCGGAATCCATCGGGAACAGATCTTTTTCACAGCTAAATGTTGATGCAAAATCGAATGTATTTTTCTTTTTTTATTTATTTATTTATTATTAACAGCCTTGCGGCCAATAAAAAGACAAATACATACAAATTAAACAAACAAGATAAACTATACAAAAAAAATAAATAAAATAAAATAAAATAAATAATGAACAACAATAAAGAACATATAAAGTTTGAAATTGTCCTCAATAATACGATTATACAATTATTACATTATATGAAATAACGTTTTAATACATTATTGTAAAATAATGTGGTGACAGACTAAATTTGTCTATGAACAGCTGACCATTTCATATTAAAAGTGTAATCACAAGTAATGCAGTTATGAACAAGCTTGTTCACAGACTTCATTAATCTGTCACGCAGGTTAGAAACGTATTTCCTGAGGACAGTCTGCGATATGCCAAAGGATGGCTCTATCTCACGGTAAGTCACATGCCGATCTTCTTCAATTTAATACAGCAACTGATGAACAATTTCCAACCAGATTTGCAGCAAAAGTCTTCGCGGATTTAAAAGAAGAATTTCAAAAGCGATTTTCTAATCTTGGCATGAATTCAAAGGAAATTCGGCTGTTTCAAAATCCATTTGACTGCAACGTCGCCGACCTTTCAAGTCAGTTTCAAATGGAAATGATTGATCTTCAAGCTAATGATCAAATCAAGGAAGGAAACTTGGTAAATTTTTACAAATTTTTGGATGCAAAAGAGTTTCAAAATTTAAAGCAATTTGCTGGTAAATTTATTTCTATGTTTGGCACTACCTATATGTGTGGACAAACATTTTCCAGGATGAAGTATCTGAAATCTAATTACAGGGCAAATTTATCGGATGCTCATGATATCATTGCTTATAATTGGTGTTTCAGATTTTAATTCCAACTTTAAAGAAATTCTTTAGGAAAAAACACAGTTCCATCATTCCCATTAAAAATTGCATGAAATAATTTTCTAATTATGTATAATTTAGCCAGTATTGATGTATTTGTAACTTACTGTAAAAATTAAAATAATGCTGCTTTAGTCAAAATGAGATTTTTTAATTCACATATTCACGTGGCCCGCCGCAACTGGAGTTAAATCCCAATTTGGCCCTCGCGGCCATAAGTTTTGACACCTCTGGTCTATATCACTGTCTGATAAAGGTAACGGAGGAATTTCCAGTAGAAAAGCGTCGTTATTCTCTTGATGAGTGACCGCAGAGATTTTAAAGCTGTGTAAAGGCTATAGGCCAGTGATGGCGAACCTTTTGAGCTCGGTGTGTCAAAATTCGAAAAAAAAACTAGCTTAACTCGGGTGCCGTGTCACGTCTAGAAAGGCGCAAATAGCCTTTGTTGCTGTGCGCCAAAAAATTTAACTAATTAACCCACGTCTAGAAATATCCATAATTTTGTGATATTTGCAGCCCGAGTAAAAAAATAGTTACATTTTTGATATATTTATTTGTTAAAAGAGCTACAACAAATAAATCTCTTCATTAGTGACTTTTTTGTTGCTGATTTGCATTTGCTAAATCTTCAATTGAAGGTTGGTATTTCATGCACTTCAAGCTCAAGCAAGCGCTACTAACTTCATCTGTCAGTCGGTTTCTTTTATTGGTTTTAATATTATTTAACGCGTAAAATAAGATCTCACAAAAGTACGTAGAGGGAAAATTTTTGAATAAATACGTCGCTAGGTTAGTGCTAGGCTAATGCTAAAAGCGTCTGGTAATCGGTTCCAAGCGCTCCAAATTTCCTATTCATAGTGGCACTCTTTTTCATTCTCCAAACGATTTCTCTCCAGATTCTCAAGCCTAGACCTCAAGTCGAAAACACCTGAGTCCGTCCGTAAACGATGCGTGTCACCCAAAATGTCTTGGCGTGTCACCCGTGACACGCGTGTCATAGGTTCGCCATCACTGCTATAGGCGGTAATTTAGAAAACTGATTGGTGTTTTTTGTTTAAAATACATCTGTGTATTACGTACTAAAAGAAATTTTAAATATTTTTAAGCATCTTGTGGAATTTTATTGAAAACTTTGTGACAGCATTTATGGCAAGTAGGGTTGCCAGGTCGCCAAACCTAATAGCCGAACAGACCAGCCAGTTTGGCCGGACGTTTGGGTAAAAAAGCCGGACACTCTAAATTATTGAGGATTTTGTTTCTCAGTATTAATAGGTACGACAAACATTTTTTATGTAAAATCAAGCTTTTTGATTATTACCATAAATCTTGCTAAATTCTAATGAAAAATAGATAAAAAATAAATAAAACGCCAAATCAGTCTAAATAATGTATTATTAATCAGTCAAATAAAGTCATCAGTCAAAATTATATTCTAGATAAACATTTATCAACATTTTTAAATTCTTCTTAAATTAAATAAAGGCAATTGCACAAATAAGTCTTATTTACTTGCTATTACTTCCCAAAGCAAAGAAAATTTAAAAAAATCCAAACAAAACAAAAACAAAAAAAAAAACTTTAAGTTAAACAATAAAAATGATTATTCATATTTTTGGTTGGCAGAAATCTGCATTAAAAGCTCAGTTTCTTTCAAAATGCAGTTGTAAAAATCCTTTACGTCAAATGTTTTAAATTAAATTCTACTACCAACATTTTAGCTACAGTGTTAACATGTAATCTGTTGCGTTATTTTGACCATTGCTGACCTATCAAGGAAAAAACTCTTTCAACGCTTGCGTTATGTCCTGGGATCGCAAAGTAATAGTGACAAATAGTTAGGAATTCTGAAAAGCAATCTTGATTACTCATCGATTTAAAATAGGCTACCCATTTCTTGTGTGCTAACAGCTTCTTGAAATTAACGTTCTCTTTGTTATTGTTCAGAAAACTTTTAAGGTTTTGCAGTTGATCAAAACATTTGCTATCGTCAACTTTAACGTTGTTTTGTAATAGGATACTTGTACTTGTAATAGGATAGTATCGGAAACTTGATTCCATTCAGGAACATCTTTTAAAGTCATCCATGTGAAATGTTTTGTGTCTTTGTATAAGTTTTCAGTCCAAGATCGTAAATATTGTACTGCAATAATGTACATGTTTTTAATATCCTCTTTGAACGCAGTCACCTATTCAGAATTTTCGTTGTTGTCTTTGAATTTACGCAAAATAGGAGTCACTTTCAGTGGATAAAAGTCTTGTCCAATCCTTGCATTTATGCTATTCATTATCTCAGAATAGTTTTCCAAAACCTCATTTACAGAAACATCAGCCTTCTTTGTATCTTTGATGCGATTTTGATAAATGACCTTGAAAGAATAAACAGCCCAAGCCCAAAAATAGGCTTCGTTAAGGTCATTTTCAAAAAATTCTCTCAAGGTTCTGGATGCATTATTCTTTTCCTTTTTCAGAAAATATGACTTAAGGGGCTCAAACATTTGTAAAATCCTTTCTATTGCTGGGAAGAGACTCAGCCAGCGCGTCTTTGAATGATAAAGTATTTGTTTGAAAAGAATGTCTAATTCTGAGTTAATACTTTTGAGTTCCTCTGTACCGTACGTAAATGTAGCAAAATGGTTGTGAATCTGCATGACAATACTTTCAAGACACAATGGCAAGGAATAAAGAGCACTATGGACAGAATTATTGAAAATATGTACAACACAGCCGACTCCAATAATATTCTGATTATTCCTTAGAGATTTTAATTTAAAGAAAACATTATTTTGTCCTCCTCTGCCTTTGCCGCCAAAACTTGTAGCAGCATTATCAGCCGAAAATGCTACTAGTTTGTCTGAGAGGTTTTTGTCACGCAGTGTATCGTAGACGTAATTAGATATCGTTTCGGATATTTCATTTTGTTGTGATTGAATATCTATTAAAGAGACCTGAATTCCGTCTTTCTGATAGTCAAAATACTGAATTAGCAGCGGGAATAACTTGATAGCACCATGATTGCTTGCGTCAGTAAAAGCGCTTATGTATTGTATATCAGACAAGTCCTCCAATATATTTTTTAAAACATATGGCGCAAGAACATTTTTCAAAATTGCTTCTGCCTTTGTCCTCACACAGGTTACTTCTTTTGCAATGTTTGAATCAGCATAAAGGCACTTTTGAAGTGGTACTGTACAGTCTAATGAATTAAATGACTGATTGTGTTTTACCGTATGAAAAACTAAAGTAGCCTCAGCCGCTTGCACTTCTGTTTTTGGTCCCGATCTTGCTGTTACAAAATTGTCTATTTTCGACGAATGCGCAGCGGTCCTAATACTTTTGCGATGCTTTTCGGTATTTAAGTGCTTTTCGAGATCATATTTTCCCCTACTGGCTATTGATATTAACTGGTCGCAAAGCTCACACTTCACCTCCGACGGTTCTGTTGTCGGCTTAAACATTTTATTTCTTTTTTTTAATTCTTCTGAAAAAATACATTTTCTCTGCGGAAGCGACTGACAGTCGACTCGCCTGCGATCGGTCTCGCTCGTTTGCGAAATGTAAAAAGCCTAACAAAAGCCGGACAAGCCGGACACCGTTTATTTTGGCCGGACACGCAATCAAAAAGCCTAACTATGTCCTGCTTTATCCGGACGCCTGGCAACCCTAATGGCAAGACTAGGTATGGCGTTTTTAATATAGCAAAACAGAATTTACTTTTAAATAAGTTTTACTCGCTGATCTCGATTTTTTACATTTTAATATGATGTTATATTTAGATTTGCTTTAACTCGACTTAATATAAATTAAATTTTGTATGGTATTACATTTTCATTAGAGAAGTCAGCAACTACTTATACGTGGGTGCATTGCATGTTGCATAAGCTGCTTTAAAGGTCTTAGTGATAATAAATTGGAAGTGGTAGATGGAATTGAGTACTAGCGCTGCATAAGTAAGCAGCTAATTTGTTAAGTTATAATAGTTATACGGATCTTGAAAGCAAGTTTGATTTAATTTGCTTAATTAACTTTATGTTTTAGTTTCGTTCAGATTATATAAAACTCTTTCAGGACCAGACCGGTTTCAAATGACAATAAGCTAGGGCCGCTGCGGAAAGCGGTTGCGTATTCGTTCGTTTCCAGTCCAGAAAGGACTCTTGTTTTGTATCAGTATAAACGGAATTTTCGGACTAATTTTTAAATTAATGAAAAAAATATATATCTTTTATGGCAAAATATACATATACTAGCTGTGTACCCGTGCTTCGCTACGGTTTATTGACGGTTTGCCATCATCGTGCAATTATAATAAGTCATGATTCTTTATAGATCACATTGCTGACTCTCTCCTCAGGTGTAGATTCACCCCGTTAGAGGTTCATTAGTGTAAAATTCGTAGTTTGTTTCTAAACATGTGCACGGGTAACTTTTATAAGCAAAAACCTAGTCGATATCTCATCTGTCCTAAGAGATACTGGGGAATCCGTGAAAAAAAAAAATACTCCTTTTCACCTCATAGGGGTCGAAAAATCCTTTCTTAGTAGGTTCTTACGTTATATCGAGAAATATACTCTTGGAATTTATTATTTCTAATAAAAAATTCTTTAGGAATGATATTTAAAAAACTGTTAGAACACTATCGAAACATTTTAAAAAGTCACCTATATGCCAGAAAGGAATGTTATAACTCCAGAAGCACAGGAGATATAAAGAGTTCAATGCTTACGTTATGGAAGAAATATGTTCCCGAAATTCCATGTACCTAATCAAAAATATACCTATTTACCCCTTTATTGATAAAAAAAAAACGTTTAAAAGACTTTATAAAGATTAGAAAAAAAAATATATATACACCAAAAAGGAATGTTATACCTCAACAAACAAATAAGTTACGATATATTATATAAGTCGCCCTGATTTAATGTAGATTCGCCCCGTTAAGTGCTGAGTGAAGCAAAATTCTAAATTACATTTTTATACATGCGTACAGATAACTATAGTAAGTAAAAAGCAAGTCGTTATTTCATCAAGAGATATTAAAAAATTCGTTTTCACCCCCTAGGGGTCGAATTTCGAGAAATCTCTTTTTAGTGGTTGCTTACGTCATGGAAGAAATATAGTCCCTGAATTTAAATTGTCTACTAAAAAATAACAATGTACCAATGAAATTTAGGGAAATATAAAAAATGCAACTTAGGGGTGAAATATAAAAAAAAAAAACGGTTAAAATGAAATGATCTTGAAACTAATGATATTAAAATGACACCTAAATGCGAAAAAGTACAACATAGTTATAGTACAACAAAGACAGAAGCTACAAAGCGTTCTATAATTCACCCCTAATCTTTAAAAAAGACACCGGTGTGCCAAAAATGAATGTTATAACTTAATAAATACTGGAAATACGACGGGTTGTATAATTCACCCCGATTATAGATTTACCCCTTTAGGGGTTGATTAGGAAAGAATCCAGAAACAAAATTTTCGATGTTTGTATGGTTAATCTTTATAAGCAAAAGCCAAGTCGATATCTTATTGGTAATAAGAGATATTAAGGAATCCTTGATATCACATTTCAGCCCTTAGGGGTTGAATTTCGAAAAATACCGTCTTAGTGGGAACTTACGTCATACAGGGAATATACTTTACGAATTTCATGTATCTTGGCCAGAGGACGTACTACCGAGAAAAAAATAACCATTTACCCCTTTCGGGGTGAAATTTTTAAAAAATGTCAAAACCATTTCGAGATATTTTAAAAAGACACCGATATGTCAAAAAATGATTGTTATAACTCAATAAATACAGGAAATTGAAGGGTTGTATAATTCACCCCGATTGTAGACCCCTATAGGGGTTGATTCAGACAACATCTTGAAATAAATTTTTCGGCATTTGTATGGGTAATCTTTGTAAGCAAAATCCAAGACGATATCTTATTGGTCCTAAGATGTATTGAGGAATTTTTGAAATCACATTTCACCCCTTTTCACTTCTTAGAGGTGGAATTTCGAAAACTCACGTCTTAGTGGGTGCCTACGTCATGGAGGGAATATACATGGAGGGAATACGAATTTTATTTATCTATGTCCAAGGGATGTTCAATCGAATACAAAATTCCCATTTACCCCTTAAGGGTGAAATTTTAAAAACTGTCAATACCATTTCAAGATATTTTGAAGACACCTATATGCCAAAAGGAATTTTATAACCTAACATACACAGGGAATATGATGGGTTGTATAATTAACCCTCGTCGGAAATTCACCAGTTTAGGGGTGGATTAGAACAAAATCCTGAAATATGTTAAACAACATTTATATGGGTAATCTTTGTAAGAAAAACCAAGACGATATCTTATTGGTCCGTAGAGATATTTAAGAATCCTTGAAATTACATTTCACCCCTTAGGGGTTGAATTTTGAAAAATCCCGTCTTAGTGTATGCTTACCTCATGGAGGGAATATACTTTGCGAATATTATGTATCTATGTCCAAGGGATGTTCTATTAAATAAAAAATATCCTTTTACCCCTTTAGGGGTGAAATTTTGAAAAACTGTCAAAACCGTTTCGAGATATTTTAAAAAGACATCTATATGCCAAATAGGAATTTTATAACTCAACCAACACAGAAAATACTGCGGTTTCTATAATTTTTTCTGATTGTAGATTCACCCTTTTAGGGGATGATTAGGAAAAAATCTTGAAATAGTTTTTTTTTACATTTATAAGGATAATCTTTATAAGCAAAAACCAAGGCGATATATTACTGACCTAAAAGAAATTGAGGAACCCGTGTAAACACATTTCACCCCTTGTCACCCCTGAGAGGTCGAATTTCGTAAAATCATTTCTTAGGGGTTCTTAAGTCATAAAAGGGATATACTCCCCGAATTTTATGTTTCTTTGTCTAGACGAAATTCTATCGAATAAAAAATACCAATTTACCCCTTTAGGGGTGAAAATTAAAAAAACGGTCAAAACACTTTCTAAATATTTAAAAAAGGCACCTATATGCCAAAAAGGAATTTTATAACACAATAAACACAGAAGATGCGAAGGGTTCTATAATTCACCCTGATTGTAGATTCACCCCTTTAGGGGTCGATTAGAATAAAATCCTAAAATAAGTTTTTTAATATTTACATGAGTAATCATCGTGAGCACAAACCAAGTCGATATCTTATTGGACCTAAGAGATATTAAGAAAACCGTGAAGCCACATTTTACCCCTTTTAACCCTCTTTTCACCCACTTAGAGGATGAGTTTCGAAAAATCCGTTCTTAGTGGGTACTTACGTCATGGAGGGAATATACTCGCCAAATTTCATGATTGTAGGTTCAGTGGTTTGGGCTGGGCGTTGATTATGAGTAGGTAGCTTAGTTACGATTTTATATATATAGATTATTTCAATATTCACAAAAAAAGAAAAACAAAATTAATGCACATATTTGCTCATGAAACAATTAAAACATATCATATTTCTCTACATTTGTATAACGGTGTGATACCAGGTCTACAAGTATGAAATGCGGATATTTTTCAAACTTGCCGCGCAAACAGAGTGTATAGTTCAAAGTTTCAACACTTATGGCGTTTTGTTAAGTTATCATTAAGTGTCAAATGCGTATAGGTTATAATTTGAAAAGTGATCATATAGTTTTGTTTTACTGTGTTAAAAATGTCAAATTTTGTGCCAAATAAAGAGCATTCGCGGACAGTACTACTGTTTTGTTTTCATTTGAAAAAAAGTGTTGCTGAATCATATAGACTACTTCGAGAAACTTATGGTGAATATGCTCCATCGCAAGATACGTGTGAACGATGGTTTCGGCGTTTCAAAAGTGGTGACTTTGATCTTACAGACAAAGAACATGGAAAACCTCCAAAAAAATATGAAGATACAAAATTGGAAACATTGCTACAGGAAGACGATAGTCAATCACAAAATCAACTAGCAGAGCAGTTAGGAGTTAGTCAACAAGCTGTTTCCAATCGCCTACGAGAGATGGGTGGGATCCAGAAAGTCGTCAGATGGGTTCCACATGCATTGAATGAGAGGCAGATGGAAAAACGCAAAAACACTTGTGAAATTTTGCTTGCACGATACAAAAGAAAGTCTTTTTTGCATCGCATCATTACTGGCGATGAAAAATGGATTTATTTTGAAAATCCCAAACGCAAAAAATCATGGGTGAACCCAGGCTCACCATCCACATCAACTGCAAGACCGAATCGCTTTGGCAAAAAGACAATGCTCTGTACTTGGTGGGACCAAAAGGGTGTGGGCTATTATGAATTGTTAAAACCTTGTGAAACAATTAATACCCAACGCTACCAACAACAACTGATTGAATTGAACCATTCGCTGCTCATATAACGACCAGAATACGAAAAAAGACAGCACAAGGTAATCTTTCTTCACGATAACGCTCCATCACATAAGGCAAAAGCAGTTTGCAACACATTGGAGGCACTCAAGTGGGAAGTGCTACCCCATGCCGCTTACTCACCAGACTTGACCCCTTCAGATTACAACTTGTTCGCATCGATGGGTCACGCACTTGCCGAGCAGCACTTTTGTTCATATGAAAATGTGAAAGAATGGCTAGATGAATGGTTTGCGGGGAAAGGGGAAGAGTTCTACTGGCGAGGTATTCACAAATTGCCTGAAAGATGGAAAAAATGTATAACTTCTAATGGAGCATACTTTGAATGTGTTTTATTTAAAAAAAAAAATCCGAATTTCATACTTGTAGACCTGGTATATCGTCCCTCCCTAACTAGATTTTGTGACATCCAGATTTCACATTATTTACAATTGTATTGATAGAGAAAAAATTAAGTAGAAAAATAAAATACAAATTTGCCTAGTAATATGTCAGTCCTGTTCATTAGCAAGAGACGACTACAAAAGAGTACAAACATGATAAAAACTCATCAGTTTGCTGTAAAAGTTTTTTGAATTAGGAACTCAAAATATATGTCTGGTGGTATTTACACTTTCATTTCAAGTCTCCATCAGAGCCGTAGCAATGCCCTGGCATTGGGGCAAGTGCCAGGGGTGCGAAGCCCGAAGGGTGTCATTGTGCCTTTTTGTCATCAACTGTATTTTAGAAGTGAGGGCGTTTTTTTTTTTTTTTAGATCATCACTTGTATTTTCACCTGTCAATTTACAAGTGTCTATTTTAGGTATTTTCCAAGGGTGCCGAAAACTTTGCTACGGATCTGGTCTCCATAACACCATTTGGGAAACCCTGTTTTCCAAACCTGGTCCTTTAAATTCCACAGACATTGTGAGATTGTCAATCACGTCTAGGGCATTTCCTGTGAACTGAACATAAATTGTTCTAGCCCTTGTGTAAAATATAACATGCAACAGATGATCTCGTCAACAATCGCGCCGGAAGCAATTAACCGGATTAAGTTTCTCTGATGAATCGGTGCTTTTCGGTTATTGTCAACGCGTTCAGATTTTTTTATACTTATAATCAAGTTCTTTTCAAGATGTTGTGTGAGGTTTTTATTGTAAGACAAGACAATTTTCTAACAAATGAACGAAGAAATAGAATGGTTTCCAACAAAGAACTGAAATGGACTTGAAAATAAACTCTTTGAAATATTGTGTTGAAATATAAGGTCACTCTTGTTGAAGGTCATTTTTACAAAACTGTTCTTATTTTCTTTTGTGCATCTTTTTGTTATTTATATTTACTTGTATTTTGTCACATGTAGTAATACCAGGTGTTGGATTTGAAATAATACTAATATTCTAGAACCTTTGTCGAAATACACTGCACTTCATGATAATAGAATTCCACTTGGCAGACGTGTTATTTATGGAAATTAAATTTTGGCCCGCAGCGTCTATTTATGAATCGTGGCAGATTCATGGTGGCAAAAATATCGCATCAGGTACGAAAGTCGGTACGCAATTTTCACGATAAATCAAAATAGCAACAAACCTTATCTTGCCATACATATTGTTTTTAGTGAAATTTCTTCCACAAGATGCTTAATTTCAGTTCATAATAAATAGATGCATTTTAAACAAGAAACACGTCAGTTTTCTAAATAACCACTTCTGGCTGTTCCACAGCGCCTAAATCTCTGCGCTCAGATGTCCATAGAATTACGAAGGGTTTCTACAGAAAAACCCTCCGCTGCCTTCAACAAATTCGGCGGTCAATCAGCAGGAGAAATAAAATTCTGTACATTGCTTTCAAGCCACTACTTCGCAGCATTCGCATTATAGGCTGGCGCTGCATCTCGCTGAAAGCTTCACTGGTTACCACCGAAGAGAGAGTTATTCAGGTCTAATTATCGACTTCAACACGGTTTTCTAGTAGACTTTGACCGACGTTTTTACCTCTTGCTGGTAAAAATTAAGCTTAGTGGTATCGACATAGCTCCCGCCCCATCAAACCATAACTGAAACAGGATAATAGCCCATATGGATCGTTGGTGCTTTTCTACAAGCTTCTCGTGAACTTGTAGCATGCACCACGTCGTTGAAAGCCTCCTCAATATTAAAATTTGTTTCATGAAAATATTTTGAAGAAACCCTTCGGTCTTTGGACGTATGGCTTCAAAGACTAATGCGCTGTATAACGGCCAGATGTGGATGTTTTGAAACCTGATTGATGTTTCTTTTAAAAGATGCATCTATGTATTATGTTCTGAAAGTAAATGAAAATATCGTTTAGCATCTTGTGGAATTTCACTGAAAACTTTGTAACAGTATTTATGACAAGACTAGGTATATGTTTGCAAGATGAACCTTAATTTATTCCATCTTACGTGAATATACGTCCCTTGGTTTACAAATCATCGTATATAATTGAATTTATGGTCTAGAAAAGTTCCAAAATGACGCCATTTTGATAACAAATATCTTGACCGATTTTTTAAAACTTTGAGACCAGTTATTTATAACGAAAATTTTAATTATGTTCTTCTCAGGTTGGTAGGGTATAGCTTTGTCTACAATAATGTGTACGGAACATTCTCCTAAGGGTCGAGTTTAAGATGGAGACAAATATGTGAAAAGTCACTACTTCGTGTTCTTTTGTCAACTTTTATATCTTCGATCAACCTGACCTATAAATTATAAAAAAATAAATAAACAAGAGATTAAATAATTACATGGGATCTTTTCTTCAAATAGTGTATTTATATTAATACTGGATGTAATATTTTGATCTACAAGGCAGCCTTCAACAGCAGCAAGTGTTGTAGCACTTGCTGCTCGGGCGCTCGGGATTAGGCTAGGGTTACACTGTATCCGTGCGTGCGGTAACGAGCGTTTACACTGAACGTTCTTTTCCTGATCTGCGGATGGGTGATTTCAGTACATACATGCGACTTGCGTGCCGTCTCATTCAAATTAAACTATTTTATTTTAAATACCTGCTATTGAACACCAAAAACATATAAAACAACATTATTTATAGCAATAAAACAAATTATTTTTGTTATATGCATTTTTAGATGAATATTTGTGGAGTTACGGGGTTATCTTGAAACATCTCCATTATTGTTCACAGCAAAAAGGTGTATGACACAAATTGTTTAATATAAAAAAACAAAAATTATTGTCCGAAGTACTTTTTCATCTGGATAAATAGTAATTTTACGTGAATCTCGAAAAAAAAAAACAGACCGATAGAAATTAATTTTTTGTTGATTTTTCAGACAGAAAAAAACCTATCTGTAGAACTTCAAAGAAATGTAGCAAAATAAATAAACAAATAAATAACGAAATAAAAAAATCCCCATTGTTATGCAGCAGCATATTAACAATTCTATTCTTCTTCTAATTTTGTAAAAAAAAAGTCTTTGGATCAAAACTAATATTTTTGGCTGGAAGCATAAAAAAACAAACATGTTTATGCGTCGACGCAAGACACCGCACGCAAGTATGCGTGTACTGTAACCATGCTCATTTAACTTCGTATGTTTGTTTTGTTGTCAGTTGTCGTGCGTTCAAAAAATCGCATGTTTCCGCATCCAATGTAACTGCACACTTGGCATTGCACTGTCTAATAAAATAAAATGAAAAATTGAAAAAAATTTATGTGAAGTGTGATATTTCACACATTTCACGGTTTCACAACTATCTAGTAAGTAAATGATGATTATGTGGGATGCCAAAACAAATTTTATGTTAAACTATTTGTTTTGTTAATTTTAATTCGAATGCCTAATACCATTATCTAGGTTTCTAAATATGTGCGGTATTTTTTTATTTTTTTATTTAGCAATATTCATTATGATTTTGAAAATTTCGCTTATGGCTTGCATTGGCTGTTTTGAGTCATAACTCCGCCCTTCTGATTCCGTTTATTTAATTTCAACAATTTCCACTAGTTATTGAATTTACGCTTTTAAAAATTAAATGTTTATTTTATTTTTAATGGCCTTTGCTGCTTTGGAAATTAGCCAGTAAAAAGTAAATGCAACATTTGCCCAAATATAACTATAGTTTTGAAAAAATAAAAATAAACAAAAAATAAAACGGAAAAAAATAATATTGCCTCGAGACCGGAGCGAACCTTAGTTTGCAAATTAGAACGCGAGCATGTTAACCATTACAACATGCTGGTTTACTGTTACATAAGTTATTAAATATTTTACATGGTCAAGTAAAAAATATATCATATCTGATCCAAAATTCCTGTTGTACTATTCCGGTTCACACAAATGTACATTACTTAGAATTTATTCATATTTTTCGTTTAAACCATCTGGGTTACAGGGGGTGGGACACATTTTTTTGCACAATTTTGGTAAAAATCTCGTCAAAATATTTTTTTTTTTTGCTAAAATAATATTTTGATCCTTAATCCACGTACTAAGGGCTTTAATTTGATATCCTACTCAGAATTTAATTTTTTTTTTCTATGATCAGATATTTGTTTATATTTTTAGTGGGGTAATAATTTTAATGTTTTTTTATGTTTTTATGTTTTTATATGTTTATGTATTTTAGTATTTTTCCTATGTGCGGGTCAAAGATTTGTATAAGCATGCTAAATTTCAACTCTCTAGGTTTAGCCGTTTGGCTACAATTTTTACCGGACAGCCAGACAGACAAAATGACGGTATAAGGGTTTTTTGGTCATACCTACAAAACCCTAAAAATGATATATACCGATGTATTGAATTGGGGCGCCGCGGAAATTTTTTAATACATTAAGGGCGCCGGGAACCGAAAAAGTTTGGGAACCACTGTGTTACACCATTTGTGGCATGTTATGGAAATGTATGATTTTATGTAATATTTCTTTTTGTCGAATTTATTTCGAATAATATATAATTTATGAAAAATTATCCTGGAATTTTTTGAATTGTTACATGGAGATTCCTTGAATTTCCTAGAATTTAAAATTTAGTAGAGCCCTTGTTGTATATGAAATTATAAATTATTTAATCTCTATTTGGTTCGACACTGAATAGATACGATTCTTCGACGACAAGAGGGCATACGAGTTCATGTCCGATCCATGTAAAAAATAATAAAAAATATGGTTATATGCCGGTCCGCCGTAAATTTTGGGTTTTAGAAGCACTATGATAAAGAACTGTTTATGAGGACACGTGCACAATATATGTAGACAAATAATCCGGTTAAAAATCTTATATAATATATTTGTCTAGATAATTTTGTCGTTTTGATAATGCCTCATATTTTATTATTGATTTATGAAGCTTTATCTACGTCCAAAGTGAACCATTATAATTGTATTCGCGATACAATGAATTTGTTTACGTTTATAAAATATAATTAATTACTTCCGGTTTATTTCAGCTATAAATAATAAACGTGAACATTTATTTTCCTTCCATATTGTTCAAATTATGCGTATTTAATGCCATTTATATTAAACCAATAACTTAACGGATGTTAATACAAAAGCTTATAAAAATTTGTAGAACAATTATGTCTGTGGTATCCTGCTTTAATAGCATACAGGTAGCGATTCTGCTTCGAGGAATGAAGTGTTAGAGGTGTAGATCGCACGCATAAATAAATATATACAATTAATGTATATCCTAATTTATTGTACAGGCATAAACATGTAAACATCCGAATTACAAAACTCTTGACATCTCTATTTGTCTATTTGCTGTGCCATCGAGGTTTCTATTTTCAGGGTTTTCTTCAACATTGTTAATTTTCTGTCTGAGTCGTAAATTTTACGTCTCTGGAAATTTCGACAGTTTTCTTTTCGGGTAACCATATTCTGAAACCTTTTGCATACAATGAATAACCTAGGAAAATACCTTCTTTGCCTCGTGGGTCAAGTTTCCCTCTAGCTGGATTTTTATTTAAAATAAACACACGACTACCAAATTCTTGCAATTTACTTAAGTCAAAAATAAAACCTTTCCAAATTTCATGCGGTGTTTTACTATCTGACTTTTTCTGTTTCTAATATAATTTGCAGTATTAACAGCTTCTGCCCAAAAAGTCTTAGGAAGACCGGATTGTGTCAGTAGGCATCGAGCAGTCTCTACTATTGTTCGGCTCCGAAACACCATTTTGCTCGGGCGTATGAGGCACTGTAAGCCTCCTGAGAATCCCTTTTTCTTTAAGATATCTATCAAAAGAATGATTTTTGTACTCACCTCTATTGTCACTTTGGAGATACTTCACTTTACAACCCTTTATATTTTCCATAGTTGTAGCGAAATTCTGGAAGTGTTCTAATACCTCGCTCTTTGAGCTCATGAAGAATACTTCAGTCCATCGAGATGCATCATCGGTAAATGTTACAAAATATTTAGCTTCACCTATTGACTCCGTAGTAATGGGAACACAAACATCAGAATGTATAATTTCCAACAGCTCGGTCTTCTTACTTGATTTCTTCGGAAACGGTAGCTTCGTCATTTTTGCTTCGGCGTATACATCACAACTAAAATCTTCATATCCACCTTTAAGGTTGAAGCCCTTGATGTGTCCATTTCTGCACGCCATGACCATGTCGCTAAAGTTTAGGTGACCTAATTTACGATGTAATTCTTCGATTGGATTACGGCTTGCAAAAGTACAAGTCGAACTTACATTTGCAGAACCGTCGATATTCCGTACGAAATACAATCCGTTGGATTTCTCGGCAATTAATTTTACATCGCCGTTACGATCTAAAACCATCGCGTTATTTTTCTTAAAAATCACGCTGAAACCTTTTTCGGTCATCTTACTAACTGACAATAAGTTTGTTCTCAAATCAGGTACGTGAAGTGTATCGTTTAATAAAATAATTTTATTCATACCATTTACGTCCGTGTTGAATTTTACGGTTCCTTTTGCTTTAATTACGGCGCTACTATTTGTAGCTAGGTTCCATTTTCCAAGTCCATTTGCCTGTGTTTCAGTTTTATTAAATTTTTCTAAATTCTTACACAGGTGTGAGGTCGTTCCACTATCCAGACACCATAAATGTTGACTGTTTGTCGACGTGTTGAACGAAACCTCTTCAGAATACTTTGCTGACTGGTTTTGTTCAACATTCACCTCTAACATGAAGATCCTGGATTCTAATCAGAGTTAAAGCATGGATTCGTATATTTGTTGTTATAGGTCTTCTATGCCATCAGATGTTTTACCGTCATCTATAAAAGTTTATATATTTCTTTATCTTGACGGTAGATAAATTCTATGAGTGGCAGAATTTAAATATTTAGGCTGTCTCATTACCGAAGTGTTAGATCCCGACAGGGAAGTGAAATGTCGAACTGAGAAATCTCCTGCTACTTACAATAAGATGAGATCATTCTTCTGTGACAACCTTAGTCTTAAACTGCGATAAAGTATGGTCAAATGTTCCATTGGGTCCAGCCTCCCATATGTCGTTGCAGCTTGGCCCTCAAGATTATTACCATAAAACGCCTGGAAGCTTTCAAAATGTGATTACCTAGAAGCATTCTCCGAATCACCTGGGTAGAGAGAGTATCTACCAACGGAGTTCTACAAAGATCAAGTACAGACCGTGAGTTGTTAAAGGCAATCAAGTGCAGAAAAATCCCTAACCATATAAGAGAAAATAATTAACAGCTTTCCAACTAATAATGAGAGGCAAAATCGAAGGTCGACGCGGAATTGGTAGACGACAATGTAAGGATGGACTGGGATAATAAATGCAGAACATTTTCTCAACAACTTTTTAGATTGGCAAAAGATTTATCTGCCCTTACCAAAGTGATCGCCAACGTCAGAGAGATCGAACATGGCACTTGAAAGAAGAAAGAAGAATAACTTACATGTGCAACAAGTTTATATTTTGTTAGGCGGGTTGGCTATATAATTACTTATCATTGTTGGTTAGCTGCAAGTTAGAGTACACCCAATTCTCCATTTACATGGTAAACTCGACACAAACAATAAGTTATTTTCAAACAAAACTTGAAAATTCTAAGTTTAACAAATAAGATTTCTTTTTTATTATAACAAATTTTCGTTGTATAGATTTTTCTGTTAATTTAATAATAAGGGAGATATCTTAAGTTTTTTAGAATAGGGTTTTAACCCCGAAACGTTCCCTTAGAATAATAATTTTGAGATACCTGTAGTCTATGTTTGAATTTTGGCTCTACTCTATCATTATTCCAAATTTCGTTAAGATATGTCTATCGTTTTTGCGTGAATCTCAGACAAAAAGACAGATAGACAGAGACAGATATACAGACAGACTGGCAGACAGATAGATAAATTGATTTTTTTGTGGATATCGTCTTATAATCATCTGAAATGTGTAGACAAAAATATGAAACCGAAAAAATTAAAAACCTATATAGTCAGCAATTTTATTAATATAGATAAAGGGTCTCCAAACTATGGCACAAAGTCCCGTGGACATTTTTTATAAAGTTTACTTACATAAAAACAGCAATTTAAAATAATTGTATAATCGCAAAATAAAACATAACTATAACTAAATAATTTACTTTTTTTTTATTATTTATAATGCCATTTGCCATTGCCGCTTCCGAAAAGTTTGGAAAACCCTGATATAGATTATCCAAGTATACGTACATGTAAGTCTAGTGCCTCTCGCAGTTTCCATCCTAATGTGAACCAGCCGTTACAATGGATTCGTGGCAGCTAATTAAACATGACTGTCCCGTTCAGATTAAAGCTAAATAAATTAATGATTGCAGTGCCAATTGTCCTGTAATATGCAAGCTGTTAGAATATCTTAGAAAAAGAATAAATTACCTAAAATGTATTGTGGTTTAAAATTCTTCGAAATTCTATAGCTCTAAAGAATTTTACATGTTGGTGGAAAAAATCGTATCCGCAGTTGACAAACAAATAGTATTTCTCAATGCGTGAAATTTCCAGTTCGTTGGTCCGTAAGATGTAAGGGTTGTCCCTTGACTACTCGTAATCTTTTGACCTCCGACTACATAAGAGCTTTAAAGAGATATGTCGGGAACATTTTCAACCTTAGAAACTTCAACCATCATGAATGCAAGAATACATACCACACAACAAATATTACTGTGCCATGAATATCTTCCAAATAAGTACCTGACTTTATTATCATCGTAACGTATTAGACGTTATTGACTATTACGTCTCCAAATTTGTTAATTCATTCTTTTTTTGCAGGCTTATGTTACATTTTCCTTTTGGTTAATGATTGTACATGATTTTCGAAAGCCTTTTATTATCCATTCGATTCTTTTTAGAGTGATTTATATTCAATAATTGTATCTTTAATGCTGGAGGTGACCAATTTTTCTTTTATTTAGTTTCATGTTTAATCTTGCAACAGATCTGATAAATTTAGTTTTTGCGACTTTTAGATTCTTCCATTTTTGATGTTAACCAATTTTCGTTTCCCTCCAGACATTTAGGGAAAGACCTAGTTTTTTAAAACTTCAACATTGTTTCTTTCCCCTTATTTTTATTTTGAATTTAATAGTTCCAATAATAAGTTAAAGTTAATATTTTGTGGTTTGTCTTATGATTTATACATTTAATTAGTTTTACCTGATGCGTTCAGATTTCCCTTTTTTAAGGTTTATGTAGGTATAACCACAAAAAAAAACCCTTTTAATGTCACTCATGTCTGTACGATAGACATTGTAGCTAAACTGCTCCACATAGAAAGTTGAAATTTTGCATGCTTATACAACTCTTTGATCTACATACTTGATAAAAATACTAAGAGTTCAAAAAAACACATCCCCAGATAAATATAAACAAATATGTATTAATTTTTTTTATTTTTGAGTGGCGTATCAAATGAAATCTCTTAATACGTGGATCAACAGGCATTTTTTTTTGTGTAATCTTTTTTTTAAATTAAATTTTCGCCGAAAGTATGTCAAAAAACTTTTGTGCCCAACCCTATCTCACAGAAGAGTTGACCTAAAAATCTGAAAAAATCTCCATAATGTACATTGAAGGGACCCGGGATAGTTCAACAGGAATTTTTGATCAGATTTATTATCATTGAAAATAAATAAATAAATAAATAAAATAAAATAAAATAGGTTCCCAACGCCTAAATAGGCAGTAAGGGTTTAGTAAGGGGCAGAGAAAGTAAGTTCTCCGTTTCTAGACCGCCGGTCATAGATATGAAAGCCACGTGATCAGTGTGACGTTTCGACCGGTCCTAGTATCCCTGAATGAACAGGTACTCATTTATAAGTATTAAATACTTGAGGCTGAGTCGACCCCAGAGCACAATTTCGGTAGATAAAAGTCCGAAGGAGGTATCGAACCAGCGTCCCTGTGCTCCGTAGGCAACCGTCTTACCACGGAGCCACGGCAACTCATTGAAAAATAAGAATTATTTAAAAAAAAAAATTATTGTGGGTATGAAAAAAAGCTCCTAAGTCGTAAATTAAAGAACAAAAAGTAGATTTTATGATAAAATTCGTTTCTTTTAACACGATTTTAGCCAAAATACATTCTATATGTATTTCCATCTAATTAATAAACCACAAGTGTCTTTCAACATAAAAAAAAATTCTATAGCTTAAAAATTTGAGTTATCTTTATTTTTGTTCAAGTTTTTTGAAATTTGTTAATACTATTTAACTATTTTTTAACTCATGTAAATGTTTGTTTATTGCGTTCCATGCTTTTTTCTGTAATATTTATTAATAAAATCACAAAAGCTTTAAACATGTGTGGGCCGCGAAAATTTCCGTCGCGGGACGAATATGGCTCGTGGACCCTCGTCTGTCCACCCCTGGTATGTAGCAGTAAATCATACGATAGTAGAAACTGTACAATCAGAGGCAGATGCGCACCCAGGGGGGTTTACGGGCTTGACCCCCCCATATTAAAAAAAGCGCGTTTAAGGGATACGGCTTTACTGTAATTGAACGTGAGCTGTCCCTCAAAAGAATTTTTGCTTCTGAGCGCCGTCGGAATTCTTTGGTCTTCTGAGCACCCCCCCCCCCCTCCTGCACAAATCTAGGGTGCTTGCCCGATCAGAAGTACTTATACATTTATCGCTAGTCGGCGGATTCCATATACATTATAAATAACCGGCGGCCAATTAATTGGTATTGGCTGATAAGGCAAGGCCGATCAATTGGTATTTGTTTATCAGTGCAACCCTAGAATTAAGTACACTAGGCAGTGGTGGCTGAGAAAGGGGGGCGCTGGGACAGGGTCCTCCTAAAAATTTATAGTAAGAAAAATTTAATTTAAAATCTCATTTATATTTTAAAATTGCATTAAACCAGCTAAATATATCTGCATATATTTATCTTCATTATTTATAATTCAAAGATCTAGATTTTAAAAATTTAGATCTAGAAAACAATGCTGTGGACACTAACTACACGTTAGTGTCCCGATACACAGTATTGCCACATGCGATTTCTAATATATTTATCAACGCAAGTAATAAAAAAATGCAGTAACAGCGGCGAGTTGTTAGTGTGTATGTGTTGGTCAATTTAGGCCGGCGGCCTTAGCTTAGTTCGTTTGATTTGATTTTACTCAGACGTGAAACTGGATACAGTGCGTACATTCAAACTAACGTGCTTAACTATGAATTAGTGCTAAGCTATATTATTAATAAAAAATATTAGTCCTCATTGGCCAAAATTGAAAATTTCACAATCGAACAAGAATGGAAATAGAATATTAATAGAGAGTTCAGTAAAAATCAATTGTAATAATTTAGAATGGGGCACACAAAGCTACAATTTTTCTAACGACCGATGTTGAGATATTTGTAGCTCGGAGCTGAATAAAGAAAAATTTATATAATGAAAAATTATTGACTTTCAAGTCTTGGAAGTATAATTTGAAAGCGGCATATTTTTAATCGTTTTTAATGTTATTATGGTCAACTTGGGTCATCAATTTTTTTTTACCAACTTACACATCGCGTGTTTGAGAAAAAACGTATTCCCTCTACCTTGATACATTGTGTATATGAATTCTAAATATGTTTCATAGGCCAGATTGATTTAGATTGGGGGCCAGATATATAAAAATCACATAGGACGGGTGGGCGAAATTCTGAAAATCATTTGAGAGTGTGGGGAAGAAATTCTTAAAATCAATTAAGGACAGGGGCAGTGGAGAAATTCCAAAAATCCTTTGAGGAAGGGGGGAGGGTGATTCTAAAAACACAAGGGGCAGAAATTTCATGCGAGCTGTTTGAAACTTATTGTTGGGCCAGATTCGAACCGCGGGCCGTAGGCTGGACACTGCAATATATGGATCAAAAAGTGTCTTTCCAAATATATTACCCATCAGCCGCTACTGACACTAGGTAAACATCTGTCATGCCATTATGTTAGGGCATAAGGTTTCCAATTAGGAATGTTCACAATTAAAATAAAGTTAGAATAAATAAAATGGCTGTAAAATATATGTTGTGTGTATATAGATAATGTTTTGTGATAAATCTCGCTTAAAAGTTAGTTACTAGTTTTAAATTGGATTTTATTTTTCCAACGGCGAAAAGTTCAAAATACAAATACAATTTATAAACAAATATGATAACAAATTAATTAATAACTATTCTTTGGAATTTTGTTTAGTAAATTTTTGGTTTATTGTGGAATTATGGTCAGAGTTCACTTAGTTAATTCATATTCAACAAATAACTGGAGCTCCACTATTGTAATAATCCAAGCGGTTTATTTGGAACGGCAGCATAAAATAGTAATACAACACACAGCAGATCATTTATGTATAGTTCAATATTGTGTACTCTGACCTTTGAACTTAATATTAATCAATATGGTTGGTTGGCGGCTGCCTTAGGGTAACTCAAAGCCAAAATTAATAATACTGACTAATTATCCCCAACATTAAATTATCAACTTACCAAATCTGTCATAAAACTATTTAGATATCATCTCATGTCGGGGTAAATAATTGCTTGTAATTATAAAGTGTTCAACTAAAAAGGTTAAATTAATTAATGGAATTTAGAGATGTCTACGTTCACATTTTTTTAACGTAATTAATTTGGAAAGCTATTTTGAATAACGAAGTAATACGAGGGTGTTTGGTAATTCATTGAAATTGTTAAGTGATGGCGCTCAAATCGCAAGTTTGATATTATTTCTGACATTTGCCATTCTTTGTGAACATACACTCTGACTTTCGAGTAAATCTGTGAAAAATTACATTTTTAACAGCGTTCGGAAGCGGATAAGTTTGTATTTATTTGTTATAAAAAATAATTTGGTATGTTTCGTATGTTGAAAAACTACTTTTTACGTGGAAAAACCATTAAGGAAACTAAAGCAAAGCTAAAATTATGGGAACTCTTCCATCACATGGAATGGTTCACTGAATTTTGTTGTGGTCGTACGAGCACAAATGATGATAAGCGATCCCTTAGCCTGAAAAGTCATAACGAAGATTTTCTAGGATACGCAAGGCATAATCTTCATCGACTATCTGGAAAAAGAAAAACGATCACAGGACAATATTATACTGTTCTATTGGATCGATTACATTTTGAATTGATGAAAATGCGGCCCTATTTGGCGAAGGAAAAAATTCTCCACCATGACAATACATCAGTTTACTCATACGTAATTGCAGCGGCCAAATTGGTTGAATTGCGCTACGAGCTACTGCTTCGTCCACCCTCTTCTCCAGATTTGCCCTCTCTGCGACTTCTATCTCTTTCCAAACAAAAAGAAGTGACTCGCTAGAAAAAGATTCGAATCGAACGAGCAGATCATCGCTGAAACTCACGCCTATTTTTCAGAGTTCCAGAAATCGTACTTTTTGGAAGGCCTATAGAAGTTAGAATATCATTGGACAAAATGCATTGAGCTAATGTTGAAAATGAATTCTCATTTTGGTAAAAACATAATTCTTTCATTTCGAAGTCACTGACTTATCAAACACCCCTCTTAAAAATTAAATTTTGATATCGAGGACTTGACTCCCGTTGATGATTTTTGTGTATGCTTTCCAATCATATTGTTAATAGTCCAATAAGAGTCCAAAAATGCGTAATACTTTGTTTTGAACGATTGTATCGTTAATTCATATGTTTCGGAGCCGTAGTTAAATTAGACAAAAGTTGCCTTTTTACAGGCACAATTTAATGGTGAAATAATATCTTTTTAATATTCCATAGTTTACTAGATATTAATGAAAAAACTTTTTGGTCCAATATTTTTAAACACGACTAACGTTTAACTAAAATATTCAAATTACATTTATAAATAATGTTAGTGCGTATTAAAAAGAAAACTTACAAAAATGTCAGTTTTAGAAATATAACACTAATAGGTATTTTTACGGACCGCCTCATGAATAAAACATGGGGGATATTGTGAGCATACCGATTTTGAAATTTCAAAGGTGTCCACGAATTGAGATCTCTGCATAACGTTTTGGCTATTTTTTGCATGATTCTCTCTGTCATTCTGTAGGTCCGAGGACAAGTGTAGCGTGGTTTGGCTAAATGGATTTTTCTGAAATTTCATATTTAATATTTTGCCATCAATTCCACTGTTTGTTTAACTTTTGGTAAAAATTGGTCAACCGGAAGTGGAAGCTTAGTCGTGTAATTTTTAAGTGCTTAGGGAATAATCATAAAAGAAATATTTAGAAACAAATTATTTGAAGTAGGTTGTTGTACAGCATAACAGTGAAACTTTGATTTTCTTTTTTTTTTTTTTTTGATTTAGTGAATTATTTTATCTATGAAATTTATCATGGAGATGATCGTTCAGCGTGTGGAAACACAAACTGAAATTCTTGATTTAGTTAAAATTTTAAAACATGTTAAAATGTATCTTAATTTGATTATGTCTGTTCTGTGGTGTTCACTGCTGATTTATTTAATTGAAAACACAATGATGTATAATTTTCTATTATTTCTTTTTTTAAATGCGCAATAAAATAATGTATAAATTTTATTTGAAATATATTTTTCAATACGAGTGATTTAAATGTTATTCGTGTTGAAATGTATTGGATTCATGGAAAGTATTCATGCTTTTTTATTAATATCTAGTAAGCTATGTAATATTTAAAATATATGATTACACCAGATATGAAGCCCACAAAAATTACAGAATGTTATTATCTGATATTTGTTATTAAGTTACATTTAAAAATATACTATTAGATGTATAAAAATTCGCAGCAAATTTTGATGTATAGAATGTTACTAATTTTATTTCATATTGTTAGTTTTATACAAGAAACCTATAATACAAGGTGTCACAAAAGAAATTTTATATTTATTTAGCTTACTGCGTGAACGCAACGTATCCGAGGGGCGCGGGGGTTATGTCAATCGGTAGCCTGGCTCTTGGGAATTCAGCCGCTATGGAGCGTTTCTTGGGAGCAGACCGCGCGTTATGCGTGCGAGAGTTTTACAAAAACGGTGATTCGGCGACTGTAGCGCGTAGAAAATTCTGCAGTATTCGAGGTTTTCGCCACTTAAATGATGCGCCAAGCATTCCTCTCATTCGACAGTGGGTTAAAAAGTTTGAAGAGACTGGTACAAAGCTGGATAAATCAAAATCTGGGCGACCTAGGTCATCAAGAACGGTAGAAAACGTGGAGAATGTTAATCAGTCTGTTCGTGGCGACCCGAACCTTTCAATTCGGAAGCGCGCAAGTGCTTTAAATGTGCATAGATCATCATTACATCGCATTATGCACAAAGACCTAAAGCTGCATCCCTACAAAATTCAATTGGTGCAAAAATTAAAGCCCCAAGATGCCAGTCAGGGGCTTAATTTCGTAAATCAGGCGATTGAGCGATTTTCAACGTTTACCAACATTTTGTTTTCGGATGAAGCTCATTTTCATCTTAATGGCCACGTAAATAAGCAGAACTGCCGCTACTGGAGTGCAACGAATCCGAAACGCAAACATCAGAAACCCCTACATTCGCCTAAAGTGACCGTATGGGCTGCGATGTCGGCGCGAGGAATTATCGGCCCTTACTTTTTTGAAGACGAAAGGGGGCGTGCAGTTACAGTGAATTCAGAGCGTTATGTGGAGATGTTAGACAACTTCTTGGTACCTGAACTGCAAAACTTTCCTGGCTATAACCAAAGAACATGGTTCCAACAGGACGGAGCAACTTCACACACGTCCAATATGTCTCTGCCACGTGTTCGTGAAATTTTCTCAGGCAAATTGATCTCCCGGAGAGGTGACATAAATTGGCCTCCACGCAGTCCAGATTTAACCCCTATGGACTTTTTCCTATGGGGTTATCTTAAATCTAAAGTTTACGCCAATAAACCGACTTCACTGGCGCATTTGAAAGAAAATATCCGTCACGAAATGGCAGCCATCCCTGAGTCCACCTGCCGAGACGTCATAAGTAATTTTACTGTTCTATTAAATGAGTGCCGAGAACGCGAGGGTCTACATTTAGACGATATTATTTTTAAGAAATAAATCCCCAAAAAGTGTATTTTAATAATTAATAAACATTTTTTCTATATACGGCTTACTTTTTTTTTAATCGATCCACTAAATATAAAATTTCTATTGAGACACTTTGTATATATATATATATATATATATATATATATATATATATATATATATATATATATATATATATTAATAAAAAAGGTATTTTATGAATAATAAGACATGATTTTATTGATCAACTAATACGTCTCGCACATCATATGATATATTTTATACTCTTCTATTTACATCAAACAATATGCCTTAGCAACGATATAGCACCCCACGATCGTTAATAAGGATAAATGTTGCATAATTATATTTTCGCTAACACGGCCAGACTGACATGCGGAACGTTCTCGGGACGCAACTGTATTCTTCACACCATTAACAGCATTGTTGTTATCAGCCACAGCAACCTGCATACCACCAATGGTCTGCTCCATACCAACAACAGCATCCTGCATCTTGCGTACTAGTAACAGCATCCTGCATACCAGGAACTCCATTCTTGAGCTGGTCCACCATTCATCTTCTACTGCATCTTGAAAGTCTTCACCTAATTCATTATCTGTAAATAGAGCAAAATTGGGCGCAGAATTGATCTTTCACAAAATCAACCATGCACCAATATCAATTAGTTAAAATAAATATTTGCTTACAACAAAACCTTCCAATAGCAGAGTATAAATCGTGATCTGAAAGTTTAGAGACTTTTGTTATCATTTCATTTCTCTATCACGAACTCAGTGACTAGATCAACAAGCTCAGATACTCAGTAACTATCTATTAGTTTCCTTCATTACAGATTGTCTACAGCACAACAAGCTCAGAGACCGTTTATTTGTTTCTGCACACACAGTGCTCAGCTCAGAGAGCGTCTATTCGTTTCTGCACACACAGTGCTTTATCATCATCATCAGCCCGTCGCCATAGCTCACCATCTGCCACCATGGTTACAGAGCTATTACCGGACTGATGCCACTGGCAGCGGCATGTCTTGCGGTACGCAACAAACTTTTAAATCTCAACTCATTATCTATTATATTTCTCAGTTTATTTTGCCATTCCGATCCCAGTGATCTGTCATTTGTCTTTTCCAATAAACGTTCAATTTTAAAACTCAAATCTCGAAACTCAGATCGTAATTATCAAATCTCAAATATCATAACTCAGATATTAAATCTCAAATATCAAAAACAAAATCTCAAATCTAATTTTTACACATTATGGCTAACACGTGCCATATGATTTAACCAAAACAATATAATGCCTCTTACCATTTTAGTAATCACCAATCTAACCAGTTACCTTCGTAAATTGTATTTGTTAATAACAAAGCAACGCTCGTTCATCCTGACAATGTTTAGGGATCTTTGTTAAGATTCTGCATTTTTCAAACAAATGTCACATTTCATATTTATTCCAATAAGTGTCATTTCCTTAGAAACCACTTGAAATAATTTTTGACAAAATAACTTGAAATTTGCCAATTTATTATCTAGCTCATAATTCATACTACCTTTATATGATTCTCAATTGTCACCTTTAACTGAAAACTTTACATTATCCTTTGCAATATTATACGACAATTTCTTTGCACCAATATAATGGTTGCATTAAAAAAATATATTTTTAATATAGCACTTATTTTATATTTCTTGTGGGTGATAGGCCAATCGCACTTCTGATATTAATAAAAAAGGTATTTTATGAATAATAAGACATGATTTTATTGTTTAACTAATACGTCTCGCACATCATATGATATATTTTATACTCTTCTATTTACATCAAACAATATGCCTTAGCAACGATATAGCACCCCACGATTGTTAATAAGGATAAATGTTGCATAATTATATTTTCGCTAACATATATATATATGCTCCGACGCTTAAATTAACTGGTTCCGTCATGAAAAATTCGGCATTTTAGATCGTTGTACATAATCTAGTATCCATCACCAGCTACAGTTTTCCACACACAAAAATTTCTCTTACGTTGTCTAGCAAGCCACAAAAAAACCTGCTGACAATGCTATGTTTGGGGAGTTAATGTAGAATTTTGTAATATTTCCCATGTCGTACAGTCGTCTTGAAACTGTAATTCGGCGAGCTCCCAGCTGTTCCGCAGGTTTCTCTTGGGTCTGTGACAGATTTTCATTCAACTGTGCTAGGTTAGAATGGAGCATGATCGGCTACTGACATCATAATTACCGACTTAATAACGTCGAAACTAATATATTTATTTGTCCTAAAAGTGACATAAAATCTTAAAATGTAGTACGTCACAATAAAAACCTAAAAAGTAGTATTAAATTAATGTATCATGACTTATTTCAGTGTACAAATGAATTTTAAACATATTAAATATCATGTCTTAGAGTAATAACATTATTTTATTGCAGAGATAGGAAGCAATTAAAATAAGAACGTTCCCCTCAAAGCACTATACATAATGGGCATTTTAAATAATTTTACAACTAACCCCGAGATCATTAGAATGTTGTAAAGCTCAGTTCAGTGACTTCTGTGAATGTTCCTTTAATCGTACAATGTATGAGACGAAATGATCCTTAATTAATTGGAGATTGCGTGTGTCTCGTTCACAATGCCTCTCAGGAGCACTCTGTTCTAGGATCAGACACTGGCTAAATGGCGTTTGTATGTAAATGGCTAACTTCATGCAACAAACGTATCATTTGATTATGCTTTAGGTACTAGCTGAATAAAACAATGCGATGTAATTGTACTCTGCATTTCAGATATCTCTGTTGTGATCATTGAAGATAATAGCTGCTTTTAATGGCAGACTAATGAAATGATAGTTTCATTTTATACGAAAATACATTTTACTTGAGACTTTTGCGTAGAAATACAACTAACTTAATTATAATATTAATTGAATTAGATGAAGGCACTCGTTGAAACATTTTAAAAAAGTTTAAAATAAAAACACTTGGATTGTTGTTTCAAAAATTATTTAATGTATTGATACGAATTTCGACTTACAAGGTCATCTTCAGAATAAATAAATCACATCCATTACTGAAATATATACCAACAGGTAGGTACAACAAACAGGATAATGAAGGAAAAACCTAAAGGATTAAAAAGGTGTTAGAAGCGGAGAACTAATGTGTTCTAGTTGTTCATTTATAAATTTTTGTTCTTAGAAATAGCCTTTTTAATCGCAAACGCTTCTAACATGTCCAGTTTTAATCCCTTAATTTGGGTTAATTTGGCTCTTTCGCTTCTAAAGTTTGCCGACCCCTGCCTTAGGTTGTACATGTAATATTTTTACATTGTCAAAATCAAACGTATGATTATTGTGAATCATGTGTTCTGCAACATTAGAATGAGTTTTGTTGAGACGCTATGCGCTCATGTGCTCTTTGATTCTAACATTAAAATTTCTCTCTGTTTTACCTATATAAATAAAATCACAATCGTTGCAGCTGATTTCGTATACGCCACTACTTAACATTAAGTTTTTATTGTTGAGTTTATTGTTAAGTAACATTCTTTTTAAAGTAAATTTATTATGAAAAGCTGCCAGAATGTTCTGTTTTCTTAACTGGTTAGCTATTTTGTAACTACTATGACCTATAAAAGCAATACGTCTATATATTTTATTTTGGGGAGAATGGTCATAGTGAAAAAAAAAATTTTAAATGCGTTGTTTATGTTTTTTATTGAGAATTTTGTAAACTATGGAGGGGCTATAACCGTTATATTTAGCTATTTGTAAAATGTATGTAAAATTATTATAATCTTCATGGGACATGGGAATATTTATTAATCTGTGGAGGTAACTATAAAGTGCTGATAACTTGATGTTGTAAGGGTGAAATGATGATCTAGGAATGATTGTATCTGTACAGGTGTGTTTTCTATATATGCTATAAGAGAAGTTATTATCATTATGTGTAATGGTGAGATCCAAAAAATTGATTTTATTGTCGAGTTCTTTTTCAATAGTAAATTGTATTTTGGAGTTTAATTTGTTAAGGTTATTAAAAAATAAATCCAACTGTCTATCGGTACCAGTCCAAAAACAAATAATATCGTCCACGTATCTAAACCACCACAAAACATGTTTTTTAAGGACAAAAGAACAAAAATTTAATGAATGAACAACTAGAACTCATTAGTTCTCCGCTTCTAACACCTTTTTAATCCTTTAGGTTTTTCCTTTATTATCTTGTTTGTTGTACCTACCTGTTGGTATATATTACAGTAATATATGTGATTTATTTATTCTGAAGATGACCTTGTAAGTCGAAATAGGTATCAATACATTAAATAATTTTTGAAACAATAAACCGAGTGTTTTTATTTTAAACTTTTTTAACTTAATTATGTTAAATATTTTGAGTTGAATATACTGACGACTTTAAGTAGCTACAGATTTGGCATCTATTGTGCGATTTTTAAACGATTGATAGTGAACCCTTTTTTATCTTCTAAAATGTAAGAAAATGAGGTAAATTTTCGTACAATTTTGGATTTTGTAGGAATAACTGACAACAGTTTTATACAGATTTTTTGTCCAAAATATATGTCAAAATAAGTGTTTTTTGGAAATTTTATTTTTGATTGTATAGACAACCTCGATAGCGCAGAGGCAGCGACCCTGTTTCTCGTGCTAAGGGTCCCAGGTTCGAATCCTGGTCAAGAAATGTATATTTGTATTCGTCCTTATACTGTATTTGTATTACCTCATACTAATTAAAAAAAAAAAAAAACAAAATAAATAAATTTAAAAAAAGCATCACATTAAATTTATTACCGCTCTTAATCAGATTTGGGTTATCGTGAGAGTTCTAGACCGGACTCTTCGGAGTGAAAGGCCCGTGCCCAATATAAAGTAGCAGTACGGTAGTGAAAACTACTGCCCGGTGAGACTTCAGTACGACGTTTATGGTCTGACGAAGAAGAAGTTCTTATATATTCCTCCATTCACTTATTTAAAAAATATCAATAGCCATGGAATTCTTTTGGTTCATCAAACTGGCAATTTTATGGCAAGTTATGAAATGTATCAGATGAAAAACTGTTATTAAATACATGTTGTTAAATTTATTTGCCAACACATTTATTACATATAGCGTGTTTCTTTGGATTAAGCGGAACTAGACTTTGAAAACTTGTAATTTTTATCGGTTAAATGAGACTTTTTATCATTTTGTTTAGCAAAATATCTCTTCAATCATTAAAAAGTGAGCTTGTGACAACATACAAAAATAAAAATTCCATCTTGTTCCATTTAAACGTTTGGATAGCCTATATTTATAGTAGTGGTTTTAATATTAAACAAATTATATTTTAAAAAATATATAAAATGTTATATATATCTTTAAACAATACAGAAACAAATTGGAAAATGGAAAGAAGGAAATACTATGAGAGGAACGGCTATAGCAAGGACAAAATAAGAAGACAGGAAGAAGGAGCTGCAATTGAAAAAATAAGTATAGAAAGAGATAGAAAGGTACAGCTGCAGAATCAGCAGAATAAGATCGACCATACCAGGTACTTAATATCAGAATATGAGCATACAAACACAATGGATGCCACAACATCTGCAAGAAAATAACAAATACCAAAAATCAATAGCAAGATTAAGGTGCGGAAACGTGACAGAGATAAGTAAATACTGAAAGGAAGAAAGCGGGATATTGTGCAGAACATGCGGTGAAATGCAAGAAATAATAGACCATTTAAAAACTGTACAGAGATAGGAAGAGAGGCAAGGACAATACAAGAATTGCTGGACGATTCGGGTGCCTGGACGACATGGATGAAAAAGGTGTTGCAGAAAAGAAGAGAAAAGAAACTGGAAAAAATGTTGGAGAGGCGATCTCCCATTATAATTTAATGTCATAACATCAGGAAAGCATCCTGATGCAACTGGAACTACTTCGTCCGAATCGAGTAGAAAAAAACCAACAAAAAAAAAAAAAAACGCTATGGAAGATCAATTCAATAAGAAGCACGGTGCTCAAAAACGAACTTTCCATATTGATGATCGAGTCTACGTAAGAGATTTTTATTCGAAAACGTGGCTTATTGGTATTATTACTGGTCGTCGAGATCAGGTAATGTATGAAGTGTCCGTTGGAAATAAGATTTGGATTCGTCATACCAACCAATTTCGGAACTGCTACAACGATATCAAGCTAAAAAGTTTTAACTATAATTATCTAACATTTCTCCATATGTTTGATCTAAATTTTTCAGTACCAGAAGCAATTAATACCGAATATGCTATAAGAGAAGAAATTCCAGCTCAAGACGAAGTCTTGGAAAATATGGAACCTCAGTCACAACCAACTCTACGCCGATCTACTAGAACCTCTGTACCGCCAGCACGACTAGCTTATAACCTAAAAGGGGAGGTGTTGGAGTGACGATCTCCCATATGGATAGGACATTCCTTAATTAATTGTCTAACGACATAACAAAAAGAAACATAAAATGCTACTTTTTCTTGTAACCTATATGTACGTTGTTCTTTTTTTTTTTTTTTTAGACGATATTAGTATATTAATTATTAGATTACAATACATATTATTATTTATTTAGTTAAGTTTGGTAATTAATGTAAGTACTCCATTCAAAGCTGAAAAGGCAAGAATAGTTAGTTAAAATTTTTGGCGCACAGCAACAAAGGCTATTTACGGAAATGCAAAAATAAAGTATGTATCTATTTATATAAAATGTTTGAAAGATGCTCGGTCTGATTATATGGAAGGAGATATTTATTTGAAATTTCTAGGTAAGAAGACAACACTGTCATAGAGCCTTACCTGACAAAAAATACGTCTCGTTACAACTGCCAACTTCGGGTACCACGGTAACTAGGAATTCATGGACCAATAGTAGAGGTTTTTATATTTAGTTGATATTTTTCCAAAAATCTTACGTAAATGTGTACATTGACTAGTAAGTGTGTACAACTGATAAGTTTGCACTTCTGTTGTAACATACATAAATAATTCTGGTTTAATTTTAATAGCGTAATACCATACATTTAACGCATACGCATTTTTCGCTCTTTTGGGAAGCAATTATTCGAATTGGAAAATGTATGATAGAGTTCATTGATTCATTGTACAATCTACATAATATAGGTCGACTCAGATAAGGTAAAAATATATTTGTTTTTGCTCCGTAAAAACTAAAATCTCTGAAAAGGGGCGAGTGGATGAAGGTGTTATGTAGCATTTTTTGAAATATTGAATTTTTCGTTGGATTGAGGTTGTATAAGCGTCTCTTATCATAACCACAACACTTAGTTTCCAATTATCTATATTTTGGAAGATACAGATAGATAAAGGTGTTAGGTACAATGACCTCAAGTAATTTTTTTAGGTATCATACAGTATCGCAAGAAAAAAATGCAGTAATTTGTGGAAAAAATCTAATTCTCACAATATAATAAATTTGGCAGGCTTTCAACTGATGTGACAAGCGCAGAGATAGTGGAAAATAAAAAACACAATAACTTACTAAATGTCAGTTAACTCAGAATCTAAAATTTGTAACATAATAATAATAATAATAATAATAATAATAATATTTATTAATGTTGATACATTATAAAAAATGTTTACACAAGTCAAATATTTAAAAAGTACAAATTTAAAATAGATAGTACAAAACAACATATTAAAATAAAAATAAAAAAATATATAAAAAAAGTACAAATTTAAAAATGATATTAAATATAATAAGTAAAGTAAATAAAATTACAATTTTTTACAAAGGTCATCAAAAGGATAAAAAAATAAATAAATAAATAAAAGATAAAAGATATCAGGTGTCAGAGAACACGTTAAAATCGTCCACCAGGTACTCGTCGAAATTATAGAAGGCCTTTTTGAGTAAAAAATTTTTAATTTTTGTTTTAAAATGACTTTTATCAAGGCATTTGACCTTACTCGGTAGCACATTATAAAATTTGGTGGCATAGTAATTTAACGAGTATCTGGTTGACGATAGTCTTGTGTAATCAGGCCTGATCAGTTCTTTGCCTCTGGTATTATAGCTATGGATATTTTTTTGTAACTTTTTGTCTTTAAAGTTTGTACAGGCAACGGAACGTTAAAACGCCAAGTTCTATAAACAAGTGTTTACAACTCTCTCTGTAGCCTATTCCGCCGATAATTCTAATAACACGTAGTTGCAGTGCAAAAATTCTCACTGCATATAGGATGAAGGAATGTCCCCACGCTAGTAGCGCATCAGCAACGTGAGATTGAAAAAGCGCGTAGTATGCCGTCAATAGAACATCTTTACTCACTTTCCATCTTAAATTCCTGATACAATATATTGCCTTACATAATTTTATGGATGTCGTCACATCAACGTGTTTCTCCCAGCTAAGGTTCATACCTAGAGTGACACCCAGAAAACATACTGACTCACTGGTAACACAGTCCAGGGCTCGTCTTGAAAAAGAAAGGTGTTGGGTTTTTGCTTGATTAGTGCAGAGTTTGTTGACATAACACCTTTATCCACTTGACCCTTCAATTATAAAATTATATTTGATTTATTGTATTTATTTATTGTATTTATTTATTGATTTATGTCCCTGATTTCTGCAACATATCAATATCCGGAAATGTGTTTTCATACGCAGATGACACATCGATTTTATTTGATGGAGATAGTTGGGAAGAAGCTTATGAAAACGCATCGAGGGGACTAAGGACTATTAAACAATGGTTAGATATAAACCTTCTTCATTTAAACCGTGATAAAACCAAATTTATAACTTTTTCTGCCACATCAACAGGGCAACCAACTAACAAACCAAGCCATTGCCAAGATCTAAGAAAAAGAGTAAGAGGACTTTTTCATAAACTTTATATAATACGTGATATTTTCTCACTACAAATACTAATACAAGTATACAAATCTCTGATTGAATTAATTTTAAATTATAGCATAATTGCCTGGGGTAGCATATACAATAATAATGTAAAAACACTCCAGTCGATCCAAAATAGAATTTTAAAATCAATTTCGAAAAAAAAAATATTACTACCCAACAGAAAAAGTATACAAATAATTAAATTTACCTGACATCAAATCAATATACATAATTAAAACACTGATAATTACTCATGAAAATGTAAGTCCTGAAAATTCAATAAACCATAGTTTAGGAACCAGACAGAAAAATGACAAACACTTAAAATCAGAAAAATTTCATAATAGAATTGGTCAAAAAAGTATAACATTCATCGGACCCAAAATCTACAATGTACTACCCGCAAATATTCGTCAAATTACAAATAGAAAGAAGTACGTAAATGATATAAAACTGTTCGTACAATAAATTGTTAAATAAAAACTGTTCAATAGCAATAAAATGAAGGAATTAGTTACAATCTAAATAAACAATTTCAATTTGCAATCCTGTGAATTTGCCCATACACATACACACACACCCACACGCACACACATACACACACACCCACACGCACACACATACACACACACCCACACGCACACACGTACACACACACATACACACACAAGCCCTTTCTTCGCCGACATCATTCATCATTAAACATTATTAATTATTAATTAAAGTTGTTAAGTAATATAAAAAAATCGTAAGTTAAAAAACATAGCTTATTCATATTTACAAATTTACTTAAATTTATTAAATTAATTTTTTGGATTATTGTTGTATTATCTGATTCTTTCAATTGTTCTACTATTATTTTTATTTATTTTTTCTAAATACTTAATATGTATATTTAATTGCCATGCAGCATGTTTATATTTATATTACAAAAACACTATATAAGATACAAACCTACCTAATTTATATAAGTTTAGTTTATGTAGTTATTAAGAAATATTTGTACTTATCCAATGTAATTTTAAATGGGAATAAATTAAATTAAATTAAATTTACTTTTTTGTTGAGAAATTTATATAAAACTGGATAAATTAAATAACTGTCTGTATACTGCAAGTTTTCTACATAGAGAGAATATCTACAAATAAATGTAATGTAGATAAATACTGTAAGTCAGAGACAATACCGGATAACAATACATATATGTCAGTGAAATAATGTTCAGTTATCTTTTATCATGACAGGGATGCGGGTAGCAGCCATTGATTTAATATAACTGCCGGATATAAAGTTGCAAAATCTAAGAGCTTCCTCTCGCGGCTTAATAAAATACTCACTCGCTACTATGGACCGTGATATATAATAATAATAATTTTTATTGTTCAAAATTTTAAAAATTTATACAATGTGTTTTTTATTGGCTAGAGTACCACTTATAGGTATAACCTCTATTATTACATGGTTTTAATAGTTTTTAGCTATGCTGTTTCTTTACATTTTAATTATTTTATAAAATAGAGGAAAAATTTTAAAAAAAACCTCTCTTTAGTACTTGGGAAAAAATAGAAATAATTAGTTATTTGTTCATTATGACAGGATGTTTCAAATATTTTAATGTTTTATAAACTGATCCTACATTTTTTATTAGGTGGTTTTCATGATTAGCTGTCCTTTGAAAATATTTATCTTTGGTTTTTTTGATATAATCATGAATATATTCAAGTTTTATATCTTGGTGCATATTACTGATGAGATGGTACTTAGAATATCTGCCTATTATTCTTAGACAGCAATATTTGATAAATTGGGCCGGAGTTTTGTGAGTATAATGAATTCTTAACCTCCATTTCAAGAAATACTTATAAATTTTATTGGCTATCTGATTCAAATTATTTACTACAGCACTTAGACGCCAAGATGAAGTGATCAGAGCAGTGTCATCAGCGAAAAGACTTAGACTGGTGCTATTACTTTTAGGAATATCGTTTATATGTAGGTTGAACAAGACAGGTCCAAGCACGCTTCCTTGTGGACCGTGATATATTTTTAATGTTTGTGCTTATTAGAAATAATCATTATCATAGTGACCCTACAGCCATTTATGCTGCAGAATTTTTCTTCATTGTGAATATGATTGAGCAACTTATTAACCAATAATAACCAATTGTGCGCAACATATTAAAAATAATAAAAATACGTGCACGTTAGTGTATGGATCAGAAGTAGGTATATATAGGTCGTTCATTGATGTTTGATAGGCGCTTGGATTTCCCACCCATTAGATTATTTTTTCACGGTGGTGCTTACCAGGGGCTGTTCATAGGGAAACTTAAAAAGGTAAATTAATGAAAAATAATTCCAAATGACTTGTTCATTACGTATCTCCTATCGAAAATATGCTTCAATAATAAATGTATTTGTCTAGATCTGTCAAAGCCATCACAAATCTAAAATCACACTGCATACATTTGGTATTTTTTATGTGGCTATTTTTTAATTTACCAATGAAATATGTACAAAAAGTTTCATTAAAAAGCATTTTCTGATAATATATACACTAGAAACCAGTGGTGTACGAAAATTTGAAAATGATTATACTTTGCAATACTTTGATTAATACTAAAAATTATAATTATCGCATTTCGAAACTGCGCCCTTTTCAATACGTATAATTCTGTGATGTATAATAATGTTGTGAAACCCCCCCCGAAATATTTTTCTGTCTATGCCACTGCTAGAATTTGATAAAAACGCAAAACAAAATATGCAAATGTCAGTGTTTTATAATAAAGTCCATTTACCGTAACTTTGAAATGACGTCACAGTTGAAAAACTCACCTTGTTGCCAATTCGTAAACTGTCAAAAAAAGTTAGGTTATTTATTTATTTATTTATTTATTTATTATAATTAAGGACACTACAGACCAATGGTCCCAAATGTGCCCATACATAAAAGTAAATATACATTCACAACTTACAACCTATATTTAACAATATGTGTATACATATATAAACTTATAATTATTTATTACACATGTAACAAAATCAGAAAAATAACTAAATAATAGAAAATGTGGAGATAGAAAAAAAAAATTTATACGCTCAAGATAAACTTTTTGAACACAGCGAAATTCATATAAAACAAGTCAATGTCTTCATTCATTTGCAGAGTCTGGTTATAGAGTGATACCATCCGGTTAAGGGGGCTCATTCTGTACTGATCGGTTCTAGCGTGCCGAACTTGAAATACTATATTTTTCCTTCTCGCTCCAACGCGTGGAATTTTGATATTAATCTGAGAAAGGATTTCCGAACAAAACAGACCGCCATTTAGTACTTTGTGCAGCAGAAGTAAGCTGCTAGTATCACGTCTTTTACTTAATGCTACTACTGAATATTTTGCACGTAATACCTCAGATGATTCATATCTAGGATATAAGCATGTTGCTCTAAATTCCACACTTCGCAAAAATTTCGTTTGCACTGACTCAATCAGTTTTATATATTTAAAATGAAAGGGAGACCAAACCACAGACCCATATTCCAACCTACTTCTTACCAGACTATTAAATAAAGTTATATACGTCTGTGTTCTCCGGAAATCCCTTCCCATTCTCAATATAAATCCAATCAACTTATAGCATTCACTGACCGTTTTTGTTATATGAGTAACAAAGCAAAGACTTTCATCAAAAATTATGCCTAGATCTTTAATTATTTTGGTTCTTTGCAGGCAAGTGTTACTCATTTTATAATTAAATAGCAAAGGGGATTGGTTTCTAGCAAATGACATAATTTTACTTTTAGTAGGATTAAAAGATAATCCTGTACCAGAGCACCAATCCGACAGTATTTCAAGATCGCATTCCAGAGTCAGACAGTCTGCAGTACTACTAATTATCTTATACAATTTTATGTCATCTGCAAACAAAAGGATAGAACTTTTCAAGATACGCTGTGGAATATCATTAATGGCCAACAAAAATAACAACGGTCCAAGGTTAGATCCCTGCGGAACGCCTGAAAGGGTCAAAAAGGACCCTGAACGACAACCTTCATATTCTACGTATTGACACCTTTGACTTAGGTATGAACAAAACCATTCCAATGCATCAGCAGAAACGTTGAATGAGCTTAAGCACTTCAACAAAAATGTATGCAGTACCCTGTCAAATGCCTTACTCATGTCTAAATAGGCAAGATTCATCTGATAACCTTGATCTAAAATAGACGCAATAGTTTGGGTGATAGTCAGAAGATTCGTAGTGGTTGATTTTTTAGGCATGAAACCGTGCTGATATGGTGTTATATTGGGAGAAACAAAGTTAAATAAGCGCCTATACACGATCTGTTCGAAAACCTTGGCAAATGGTGAAAGGATCGATACTGGCCGGTAATTATTCAATAATTTCTTATCTCCTGATTTAAATATTGGACAAATTCTCGATATTTTCCATTTATCAGGAAACACGTTAGTACTGACAGACATGTTAAACAATATCTGCAGTGGTAATGATATGACATCAATACAACCCTTTAATATGTACGGTGGAATTAAGTCAGGTCCACAAGAACGTTTTGGTTTAAGTTTCCGAATTGACCATTTGACATCTTCAACTTCAATAACAGCAGTAATGAGATTGTTATTGGAAATATTTAGGTTGTCTGTTTTGTTGCGTTTAATTGGAGGTGTCTTGTCTATATTATTTGCCAACAGAACATCATCATAGACTGAGGAAAAATAATCAGCGAATGCATTTGAAATATCCATATTATTTGTTACCAAGTTATTTTTACTATCTATGAATTGTTTGCTTGTATCAGGCTTTCGATGTTTTTTTACAAATTTCCAAAAAGTTTTAGGGTCACTGCAAATATCATTTTCCATGTCCGCAATATCTTCTGCATACTTTATCCGAATTAATTTTTTTACTTCTTTGCGCGTTTGCCTATACATATGAAGTTGGTAGTCAGGATCACCAAAGCCGCACTTATGTTTTTTTAGATGATACAGCTTTTTTACGCGCAGATTTTTCATTTGAGGAGTGAAAAACTCATCAAAGCTATTCTTAAATGAAGTTATTTTCGGGGCATGTAGGTCTAATATTGCATATAAACGCTGGTAAAATTCGTCTACAGCCTCATTAACACAATTAAAATTTTTTAAGTATGACCAGTCTACAGAATTCAGATCTCTATAAATAAATTCGAAATTAGCCTTTTTATAATTATATGAATTTACGTTGTGTACTGGCTGTTTATTTGATGTAATTTTCCACACAACGACAATGAAAAGTGCAGGGTGATACAAATCTTCCTTAATCAGGGGATCAGTTTCTCTGTCAACTGTAAATGTTCCAAAATTAGTTAAAACAAGATCTAGGGTTCGTGATTTACTATTATACTATTATTTACTATTATTTACTAATATATTGTTATGACTATGAAGATTGTTAGCATTCATAAAATTGCACAATTCTAGAATTTTATTGTCATGAACATTATTGTCTGCCATAGAATCTACGCCACAGATTGTAGGAATATTGAAATCACCAATTATAACTAGTTTATTGTTGCATATGTCAGAAGACGTTTCCAGGCAGTCAAAAAAATATAGAACAACTAGAAGTTATATCGAACAACTTCTAAAAATATATTTAAAACCTATATTTCCTATAGATGAAAGGAATTAATGTAAATTATGACGCACAGCAGTTCTTTCTAACCGATTTGTCGCGAAATTTATGATTTATATTATATTAAGTGTGTAATGTAGTATTTTAAAAAAAATAAATAAATTTCAGTGTATAAGAATCATCAGAAATATTTGTTTTTAGAAATGTGTCGTGTTCTTTTAATACTTTTTATACAATTTACTTTAATTTTTCGCCTGGTGTCACATTGACACAGCGGGTTCGGGAAGCAAACTCGGAGTGTTCCGAGTCACACTGTTTAACTCCAAACCGCTCGAATAAACGCGTTTAGACCTTTTCTCGAAGGCTCCGAGCTTGCTTCCTGAACTCAGTAAATGATATCGGAAAGCAATGATAAAGAGTAATTTTTTTTATGATTCGAATACATATATTTGAATTTCAGATGTTAGATACAATTTTGTTTCGAATAATGAATATTCAAATATTATTTCCAGTCAAACAGTTTATTTCCGCTAGCTGCAAGTGTAAATTTCATGAGTATGCTAAAATAACTTTTCGTTTGCAACTGATGATAATAAACCGTTCTACGTAACAGACCTGTAGGTTAAAATTACAAAAAAAAAAGAACGTAATAAATGTAGATAGAACACATTTTATTAATCATATATAATATTTGTTTATCGGCAAGATACAAAATTAAATATTGTTTTTGTTCACTTACATTACATATTATAAAACCTTTTAAAATATACAAACACAATATACAGATAAAAGTACGTTATAGAAATATCACCCATCATATTTGATATCTATTACTCTTTTACGAGTTGTAAAAAACCCTTAAAGTTTGGTCTGAATCGATCTGTAAGAAATGGTAGTTTAGTAAGGTACCATTGCAGTTTTAAAAAATTAACTCTACCAATATCTCAAAAACTATTACTACGATCAAGCTAAAATTTTATATCTAATACTCTTTTATGAGTTTTAAAAAACCCTTAAATTTTGGACTCAAATGCTCTGTTAGAAATGGTAGTTTAGTAAGGTACCATTGCAGTTTTAAAAAATTAACTCTACCAATATCTCAAAAACTATTACTACGATCAAGCTAAAATTTTATATCTAATACTCTTTTATGAGTTTTAAAAAACCCTTAAATTTTGGACTCAAACGCTCTGTTAGAAATGGTAGTTTAGTAAGGTACCATTGCAGTTTTAAAAAATTAACTCTACCAATATCTCGAAAACTATTGCTACGATCAAGCTAAAATTTTGTATCTAATACTCTTTTATGAGTTTTAAAAAACCCTTAAATTTTGGACTCAAACGCTCTGTTAGAAATGGTAGTTTACTAAGGTACCATTGCAATTTTTAAAAATTTACTCTACCAACATCTCGAAAACTATTGCTACGATCAAGCTAAAATTTTATATCTAATACTCTTTTATGAGTTTTAAAAAATTCTTAAATTTTAGACTCAAACGCTCTGTTAGAAATGGTAGTTTACTAAGGTACCATTACAATTTTTAAAAATTAACTCAATCAATATCTCGAAAACTATTGCTACGATCAAGCTAAAATTTGATATCAACTACTCTTTTAAGAGTTTTAAAAAACCCTTAAATTTTAGTCTTAATCACTCTTGTTAGAAATGGTAGTTTACTAAGGCACCCCTTTAATGTAATTTTATATTAATAGTATCGACAGTAACCTGCTCTCCTAAAATCAAATTAATTATCTTTCAAAATAATTAATAAGAGACAAAACCATCCTTTGAGCACGGTTACTAAGAGTTTTGGGCAATTTTATTACAGTAAAATTTAAAAATAATAAAATATAAGCTCACTAAATAAGCACTTAAATGTCAACCTGACAAATAACGATTGAACAATCCAATTACAAACTGACAACATTGGAAAAATTTACCAACATTAAATAAATAAATGTACTAACTGTGTTATGGATTGATGTTGATTAAAACATATCATAACGTTGGTACTTAAATTAACCAAGTGTGACGTCATCTCATATTTATTGTGAATGGAGTTTATGCACATATCTGATGAACGTTTATTGTTAAATTCGTCATGTACAGTCAAGGACCCAACATTGTGAGAAGAAAATTTCAAACACAACGCGCTGAATTTAAATTACTATCAATCATTAATAAATGCTCTATACATATACCGAAATTATCTATGAATAATTTTCTTATATAATTTTTAATTTTACTACAGAAGAAGCAAATTGCTAGCAACTAAGATGATTTTTTTTGCGAGGAATGAATAAATTTGAAATGAAAGGATCTGGCGATGATGAACTTAATTGCTGCCCTCATATATCGAATCCAAGGAAAGCTTTTTTGTCTGTTTGGGATGTTTTTACAACGTTAATATTTAGGCCCATTGTTCTAATAGCTTATTTAACCCTGCTGTCGCCTTATAAAGTAATGCCTAGGTTACACGTTGCTAGATACTCGTACGAGTTACTAGAACCGAGTACTAAAATATTAATGTGAACACATATATTAGTACCAAATTCCAATACATGATACAGTATGTAGGCGAGGATAGTGAATAGAAACCAATCCTCTTTTCTGGAACGAGTAGCTACTTCACTACTACTTTTTTGAGTACTAAATGTCTAAACATGTGTGCAGACGTATGGTGCATTTTTGGTAATCTGCAGGTGGATTTGGCGGAATTAAAAGTCAATTATTAAGAGGGTAATGTGACTAGGTTTCGCGCTAAATAAATATGTATGATAAACGCTTTGTAGCGTTTGTAATAATAGCCATTCAAGCACAAACGAGCATTTATTATAACGTCTATTGTCTATCTGTCACATACATGTCATCACAGTATAGTTGCTAACGTAACATATTACAAAGGACGTCCAAGAACTAGTCCTGATTTTAACATGTATTTGTTTCAACAATAGAGTTTAGACCAAATATAATCAGAACAATTTATTTATTTTTTTACTGGACGTCGTGTAAATTGAGAAATTTTTGTTTTTAGTACTTGGTTTTAGCCGTACGAGTTACTGACACCGCATAACCTACGCATATTTCTACATCATATTCTAAAATATATTTATTGTCAAATTCCAAATAAATTGTTGCTGTAACAGATATATCAGATGTGATTGTAACATTATTTTTGACAAATAGGTTTTGCTCATTTCGAATAAATATTTTGTTGCGTGACCTCATTATCTTATTTATTGTAAATAATATTCTTTCAGCAATAATACAAATTGCAATATTCATATTGATTATATATACGCCAATATTTCGCCGTTAATAGAGTATCGTTTTTCCAAATTATGTTATATGTAAGTTGTTCATATAATAAAACAAGTTTATTAGGTTATTTTTTTGGAATTCAGATGTACTTTCAAGCTATAGATTATCCTTTGGTCTAAGTTGATGTAACAGTTGAATCTTACAGGGAATGAGGCATACATCAGCTATCAATATTCGTCTCAATTAAATCAAAAACAAAGTAAATTTATTTTAATACATATAAAATAATGTAATAAAATATATTTAATTTTATAACGCATATACAACTTATAGCCCAATATTTATAAGGGTCTTTCTGAAAGTTTTGTAAACAACTATTTGTTTCCGTAATATCAAATACGCGATAGTAATAATTAATGAACATTGGACACAATTATTTATTTTATGCAATATGTTAAAAACATGAATATCAAGCGGAGAATATATTTTAATACTAGTAGAATATAGCAGTATCATTTGTACATATTGCCAGATTAAATCTGGAGTGGCTGGCTGAGAAATGTCATTTATGTAGATATTATATAATGTTGGGCCTAAGATAGATCCTTGAGGTACGCCGGCAAAAACACTTCGAATTGCTGAGCTGGATTTATTGAACTGAACAAAGAAATGCCTATTTTTTAGGTACCAATTTATTAAATGAATTATTTGGTTTGAAAATACTTAATTTATTAATTTATATAATAATCCGTTTTGCCAAAATAAGTCAAATGTTTTTTCGATGTTAATATCTCACAAGAATTCGACAAGAATATTGCACCAGTTGATTTAAATTCGTTTAAAAAGCCAGTAGTTAAGTGCTCTGTCACCCTGAGTAGCTGTAGAGTTGCAGATTGACGCGAATGGAAGCCAAGTTGCTGATTGATCATAATATTATTATCATTGATGTATTTGTTTAGTCTAATTAATATTAGCCTTTCTATGAGTTTTGACACTGATTATAACAGACTGATTGGATAGTAGTTACCAGGTAGCATTTTATCTTTACCTGGTTTTGTTACGACTACGACTAATTTAAGTATGGATTTGCAAATTAACGAACAATTTTTTAGTCCTGATTTGACACTACTGATTTCATCATTTTTGGCAAAATTTTCAGAGTAACCGTCGTTGTTTGTACGTCGTTCGAATTCAGAACTTAAATCTTTTGCAAACTGGCAATTATAAGTTATATAAATAGAGAATAAAATGATGTTTATATCTTGAAACTTAATTAAGATATACAGTTATATAAGTAAGTTTTTGTTTTAAAATATTTGCAGCTTCTTCTGTCCATTATGTTCCAATTACCTCCGAAGCAATGTCATCATTTAAGTTTCGAAATTGCCTTTTCAAATAAAGCTTTGTTGAAACACTTAACAACTTTATTATGAATGTAAACATTTTCTAAAGTGGCTTCAAGTAAGTCTTACACTTTTACATTTATACGGTTTCAACCAGAGATAGATATTATTCAGAATGTTTTTCTACATCCCGAAATTTAATCACAAATTAGAATTATCGGATTTTACTTTTAGGTATTTATTTGGTTTAAACAGTGATCTTCAACCAAAACGATACCACCCAAAGTGGGTGAATTAGGCTTTCAGGTGGGCGGTAGTATTATTACATGCTGTAATAAAAACATCCAAAATATACAGATTCAAATTTGTGAGAGAAAATATGTCAAGAGAAAAAGTTAGGTACTATTATGTTAGAGAAGAGTATTTAGTCTCTATTTAATCAGAGTGATTATATATTTTGAATTTTTAAGCTGCAAGTCTGCTGTTTGTCTGTCTATCTGTTCCTCCGTCCGTATGTACATTTTTCACTCGAGAATTACCAGGGCTTCGAACCGGAACTGAACCGAAAACCGAAAAAACCGTTATTTTTGTCGGAACGAAAACCGAAGAAGCTGAACCGAAAAAAAATATCGGTTTATTTCGGTTCAGATAATGTTTATGGGAATGAGCCAAAATACATATTATTTAAGATTATTATTTATATAAGAAAAAAATTGTAATGTTTTAACTGATAAGTAAAAAAAAATCCGCTTCTATTATTGGGGGGAGGGTTCTATTATTGGGGGGGGGTTTGGGTGAACGCCAAAATAAGGAATAAAATGTTCTTCTAAATTATCGTAGAAAATAAATTTCTAATACAAATAAAAGCATTTAAAAATTTTATCACTCGGAACTGAACCGAAAACCGAAAAAAAACGTTATTTTTGCTGGAACGAAAACCGGAACCGAACTGATATATTTTTCTTTAATTGAACCGGAACAAAAACCGAAACGAAAAAATAACGGTTCGAAGCCCTGAGAATTACTGACCCGATTTTCTTGCATTTTTTTTATCCCTAGCTTTATCATCTATGCAGATTTTAGGCGGTGTTTTATTAAAATCATTTCAATATTAGCAACGTTATAATGATATATGTGCGCGCGGGTAATACGAAATCAATGTTTTCCGTTCATATTTAACGAATTTTCTTGAAATTATCAGCGAAAACATAGATTTATTCAGCGTCAAGCTTAATACACGATTTATAAACTAATCGGAACTGAAATAATTTTTAAAATCTGTTCAGTAGTTCCAGAGATGTAATGATAGTGCGCGAATAATAAAAAGTTCATCTTTTTGATTTATATTAAACGCATATTCTTGAAATGATCAGGAACAATATATATTTCTTCAGTAGCAAACTTAGTAGGAAAATATAAAATGACAAATTACTTTTTGAAAATGCTGGGGTTTGTATTTTAAAAAATTGATGTGAAGTGTGAACTTTCACACATTTCAGGGTTTCGCAGGTATTTAGTAAGTGAATAATGATTATTTGGGATGCCAAAACAAATTTTATGTTAAAATATATATTTTTTTTGTTAATTTTAAATCGAATGCCTTATACCATTATGTAGGTTTCTAAATATGTGCAGTATTTTTTTATATAGCAAGGTTTAATAAGATTTTGAAAATTGCGCCTATGGCTTCCATTGGTTGTTTTAGTCATAAGCTCCGTCCTTCTGTTTTCGTGTATTTATCTATATATATAAAAGGCAGTGTCCTGACTGACTGACTGACTGACTGACTGACTCACTCATCACCGCCCAGCCCGAACCCCTGGCCCTAGAAACTTGAAATTTGGAGAGTACATTCCCTCCATGACGTAAGCAACCACTAAGAAGGGATTTTTCGAAAATCCACTCCTAAGGGATGAAAAGGGGTGAAATGTGATTTCACGAATTCCTTAATATCTCTTAGGGCCGATGGGATATCGACTTAGTTTTTGCTTACAAGTATTGCCCATACAAATGCCGAAAAACCAATTTCGGGATTTTGCCCTAATCAACCCCTAAAGGGGTGAACCTACAATCGGGGTGGATTATACATCCCGTTGTATTTCCTGTGTTCGTTTAGTTGCAAGATTACTTTTATTCACATAGGTGTCTTTTTAAAATATCTCGAAATAGTATTCACAGTTTTTTGAAATTTCACCCCTAAAGGGTGAAAAGGGGTGAATTGTGATTTTAAGGATTCTTTAATATCTCTTAGGACCAATAAGATATCGACTTGCTTTTTGCTTACAAAGATTACCCATACAAATACCGAATCACCAATTTCAGGATTTTGTCCTAATGAACCCCTAAAGGGGTGGATCTACAATCGGGGTGAATTATACATCCCGTCGTAATTCCTGTGTTCGTTTAGTTGCAACATTACTTTTTGGCACATAGGTGTCTTTTTAAAATATCTCTAAATGAGTTTGACAGTTTTTTAAAATTCCACCCCTAAGGGTTGAAAAGGGGTGAATTGTGATTTCAAGGATTCCTTAATATCTCTTAGGATCAATAAGACATCGATTTACTGTTTGCTTGCAAAGATTATCCATACAATTACCAAAAAACTTATTTCAGGAATTTGTCCTAATCAACCCCTAAAGGGGTGGACCTACAATCGGGGTGAGTTATACATTCCGTCGTATTTCCTGTGTTCGTTTAGTTGCAATATTACTTTTTAGCACATAGGAGTCTTTTTAAAATATCTCGAAAAAGTTTTGGTAGTTTTTTAAAATTTCACCCCTACAGGGTGAAAAGGGGTGAATTATGATTTCAAGTATTCCTTAATATATCTTAGAACCAATAAAATATCGACTTGCTTTTTGCTTACAAAGATTACCTATACAAATACCGAAAAACATATTTCAGGTTTTTGTCCTAATCAACCCCTAAAGGGGTGGATCTACAATCAGGGTGAACTATACATCCCGTCGTAGTTCCTGTGTTCATTAGTTGCAGCATTACTTTTTGGCACATAGGTGTCTTTTTAAAATATCTCGAAACGGGTTTGACAGTTTTTTAAAATTTCACCCCTAAGGGTTGAAAAGGGGTGAATTGTGATATCAAGGATGCCTTAATATCTCTTAGGACCAATAAGATATGGATTTACAGTTTGCTTGCAAAGATTATCCATACAATTACCGAAAAACTTATTTCAAGAATTTGTCCTAATCAACCCCTAAAGGGGTGGATCTACAATCGGGGTGAGTTATACATTCCGCTGTATTTCCTGTGTTCGTTTAGTTGCAACATTACTTTTTGGCACATAGGTGTCTTTTTAAAATATCTCGAAAAGTTTTTGGTAGTTTTTTTAAATTTCACCCCTAAAGGGTGAAAAGGGGTGAATTGTGATTTCAAGGTTTCCTTAAATCTCTTAGGGCCAATAAGATATTGACTTGCTTTTTGATTACAAAGATTACCCATACAAATACCGAAAAATATATTTCAGGATTTTGTCCTAATCAACCCCTAAAGGTGGATCTACAATCGGGGTAAATTATACATCCCGTCATATTACCTGTGTTTATTGAGATATAAGGTTTCTTTTTGGCACGTCTTTTTAAAATATCTCGAAATGGTTGTGACAACTTTTTTAAATTTAACCCCTAAAGGGCGAAAAGGGGTGAAATGTGATTTCAAGGATTGTTTAATATTTTTTAACATCAATAGACATCGACTTGGTTTTTGCTTACAAAAACTACCCTTGCAAATGCCGAAAAACCAATTTTTTTTTTGTCCTAATCAACCCCTTAAGGGGTGGATCTGCAATCGGGGTGAATTATACATCCCGCCGTATTTCCTGTGTTCGTTTAGTTGCAACATTACTTTTTGGCACATAGGTATCTTTTTAAAATATCTCGAAATAGTTTTGACATTTTTTTAAAATTACCCCCTAAAGGGTGAAAAGGGATGAATTGTGATTTCAAGGATTCCTTAATATCTCTTAGGACCAATAAGATATCGACTTGCTTTTTGCTTACGAAGATTACCCATCCAAATACCGAAAAACTTATTTCAGGATTTGGTCCTAATCAACCCCTAAAGGGATGGATCTACAATCAAGGTGAATTATACATCCCGTCGTATTTCCTGTGTTCGTTTAGTTGCAACATTAATTTTTGGCACATAGATGTCTTTTTAAAATATCTCGAAATAGTATTGACAGTTTTTTTTTTTATTTCACCCCTAAAGGGTGAAAAGGGGTGAATTGTGTTTTCAAGGATTCCTTAATATCTCTTAGAACCAATAAGATATCGACTTGCTTTTTGCTTACAAAGATTACCCATACAAATACGGAAAAATATATTTCAGTATTTTTGTCCTAATCAACCCCTAAACGGTGGATCTACAATTGGGGTGAATTATACATCCCATCGTATTCCCTGTGTTTGTTGAGTTATAAGGTTTCTTTTTGGCACATAGGCGTATTTTTAAAATATCTCGAAATGTTTTGAGAATTTTTTTAAATTTAACCCCTAAAGGGTAAAAAGGGGTAAAATGTGATTTCAAGGATTGTTTAACATTTTTTAGGACCAATAAGATATCTACTTGGTTTTTGCTTACAAAAACTACCCATGCAAATACCGAAAAACCAATTTTTGGATTTTGTCCTAATCAACCCCTTAAGGGGTGGATCTACAATCGGGATGAATTATACATCCCGTCGCATTTCCTGTGTTCGTTTAGTTGCAACATTACTTTTTGGCACATAGGTGTTTCCTTTTTAATATCTCGAAATGATTTTGACATTTTTTTTAAATTTAACCCCTTAAGGGTGAAAAGGGGTGAAATGTGATTTCAGTAATTCCTTAATTCTTTTAGAACCAATAAGATATCGACTTGGTGTTTGCTTACAAAAATTATCCATACAAATGCCGAAAAACTTATTTCAGGATTACGTCCTAATCAACCCCTAAAGGGGTGATTCTACAAACCGGGTATATTATACATCGCGTCGTATTTCCTGTGTCTATTTAAAATGCCTCGAAATGGTTTTAATAGTTTTTTACCTTTAACAAATATCACCCCTAAAGGGTGAAAAGAGGGAATTGTGATTTCAAGGACGCCTTAATATCTTCTAGGATCAATAAGATATAGACTTGGTTTTTGCTTATAAAGATTACCCATACAAATGCCGAAAAATGTATTTCAGGATTTTATCTTAATCAACCCCTAAAGGGGTGAATCTACATTCGGGGTGAATTATAAAAACCTTTGTATTTCCAGCGGTTGTTGATTTATAATATTCCATTTTGGCATATATTTTTCACAGTTTGACAGTTTTCTTTCACTCACTCCTAAAGGGTAAATTAGTATTTTTTTGTTAAAAATAAAAAATTCGGAGAGTACATTTTTCAGTATGAAGTAAGAACCCACTAAGAAAGGATTTTTTCAAGTTCGACCCCTATCTGGTGAAAAGGTGTAAAATGTTTTTTCACGGGTTCCTCAATATTTCTTAGGACAGATGAGATATCGACTAGATTTTTTGTTACAAAGGTTACCCATACACAAGTTTAAAAACAAACTGCGGATTTTATGCTAATGAGACCGTCAATATACCGTAGCGAAGCACGGGTTTTCAGCTAGTAGGAATATAAATAGCAGTGTAGCAGTAATATATTTAGGCACTAATATGATACAGACATTATAACACATGACATAACATATATTTTATATATTTCATTTTTTTTACTTGTACCCATGGTATTATATATTTATAATTACGTTATATTTTAAGTTACTTGGTTGTAAGTGCAATAGTAATCAATTTCCACTGGTTATTAAATTTACGCTTTTAAAAATTAAATGCAATATTTGCCCAAATATAACTAGAATTTTGAAAAAATAATTTAATCAAAATAAAAATGCAAAAAAAAAACAGAAAAAATGAAATTGCCTCGAGGCCGATTTGAACTCGAGTTTGCAAATTAGTACACCAGTATAATAACCATTACACCATCGAAGTGCTATGTTTACTGTACCACATGATATCATTAAACATTTTACATGGTCACGAAGAAAACACGAAAAATGCGTTATTTTCCGAAAACATAATCTGATCAAAAATTCCTGTTGTACTATTCCGGTTCACACAAATGTACATTACTTAGAATTTTTTTAGGGTGTGGGACAAAAATTTTTTGCACAATTTTGGCAAAAATCGCGTCAATATAATTTATTTTGCAAAAATAAAATTTTGATCGTTAATCCACCTACTAAGGGCTTTCATTTGACACCCTGCTCAGAATTCGATGAGCACATATTTGTTTATATTTTAGGGGGATATGTTTTTTAGATGTTTTGGTATTTTTCCCATGTGCGGGTCAACGAGTTGTATAAGCATGCCAAATTTTAACTCTCTAGGTTTAGCCGTTTGGCTACAATTTTTACCAAATAGACAGACAGACGGACGACAAAATGACGGTATAAGGGTTTTTTGGTCATACCTACCAAACCCTAAAAACGGGCAACTATTTGCGTATGGACGAGACAGCTTACATTAAGTTCAGTTACACTATTAATTTCAAGAGCTGATTCTGTTCTGAGACGTGCAATTACGCCCCCCCCCCCCCGTGAACGACTGCTGAAAAAGCTGTATGAACTCATCTGCACTAAGGTTTTTGGCAACAGGTGGATGCTAGGAAGATTTAAAATTTTCCCCGTGTGTTTCCAAACTAGCCCTAAGCTGTTGTTTATTAGCACAATGCAATAGCCGCATGCCTTCGGCTTGAACATCGTTTATATGCTCATAGAAATACACCAACCTCATGCAAAATATCTGGAAGCATAGATTTAACTCAAGTCAAACTTTTTGACTTGCCGCAAACTTCCATTTAAATGCAACGATTTCCTTCCGTCACTCCGTGTTTACTCTATTACATGGGGTTAAAATAAGTTAAAATAAATTGTATTTGTTTTAAATTAATTTATTTAAATAAAATGCAAAACGATGTGTTTTGAAAGAGTAGTCTAAATATGAACCGCAAATTATTTAAAAAAAGCAGAAAGGAGAAATGAAAATATTTTTTCAATTATTATTAATACAGGGTAGGGCGCAAAAACTTCCTTTTTTGAAGGTGATGAAATAAAAGTTGTTGCTGATAACCATAATTTATTTTTTGATAATGATAGAACATAATTTAAAATTGGAAATCATGCTGTTTTAAATAAATATCTTGAAAGTGGTGGCAACCGTTCCCTATGAACTGATGCAACCGATTTCTGACGTTTCTCTCTACACGTCCAACATGTCCACTGGAATTCGGTCTATTCCTTGTCGAATAACAAAACTTTTTCGAACAGGCTCTTCAAGAAATGAATCTAGGAAATGTCTAGTTCCAACAGAATAGTGCCACGGCTCACACAGCCCGAGCTTCGATTACAGTTTTGCGGGCAATGTTCCCTGGCCGGCTCATCTCGATTCGAGGTGACATCCCGTGGGTGGCGCACTCGACCGATCTAAGGTGTGATTTTTTTTATGGGGATACCTCAAGGCAGAGGTTATTAAACATTGCCCCACAAACCTGCTTCAAAAGAAGAATGTTATTTGGCAGAAAATAGCCCGAATTCCAGTGGACATGCTGGAATGTGTAGAGGAAAACATCAGATATCGGTTGCATAGAGAACCGTTGCCACCACCTTCAAGATATTTAGTTTAAAACAGCATGATTTCAAATTTGAAATTATGTTCTTTCATTATCAAAAAATAAATTTTGTTTATCAGCAACAACTTTTCTTTCATTCGTTTTATTTATTTATTTAATACATCTGTCCCAACAGCATAGCCAAAATTGGACAGGAACATAATTAACAATATTAAGACTTAAAAATTAAAAACTATTAAACATAAAAAATCATAATACACAAAAATGAATAAATTTATAGAACTTTATATGAAAATTATTAGAATTATTAGAATTATTAGAACAGTTCAATTTTTGTTTTCTGCTCGTAATATGAACACATCCTGTTCAATGGGGATTTGAGGAATAGATTGGTATGTGCCTGGGGAAGATAAAAAAGTGAGGAATGCCTTGTACGGAAAGATGGGATGTGGAAATTTAATTGTTGAAAGGAAAGTGGATCGTCAATTAGATTTGATGCTAATTTTTTAAGATAGTTTGTGGAGCTTAACTCACGACGCTCACTTAAAGATTTGGTGGAAAAAATATGAAGAAGGGTACTATACGAGAGATCGAAAGGGGGGTAGGATCCCATAACTTTAAAGTAGATGAACTTTAAAAATTTATGTTGCACTTTTTCAATGGCATTCTTTTGAATCTCATAAATGGGATCCCATACTATTGAACAATATTCAATTTTAGAGCGAATGAATGCATAGTAAAGTGTGAAGATAACGTTTATGTTTGAAAAAGTGCGTGAATTCCTGATAATAAATCCTAGCATTTTATAGGACGAAGAACAAATCGTATCTATATGCGAGTTGAAAGTAAGTCTACTATCAAACTCGATGCCCAGATCCCGGGTACTTTCGCAACGAGTAAGCAACTGATTGAGTATCGAATAGGAGAAAATAGTGGGGTTACATTTTCGTGTAAATGTCAGAATTTTGCATTTAGAAAGATTGAGGTTAAGTTTGTTTAAGGTGCACCAATTAGAGATATTTTCCAGGTCGTTTTGAAGAATGTGGCAATCATTATTTGAAGAGATAGTGCGGAAAATTTTGAGATCATCGGCAAAAACTAATCTTTCACTGACTATTACATTATTAATGTCATCAATAAATATTAAAAAAAGAAGAGGGCAAATCAAACAGCATATCAAAAAAAGGAAGTTTTTGCGCCCCATCCTGTGTTCATTTTAATCAGTATTCAATTAAAAATTGTTTGATATTAATTTAAAGAAAAATATATTGAAATATTTAACAACATGATCCAAATGCTTAAAAAATTAAATTTTAATTTGAATGTATTATTTTTAAAAAGCATGTACGTATACGATTTCGTTTTTTACACCTGCATAATAATCGCTGTGCGCCCACATATAATATTGGAAACACTTCACCTATATTTAGACCAATTCTATAGATAAGCTTTTAAGCACGGCAACCATTATTTAGCCGTGCACAGAAAAGCCCATGTTAAATCTAATTTCAAATATCAGTAATTAGAGGGAATGAGTTCATACCGCTCTTTTTAAAAGCTGTATGAATACACTCACTCTAATTATATCTGCTTGGACATCATATATAGTCTGTGTTTTAGGTTTAACAGGTTGACTGCCACCAATATTTTTGGTTTCTACCAAGGAGCCAACAAATTTTTTCGAATATTTTAATTTTAAAAAGCTAATAGTTGTGAAGTACTTAGTATTCTAAGGTAGTTTTAAGAAAAAATATTACTAAAAATAAAAATAAAAACGACTCCGATCGGAGTGTGCGGCATTGATCACAGAATTTTTTCGTCGATGCCATATACTCCGATCGGAGCATTACTCAAAATGCTATTACAAAATAGTTTTATTTATTTAGAAAACTAACCAAGTTAACAATTGATAAAAATAACATTTAATTTTTATGGTACACCTCAAAACACTGGATGCAAAATCCAGGTGATCCAGGACATGCCTTACATTCATAAATGGTTTGCTTCCTCTTTTTGTTTTGTTTGCAAATTCTGAATTCCTTTCTGCTGATCCTTTTTGTTTCCATTTTAGTACCAGATGGCCCTGGTGTACTATCCATTTTAATTGAACATTTTTCACGTATAAGAAAATAAAAACGGAAACCAAGTGATAAACTTAATTATTTAATAATAAGTCCGATGAACAATGCCACACAATTTACAAACACTTGTATGCAACGCCAACTTCGTACTGAGTCATTATATTTGCCTGGCACACGCACTCCGATCGGAGTGATTGGCGTCATCGGAAGACACCGGACCACTCCGATCGGAGTGCGTGGCAGTCAACCTGTTAAGCAGAACTAAATTTTAAAATCTAGTAACTTTTAACCATTTATTGAGGCTTTTGACCATGTTATTTAACAAAAGCCTTATTCATTCGTTAAAAAGTGTGCTCGTTACAACTTCAGAAAAAAATCCTTTTAATTCCGCTTAAGTGTTTCGAATACCCTATACTTTCTTAATTAATATCAGTAATGTTATACCATTACAGAAAATCCTTTTTTCTATTCTGCATTCATAATAGAGTAATTATGAAACTGAATTGATTGTTATGAGTTTCATTATGATACTAAACATTTTATTTCATTTAATTGGTAAAATCGATACAATAACCTGCAAATTGTACAAAACATAATTGATATCTACCTTGAAAATTTTAAAACTGTGAAACAGGCCGGGCCAACCACTATATTCACGTATCAAATTCCCTAAAGAAGGATGTTGTTGCTTATATATAGTGCAATTTTATTATTTGAAAAGGCATGCAAAAGCAAACTAGAAAAAATAAAGTATAAAATCGTTACATAAGGCTTCTTGCCACACTTGTCAATTAAACAGCTCGTCTCTAACTCTTTTTCTTTTCTTTTTCGACTCGTGCGGCAAGATCAAGTCTTATGAAACTTGTGTTTCAATATACTATTTATTTCAACATACATTTGTGCAAAAAACAATATAAATGTACATGTCAAAGCTTTTTAGATGCGCATATAAACAAAAAGACATTTTTTTTGTTTAATAATGGGTGTAGTGTACTACACAACTATTAGCAGCAAACTTATCCTCTCTACTTTCTTTGTTTAACTCTGCCGTACCGAAAAGGGTACAAAAAATACCCCACGGTATTGCAGTGTAAGATAACTATTAATGCATATTATTTTTATGACAGTACATAATATGAATCAATGAAACAATGCTCATAATATTTTTTTCAACTTGCTCACCAGAAGAAAAGTTGGGATAAGTTTACTAGTTAGGCTAATACGTCGGCTATGTGAACTCTGATGTTAGGTGCGACCCACACACAATGACATATATGGATATTTATGGCAAATAGGTAGGTATGACCAACAAAACCCTTATACCGTAATTTTTTCGTCTGTTTGTCTGTCCATTCGGTAAAAATTGTAACCAAACGGCTAAACCTAGAGAGTTGAAATTTGGTATGCTTATACAACTCTTTGACCCGCACATAGGAAAAATACTAAAACATCTAAAAAAACTTATCCCCCTAAAAATATAAACAAATATGTGCTAATCCAAAATAATGTTTTTTTTTTTTTTTTTCTTAGTAGGGTATCAAATTTTATTTTTGCAAAATAAATTATTTTGATGCGATTTTTGCTAAAATCGTGCAAAAAAATTATTGTCCCATACCCTGTAAGCCAGATGGTTTAAACTAAATATCTGAAAAAATTTAATATTTGAAAAAAGTAATGGACATTGGTGTGAACCGGAATAGTACAACAGGAATTTTTGATCAGATTATGTTTTCGGAAAATAACACATTTTGTGTGTTTTTAGGTTGACGATATATAAAAGTTATAGTTATGTAACACACTATACTAGAAGGCATATCCTGGTCTAATTGTTAGCTTGCTCGCTTGCTACGCACAGAGCCGGCCTTAGCAAGTCTAGCGCCCCGGCCGAGATTTTTTTGCCGCAATTTTTTGCCAATACAAGTGTTGTACTAAAAAAAATGTCCTCACTTCTCAAAAACAAGTGATGTCCTAAAAGAAAAAGGTCCTCACTTCTAAAATACAAGTGATGACCTAAAAATTACCGTCCGCCGCCCTACCTGGCCTGGCGCCCTGGGCGTTCGCCCTACCTCGCCCCCTGTTAAAGCCGCTACTGGCTACGCAGCAAACTAGGGTTCGCTCCCGGGCAGAGGAGACAATTTTATTATTAGTTTTTTTTTCATTTTTATTTTGTTTAAATTATTTTGTCAAAATTATAGTTATATTTTGGCAAATGTTGCATTTAATTTTTAAGAGCGTAAATTTAATTACCAGTTGGAATTGTTGGCATTATATTTTCATTCTATGCGTCATGTATACGAAACCAGAGGGGCGGAGTATATGACTTAAAACAACCAATGAAGCCAATTTTCAAAATCTGAATGGACCTTGCTATATATAAAAAAAATACTGCACATATTTAGAAACCTAAATAATGGTATTAGGTATTCGAATTAAAATGACCAAAAAAATATTTGAACATAAAATATGTTTTTAAAGCTCTTAGATTAACAGACGATAAATTATTTTAAAAATATCGTTCTTTTTGCCGTGATTACTACAAAGCAAAATTTGTACAACACACTCAGCATGCCGCCTTCATTTATTATATAGCTGCGAAACCCTGAAATGTGTGAAAATTCACATTTCACATCAATTTTTTTTCTTTAATGCGGCCAGTTAAGTGGCCATAATACAGTTAAGAAAATTTCATTTATGAGCAAATATTTTTGGGGTACAAAATGTACCCCTTTCAATACAGGGAGGGTTCCGGTACGGAAGGGTTAAATAACACAATATCATGTTATTCTCATCTGGTTCTAACACCTACTTGACCCTTTCCACCAACTAGCCGGTATTTAAATCATAGCCTGTATTTTCCACTTAACCATATAGCTACGAAAACTCTGTAATGTGTAAAAATTGAATAGAATTTTTCCGTTCTATATTTTTTTGAATCCCATATTTTTATTATAAAAATATTTTAAATTGTATGAAATGAGTTAATATTTCTTTTTTATTCTCTCTTCCATATCTTCTTGATAGTAAGTATTTTTTAAGACTGATTTAGCTCAACTTTCCAACGTAGTTTAACAGACGGATAAATATTTTCGAAAGATTTTTGATTTTAATGACTACAGCAGAAAGTGTTGTCACAGTCTATTAGGTCGTTCCGTTCTTTATGTCATCGTACATAACATATTTCGTGAGCTGACACTCGAAATTCAATGACTTTATTTTAAAGGCCCTACTAATTAAAAACTCATTTTTATCTAGCAGGAATATAGAGGGAGAACTGATCTTGATCATCCAATATTATTTCGGCACGTAAATAAAATGGAGTATGTTTAAAAATTTGGACGATGGGTTTCGCATAAATTTGGTAAAACCAGCATGGAAACTCGCATCATTGAGTTACAAATTACAGCGCTAGTTTCTAGGTCACAGAAGATAGATTTGCTCAAGATAAATAAAAAATAAAATAAAATTAAATTTAAAAAAAATCTAAATAGTGACAACACTTGTATTGAGCGAGGCGCTGAAAATCTACGATGTCAACATTGAACAGGTTGATGCCTGTATCTTGGACATGAAATACGAACTGACAGAGACAATCAAACGTGCATTTGGTAACATTTTAAAAAATGATATCCCAATGTGCCTTAGGCCCGATATTTCCACTTTACTGTTATCTATAAGAATAACTATCAATGGGATAATATTATCCTCTTGATAGTCACTAGGATAAAGTGCTTTCTGTATTTCCAACTCTAGTTATCCCGTAGATAGCTATTCTGATTGATAATAATATTTTCGAATGTTTTTTTTATGTTGGTATTAGTAGCATTATCTTAAACAAAGAGAAACATATACGCGACTCGCACCAATAAAAGAGAGATTGATACAACTGTCAAAATAAATGAAAACTGTAAAAATTTTATACAGAAAAATGTGTGATAAACGCCCAAGAAGCGCAAATTTCAATATTTCCGCAACAAAAAAACTTGTAAATCTTGTGTTTAAATGTAAAAATGTTATAGAAAATAAAGCTACTGACGCTGTAAATCTGAAAGATAAACAAGGGGCCTGGGAAAAAAATTGTATTATGTTTAATGTCCTGCATACAGAACATAAATGCAAAAACACTGAAAATTAAATACGACCGTATATTTATTTTTATTTTTTAATTAATTGAAATCGATTAATAAATTCTTTCTCATCCCAATGGTTCATATGATTTGATCTAACATGAACTATGTATGGACGTTCTAAATACTCTACAATTTCTTCATCATCGTCTGCTTGCAAATCTTCTAAATCAGCATCCATGATTTCTTTCTTTAAAAATAAATGTAAATTATCTAAAAATAATCAATAATATTTGTTTTATTTCAGTATAAATTAAAGTAGATTACTAAATTATTTTGAATTTATTTTGATATAGGTAATTACACAATAAAATAGTACACATAATGGAAACATGTGTATGTTTTATGTATATAAAGTGTAGGTATGTCTAATATGTACGTAGTACCTGCTATATTATACTACTATATTTTACGTATATATGCTTATATTATGTACATATATTTATCAATAAAATGTTTTTTGACACTTATCTGTCAAAATCTGTCATTTTTATCCAATGGATAATATTTATCAGTACCTACACGTTGTGAATAACTTATCCTATAGATAATTTAGTTACTCTACAGATAAATAATTGGAAATACGCAAAAAATCGTTTATTCCCTTGATAACAACTTATCCCATAGATAGTTAATTTTATCTATGGTTCGAAATACCGGGCCTAAAAAATAAAACTTTTGAACTGTGTGTTATGCCCGTCTTAACATAGGGGTCGGAAACCTTAAAACTGACTAAAGCTTCTGCTAGAAAGCTGCAAGTAACCCAAAAGGCCATGAAACGAGCTATGCTCGGTATAACGCTGAAGGATAATATACCGAATGCTACCATGAAATGGAAATAGACAGGCCATCTAGCTAGAACAACAGACAATAGATGGACCAAAGAGATTCCCGAGTGGAGACAATGGGTAGATAAACATAGCCGCGAAATAATGGCTACTATATTGTTAATTAAATAATTTCTTTTTTCTACTTACCTATCAGAAAGCTGTCGTTTTCTGTTGCCATAGCAAAGTGGAAAATTGGTGTTCGCTGAGGAGTGTTTTGTATCCAAGGCAACCCAATCGAAAAATACTTTCCGCTCTAGCGCAGAAAGTATTTTCCGATTGGTCCATATAAATTAAATAATACTACACATTTAACTTTATTTTTTGTAATTAATTGTTATTTGCCAATTATTTAAAGTATTAAAATTAATTCCTACTTCGAACAAAGAGTTAGCTGTTACACAATATACTATTATATATATTATTACCTTTTCTTTTGCGGCAAGAGTTCTAACATTATTTTCTTTGTCGCTTCCTCTATCTCCTCGTCAGCCTCGCTGCTTACGTCATCTTCATACATTATTATTCAACAAATGTACAAATACCAATGTATTTTAAAATTATTATTTTGACATTCGTTTAATTGTTATGAACATCGTAGCAACGACAAGCCACCGATTATGTATATAAATCTGACATACAAAATGATTGCAATTTCTTATTTTTTAAATTTTTAAAATAGGTGTTCGTAGAAAAAATAGTACGTGTGACACGCGCAGAAAGTACATTTGCCGATTTCGAACGATTGCCGCTCTCGTTGCGCTCACGAATATCTTTCTCAATCGGTAAATGTATACTTTCTACGCTTGTTACACAATATACTATTTTAAATTTTATTCAATGTTAATTTGTTCAAAAATATGTCACTAATATAGAATAATCTAGAACAGTGTTTCTTAACTGCAAGTTTGTGGACCGGCACCGGTTATTATAAACATAACTAAAGAGACAAATCTAAATAGTTATTTTATTTTGAAGCTACAAATGTAAATAGTAAAACATGTACCAGGGTTTTTAGTTTTATTTTACTTTCAGTAGAAAATCCAAAATCTCCAAGTAATTAGTTTACGTGAACGTAAAAGCAAGTCATTTTCTAAGAGTTCCATTCGTACGTAGATATATTTTAAACTGTACACCCTTACAAATTAACAGAATATACAAATGGAAGTTTCGAAAAGTAATTTGTTGCAGAAATTTCAAAACAGCCAACAGGCAAGAAATTAATTTCTAACTTGTATTTTGTCTCCTCTTTTGTACAATATATTTCGCGAAGCTTTGCCGGTAACATGCATCAATTTTACTTAAACAGGAACTTTAATCGCATTATAAATACTGCTATTCATCTCATTGTAAAATATATTATTAAATAATATCAAAGAAATATTTAATATAAGATTTACATTATAATGTCTACAAGGAAATGAAAGAGATTTTACTGAACTACATACACTTAATTGCACATAGAGCGAGTCTAGCTTATATAATCTTTAAGGAAAGGATAAAAGATTCCTTTCATATCTATAAGATTTTAAGGAAATTTTGCTTTTTCTTACCTAAGAGATAGTGTCTTAGGAACTTAGTGTCTTAAGACACAGTGTCTTAGGTAAGAAAAAGTAACTCTTTACGAAAAAATGTGAACAAATAATTTAAAACACTAATATGTGCCTAACAGCTATGACAAATACGCAGTAAAAGTATTTCAAATACCAAATATCAAATACCGTTCAAAATATTTGAAATAATGAATAGTATTAGTCGTCGCCGATAAAAAGTATTTGAAATAATGTATTTCAATACTATAAATTTAATTGAAATACTAGAAATATTTCAAATACTGAAAAATTCTTGAATTGCCCAAATATTTCAAGTAAGAAAAGCATTTGAAATATCTAGAATATTTGAAATATCGAAAATAAGAAAGCAATTTTTTAACATACGAGGGACATTCAATAATTAATATCCAAGAGACTAATGTCCACAATGACTTAGGAGACAAATTGACGTAGAAAAAAAAAAAAACGGTTTATAGGAGGAGTTTGGTACATGACTTTAGGTTGGCATCACTGGGATGAGCTGAGAACATCCGACGGATAAAAATTGTTTTGTTTTTAACCTCAAAATTGCATTTAACAATGGCGTGTCGGCTTGAAGTTTCCATATTAGTTGAACAACGTTCAGTGATCCGGTTTTTGCTTTCTAAAGGAGAAAAACCGGCTAAAATCTTTTCTCGAATGATTTTACAGTATGGTGAAAGTTGTATGAATCGCGGAAATTTTTATAAGTGGGTAGAGCAGTTCAAAACTGGTCAAACCTCAGTGATTGACGAGCAACGTCCTGGCCGGCCAGTTGAAGTATCAACTCCTTCGCTTAAAAATATGGGTTTGGAGATACTACCTCATCATCCCTACAGTCCAGATTTGGCTCCCTCTAATTTTTATTTGTTTGGTCCACTCAAGGAGGAATTACGTGAAAAAAAGTTCAGCGACAACGAGGAAGTCAAGGAATTTGTGGGAAACTGGCTCAAACCTACAAGACAAAGATTTCTTTGCATCAGGTATAAAAAAACTAGTTCATCGTTGGGACGAGTGTATTAATATTCGTGGGGATATGTTGAGAATTAGTAAAAGTCTCATTTTGTAAAAATACACAGTTTTTTTTTTCTACATCTATTTGTCTCTTTAATTATTGAATGTCCCTCGTACATAATCAAAAAACCGAAAGAAAAAAAACATTAAGGACTACAAAGCTTGTAGGTTAGTTTTAAAAAGTAAAGAAAATAAATAGGAAGAAAATTATGAAAATTCCTACTTCAGAACAAAGAAAAAGTTCTGCAGTTAATAAATCGTCAGTTCCAAGTTTTCACGTGGAGGAAATAAAATAATATTTTGATGACTCTGTAAAGAAATAGAAATCGGTAGGCATAAAGAAATTTTTAGGCGACCGTATCAAAAACTGCTCTTTTTTATCACCAATACTAGACAAAAAGTGATATTTGTTCAATAACAAGCGAATGTTTAAAAGTAAAATGTTTAAAATAAGTTTAATTTTTCTAATTTAAATTACTTTGGTAACCCAAAAAATATAATGTGCACCTTTGCCAAAAAGTTCTTTTTCGTCCTCATCTGTTTGAAGTCGTCAAATTCAGATGGTGACGAAAAAGATCCACTTTTTGGCCATGATATACAAATAACTATTATCAGTATTTCGAAGTTAAAATATTAATAAACAGTGAATTATATTTTCTGAATAATTCTGGATTGAATAACTTTTCCCTTCGAGGAATAATTGTATTTAGATTTTCATTAATATTACAATGTTAAAAGTTGTAGCTATTATTTGATTTAATGCAGGTATTTGTAAAGTTTTGCTTTAGATAAAGTAGATCAATAAATAATGCAGTTTGTCTGCAGCCGTGACTGCTAATTAATAATGGACTGTACCAAAAGTGTCCCTAGTATGTTACTAAATGAAAAGGTTCGTTTATTATATCGAATAGTTTCACAACAGTTTAACTCTGAACCATTATGAGCCGGTTTCTGAAAGCTTTGTTAACTATAACCAAATAGTTAGAAACCGATTGCTATGGTTACTTATGGGATTGTTTTATTGTAACTGTAGTTGACCATTAGCTTGTAGTTTACTAAGCTTTTAAAAACCGGCCCTATGTGAACTTTCATCCTCATAACATGTTTTATTCATTGTAATAATTTGCCTCTAGTTTTTTGTGTGTTTAATTTCGAGTAAAGTATAGTTCAACATATACGTGACAGGGTGTCAACTCTACGCATGAAATTAGTAGTAGGGATGCTAAACGATGACGAATTACATTCTTCTACCTAGGATGATTAAGTAAAGGATGCGCTATTCGTGTGTAATATGTGTGGAAACCCTTACTGAGTGAGAAAGATATATATCGCGGTACTGCGTACACACGTAAGACGCTATTACTGTGCTAAATTGTTAGCTATACACAAGGTTGGGAAAAGAAAAATGTTCAACAGACTTGTGATATTTCAAAACGAATAAAAACATGTGTATCTATTTGTGTTATATATTTTATTACCATACTTTCATTTAATCAATTATCATAACCAAATAAAAATTATCAAACCATCCCTTATAGGTAAAGATTAGAATATTTCTATGTAATGTAAAAAAATATATATCAAAATTAACCCCTCTGCACCCCCTCCCCCATATATTTCATTTTGTACATCCGTCTTTCAATCCTTCATTAATCGAACGATAAAAATTAAATTAATTTCTGGTTTGTGGGGGGATACTCAAAGGATGTGGCCCTTCAACGTCTTATCGGAATATTTGAAAAGGACCCATAGCTAGCCACCTCTGGTATTTTGAATCATTAAATTTAATAGCGATTCTTGCAATCGGGCCATAGTCATGTAATTTTCGAAACAAGATGTTTGGGTAGTATTATTTGGCACTAATATTTTTCAAGCTTATGTTAATTTATTGTAACTACCACTTTATCCTTTAACTGACTGATTAAATTCATAATACTGCCTCCTTTATTGGCAGCCTTTAATTTTTAAAATATCATTAAAGATTGTTTTAATGACAAATAATATTATTTTAAAATGATTAGATAAATTTTAAATACACATTTATACAGTTTCAGGTCCGTTTGACACGATACGCAGAAAATTAACACCGTGTTATACAAATTTCTCAAATATGTTATAAAATTTGCTGTGAAATTACGAGATTTTAGAATAATTTCTAAGAAATTCCATAATTATTTTCATTTAAAAATACGCTTGTTTCAAATTCAAATGTAGCACATGCGCATTACGTAGTTGCAGTGTGCACAGTACAGACATATATTGCCTTCTTCCTCAATAGGGGTTTCCACACTATCGTCAATTTTGTTAGTATACGAATAGCGCATCCTATACTTAATCATCCTAGTCTTCAACAGACATAAATGTACAGTCAAGTGAATAAAAACATATGATTGTATATTGTATTTGGCGGGTAACGATTTTGTATTATTACGTAGTATCTGAGGCGTTGTTATCGTTTACAATATGTTATACTTGAAATAGAATGAGTTTGGAGACGCAACGCGCAAGATTATGGAGCTGTAGCCAATAGATGAGTAGTCATAATGAGCGTCCAGTGCAATTATCATATGAAACAAGAAGCTACGCTTCACCAGTTTTGATTTTTTTAAATTATTTCTTATGGCATAATGCTAGATGTTAAGCTGGGTCCAGATTAGCGAGCCGATCCTGTAATGTTTTTAAATTGTAACGAAATATTGTATTTTCTATAACGACTTGAAAGTTTTATATACAGGGTGGGCCATGGGAACCTAACGTTTTTGAAACGGGTAGAAAACTCTGCAGGTAGGAGGGTAGAAGCTAGCGGTAGGTTCCATTCCAACCGTCAGTTTGTGCAGTTTAGTGTACATCATGGCTGAATGGGGTGTAAGACATCGTGTGTTTGTGTATTACGCGTTTGTCAAAAACGGTGAATCAGTAATAGCGGCGCCAAAAGCGTTTCGAATTGAGATTAGTGTTGGGCGCCGTGGAAGCATCCCAAGTCGAAACACAATTCTCAACGACTTTCGAACAAGCGGGAACATTATGAATAAATAACCGCCTGGACCCGCTCGTACGGTACGGACCTCCGAAAATGTGGCAACACAGTTACTGTGAACGCTGACCGTTACGTTCAGATGATCAATAACTTCTTGATACCCGAATTACGCAGACTAAGGCCTGTCATTCCTCAAGAGAGAATTTGGTTCCAGCAAGATGAGGCTACCCCTCACACTGCAAGAGCATCGATGGAAGTTCTGCGCCAAATGTTTCCAGGGCGCCTAATTTCACGTTTTGAGGACCTGCCTTGGCCTCCGAGGTCACCAATTTGACAACATGCGATTTCTTCCTCTGGGGTTATCTAAAGGTTCGTGTTTACGAGAACAAACCCAGAACATTGAATGAACTAAAGGATGCCATTCGTGCAGAATACTGGGCGATTGACGAAGCTCTACTGGACCGCGTTCACCAAGAATTTATGAACAGACTTGAAACATGTTATGCGCAGAATGATCATCACACGACTGATATAATTTTTAAAAATTGAAATGCCATATAATTTACTATTAATATATGTTAATAAAAAAAATTTGTCTTGAGAAATCTGTTCATTCAAAAATCGTCAGGTTCCCATGGCCCACCCTGTATATTACTATACATATATAAAGTGCGGTCTTGATTAAGTGGACAAATGTTTTCCAAAATTTGTTTTGGAAAACAGTGTCGTGTAAATCTTTTTTTATTTCTCATTTCACCGATTTACCCTTGCTAACAATAAACATAGTTGTATCACAGTGTTGTTTATAAACTTACCCTCGATAATTAAATACAATCCCCACTGGCTCCAATAAATTAACTGCTTTATATTGACTACCAATATAAACGTCCTGTCACATGTAATTACAATCAATAACAGATGATTATTTATTGTCTTTGGACCATAGTTCTCGCACCCGAAATGTCAAACAACGACTTATTACTCATTTTATCATACGAAATATTATAATCGATTATCGAATAAATGGGTAGAAAATAATCGATTAATTGATTATGAAATAAAAAATCATATACACAAATCGACAAAAAAAAAGAACATTGGGACAATTTTAAAATTATATTTTAAAGACTGATAAAAAATTATTTAACCGTTTTTTTTTTATTATTTAGCAAAAAATACATCGGCAACTAAGGCCATTAGTATTACAGTATATTTTTATAATTTGATATTATGTTTAACATTACTAATAGTACATTTGGAAATATATATATGTATATATATATATATATATATATATTTGTTTTACCGCTTATGCAAGCCAATTCTATGTACTCAATGGACGGTGTCAAACCAAAATTGACGTTTTCAGACCAGGGGAATGGTCTGAAAACGTTTTTCATGTTTTTTGGAGCTCTTGCACCCTGATTATATAGCAGCAATGACAGAGAAAATTTCACAAATGGTCTGAATACGAGGGTAGATCGTATATTTATATACAAATTTAGTTCACTGATTTGTCGTGAAGAGCGCGCGCCAGTAGTTTTTGTATATAACTTTTTATACAAAAAATGTACGATTCCGACTTTGTCAGACCAGCACAATTCAGTCGACGTTGTCAAGCCTTAAATCTGGCAACACTGTATAGAATGAGCTAGATAAACATTCCAGTCATGATAATTTTAGTTCATTGTAAGAACTTAAATATTTTCTTTCAATTTGTCTTACAGAAAAACTTTAAACTCAAATTTAGTTTTGGCAGACTCGTAGATACTTGAAAACAATGCATATAACCGATTTGTATCAAATTTGTTCAAATTAAAATTTTGGTATTTGCGCCATGAAATTCTTCTTTTTTTTCCAATTTAGAAATAATTACATTTTTATAGTTTATAGATTTTTTAAAGCGTGCTGAATGTTACTGCTTCAAATGAGACGTTAAATTTATTTAATATTTTTATTAGAATCCCAAATAAATGTACATTTTAATAAGTTTGAACTTTGTTCATATATTTCACAGAAAATTATTCTAATACGGACATCAATGTCCATAATTTATTCTTAATTCTAAAGAAAAACACAAAAGGTTTCAAATTACAAATAACTCGTTTAAACAACTACTTTTCTTAATTGTAAAAAATAAAAATAATTGTAAAAAACAAAAGTTCCCATTTCATTTTGAGTATTGAACATTTATGTGTACGTTTAAGAGCGTACTGTACCTGGGTTACGCTCAACGGATACGTGCATTTGAAAGGGCCAAAGAATTTGAACCAAATGTTGTCGGATCAATTTGATTTTTTTTTTTTAATTTGAAGATAAAGATTGGCTCCGTTGGATTTAAGAGTTAAAATTTGGTTTTATTTTTAATTTTCAGTTTTACAATGTCCTAAACTTTGTCTAACTTCACATCACTGTTCCTCCGTAAATCAATAACAATTGCAAATTCCATAGCTAGAATCCTATAGATTGTACTTTTATCTTTAAAATGAGCCCTTATTTATAAAAATGAATTAATATTTAGCACCAATTCTTTGGCCCACACCGAAACACTATTTATATGAAATACTGGCATTTACAAGCATCGAGAGATGTATCCATCTGGTAGCGTGGTTTTAAACTAATCTAATCATAGGGAGTCTTAAGCTCCGCCTTCGTTTCCTACACATATCTTTGAAATCGGTTGAAATGGGTAACAGAAGATCTTTGGAATAAAACAGTTTGTGACGTCAAATTTACCTGTTTTATTTTAGACTTTCCGTGGTAGAATACAAATTCATATTGACACAAAAAAATGGTCCCAAAAATTAAGTTAAATAATTATGGCCGGCTTCTAAAAGCTTAGTTAACTATAACCAAATGGTCAGAACATGGTTGTTATGGTAACGTATGGGATTGTTATACTGTAATCGAGTTTAACCAAAAGGTTAAATCAACCCCTAAAGGGGTGAATCTATGATTATTAACATAATTTTTTGATGATAAAAAAAAAAACTATTATTTCTACAAAATTATCTGTAAAATCAGAATTGGTAATAAATATTAATCACTTTTCACATACAAGAGCTTATTTTAAAGATAAAATTACAATATAGAGTGGTTAAGAGTTAACATTTGTAATTTTTATTCATTTACTGAGTAACAGTCATGTGAAATTGAAAAAAGTATAGCACTGTAAAATTGAAAATTAAAAATAAATCAAAATACAAATTTAAACTTATTAAAATATTTAATTTATTTACTTTATTTTTTATTAAAATTTATTTACTTATTTACTTATTAAAATTTTGATATTTTCTTTCATATCTTGAAATTTAAAAAAAAAAATCAAATTGATTCGAATATATTTAATCTATATTTTATGATTCCCAAAAATACAGGTTGATTTATAAATATTAGCACTTTTCCCTCTCCCTGTAAGCTACTTCCACTTTGGTCACTCCCCCAATGACGTAATACGACTTCTCGCCACCGCACCCCGCGTGCAACGATGGACTTTGGAGGTGGCTACATTCGCCTCTTAACTTCAAATTTTAAGATGCCATATCATAGGCTCGAAACCTGGTTTCACTCTGACATGACATTAAATTACGAGAAAATATATATAGCTCTTGTTTTTTGAATGTCAGATAAATAAACCCATAGAAAAAAAGCATATCAGACAGACAGAGAGATTTTGTTTGTGAATTTTGTCTTACATTCACTTGGAACATGTAGAAACGAAAAATGGGTACCAAGAAAAAATTATGTGAAGTGTGAATTTTCACACGTTTCAGGGTTTCGCAGGTATTTAGTGAATGATGATTATTTGGGAAGCCAAAACAAATTTTATGTTAAAATATTTTTTTATTAATTTTAATTCGAATGCCTAATGCCATTATTTGGGTTTCTAAAAATTTGCAGTATTTTTTTTTTTTTATATAGCAAGGTTCATTAATATTTTGAAAATTGCGCCTACGGCTTCCATTGGTTGTTTAAGTCATAAACTCCGCCCATCTGATTTCGTATACATTCAAACATAGAATTAAATTATAATATCAACACTTCCCACTGGTTATTAAATTTACGCTTTTAAAAAATAAATGCAACATTTGCCAAAATATAACTAGAATTTTGACAAAATAATTTAAACAAAATAAAAATGCAAAAAAAAAACAGAAAAAATAAAAATTGACGGGAGTTGAACAGTAGTTTGCAACTTACGAAGCGAGAACGTTACCACTGATCTACGAACGTTCACTCCTTTACTGTGTTAAATAGCGGATTAAATATTTTACATATTTTAGTTAAAAACACAAAAAATGCGTTATTTTCCGAAAACATAATCTGATCAAAAATTCCTGTTTTACTATTCCGGTTCACACCAATGTACATTACTTAGAATTTTTTCAGATTTTTAGTTTAAACCATCTGGGCTACAGGGTGTGGGACAAAATTTTGCACAATTCTCGCAAAAATCGCGTCAAAATAATTTATTTTGCAAAAATAAAATTTTGATCGTTAATTCAGGTTTCAAGGGCTGTCATTTGATACCATACACAGAATTGTAAAAAAAAATTTTTTTTTTTTCGATGAGCATATATTTGCTTATATTTTTAGGGGAATATGTATTTTAGATGTTTTAGTATTTTTCCTATGTGCGGGTCAAAGAGTTGTATAAGCAGGTCAAATTTTACCGAACAGACAGACAGACAGATAGACAGACAGACAGGCGACAAAATGACGGTATAAGGGTTTTACAAAACCCTAAAAAAGAACAGATTTAACCTCCAATTTTATTTATATATGTAAATTTTCCACAACTTTGTAAATTTCACTTAGAAGATAAAAGGTTGTTAAATGATGCTTGTTGTTACGTTTCACAGATTAGTTCACTGACTGTAGTTTTGGCTCACCGTAAATTTGAGAATTGCCAGAGCCGAAACTGCAATAAAAAAAAAAAAAAAAAAAAACAGTGAGATATACCAAAAAGGTTTAATTAAACAACCTTTTACAAATATTATTTTTTTATCGTTTATGATCCACCTGACACGCATACTTCTTTTTGGTGTATAGAATTTCGTTTATCGGTGATTCTAAGGATCTTGCTTAATTTTACTTATCACAAGCAAGCCTGTCGCTGCCAGCAATAAATCGTTTGTGCTTGCCGTTGACCGCTCGCAAGTAGATAATAATTAAATTGTTAAAATAATTTGTGTAAAAAATATTTAGAAAAATTACGGGCTCTGCTTAGCAACCGGCTATAAGCTGTACGGGCATTTCTGTGTGCGCTAAAAAATAGACGTAATCCTGTCTATATTACTCCTACATGTACACAGATTGAAAATGTGGTCACAAAACTTGAAATCAAGAGATCTAGACTCATCTCGCGCTGTCGCGTCAATGATGATGATGACTTCTCTTTATTTTTCATATGAGAAATATAATTGTAAATATTACCTTTTATTATCACGACAGTAATAGTTTACTGAATTTATACAGTAATAAATGTCCTTAATAACAAAATACGTAAATAATACGCCAATATAATTAAAACCAAGATACAATTTGTAAAAATATATTTTAATGCGCAGTACAACCTAGTGGCTGTGCTTTTCGGGTCAGTTATGCGACAGTATTGACTAATATTTCTTCATTTTATTGAGTAACAAAATTATTTAATTTGAAGTGTAATCATTTTCAAAAACGCGTGAAAAAAACAGCACAGGAGGATCCCCCGAATATATTTTATCTATAAAATAATAATCGGCATATATTAAATGTAATTACTAACTTATGATCAAAAAGTCTTTCAGTCTCAGATGGCTTATGTATTATAAATCGCACGTATTCATAATGCACGTGTCATTTGTCGAAAAAAAAGGAGATTTTCTTATATAAAACATAGCCGCCCGAAGAAAGGACATTTCGATCCACATGTTACATTGCAAATACGTATATGAATTATCAACAAGTGTTTTTTCACATATAATATTATTATTATTTATTTAAAATGCACTCTTGAGTGTAAACATACTCCTGAACAGTAGGACTGAATGAGTCGGTTTGAATGTTTTCAACTTTACAAATCATATTATACACTATGATAAAATTGGCAACGTCGCAAGGCCTGACAATGTCGATTGAACAACACTATTTTATACAGGTGATACTGAAAAAGCGGTTCCATATACTGGGTCTAATAATGTTTATTAAACATAGCGAATTTTTTTTTTGAGATTTTCTTACCCCTCTCAGTGTGCCCTGAGAGTTATAACTGGTAGATTCTATATCTGGCATATATACACGCGAAATCCTTTAAATAACGGTAGGTCTTAGGTCGCCTGTTGGATATCATTGGTCTGACCACGTCGGTTGTATCAATATATATATATATATATATATATATATATATATATATATATATATATATATATGTTAGAACGCTTTATAGCGTTCATGATAATATCAATTAAAACACACAAATCCATGCACATATAAGCGTTTATTACTACGTCTATTTACAATCTGTCACATATATGTCATTATGTTATGGTTACTAACGCAACATATTACAAAGGAGGTCCAAGAACTAGTTTTGACCCTAACACGGCCGTCCTGATCTTGCCGCGTCCTCGCGGCATCATCTAAATTTAACTGAAAAATAAAACAACTTATTATCCTAACACGGCCGTCCTGCTCCTGCCACGTCCTCGCGGCATCTTCAGAATTTAAAAACTGCAAAATAAAACAGAGTAAACGAAAACATAATGTTTGTTTTGCCCGTCTCCTTGAGGTTCCTGACCATCCAGAGTTTCACTGAACTCCTTGAGGTCCTTGAACATTCAGCGTCGAACAAAACAAACACATCTCCTTGAGGTCCCTGACCATCCAGAGTTCCTCTGAACTCCTTGAGGTCCCTGACCATCCAGAGTCAACAAGACAAACACGACCATTTTAGGTCCAACAACTCCTTGAGGTCCCTGACCATCCAGAGTTCCTCTGAACTCCTTGAGGTCCCTGACCATCCAGAGTGAAACAAAACAGACACAACTCTTTGAAGTCCCTGACCATCCAGAGTTCCTCTGAACTCCTTGAGGTCCCTGACCATCCAGAGTCAAACAAAACAAACACAACTCTTTGAGGTCCCTGACCATCCAGAGTTCCTCTGAACTCCTTGAGGTCCCTGACCATCCGGAGCCAACAAAACAAAAACGACCAGTGTGTCTTGCGGTACTCAACAAGCTATTAATTCTCAAATCAACTATCAATCAGTTCATTTCAATACAGGTTGTCTACAGTACCCAACAAGCTCAGTGACTGTCGCTGCTTCCTACTCAGTACCTTATTATCCCACACGCAACGTGCCTTCTCATTTAATCAAAGCAATAATATGTCTCTTACCACTTTAATCATCGTCACTTTTAATCACCATCATCTAACTAGTTATTTTAGTAATATTTGTCTGTCAATAGACAAACGCTCGTCCATTCTGACATTTTTTATTATTATTCCTCTTCAGATCATTACATTTGCCATTTCAGGTAAACTACACCTTGATCTGTTATCAATCTCACTGGTAAAATAAGTAAAATTAAGTAAAACCCTACGGTTCCCACTGTTTTAGTCCTTGTTGAAGATCTCCAAAGAACAAAGAATACATTAAATGAATTTATCTCCCGGTTCTAAAATATGTTCTAAACCTGCAATAGCTGTTACAAAAGATTTGAGCAAGCAATGTACACAGTATTAAATCGTTCACATTAGTATTACATAGCATGTGCATCAATTGTAAAATCTGTCATTTATATTAGCACTTTCGTCCAATATGTACCATTAGTACAGACCTAAGAGCAAGACATCTTAGACACCTTACAAGACAACTTTGACACCTTTCGGCTCTCAATTTTTGTCTGTGTTTCCACAATTACCACATCAGTTAAAAACTTAACTTAGTACTTTTGTATTATTGAACTTGGGAGAGCTAAAATGTATTAGTTCATTTTGATTTAATTTTTTTTTAAATTTGCATTTCTGTAAAAGCTAGTTTTCTGAAATTACAAAATCTTTTCTTTTTATCATACTCATAATAATAATGAAACTGTTTGATTTGCGTATTTAAAATGTCACTACCCGTGATATTTAGCATACGCGCAAGTTTCAATATATTTCGTAAAGAAATAACACACTTTTATTGAGACCATAATTCAGTAATTCATAATGCAAAATATCTGTCCATTGTCATCTGTCATCTGACATTTGTCATCTGTCATCTGCCAATGCAAAATATAATCTTATCTAATATGATTCCATACAAGGAATATAATTAACAAAAACTCCAACAAAAACTATTTGAATTACCTTGTTAAGTCTTTATCAAAAATTTCTAAATTATCAAGAACAAATTAGAAATACCATACCTCATTATTCTCTTATAATTTGGCGTCAAATTTCTATACTACCTTTAGCTTATTCTTTATTTAACCTTTGCAATGTTATTGGAAAATTTATTTGCATCTTGTAGTGTTTTACAGTCCTTGCTATTAGTTTTAATGTACTTTATCCAAATTCATTCTAGAACATTTCAACTTCTACGTATCACTGTGGCTCACCATAATATGGGTACGCAATGTTCTGGGGTTAATTATTTTTTTATAGTTTAATTATAATATAGCACTTGTGTTTTCCATTTTAAAAACTCTTGTTAGCCAATTTTGACATTTATTTTGTCAACTGTCAATCTTTCTGTCATTTTCACTTTTTCAATCATTTTCAAAATATTTTATGTATGGAACAATAAAAACTGACCAAAATTAGTTGTAGGTGTAGGCATCCCACTTCTGATGTTAGAACGCTTTATAGCGTTCATGATAATATCAATTAAAACACACAAATCCATGCACATATAAGCGTTTATTACTACGTCTATTTACAATCTGTCACATATATGTCATTATGTTATGGTTACTAACGCAACATATTACAAAGGAGGTCCAAGAACTAGTTTTGACCCTAACATATATATATATTGAGTTTATTATTGATCACTTCGGTTTTTAGGATAATTATATACTGATATGTCTAGGAATTTTAGTAGAGTTTCTATTGTTTTGTTGTCGTTAGCCAGGGCTTGCTGTAATGTAGGGGGAATTTTAAGAGTTTTCCTTTCGTTACTATATTTCTTGCAGATCATCAGGATATGTTCAACTGTCAGTTCTGTGACACATTCTTCGCACATGGGTGGTTGTAGTCTGTGGAATACGTATTGGTGTGTAAACGCTGTATGTCCAATTCGTAGTCTCGTCAGTATAATTTGGTCTCGTCGGTTTCTAGTTAGAGTTCATTTCTTCGTGGCGTATTTTATATGTCGTAATTTATTGTTGTTCGTCAGTCTCCATTCTAGGCCCCAGTCTTCTTTAATTTTGTGTTTAATCCATCTTAAAGTCATAAATTGGCATTGGTATTTCTGTTGTGGCTGCTGTTGTTGCCTTTTTTGCGGCATTGTCTGCTATATTGTTGCCTTCTATATCTATATGGGATGGGTTCCATAAGATAGTTACTTCTTTGTCGTGGGTTAATACGTTGTATATGTTGTCTTGTGTTTCTTGTATCATGGGATGTTTCGAGTAAGTGTCTTGAATACTTTGAACAGAACTTAGAGAATCTGTTACTATTATGCATTTATTTCGGTTGCCTTTCTTAATAAGTCTGGTCGCATCTAGGATGCTGTACACTTCTGCTGCGTACACACTGCTTGCAGAAGGTAAATGGATCTTGTAATCCTGTTTATCTATGATGGTTGCTGCGCCGGTATTATGTCCTATTCTTGAGCCGTCTGTATAAATGTGTACATGGTTGTTGTAGTCGGTCATGAGTTCTTTGAATCTTTCCCGATAGACTTGTGGGTCCGTTTCTTGTTTCGGATATTTGGCTATTTGGCCATTTAAATAGGAAACTATACGTATTGGGATGTAATACAATGTTTATATAACAAGTCTGCATAAACAAATATGTTTTGTTGCTAACTATAAACTGTATATAAGTTTTAACATAAAGAAAACTCGTTGTTAAAATATATTGTTGGGCATTAGTTTCCATATTAGGGATTTCTCAACTCCTACAAGTTGTTTTTTTTTTTGTGCTATAAAATTAAAGTGGAGATGGTCGTGTCCGTAGTGAATATAAGTGGAAAGGTTGTACGGGTGTCGGACATAAATGAAAACAACTATCTACAGCTGACCAGTTTCGGAATTCCGAAACTGGTCAGCTGTAGATAGTTGTTTTCATTTATGTCCGACACCCGTACAACCTTTCCACTTATAAAATTAAATTGCGACCCGGAGACTTTGTACGAGCTGCGGTATTTGATTAAGATGGCCGCAGTATTGGAATATCGCTGGTGTTTTGGATTTAGCAATAAACACTAGTAATTAACGCTATAAATCGTCATCATTGAATTATCCTCTACACAAAAAGCCTGGTTCAAGTCGTCCACGAGCCACAAGCGCTCGAGACGACTGATTTCTTATCCTAATTGTTCTGCGCAATATTGACTGGTGCCCAATTTTTCTCCAACGAAAACCTTCACGAGTAATATCAATTTTTTCACAAACTTGTTTTTGTTTTCTATCAACAAACTACTCGGCCAATTTATAAGCTGCCACTGATTTTACAGTATTAAATGTAAAATTTTACGAATATAGTAATGATATATTTCAATATTGCCATCTAGTGGTCGTTTGTAAAACATAGAAGATAACCCTCGTACTTTTAACGTCAATATAACGCAAAAAATTAGTAGTGCTTTAGAGAAAAATATAACGTAGAACAGACTTAATATAATACATAGATTAACAGACAAACAGGTCTATTCTCTAAGCATTATGTTAAAATCTTAAGGTCAGAAATTGCCGTTAATATTTTTATCACCATTTTAAACGTAAATGCTATTCGTTAAGCATATTTGTGCTAAAATTATAACGCGGCGTTGTTAAAATAGCTAGTTAATGTTCTACAATAAGCGCCTACTAAAACGGTGGCTTTAAAAGTTAACGCTGGTATTTAGTTTTCAAAAATGGCTGATCCTAATTAAGTAAATGTCATGTTATTAAAAAAAATTGAATAAAACACAAGACGGTAGGAATATTAATTATTATAAGACAAAATTCAAATTTTCTATTACTTTTTAAAGTGAATTATTTACAGTAGAGCGATGAATAGCGCTTCGTAATTTTTGTCATGCAAGTAACCCCTTTGAGTTTTCCCAGACGCAAGTATAAGTATTTGTATAGAAAGGAAGTAAATGAAGTATTGAAGAGCAGTTCTGGTTTTTGTTGAGACATAGTACTTAAAATTATAATCATCTGGTAGCTACAAAAATCACTTATGCCTCTGCCGTTTCACAATATCCCTATATCCGTATATTTTAATGGTGTATTATTTGAAGAAACAATTGATGAGAATGATAATGAAGATCATAACAATGTTATTCCAGGGTAGAAATAGCGTACTAAATAAATTAATAATTAGCATCACCGAACACCTTTTTAAAAATAAAATGAACACATAATTCACATTTTATTTACAAATGAAATAAACTGTTATAATGTAATGTAGGTCGTGTAAAAATTGACTAGATAGAATTTGAATAAAGTTTTTTAGTGTTTTATTTATTACACTGTGGAAACTGTTATGAGTATCACATAGGACCAACATTTCTGTTTCATTTTTAAAATTAATTTCGCCACTGAATATTTAAATGTATCCGAAATATTGGATTAAGATTCTCTTGGCATTTAACATTTGTCAAATAAATTAAAATTTAACGTAGCAGCGCATGCGCGTGCAGTAAATATTAGCCTCTCTACAAGGTGAGTTAGCACCCCGCGTTAACAAATATTGTATTAACGCTTACCTTAACAAATGCACTTACAGAACAGCATTTTTGGATAAAGGCGTTAGACATGGTGTTAAAATAAAATTATTAACCTGACGCTAATTTTAACGCATTTCTTACAGAATACACCCAAGAGATTTAAAAAAATATTTGACGAGATTACGGTTAAAAATGTGTCCAAAAATGGTATCCTGGACTAAGCACTCACGAAGTCATGAAATGTGTGAACATGCACTCTTACAGTCGTATTTATAGTCAGCGTGTAAAAGTCGTGGTTGTTATGTATACTTCCACGCATCAAATACGCGTGGATCATAATGGTATTTATATTAGTATTTACACGTTCGTGCAATACTTAGCAACGTGCATTCAAATTTTATGTCACAACATCACAAATTATAAATTTCTGGTATAATCTCAGCAAGCCAGTATCGTTTGTTTTTGTCATTTTTGACATTAGTCATATGTCATAATAATTGGCGACGTTGTACCTTTCCTGCTGTGGGGTAGCAGGATTTAGTACAGAGTTAAGATATAGTTAGTAGCAGCATATCGGCCATCTTCAATTAGAATGCCATTAATCGCACCACTTTGAAAATCCCTGAAAATGGTACTCGCCTCCCAAATTCTTGAATCATGGGCGCTTCCTTGCCACCTAGCGTTTATATCCATGATCCAGCAGTTAGCATCACATATTACCTGAACGTTCAGGGAAAAATATCCTTTCCGGTTGATGCATATTGCTGGATTAGGACCTCCAGGATTTTTTATTTTTATGTGGTTACAGTCGATATCGCCCACGATTCCTGGCATACCCGCAACACTGTAGAACTCTTCTTTTTTTCTTAGCAATCCATATGCTGTATTTGGGAATTTAACAATTATTTAATTATTAAATTAAAAAGTATTTGGTCGATTGAGAAAAACGATGTAAATCAGCAATGTCTTGTTGATATGCTCCTTTCGCTAAATAACGATTAGTTGCTAAAACTTGCACTTCCACAGATATCGGTAACCCTTTCATATTAATAATAGCTACCAAATCATTTTTTACCAATTGTACTTTTCAAGCACTATCTTTACACATTCTATATATTTTTCGAAATTCTAAATCATTATATTTATAAAGTGGACTAATCCAATTTCTATAAACCTTTTCTTTCCTAGCATTGCGTCGGTCGGTTCTCCTAATATTTTGGAGATCTTCCATCCTCTATTGCAGTTCCGCAAAATCCATATCTAATTAAAATCATATTTTATATTTTTAATTATTTGGCATAACTTAAATAATAATATATTAAATAATAAATTAATAATATAAATAACTTAAATTGAAATTAAAAATAACCTTCTCGCAAAAAGTTCCTTACACGTTGCTTACACGACAGTTTTGGTACGTGGAAAAATTACCAAACAGTGGAAGCTGCACTGCCTCCTTGCACGCATATACTGTGACTATAAATACGTTTTTTTTTTACCACGCACATTGCACGAAAATTTACACGTTTACATAGTACTATAAATACGGCTGTTAATGTACATTTTTTTTAAAATACTTATGTTGATTCGACCTATTAAATTTTATTATCAAGAGGTTTTATGTTTTATCTACTTTTACGTTTGTTAGGGTGGATTAATTGCTAGCAAAAAGGATGTTATTCACATTGTAGCTCATAATCTGCTCTTTTAAGCTTTAATAGTTGAATATCGAAACAAAAGAGTAGTTTTAAAGTTTCACACTTTAATTTAAAAGGTTGTCAGTTAAAAATATCACGCTATATTTTTCTACAGTATCCCCAATTATGGAAATAGTAAAGCTATGACCAATATTTTCCCTAGTTACAGTATATTGATCCAATTATAACATGCTCTAAAACAATTATATATTCTTTGTGTTTTAATATAATAGCAAAGTTAGTTACAATTCCCTGTTTTCAAAATGGCAAGCAGGAAAGGTTAACTTTTAAAATAAATATCGCTTTATACAGGGCCGGTGCTAGGATTTGCGAGGCCATGTGCCAGGGCAGGCGCGAGGCCATGTGCGAGATCGACAAGAAAAATTTATATTGACGCGGTGGTCAAAAAGGGCTGGTTCAATAATGATGGACCACGCAAAATGACGGAATGAACGAGATACATCAGTCAAAATGTAATTTTCCTTATCTGGTGCTGAATGTTACAAATGTATATATTTTAATGAGGGATACATTTAGTGAATGTTACAATATTTTTTTTCTGTGGCTTCTATCAATAACAACTTTCGGCTGTGTGATTTTTTCTCGTATTCGAGGAATCACAGTGCTTCATAGCTGATGCAAAGCACCCCACCCGTTTTCTTATTTCTAATTTCAGCTCGCTCGAAAACTACATATACAATTTAGATGGGAGTTTGGTGTATGCGAGTACGCGCGGTTCAGAAAGTTCGCAACATGAGCGAGGCCTGTTGGGCCGCGAGGCCATGTGCCACTGCACATGTTGCACATGCCTAGCGCCGGCCCTGGCTTTATAAATCGACAATATAATAACTTGTTTGAAACATTTTTTCACTCTTCTCCAAAATTGAAATGATGCTCAACAGCAACTGCAACAGAAATTTCTTCAGTTATATGAAGATGGAGGGCTTATGTGAGTGAGGCCAAAAGTCAACCTGACTGATAGTGCCCAAATGATCCAATATGGGCCAATATGAAAATTGTTGATTATTTATTATTTTATTGAGACTCTGTATATATGTAACAATAGCCCAAAAGTTGTGGTTAATGAACGTCACTATAATTTCACTAAGACTATTAAATGTCAAACAAGTACTTTAGTGAAAACGTAACTATAGAATGTAGTAGTGTGAATTGTCGAGTGCCCTGCTACAACATCCATAGTGTTAGTGTTTCCTGTATTCTCAAGAGCAATGGCTTCATTAAATTAAGGATTCATTTCCTCTAGCGCAATAGACAACTCATCTTACACACAAACACTTGACAGAATGCCAAGAAGCTGCTGCATAACACTGTGCAATTATCTTACATTACCGGAGGTACCAACGTTAAAACAATACAGTCACACAACAAACATTCACTAATATAATTTATACTGTTTGATTCAACCGCTGTTCATGTTTCTCGAAGATTGTGGTTATGGTGATCTGATTAATCACCAGGGTTTAGTCTTTAATTATTGTGTAACTGTCTTGGATTTACTGATACCTGTAGTGGGATTAGGTCAGAGATTGTTGGGGATGTATTAGGATTTTTTCTAATTTACTAATATTGCAAATTGGTCTGTTGTAGTATCCCTAAATAATAGGGTGTTACTATGACAATTTCAGACTCTTGATAACGAACGTTTTGCCTGAGCTAAGGTCTTAGCGTAGGCATAATCTAAGCTTGGCAATACCTGGAATAAATTTCCTTCTCATTATCACGTATTGTTTATTAAGTCTGCAAATGTGTTTTTACATCATATTTTTGTTTTCCTTTTATTGTAATTAAGTTAATATAAATAAGAAGCAACTCAACTGTCAAAAATATGTAGATCTCAAGAGAAAGGCTCAAGTCAGGAAGTAATGGAGAGCTGCTACTAACCAATCTCGGGTTTTACACGGTTCAAATTATTGATCGATAAATTGAAATAGTTAACCTTCAATTTATTGATGAAAAAATTGATTAATTTATTTTGAAAATAAACAAGTTCTATTTTTCATCAATTTTTTATGAAATTCTAGATTAGTTTTTATTTGTTTAGTTATTGCCAACTGTTTAGTTGTGGCATAACCGAGAAATGTATAGGTTATAGGTTTCGTTTTCAAATGTGACAGAACCGCTCTAATTCACCTTCATCTAGGTTATTCTTTTTGTTTTTTATTTTTACAGCTCGTAATTTTATGAAAAATTTTTCAATATTTTCATTTTGATAAATATGTTTTACAGTTGGTAATGTAAAAGTTTTCAAAAAAAAATGATAAATAAGTGTGTAAAGTGAAATTTTTCAACTAATTGACAAGAAAATTCATCAATTTATTGATCAATAAATTGAACTGTGTAAAACCCACTTAAGGATTGTAAACTTTAAGAGACAGAGAAGTTAATAACGCTGTACGTCCTCCGATTTATAATTTCGACTGTTGTCTATCCTGAAATTGTTTTTCGTTCAGATTTTTTAGATTCGTTCAATCCTTCTTTAGGGTTTTCTTCTTTCTCGTCCCTCTTGGTGGCCATGATAAAACTTTTTTGGTACAGCCGAAGTTCATAACTCGAGAAGTACGAAAGGATAACATTTTTTTTTTGTTCTTCTCGAGTGAGGGGTCTTTCATACTATATTAAAATAATGTCATTTGTTCGCGTGAGTGGGGATGAAGTCTAGGAGCAAAATTTTAAATGCGATGGTATTGTATATTTTATTGCATATTTTGAGAAATTATATTTAAGTGTAAAATTTTTGCACAGATTATTTTTATTTAAATTAAAAAAAAAAAAAAAACAATACATTTGATGTTTAAACAAAAAAACAAAAAACAAAAAAGATGCATATTTAAAATTATTATACTAAAAAAATTGTTAGTCTCGATTAGTGACAATGAGCGTGAATTTTCTGAAACTGGTTGTCTATGACAATTTTTTAATTTTTTTTTTTTTTTTTCATAGTTACGTCAAAATCAACAATTTTATGTTAAACACTTTTATTCGTTAATTTGAATACTAAGACATTTCATTTAATTTTTGTAAACTAAATTTAACTAATTTGTAAACTTCTCGTCACAGTAAAATATAAATTAAAAATTCCCAGCAAATTTTTCTGCTATTTACTTAGTATATGGTTGTGTATAAAGGGCTTTTTTCAGTTTCAGAAACGTATTTTTCACTAACAACAATGAACAATTAAAGTTTCACACATGAATGCTACGTTACTTGTTTTAAATGGCGTAGTGTATCTCGACTCTTAAACCTTTTAATTTTAATTTTTGTTTTTTATTACATTTTTAAATTCAAAAGAAGACGTACACTACCTTCGCTAGAAATAAAAATAACAGTCTTTGGCTAAACATTGGCCATCAATCTTTTTTTTCCTAAGTTGCTCACACATCGCCATTTCGAGAAAAACCATATTCCCTCACTCTCTTGATACTATGTATGATTTTTAGTTGTCCAAATTGTTTATGTACGCAGATGCTTCTGGCCAATTTATTGTTCAAATGTTGTCACTTAAGATATCTATCGAATGCTTAAATGTGTGAAAATTCACATTTCAAATTAATTTTTCTGTAGTACTGACTTATTTAGATCACGTTATTGTTAAACAAAAAGAGGGACAAATTAAAAAAAAAGTTTATCAGTCGTAAACAAATACCAGAAGAGTTCAATATCTTAACCGATGGACAAAGCTTTAACACCAAGTGATAAATACATATACGTACATAAAATAAATAAAATATTGGAGACATCACTGATCACGACTACCAAGAAACACATATTAAAGCTGCATACTACTTGAAAATAAATATTTTTTTATACCATTGGTTGCTTTAACTTTTCTGGAAGTCAGAACGCGTCAGTTGTAAATTAAATCAAAGTTAGATTGAGGAAATGAAGTGAAATCGAATGCAAAAAATTCAATGAACTGAAGAGTTCTAGATTGAAAATATATTGATAGAAAATATATCACTTTCTGCAACAGTTTATAAAAATGTTATGTTGTGTTTTCTTTATAACTCTATACTATTACTGTCTTAATATAAAAGTATCTCGTATTACAGACCTGTTCTTTACAATAAACTAACAACAGAAATAAGAGATTTAACTTTTAGAAAATTTAAAAGAGCTACTTTGAACTTATTGATTTAATTTAGTTTTTATTGTATTAAAGAATTTTTAAATACCAAATTGGAGAATTTGTAATAAATTTATTGCACTGTATGCTACTGTATTAAGATATATATCTTAATACATAATATATTTCGTTTCTTATGTTTTTCGTTATTTGACTTAAGATACAAAACTATATATATATATATATATATATATATATATATATATAAATATATATATATATATATATATATATATATATTTAATAATAATGTTGTGTTTTATTTAATATATTTAATATATAACCTTTAATAAATATTATTATTATTATTATTATTATTAATAATAATATGTTCATTTTATCTGGTTGGCTCATAAGGACCTATTACTCTTATATTCACCCAGTCTTGAGTTGAATTTGGCATGTTATATATTATAAGGCATGGGCAAAATTTTAACAACGTGGGCCATATTTTGTCTGACAGCAGCCGTCACGAGCCACAACAAACAAAACAACCAAAAAAACTGATGAACAAAAAAAAACGGAAATTCAAACTAGGTGATGAGCAACAAAAAACGAAACCCAAACACAGTGAATAACAATTAAAAGGAACTTAAAATTGTGTAGAACAAAAAAAGGAACAAAACCACGGTCATTAGACTCACTTTGTTGCCTCACTTTGGGTGAGGGTGACATACCTCAGTATGCCCAAAACAGCGTTTGTGTATGTTGCTGTGTTATTTATATTTGTTACTAGTTGCCCTGCCCGGGTTAGCCCAGGGACATTTCGTTTTTATTGATCTCGTTGTTATTATTGAAACTGTAGCAACTTTGGGTTTGAAATAATAGATTCTTATTTAGACAAAATATATATTAACACTAAAAATTAACAGATTTAAATACAGATTTCCCAGTAACCATTTTTTATTTACAACTAAAAACTTGTAAATTTAGAATTACTAAACCGATTTGAAAAATTCTTTCAATGCTGGTTAGTGTATAAATTGTGTACAAAGTTTGTCATTACAGAAATATATATTGTCACTGATAGTTTCAAGCAAATGCGTTAAATGTAAAGTGAAAAGATTTTGTAATCGCACAAATATTATTATATATTTGGAACTACTGAACAGATTTACAAAATTCTTTCAATTATAATTAGTGTATAAATCGAGCTTTGCCTCTGACGAAACCTATGTAGTCGCAAATAATTTCAAAAAAAAAAAAAAATGCATTAAATATGAACGGAAGACATGGATTTCGTTTTACTTGCTCGCACAAGTATAGTTATAACTTTATAACTACTGAACCGAATTAAAAATTTGCCGAACCTAGCCAAATGATGTAGCCACAGATAGAAAATAAAAAACGAATGAAATTCGACTCAGCAGTCCTCGAGTGAAAAGCGCACATACGGACAGAGAGTACTGACTTTTATATATATGGAGATTTAACATAGCAACTTACATTCTAACCCGAATTCAGAAGAAAAAATACAGAGTTAAACAAAAATCGTTGTTTCGCAGTGGTAACATGACAAAATGATTTCAGTGGTCACTACTGCCTCGACATTAGTCAAAAGAAGAGCGAAATTATCAAGTTATTTAGATAGATCGTAATTGTAATTAATTTTACCTTGCGCCCGAATTTCCATGATCAAGAATATATGTATGTAAGGGTCAGATCTAGTTCTTGGACGTCCATTGTAACATAATGACATATGTGTGACAGATTGTAAATAGACGTGGTAATAAATACTTATATGTGCTTGGATTTGTGTGTTTTAATTGATATTATTATGAATGCTATAAAGCGTTCTATTATCAGAAGTGGGATCCCTATACCTACAACTAATTTTGGCCAGTTTTAGTTGTTCCTTACATAAAATATTTTGAAAATGATTGAAAAAAAAAAGTGAAAATGACAGAAGATTGACAGTTGCAAAAATAAATTGAAATGTCAAAATTGGATGACAAGAGTTAAGGTTAAAGGTTAAATAAAGATTAAGCTAAAGGTAGTATAGAAATTTGACGCCAAATAATAAGAGAATAATGAGGTACGGTATTTCTAATTTGTTCTTGTCCTAGACACATTATTGCTTTGATTAAATGAGAAGGCACGTTGCGTGTGGGATAATAAGGTACTGAGTAGGAAGCAGCGACAGTCACTGAGCTTGTTGGGTACTGTAGACAACCTGTATTGAAATGAACTGATTGATAGTTGATTTGAGAATTGATAGCTTGTTGAGTACCGCAAGACACACTGGTCGTTTTTATTTTGTTGGCTCTGGATGGTCAGGGACCTCAAGGAGTTCAGAGGAACTCTGGATGGTCAGGGACCTCAAAGAGTTGTGTTTGTTTTGATTGACTCTGAATGGTCAGGGACCTCAAGGAGTTCAGAGGAACTCTGGATGGTCAGGGACCTCAAGGAGTTGTTGGACCTAAAATGGTCGTGTTTGTCTTGTTGACTCTGGATGGTCAGGGACCTCAAGGAGATGTGTTTGTTTTGTTCGACGCTGAATGTTCAAGGACCTCAAGGAGTTCAGTGAAACTCTGGATGGTCAGGAACCTCAAGGAGACGGGCAAAACTAACATTATGTTTTCGTTTACTCTGTTTTATTTTGCAGTTATTAAATTCTGATGATGCCGCGAGGACGCGGCAAGATCAGAACGGCCGTGTAAGGGTCAGATCTAGTTCTTGGACGTCCATTGTAATATAATGACATATGTGTGACAGATTGTAAATAGACGTGGTAATAAATACTTATATGTGCTTGGATTTGTGTGTTTTAACTGATATTATTATGAACGCTATAAAGCGTTCTATCATGTATATCTCGAAAATAATAATAATTATAATAGGATAGGTGAATAGTATCCCGATTATACTGAAAAAGTTCTTATAATAATAAAAAATAATAGCTCTTATGCCCGGATGCATAAAAGTCGTAAAATTAGTTATGAGCTAAAACTAGGTATAAAGCTAGGTTGCTTGGTTTTAAGATTTTTATGCAACCAAACATTAATATAATAAATAATTTTCACAAAAATGCTCTAAAAAACTTTTGTCCTTGATTAAGTACTTTCAGACTGAAAACGTTTTACGTTTTACGAAAAAGTCTCACAATTCTAAAAAGAATAATTCAATGATAAAAACACCTCTCTATAGAAAATAAACCAACGAAATTCTCTTTATTGTGTCCAATGTAACATTTTTCAAAATATATTAACAAAAGTTATATTTCAGTCACGTCACTTTATTAGAAACAATACCTTAGCTAACGTAACGTTCTGCCCGAGATTTTAAAAAGCAATAAACAATGAACATATTCTTTTTATCGTCGACGCGATTGGTCGAAAAACGATCGTCTGTGCTTTACTGCATGAATGATGTTTTTTTTTTTAACGCAAGAGGCAATTAGTACCGGGGTGAAACAATGTGTAACGACGAACCTTCTCTCCTGTAATATTCCACACAGCTCTCCGCTCGATCCTGTTTTTGAATAAAACCTTGATTCGCATTGTTTTACGTTAATAGTTAATAATGAGCATCAGAGTACTACTTATTAGCATTTCAATAGCAACATTTGAAAACAATTTTATTTACATGAGCAAAACTCTCTGATTCAAAGAGGGCTTATTACACAGAAGTCATGAAGAGAACAGGAGGGCAATTCAAAAAGTTCGAGACCTTGGGCATAATGCACTAGCAAAGGTTGTTCCGATATTTAAAAAGGGAAATAAAGAATTAGTTGAAAATTATAGACCAATATCTCTTTAAATATTTTCAAAAATATTTGAGAAAATAATGTCTAATGTAATAAAGAAGATATTACAAATTAATTCATTTCTTATACCGGAACAATATGGTTTTAGAAAGGGCCGATCAACAACAACTGCGCTTTTACAAATGCCAAATTTTATTTATAACAATTTGAATAAAAATCGGCATATCTTAGTATTGTTTCTGGACTTGTCAAAGGCCTTTGACATGGTCAGTCATGAGATTCTTCTAAGAAAATTTGAAATTTTGGCACTTCGCGGCAAAGCTTATGATTGGCTTTCGTCATATTTAGATAATAGGATGCAATATGTTCAGACAGGTCATATAAAATCAAGTTATTTACAAGTAGATCAGAGTGTATCACAAGAAACTGTACTTGGGCCACTTCTGTATATTTTATGAGCTTAAAATTTGTAGCCTTTGCCCACAACACCAGGATAATGGGCTCTGATTCTGACCGTCAAAATCTTGTTCAAAAGATTAACAATAATCTTAAAATTCTATATGATTGACTTGTACCCAATGATATAATTATTAATGAAAGTAAATATAACTTTAATACATTTACTAAACGTAAAAAATACTGTCACACAAGTCAATTGAGATAAGCAAATCGATTGAAGAAGTCCAGTCTACGAAAATACTTAGAATTTTTATAGACGAATGCTTGAACTGGGATATACATATAAATAATCTTTGCAAGAAAATATTCATGGAGTGTTGCAAAGTAAAAATCTTGCAAGTTTCAACTTGCCTTGTTGTAGTAAAGATGTAGACAGAGCGTATTACTTTGGCCACATTTATTCCATTTTGTCATATGATGTATCAAGAGTTCAACAAATTGTTTTAAATGCAGAAAATAATCATTAGATAAATGGTGGGGTGCTGCCGTAGACCCACTTGTGCACCTATTTTTAGAGATATGGATTTCTTACCTTTACCATGTACATACATAGACCAAGCTAGCCTTCAAGCACAAAAAAACTTAATTTACAGTAATTTAGAAAAACAAACAGTGTGATTTACAAAAAGGCACAAAATCCGAACGTACTAATAAAAAAAAAGAGTAAATAAATCACGTGCTTACATAAAAGATAGTACCATCTTCTTTCTTTAAGAAAAGAATAGTTACATTTTTTAATCAGTGAATGTGTTTATAATCTAAATGAATATCTTATGCAGCAACAATAAGTAATAGTATTTTATTTAACAAGCATATAATGGAGGCTGTATTTCACGAGGATGAGGTTTACCACTCGAACCGTACGCGAGGGCTGTAATCATCCAAGTGAAATATAGCCATTATATTCGAGTTAAATACAATATTTTATCTACGAAATCGTATATTAAAAAATCAGCTGTGGCCACCAGAAGACCGACCGCCATCACAAAGTACTTGATTAATTTACGCTTCTTTATCAAAAAATTTCTCAAATAAAAGTTATTAGTTATTGCTTTTGTTAACCCTATACTGCATGAATTTTTATTTTTAGCTGAAATAATTCATGAGCATTAGGAATTGGTTCTTATTGATAGAAAAATGAATTAAAAAAATATATTTAAAATATTTATTATTGTTTTTGTGAAAAAATAATAATTAAAATAATAATTTAGGGTTTGTGCCATACATGGATCATTATGATTCTACATTATGTTACAAAAGAAAATGATTCCGTATTATTTGCTCGTCAATTGCTAGGTGTTCTTCATTAGGGATTAAAAGCAGTCGCCCTCGAATTTTTTAAAGAAAAGATCGTATCTTCTAGTTGTCCTTTCTCAATAAATTGCAAATTCCGCTTGATATCCTCAAATCTATTGCAGCTCATTACTTGAGATACTGCAGGATCCATTGCTGTGTATGTGGCATATATGAACATTCATGAAGTAGCGTTCTGATTCAGTTTTAAAAGTAAAATAAAAAATAAAAATCGGTATGTGCCATATATGGCACACTATGCAGTAAAGGGTTAAATACATTTTTTTCGAAATATTTCTGTTGTGAAATATTCGCAAAAATCTTAAAACCGACATGAGTAAACTCACATTACTAGTTAACCGATTTTTACCAAAAGTTGATCAACTCGTGCCATTGATGTCAAAAGCTTTTGCAGAATTTGCTCTGCACGGGTACACGGACCGATAGACAGACAGACAGGCAGACATACAGACAGACAGGCAGACATACAGACAGACAGACAGACAGACAGACAGACAGACAGACAGACAGACAGACATACAGACAGATCTACAGATATCATACTAAAAATAGTCAAAACGTTATGGAACTCAATTCGTGGAGATCCATCGAAATCTCGAAATGTCAAAATCAGTATGATAACAATACCTCCCTTATATATGTTGGCGTTCGGTAAAAATTAGTAAATTTAATTTAAAAACACAGAAATTCTGAGTGTCTGTTGTCAAACTTCAGAACTTAAGCCGCATTCAGAGCTCTTAAATCAATAGCTTATGCACAGTATCTTATGGACTGTTCACTGTCACCAGAAAGTTTTTCATATGATAAGACGTCCAACCGTTCATATCTCCAAATTTAATACGCTATTTGTTGTGGATTGTGCATAATTTTCTAAACTTATAGCTAGTGAGATGTTTTAATGAGACAGACATATGAATACATTGGCTATCGCATTCTATCAGTGACACCGTAGATGTCGAATGGCTTTACATAACCTAACATAATGTCATCATTAACAAATCTTGCTCAAAATTACAAAGACGGACAGTAAATATGATCAACTTAGGTAATTAGGTAGTTAAAATCTAAGACAACAGAATTATAAGAACGATAATACATATAAAATATTTTCCGAAGCTAAATAGTTGGTTTCTAAATTCACAGATGGAGGGCTATTCGTAAGGTACTAATTTATAACAGATGTGAATGCATAAATGTGAGCATAACTCAGAACGACACAACGCACAGTCTATAACTCGTTAATTTAAAGAGGTCTGAATGCGGCTTTACGTCACAAAATGGCTACCTAACCATCAGCTGATTGTAATCTACAACAATGTTAGAAATATTTATTTATTGTTTAACTTATAAATCATACTCTAGTTATAAAGATGGACTGTGTGAGGCGCAAATAGTCATAATTGCTGAGCGCCAAACATTTTAACTAAGCAATTTACTAAATAAAAACTTGCAGTGTAAAAAAACCTAACATTTTCGGGGTGAGCACAAATGCGCGTCTTTTTTTTACACTTGTCGCAATATGAACAGAATTATCTATTTACAGTTGGACACGAAATGCATTTATTATTTGATGGTCGTAGATAAACAAATTTATTTAAGATTTTTATAAACTTATTTAGTTAGTTAAATAAATATTTATTTATTTAATTAATTTCTATATTGAAGTGTAATTTGTTATCTGTATATTTATATTTTTGTATGACTTTTATATTGATCTTAAAATCTTGACTGTAATAGTGATATTATTGTCGAACATTTTTGTTTCACCTGTCTTTTGTATGAATTTTAAGTAACTCTCTTTTGTATATCCAGAGCCGTAGCATTGTTTTTGGCGCCCTTGGCAAATAAATTAAATTAACTTAAAATAGCGCCCTTCTAATAGACGGGTGAAATTACAAGTGATGACTAAAAAAAAAGGTCCTCACTTCATTTCCGAAATGAGGAAGTTCCTCGAACGAAAAAAGAGGTACTCGCTTGTGACCAAAAACAAAGAAAAACACACGATTGCGCCCCTGGCACTTGCTCCGATGCCAGGGCGTTGCTACGGCTCTGTGTATATAAAACTGTTAAATAACAAATCGATCTGTTTACCCAAGTAGTTACACTGGTAGTTTGTTGTAAACATTTGTTTAAATCATTTAAAGTAAATAATAACCTGCTCTAATCTAAAATATTCAAAGTATCAAGCATATTGTTAAATGCTCCAGGAAATGATGTTCTTAGATAGTTTTCTCAGATGTGCGCCCAGGGGGCTCATGGGTTTGAGCACATCCTAAACATTCAAATTGCACATTTTCAAGAAGAGAACATTGCGCGTAACACGAGATCCCCAAGGAAAAAATTGGCTATACACACCTAAAAATTTTTTTGGGTGCGCGCTTGTTTTCTCCTCTTCATTGTGAATCACGTTGAAATTTTGATGTGTGAAGCATATTCAGATGTTTACATGGCTACACTAACCATAACCCAAATGCATTTTATTCAGATGCGAGACACGAATGAGCTACGCTTAAAGTAAAAACCTACGTACGAATCATATATGATTCAGGCGACGATCAATGCGTTAAAATGTTGCACCTACCCCTCTTTTTACTAGTAAGTAGTATACTTACTTCTGATTTTTAAAAAAGCCTACCAATTTCCATTTTTAACTGAAATTGAACAAGCAATAAGACGAATTGCTTTTCAATTTAAAAAGTTCAGTCAAGCGAGATTGTCACAGATATTTTTAAATCCGTATTGGTAAACTACATGAGACTTACATTTATTCTATAACGCTTGTTGGAAGCAATCTAGAGTTTTGCTGTGATTTCTGTCACTTTTCTTCCGGCATAAGTGACTTCGGAGAACATACATGGAAATACGAGGTACACTCTTTTTTTTAAACACTTTCGAAAATAATAAAGATAACTTAATCAGTAATAATAAACATAATCGAAGATAACTTTTAAAAAACAGTTTCGTCTCATATTGTGTAAGATCTCCGTTAAGTATTTGTTGAACAGTTTTGTAATCTAAGATTTGCTGATTACTGTTTTACTCTCAGACGATCTGAACTAAAAAGACCAAATGTTGCAGGATTTAATAAAAAAAATATATATATGTGAACTGTGAATTTTCGCACATTCAGGATTTTATAGGTATTTAATAAATTTAGGAAGCCAAAATAATGTTGCATGTCTAGGAATATTTGTTCTATAATCACATCAAAATCAATAGTTTTTTGGTAATCATTTTTATTCGTTACTAGCAGTGTACCCGCTGCTTCGCTACCGAAATAAAGTAGTCGTAACCCGCTTAGATCTGGCCCATTTCGAAATCGGTTCAAGACTGGTTGCTACGAATCGTTTTACATTCAAATATATTTATTTGTTTTAATCTACAATTGTATTAATATGTGCTTCTTATACAAATAATTTAAGTACGAATTTCTTTGTAAACATTGGTAGTACGGACATTTAGTATCAACACGTATAAGTATCCCGATGTGCTAACCTAGGAAAATGCCCATATGAGAATCATTGCCAAAGGCAGCGCCGGTCACGTAAAGCATTTCATCTTGCACCTTACGAAATTATTTATTATAATTTTTATGATATTTATTATAATTACTTCGTGATTATTCCTGATTTATAAATCGTACCTATATAGATCAGAGCACTTTTTTTCGTTAGTAAATATTCTTGCCACCGAAGTAAGTTTTCTTCGTATTGCTTTAGGGGGTTACAATAATGTTCAATAGCGAATTTAACGTTACAATTGTCGTCTAAAATGAAAATAAAGAAAATTGTGATGTATATCCTCGGGAACATTTTTGTTGCAATATTAAACCCAAAATTCGTTAATATAGGTATATTTTGAATATGTGTATCTTTTATAGTTTAAATATTTCTTAATTGATCGGAAACCTGGTGTCTTACCGCGATGATATATAGCTTAAAATCTTTCCAGACAAATTTGGAATACGCTGTTGCAAATAGCACTAAAATCGGTTTATCCGTTTTTGAGTTTTAATACATATACCGATTTATAACAGGGTTTTATAAATATCCTTGAATCTAGATTTGCCTTGTATGGGTTGATCAGAGTAAAATACTGAACCTCGTTTTTGTACATGTGTATGGGTAATCTTTGTAACCAAAAACCAAGTCGATATCTCATTATAGGTCTTAGATATTGAGGAATCCGTGAAAGAAACATTTCACCACATTAGGGGTCGAATTTAAAAAAAATCTTTCTTTATAGGTGCTCACATCATGGAAGGAACATTCCTTCCTCCACGAATTTCATGTTTCTATGTCCAGGGGGCGTTCTATTGAATAAAAAATACCAATTTACCCTTTTAGGCGTGAAAATTTAAAAGAAAACTGTCAAAAAGTTTCTAAGATTTTAAAAAGACATCTATATGCCAAAACACAATGTTATAACTCTACATACATAGGAAATACGAAGGGTTCTATAATTCACTCCGAATACATAATAAATTTATCCCATTAAGGGTTGATTAGAACAAAATCCTGAATTTAGTTCTTAACATTTGTATGTGTAACCTTTGTAAGCAAAACTAAGTCAATATCTCATTGGGCCTAAGAGATATTGAGGAATCCCTGAAATCACTTAACAGCCCCTTAGGGGTCGTATTTCGAAAATTCTCTTCTTAGTGATCGCTTACGACATGGAGGAAATATACTTCTCGAATTTCATGTTTCTAGGTCTAGTGATTTGGGCTGAACGTTGATGAGTCAGTCAGGTCATGTATTTATATACATATATAAGAAAATTTTATAAATGATATACCTATATACAGAAGAAGATTAAACAGAAAAGATTTGTTTATTTATTTATTTATACTATTGATATTGTAACAACTTCTGTTATACACATGTTTAATGTTAAGTCAATATTAAGAGATATTTCAAGTTTATAAGTAGCGCTCCTTCTGTCCCCCTAAATATTCAGAAGCTACACTAAACAGAAAATAATCGTTCTTCAATCAAAGTCTTTATAAATTATCTTTATAAATTGTTGATATAAAGTAAATAATAAGCGAGATATTTCCAGTATTTTAGTTTTAGCACCTCCCCCATCTCCCTTCCCCTGCTTCTTAACCAATTGAAAAATTTATAGGATAACATGTATTTGTATTTTTATTTTAAACAGCTTTTCTCATGTGCGTTTTTGCTGTTAAGTCAATAGTAAATGAGATATTTCAAAAGTTTAGTTTTAGGTTGTCCCTTCGTTACTCCCGTAAATCAATCCAATAAAAAAGAAATCATTAAAAAAAAATATTTGTTTTCTTATTACAGTGAAACCTCTATCTATCGTTCCTCGAATAATAATTTTCCCGTATATATCGTTATTTCTTGCGGTTCCGAATTAATTTCATACAAAACACGCAAAAATAGATCGCATCGATCATTTCTCTCTGTATCATTTTACCGCATTCATCGTTTAAATTACGCAGCAAATTTCGTGTTTTTTCAAATTGAAAACTTTTTTTATGCGCATTCGATAACTGATGCCGAAAAAAATTTAATTTGTAACACCGAAAGAATATTGATTTCTTACGGCAATATAAAAAGCCAAAAAGTAAATGACGATGAAAGATTATATACAATACAAAGTATAATTTTTTTTGTCGGCATGCAGCTTCCTTTTTTATTTTGCTACGATATTTTTTATTTAAAAAAATTGATTTATACCTGAAACATGTATCATTTTTAGAATATATATGTACGTACATATTAAACATTTAAATATGTATTAATGTGTTTTTCATTGTTTTCCCGCATCCATAGTTTATTTCAATAGGTCCCTTCAAAAACGATAGATAGAGGTTTCACTGTATAAGCAATTTGACTGTTAAGTCTACGTCTTAAGTGATACCATTTTTTTTCTTCTGATTTTCAATTTGCCTCCTTATATTGACTGCATTTCCTACCTATATACCAAATTCCAACTCGGTACACACAGATTTTCTGTTTTATATATATAAAAGATTTTAATATTATATTTAAACATTTAAATAAAAGAATAGAAAAAAAAAATAAATAAAAATAACAAAGTTCATAAAATTGCCCTAAAATAAAAAACCAGAAAACAAGGGCTCCACTTTAGTCTCGCTCTGCATAAACTAATCAAAAATTTTACTAAATAACAATATATAAATCTTATCAGCTAGAGCAGAGTAATGATGAATCGCGCCGAACGACATTGAACGATGTTTCACGAACTTACTATAGTTGTCCAAACAACCATTGAAACGATTCCCGCGATCTCGCTGAACGCATCATACATACTTCGATGGTCCAATATAATTAAAAACAAAATTATTAATTTCTCGTTTCTGATGGGACTTTTTTGAAATTTTCGATTTTTCTAGTTATGATGAAAGCATTCCCTACCTGTATGCAAAATTTCAACTCGGTAGCATATCTGGAAGTGGGTTAGAATTTCCGGACATAGCCACAAATATTGTCTTTTATATATAAAGATTTGAGTACTAAGAGCTTCCATTTAATTTTTTTAAACAAAATTTAAATAATTTGCAAAAATAAAATTTAAATTAAAAAATTTAGAGTTGCTTCATATTAAAATCTTTAAAAATTAATAAGAAATATATTGATAAATGGCTTCATTTTTTTCAATTTCAGTAACGTATTTCTACTTATTAACAATGTTTTATTTGATTTATAAGTATTTCATTACTGTAAATGTTATTCCTCTTTGATACCTTAAAAACAAAAAACTAAAGTAATTCAAACATTAGGTTGAACCACAACATATATTAGTGGGCAAAGCCTAATGGATACTACACACTACACTCTACACCAGTGGTTCTCAAACTTTTTAATGTGAAGGCACCCCAAATCGGTTATGTAAAATTTCCGGCACCCCCAACATCATGTGTATGAAATTATAAAGGCATTTTATTAATCTTAGGAAAATATGTTTTTTTTAATTAAAAATATATTCTTTAAGTGAGAACAAAAGATACACAAAAAATTAATGTCATACATGAACTTGATGTAATTTTTTACATAATTCCTTTATATTTCGGGGTATTTTGGACAAGCATACTCGCATTTCATGTTCTACCGACTTCAATCCTTCTTTCTGAATTAATATCCAAAAGGATTGTAATGAAAGAGTATTGCATTCCCATCGTTCGATCATTGCGAATTACTATTAATTCCTCTCATTCTTTATAGTTTAATTCTAAACTTGAATTACCGCCTTGAACATGTTTAATTCTAATTAATTAGGATTGGATGATAATTTCACCAACGGATTTAGTATCCAATCAAAACTAGCAATAGGAAAATTGTGGCAAATCTGTGTTCCCAGTGATGTGAAGTATTCATAAATCAACTTAATTGTTATCTTTTGTTTTAGTTGTTCTTGTAAACACTTCCAAGTTGCCTTCATTGACTTTTATTTTCCAAAATTTTATCTTGTCTTTAAAAGTTCTAATTTTATCGGACTATTTGAATTAATTTTCACCTCTTCCTTGCATGCTGGAATTTTCTTTATTCAATTCTTCAAATATATCGGTTATATAAGCGAATTTAGTACACCAAAATACATTTTTCAACAATTCTCAAAATTAAATTTTGTTTTCCTGTTCAAAAAAAGTGAGTAGTTCTACTTTTCGTAAACACGAATCAATATTTGTCCTTTGGCCAGTCATCTGACAGTATGAAGAAGAAGGTTCAAATGCTCAGATCCAAGTTCTTCACAGAGTCTTGCGATAATCCGTAGTATTTTTGATATTAGGGCTTGTCGTTATAAAAAAACGATGAGTAGTCATGATATGATATTTTCTTTTTTGGCAAGTAACCCAACCATGGACGGTGCCCCATCGATACATAATCCGACACATGATTTCCATGATAAATCTATGGTTTTCAAATATTCATTTAAAAATTTTAACTTTAAGAACGCGCTATACCGAGTAGTGCTTTTAAAACTTCGGAAGTTAATATAGGCATCCACGAGTTGTACCCGTTTGCATTAATTTAGTTGCGTAAAATTTTATTATCCGTATAAAAATATATACGATGCTAAATTTTACACCACGCACGCGGCACCTCTATAGGTGATGAACGGCACCCCAGGGTGCTGCGGCACCCACTTTGAGTACCACTGCTCTACACATATGAACTCGGTTCTCAGCTGTTTAAATTTTTATCATATTTTTAATTTTAAAAAAGGACACACTCTACCTTTAGCCATTAATTAAAAAAAAAAAATTAATTAAATAACAAAAAAACTGCAATATTTTTGAAAAAAGTAATCTGGTCAAAAATTCCTCTCGTACGTGTCCGGTTTAAATCAATGTACCTACATTACTCAGAATTTCAGGTTGTTAGTTTAACCCCTTTGTGTTAACGGGTGCGGAACAGTGACTTTATTAGTACATTTTTGGAAAAAAAAAATGTAATTATATTTAAAAATATGTAAAAGTATCTACTTCTTAAGAGCTGTCTTATAATACTATACAATGAATTTTAAAAAAATAATACTTATTTTAACAAAAAAATCAATATTTTTGGAAAAATTAATCTGATAAAATTCCTGTTGAACTGTTTTGGTTTCCATCAATGTACATTATTGAGACTTTTTCAGTTTTTTAGATCAATCCCTCTGGGAAATACGGTGGGGGACAAAAGTTTGTTGACATATTTTTGGCGAAAATCCCGTAAAAAAAGGTTTTTCAAAAATAAAATTTTTCTAGGTTGTCCACGCATTAAGATGTTTCATTTGATAACCCACTCAAAATTTTAAATATTTATAGTTTAATTTTTTTCTATATGTGGGTAAGGGAATTGTACAAGCATGCCAAATTTCAACTTTCTATGTTCAGCCGATTGACTACAGTTTCCACCGTACACACAGATAGATGCATGAGTGACGTTATAAGGGTTTTTTGGTGCTCATGCCGACAAAACCCTAAAAAGGCATATAAGTATAGCCTTATATATCAATGGATACAGATAATTTATTATTTAGTCTGTGCGGAAGCGGATTTTGTATGTGCGATTGCAGATCGGAGACGGATATTAGAACATGTCCCAAATTAAAAATCTAGAAAAAGTTTGATACCCCACTCAAAATTCTAAACATTCATGCTTTCATTTTTTTGTATGTGCATCAGGGAGTTGTACAAGCATGCCAAATTTCAACTTTCTATGTTCAGTCGTTTGACTACAGTTTCCACTGTACACACAGACAGACGCAGTAGTGACGTTATAAGGGTTTTTTGGTGGTCATACCTACAAAACCCTAAAAAGGCATATGAGTATAGCCTTGTACCATATATCAATGGATACAGATCATTAATTATTTAGTTTGTGCTGATGCGGATTTCGGATGTGCGGATGCGGATTTTGGATTTGCGGTTGCGGATCGGATACGAATATTAGAACACGTCGCAAATTAAAAATTTGATCGTTAATCCACGTACCAAGAGCTTTCATTTGATACTCTACTCAGAATTTAAAAAAAATATTTTTTTGTTCTATGAGCAGATATTTGTTTATATTTTTAGGGGGATATGTTTTTTAGATGTTTTAGTATTTTTCCTATGTGCGGGTGAAAGAGTTGTATATGCATGCCAAAATTTCAACTCTCTAGGTTTAGCCGTTTGGCTATAATTTTTACCGAACAGACAGACCGACAGACAAAATGACGGTATAAGGGTTTTTTGGTCATACCTACAAAACCCTTAAAATAATTTTCTCCTTTCCCACGTCCCATCCATTGAAGAATTCTACCGGACAGTTTTATGTCAAGTTTTAAGATCTTCTGAAAAAAATTGTACGATGAGATAAATATCGTGATGCAGCGATAACAACGAATGGATTTTTTTGAAATCGTTGGGGATACAATTTTAACATCGAAAGCACAATAATAAAAATATTTTTCAAAATTATCTATAATTATGTAGCGTGTTTCTTACTTGTTCAATGTGAGTATGATGTAGATAGTTTAGATAGAATACAGAATTGTGGGTTGCAACTTGTGTTTAATTGGACTAAGTGGTTTCGATAAAGTTTCCAGGGCTAGCCAGTGGAGTAACTTTCTATTGGACATACCATGATCAAATATACTTTATCAAATATACTATTTCTAGTTTCAGTTTTCCATTCTAGTTCAACAGTCATCATTATTACGACCGTCCAGTTCAAGATTTTCGAAATATGTACGAGCACAAGCCCATGATAGTTTGCCCAGTTGTATAGGGAAAAATTGCTAAGTGATATGACATCTGGCGGGATTTTAAGCAACTACAGAAATAGGCATTCTATCGCTCTTTTTACATTGAGTTATATGGGATCAAAATATATTTTTGCATTTTACTATAGTTTTGTTTTTATTATATTGTTATATTGTTACATTTTGTTAAATTTTATGTTATTTTATATTATTTTAAAATCAGTTTTAAATTGATTTTACTGATATCAAGTGATAATAAGAGAAAATAACCTTAAATTAAAGTGGAAGACAAGATAAAAACATGTCGAAGTCGGAACTATTATTGCTGTGTACCTGAGTGTAATTCGCAGATTAAAAGAAATGCATTTCAACCAAAAAATAACCTAACCTAAATAACCTAAAAGGTCCATTTCAACCTAATAAATTAATAAAAACATGCCTAAAATTGTTCTTATTTATTAATATTTGATGTTATAAGATATCACTGATTACCTTGCATAAAAACACGTATTAATATTGTAGCAAAATTACAAAAACCACCAATAAATACTAAAATTCACGTTATTGCCGATATGATTATATATAATGAATGTCTATTTTGGAAGTTCCAAGAATGCCGCAACAGCGCTGCGATCTTAAAATATTTTCCCTATTGTTGAAGTATACAACTTACCAAATTGTCAATTAACCAACTACTGATTTATTTTTGAAAAAACAAATAAAATATAGACTTTAAGCTTATACGAGGGCTACTTTTATGTTTTTACAAAGACTAAGAAAGAACATTTTTTTTTTGAACAAACTGTTTTATTTCTTTTCAAAATATTCGCCTTTAAGATTTATATACTTTTACATGCATTCAAACCAATTCTCGAAACATTTTTTCCACTCTGAAGTTGGCATCTCAAAAACATGGTTTTCGAAGGTGTCAACAGCTTCTTGAGGTGAAAAAATCGCTGTCCACGCATTTTTTGTTTGACTTGGGTAACAAAAAAAGTCGTTAGGGAAAAAATCAGGTGAATACGGGCAATGAGACATTAATTCGATGTGTTTCTCCTTCAAATAATCAATTGTTTGACGTGCTGTGTGGGAGCTTGCATCGTTATGATGACGAATGATGCGACATTTTTGGTTGTTTTTCCTGATTTTGTCGATGCCTTCTGGCAAACAAATTGTTGTATATCATTCAGCATTAACTGTTCTCCGATCCTCTAAAGGAATGGTTGCGACATGTCCAGTACAACCGAAGAAACAAGCGATCATTTTTTGGAAGTGCTTCGTGATTGAACAACTATTGTGGGCTTCGGTTCATCTTGGAAGACCCAAACAGTAGATTGTTGCTTAGTTTCCGGTTCATATGTATAAATTCAAGTTTCGCCACCTGTAATGATGTTGTATACGGATTTTGCAGTGCCTAGGTTGAATCCACACGAGCTTCGGTTCAATTATGCGGAATCCAGCAGGAATAGATTTTTTCACAGCTAAATGTACATGCAAAATCTCAAGTATTGCAGTTTGCGATATGCGAAAGAATGCCTCTATTTCACGGTAAGTCCCATGCCGATCTTCTTCGATCATTTCGCGCACAGCATCGATGTTTTTTTGAATCACAACCGATTTTGGTCGAACTTCACGAGATTCATCACTAACGGACGCACGACCACGACGAAATTCTGCAAACCAATTGTAAACAGCCTTTTCTGATGGTGCGTCATTACCAAAAGTTTAACGAAGCAAATCTATGCACTGTTGTTGAGTTAGGTCATTACTAAAATTATAAAAAATCTTCTAACGAAAACATTCACGAGTAATATCAATTTTTTCACAAACTTGTTTTTTTTACTGCTCACTGACAACAAACTACTCGATCAATTTATAAGCTGCCACTGATTTCACAATAACAAATGTCTAATTTTACGAATATAGTAATGACACATTTCAATATTGCCATCTAGTGGTCGTTTGTAAAAACATAAAAGGTAACCCTCGTATAAATTATATAACAAAATAATGTTGTGCTCGTCTCATTTTACAGTTTGTCTAAAAATCTTTTACTTTTACTGTCTAGGCAGTAAAAGTAACACTTTACTGACTGTTAAATATCCGTAATTGACGAAAAAACATTTTATAATTATAATATTTTTCATTACAAAATGATGGTGTGATTTTACATTTGTGGTATTCTGTTTGCCGTGCCGTCAATAAAAAAGGTTGCAAAATCGCTGGTCCCTTTATCATTTATAATTTATACGATAAAATGCGTTTGACATATTTGTTACAGTGGCCCCTATGTATGTAAATAACCAATATTATTCATTACATTATGTTTACCATTTAAAATATCTGATAATAGTTTTGTATGCGTCGGAGGCCAAATAGTGATTTGCAATTATGATAGTGGCATGTGGTTTTGTCAACGACTAGATACGTACTATTATTAGTACATCTGCACCGCAAATTTCAATTTGGTAATTTATTATAAGCATTTTCATAAATTATATATAAATGTATACAATAATATTAATTATTAACGTCATAAATTTAATATTATTACAGTTTTACATGAATATTTCATTAATATTGTTGACAATGACATTGTTCCCAATAAATGAACAATTAATTAACAAAGACAATAAATATTATATTACTAGAGTAATTTATTCTACCGACACGGCCGTCTTAAGCGTTCCGGGCCTCGGGAAAACAATTATTCCTTTCTGAGGCCCCGCAAAATCATTAAGTCTAGGCCCAATAACAGGAAAGAAACACTGAGTGCAGGTAGAAAATGTTTTCCATTTTTCTATAATATAATAATACAAAAATTTAATTCCTTCGGCAGTTTCGAAAACCGCCATTAAGGTTATCCAGGATCGCGAAATAATCCGTACCAATTGATGATTGGTACAGATGAAGTAGAAATACAAAAAGAACTGGGCCGGTACTTGGGTGAGATGAAGTAGGCCTCAAAACATCTGCCAAAGTTTACATTAAATCACTGAATGCTTTTTAATGGCCTCAGTTTTGATTTCTTCTGCACACATCACAAAACCACGGGCTGGCACTAAAAAGAAGTAAGAATATCGTACAGGTCAAGACATTTTGACCAATGTCGACAATCACGAAAATCAGCTGTGGCCACCACAGGACCGAACGCCATCACAAAGTACTTGTATAAAATATATTCTAGCAGCAGAGTAGAAATAACTTGGCCTAATATTTTCTAGCAGAAATATTATTTATCACAACTTATAAGTATGAAAAAATAGATAAATTACGAAAAAAAATTAAAAAATTTCGTTTTATCAAAAAATGTCTCAAATAAAAGTTGTTAGTTATTGCTTTTGTAGCAACTTTTGTTAAATACATTTTTTCGAAATATTTTTCTGTTGTTAAATATTCGCAAGAATCTTAAAATCGACACGAGTGAACTCTCATTTCTAGTAAACCGATTTTTACCAAAAGTTGATAAACTCGATGTCAAAATCTTAAATATGAAGTTACATAAAAATCCCTTAAGCCGAATTTGCTCTGCACGTGTACACAGACAGACAGACAGACAGACAGATAGACCAACAGACAGACACACAAATAGACAAACAGACAGACAGACGGACAGACAGACCGACAGACATCATGCTAAAAATAGTCAAAATGTTATTTAGGGACCACAATTCGTGGAGATCCATCGAAATCTCGAAATGTCAAAATCGGTATGATCACAATACCTCCCTTATATATGTTGGTGGTCGGTAATAAAACACCAGCTCATATTTCTCTTATTATTTGTCAGTTTTTGGTGAAGGGCAAAATTACTCGGGTGCCCGATCGAACGTACTCACTAGTCTTTACTGGAGAGTTTGCTGGAGACGATTTCAAATAATTGAAGATATAAAATAAAAAGAAATTCGGAAACTCATTTAATACCGATTTTCAAAAAACGCGACAAGACCAACTACCAAAATTATAGAATAATTGCGCTTCTAAATATAGCATATAAAGTATTAGCAACATCCCTAAAGATCAAGTTAACAACATTAATTGAAAAAGAACTAGGAGAATATCAAAGCAGAATATAGCAGAAACGCGCGAGTTTCTACGAAACGAAGGACTACTCGCTGATGAAAGTGGAAAATAGACGAAGACAAGGATACAGCATGCTGGAGGAAATATCTTTAAGGGAAAAATATATCCAAATACAGATCAGAAGGGAACTAATCCACAACTCCAACTACAATAAAAGATATAAGTTTTTAGTATCCATGAAAACGGCAAAATACCTAATGAAAAATCACAAAAATGCAAAGATAATAGCTAGGTATAGAGTAGGAAATGAAGAAAATGGAAATATGTACTGGCAACAAGAGTAGGAGAAGAAGTGCAGAATATGTGAAAGAGGAGAAGAAACATTGGAACATCTGACAAGAGACTGCACAGAGGACTTCAGGAACTGTCAATCAGCTGTACAAATACTCAGTGATTTAAGACCCGACACAAGATGGATAGAATTGTTGAAGAAGAAAAGAGGAGAAAAAAACTTGAAGTAGAATTATGTTTTTGTTGTGTATTGTTATATATTTTTGTTATAGGTTAGAATTGATGATTTTTTGTTTTGTTTGTAAATGGTTATACATAGTACACGAAATGTGAAATAGTTTATGTCGATTTTAATCCGAAAGGAAAAAATAAAAACTTTACTATACTACTACTACTACTAACTAGGAGAATATCAATGCGGATTTAGGAGAGGAAGATCAGTAACGGAATCTTTACGCTTCGAGAAATTCAGGCAGAGCGTTACCAGTACAAAAAAGAAGCACATATACTTTTCGTTGATTTTAAGCAAACATACGACAGAGTGAAAAGGAGACTAGGAATAAAAGGAAAACTGCTCAATTTAATAAAACTAACACTAGAACAAACAAATAACAGAGTGAGAGTAAATGGAACTACACTGAAGAAATTTGAAGTGCACGAAGGCGTAAGACCCACTGTCATCACTATTATTCTGCGCTGCATTAGAATACCTAGTAAAAAAGGCGATTAAAAAATGCAACTAAGAGACTGGGCGAGGCATCTGCGAAAATAGGATTGATAATATATGAGAATAAAAGCAAGTATCTGCAATGGGCAGAAAGCGAAATGGTTAAGAACGTGGAAATAACAATAACAGGAAAAAAATATACATTTGAGGAAGTGGACCATTTTATATACCTAGGAGTAGAATTCTATAGAAAACCTGACAGCCTAATGGAAATACAAAGAAAGATTATGTTAGCTAATCGTAGCTTATTTGTCTTGAGTAAATTTCTGTGTAACAAAAGAGTATCCAAAAGATTAAAAATTAGAATTTATAAAACAATAATAAGACCAATAGTACTGTACGCAAGTGAGATATGGATACTGAGTACAAAAGAATTAGCAAGGATAAAAGTGTGGGAAAGAAAGGTCCTAAGAAAAAAGACTAAGAACGGATGGGAGAGGCGAACAAATAGAGAATTACAAGAGTTGTACAAAGAGCCGAACATAGTAGGAATAGTAAAAAGTAACAGACTTAGATGGATGGGATAATGCGAATGGACAGTAACAGAACACCAAGGAAGATATTAGAAAGACGCAAAATGAGACAAGTTAGGCCAAGGACGAGATGCAAGGCAGAAATTTTAAAGGACACAAATGAATGCAACATCAGCAATTGGAAGGAGAAAACAAAGGATAAAAAAGGATACAGGAAAATTGTAAATCAAGCCTGCAGAGCTAAATTATATTTAAAGGCGATTCCAAAAAGTGTAGTCGCAGAAGGACGGTATTTCGAAAGTGATAATTTAAATGTTAAATAATTTCTCATTAATAAAGTTGTATGACGCTAGTCTACGAATTGTTTTACCAAACCTCTAATATGGATTCAAAGAGGTATTTTGTCATTTAAAAGATTCAGAATTCTTTGTGTTTTTTCCTCTCTCAAATTATTTATCGAAAATAAAGTAAATAAATCATTAGAAATCCAAGTATTGTGACAAGGCTTACAATAAATTTACATTATTTTTTCTTAATTCCACATCGTTTTGCAATTTATCATCCCCATTTGAACTATTCAACTGAGTTTACAAAAGTTTTTCAGTATATCTTTTGAATGAAATAGCGTATCATAAGTGTGGCAGTAAAAATAGCAACTACTACTTTACTATTCAGCGTATGTTCCAGATGTCAGTGACATATTCAATATTTGAAATTCCCAATATACACCTGATGGGACGAGAAACAAAATAAACAACTTCACATCTTGTGAGTGGTGCAGAAAATATTTCATATGAAAATACGTGCAAAGTGATTTTATAGAAGAATCGATATATAACGTGCTTGAAAATATATGTAAACACTAAACAGTAAACGCCGTTAGTAAACAAATATATATTATAATATTTATAAAGTGCAGAATAAACAAATATTTAAATTAAATTGTTGCCAAAGAATAAAATATAATAGTTATTTGTTTAACTATGCAGAAACCAGCCAAGGCAGTAAAACTAGCTTTTTCCACGACTGTATAGATATACGTTCATTACAAGCGTGTCAGTGATTAGTAAATGTAGCACGTTCCCCACTCCTTTTTATTACACACCTTTTACGTAATAAGCTCATTACGTAACAGGTTGAACTCATTACGTTACAGGTTCAAACAGCAATGGCCTACCGTTGCTAGGCAACATAATAAATAGGTTAAAACCATGTGTCAAATTATTGTTAGTTTGTAAAGGAAACCTGATTAAGATTAAGTAATATAGTTTTTTTTTTATTATTTATTTTACATCGGCCTATTTCTGCCAGGGGGCGAGCTCCTACACCTGGATGAGGGGTGAATGATTGTGAAAATGGGAGTAATGTAAACATATTATTCTCGCCCGAATAATATCACCAACGAAGGAGGCTCGAATCACCAACCGCACAGTACAGACTGTTTCCACCAGTCTAAACCGCACGACCTAATGCGCACGGCCACTTCGTTGGCAAGTAATATAGTTAAAGCTGTCGAATTTTGCTAATATATATTTAGATAGAGTTGGTCTTGATCAGTCAGTTAATCAACTGACGCTAGTATTGTTATTTTAACTGAATTTACATTCCGTATAACATGTAAATGACTATTGCTAAGCAAAGTAATAAATAGGTCAGCAGCTGTCAAATTATTGTTAGTTTTTAAAGGGAACTGAATAAAAATTAAATAAGTAGTAAAGTTATAGCCGTGGAAAAAGCATGAAGAGTATGAAACTAGCATGAATTAGTCCTTTCTCACTCGTATGAATTTCGTTAGTCACCTGCGGCTCGTGGTGTAACTTTCATACTCGTGTGAAATGGTCATCATTCCATGCTTGTTGCATAATATACTTTTTTGGAATTCCGTTACGAAATATTGACGTTTCTTTATTATTTTGAATGGAAGTGGACACACTTACATCCTTTTTCCTGCAATAGGCAATATTTTCTGGAGGTTCAGCAATTTTTTGTTTTTTTTTGTTTTGATTCGCTGGAAAAATATTGTTGAATGTAACTTGAATATTCATTTTCAGATTAACAGATGCTTTGGTTATCGAGTTCCTGACAGTAAAACATATATTCCTTCTGTTAAAACACCTTGTCCGACAGACCTTCAAACAAAAGGTCATATCGCGCTGTATATTTAATATAACGTCCTAAAAATTTGCTTTAGTTCATTTTAACATTGATCTACAACCAGTTAAAATTTCAGGCAAATCGAAAAGGATGGAGCGTGGGCAATTTATAAAATCAGACCACTTGACGTGAGATGACTCCAAGGTGATTCTAATTAGTCTTTTCAGCCATATGAAAAACTTTTCGAATGAATAATATGATCAAAAATTCCTACCGTATTATTCCATTAAATTTTGTAATGAATCTTAAATTTTATCAATGGAATGTATAATATGTTATACGGTAACCGACGAGTTCATCGAAAATCAATTCATCGAATATCAATTCATCGAAAATCAATTCATCGAAAATCAATTCATCGAAAATCAATTCATCGAAAATCAATTCATCGAAAATCAATTCATCGAAGGATCAATTCATCGAATGATCAATTCATGGAAAAAAAAATATTTTGTAAATATTTGAGAGGAATGCCGAGGGGATCGGAAAGTCAAAAGAGCAGTGGTCAATAAAAGTAGACAGACTAAGAAATAATTGCGTAATTTTTTTTTTATGGTTTAAAAAAAGGTAAATAAAGTGACATAGTGTTTGAATATAAATGAAGAAATATAATAATAAAACTTATATAATAAAATAAATAAATATTTTGTTTTTAAGGTTTAATAAGACAGGTTATGGGCAATTGCACGCAAATAATATTTATAAATTCATACACAATGATACGCATTTTAATTGGGCTAATATGGGGGAAAATAAAGTACTATGCGCCTAAAAACAAGGTAATTAGGTTAGGTTTAGTTAGTAAAAGTCTAAAACCGAGCGGAGCGAGTTACCCATTCTCTAGTTTAAGGACAAAGCACTATTTTAGGTTAGGTTAGGTTAGTAAGGGTTTTGTTAGAAGAAGCCGAGCGAAGCGAGCTACCCATCTTCTAGTTTAATGTCAAAACACTATCTTAGGTTAGGTTAGGTTAGTAAGGGTTTGGTTAGAAGAAGCCGAGCGAAGCGAGCTACCCATCATCTAGTTTAATGACAAAACAAACTCACACTAACATAACAATGCCACCTGTTTAGAATCACCGTACATTGAACAAATCATGTGTGGTATAGTAAATATGAATAGTAAAACTATGTACATAACACAAAACCCTTAAGACTTAACAGATGGGGAAATACCATTTTTATAATCCTTTAAGAATGGGTGTATTACGTACATTTATGATCCCATTACCCGGGTTTTTCTGATCTAAGGAGCCCTGTTTGATTTCAAAATAATCCAACAGGTATCTTTTACCTGGCGTATTTTCTGAATGGAAAATTTTAAAAATATTAATAGACCAAGTATGATAGTTATTTAATAAGTGTAGTCTGTCAACTTATATTGACCACTGCTTTTTTGGCTTTCCGATCCCCTCGGCATTCCTCTCAAATATTTACAAAATATTTTTTTCCGATGAATTGATCATTCGATGAATTGATCATTCGATGAATAGATTTTCGATGAATTGATTTTCGATGAATTGATTTTCGATGAATTGATTTTCGATGAATTGATTTTCGATGAATTGATATTCGATGAATTGATTTTCGATGAATTGATTTTCGATGAATTGATATTCGATGAATTGATTTTCGATGAATTGATTTTCGATGAATTGATTTTCGATGAACTTACCGTGAATCTGTTATACATACGATTCTAAAATCGATGAAATATTTATTATTTTTGTTTTTCAAATAAAAATACAAAAAATGCAAAATACAAATTCAATTGACATCAGTGTGCATTATTGTATTTTTTATAACTAGTTCTTTATTCTGATATCGAAGAAATTAGATAGATCGATCTGCCCTAATATTTTTCTGTTTTTCTATTTTGTAAAGAAACAATAAAAATGTAATAAGTTAATATAATGAAACTCTAGGGAGAATTTTTTGTCCGTCTAGCTAGAACTAAGTTTTCTCTGTTCGCTTTTATGTACTTCATATAATGAGCAACTTGAGATAGGAAGATTAAATAGGACAGGAGGATTTGTCAAAGACAAACTAAGAGTAAGAGCAGTTTTCGTATCATTGTTCGGTTCTCAAATATTTAATGAATCAACATAATGATAGAAACTTTTTAGTGTAATATGACTTTTGTAAAACAATTTTACAGTTGAGGAGATTGATGAAAATTGACAAAAATTTAAGTGGTCTAAATTTCACACATTTCAGGGTTTGTTAGGCATTTAGTAAGTGAATAAGGTCCACAAGAGGTCCCAATGCAGGGTGTCAGGTACAGCAGTTTTTAGGCATAGTTTTGCTCTAATCGCGCCAAAATCTACAGTTTTCTAAAAATATTTTTTATCTGTAAATCTCGATAGATTTTATTTACTCATCATCATCATCATCATCCTCGTCATTATCATCGTCTTCAATATCATCGTCGTCATCATCAAGCCTTGTCCATCATCGGGTGATTTTGGACTCCCTCTAAAAAAAGTATAGGCTGTCAATAAGTGGGCATGTTTCCATCTAACTATTGAATCTGAAATCAATATGTCAGATATTATTAAGGTAACGAAAGCAATATATGAGAGTTGTTATTATTATTCTGTATAACGTTTATATTAAAATATATATTGTGAATAATTAATGTATATTTTACTCTGCCAAATATGAATCCCTCACGGGCGTCAATCCCACATTAATACCACGCTCTGCTACCAGAAAAGAGTCAATAAATTTTCTTTTCAGCTCAGACAATAAAAAATAAATTTATTAAAAATTACAGATCATGGCCATACCATTAAATTTCGAAAAGACGTAACAGTGATACGAAATGGAAATGGCAAAGTAATAATATCTACATTATAGATGAAAGTCATGAAGAAGTTAATACCTTGAAAGAAAAATCAAATATAAATCTATGGCATCAAAGGTTGGGCCACCTGAATGAAAAAAACTTTAGTCGACATGGTAAGTAAAGAAGCAGCTATTGGCTTGAACTATAACAAAGAGGAAAAACTTCAAACTTGTGATGTATGTTTGCGTGGAAAGATGACACAAAAACCTTCCCCTAAAAGCTCATCAAGAATTTCTGAAAACCTGTTAGACATTGTACATACAGATATGGGTATGTGGTCCAATGAGAACGACGTCAAATGGCGGAATGTAAATACTTTATCACATTTATTGATGATAAATCACGATGGTGTGAGGTGAGATTTTTAAAGAAACCAGTGGCGTAGGGAGACCTCCGCTAGACTTGCCCTCCCATAAAAAAAAATAATAATAAAAATAAAGATAATTTTTTTTTTAAATTTAAAAGAAGATTTAGGTAAATCTTCAAAAATACATCAAATTATATCCTATACAAATTTTTGTCCAAGGCTTGGTTTACTAGTTACGAATTTTTTTAAATTTTAAAGTTTAATAACTTCCGTTTCCGGTTTCGGATTTTAATAAAAAACAATAGGGTTCTTCCCAATTATTAGGAGAATTTTTTAGTACCAGAACGAACTCTTTAATTTAAACCGTTTTTGAGTTATCGTGTATAGATTCCCTGGACCATGAAACGTAGTCATCAGTCAAAATCTCGACATCGAAAATTTTCGCGGTTACAATACTTGCCCCTTATATATTAAGGTCGGGCAAGTAAAAAAGTGATGCTTTTCGAATGTTTAAAGAATATAAGCGGCTAGCGGAAAATCAGACTGGCAAGGGAATAAAATATCTTCAGTCAGATAATGGCTTGGAATTTTGCAACAAAAAAATCGAAGATTTTTTTAAAGAAAATGGTATTAAACGTCGGTTAACTACTACATACACGCCAGAACAAAACCGAATCGCAGAAAGGAAAAACAGATCGCTAAATGAGATGGCAAGATGTTTATTAATTGAATCTGCTTCGGGCACGGGCGTCAAGCCCACAATACTAACTCGTTTGATTGCTCCTGCCTTCAATTCAGTGATGTTATACTAGAGTAATTTGTCTTGATTTTGAGAGCTCCGTGTATTTATATCTGACAGTGTTGAGCGACTACACGTGTGCTTGCGTCGTACTCTTTTCTTACTGCGCTGTGGGTTGTATGCTAGTGCATAATGACATACCTTGCTTGGAGCTCTTCCAAGAGTGTACCCTAACAAACTAACCTTTTTTCTTTTTATTTGCAAGTTCATGTCTATTTAGCCAGTTCCTTCCCCCAATTCTGTGTTTGTTATTCGTGGCCAATAAAAATCGAAGGGTTCTTCGAAGACATCGATTTACAAATACTCTCACTTTTCTCTTGATAGCTTCTGGCACGAGCCAAATATCACAGCCGTCCAGAAGTGCTGACGCCACGCATGCTTTTAAGATGGTAGTTTTTGTGGGGAAATATAGGTCATAGAATTCCACATACGGCTAAGTTGGATGAAGACGTCTCTTGCTTTAAGAATTCTGCTTTCTAAATCTACATGCTCACCGCCGTGATTATCCTTAATCTTACATTTATATTGTTTCTATATATGCATCGGAGTTTTCTACGGCTGATGCCAATTTCCTCTCTCAACCAGATTTTTCAGTTATTTTTATCTTCCCATTTTCTATCTACCAGGTGTTTTTTCTCCATGGTGTAGCGAGTCCGGTACGTTACTTTATGAATACAGTCTGATCTCGTCTTCAGAGAGATGTGGGTTTTTATAAGTCATTTCAAGGTATTTCTAAGAAAAAGGGTTTAAGCATTGTTCGAGGAGATGCTAGTGTTCAAAGTTATTAAACAATAACTACGAACAAATGTCTCCTTGAACAATGAGCCATATTAAAATATATTTCTAAGTTACGTGTTGTAAACGTAAGGTTTCTAATTTTATTTTATTATCTGAATTCTAAAAAATATGTACCCTTTAAATAATCCCAAAAAATGCTTTTCAACCAAATTATCGCGACGGATGGTTTGTGAAAGTTTGGTCATTGTTCCGGCGGTCTAAAACGATTCGTTACAATGGCCTCATCTACTTCATCCCGCCACAAGCATCTTGGTCTACTTCTCTTTCTTAGTCCTATTGGGTTTCAATCTGTCTCTTTATTTATCTACCTTTCTTCATTTGCTACCCTAACAAGGCCGTGCCAGATGAGTCTATTTTCTTGTATGTGTGTTATTATGTCCATTTCTACATACATTCTTCTTATTTTTGCATTTCTAATCCTATCCATTCTTGTGACTACAACGTCTCTAGTATTCCATTTCCTTTCCTCTTGTTCATAACCCAATTCTCTACTTCATATGGCATAATGCTTTGGACTATAGTTTTGTATATCATAGTTTTTGTTGTTTTTGTGATTTTTCTGTTCCAGAGAACTGAGTTTAATTGCTTAATGCTCGTTCTTGTTCATGTTTAATAAGGTTTATTTTTCTACCATAAAAAAACCTTATTAAGCTACATGTACTTTACTGAAGTTCTTTCTGCCTTTTTGCTAAAATAAATTACATAGAATCGTACTGGAAATGCATTTACTAAGTACACATATTAAAATTTAATCAAAAGATTTCTGAAAACTATTTAGGTACATACTCTAACGTTGTAATCGTGTAAACATAATCTAAATTTTAATGTTCCTTTCAACATATTTTTATCACAGCTATAACGTGAAGATAAACATGCAGGTATACAATCTATAAGTACACAAGGTGATGAAAATACCTAAGAATATAAATATTTTTAAGATATTTGTATAAAATTTTGATGTAGATATTTACGATGATTTTCTTTATATTACGATGACGTTATAGATAAATAAAAAGTTATTGGTGTACTTGTTACGCTTACTGGGTGTAAATTAGTCGAAGAACCAGCGCAACTTTGCATTTTTCAGGCACAGAGTATGTAAACTATATATTTCGCGGCCTGGTAGTTGGTTTTGAGGTACTACGGAGACTGTCAAGGGAAGGAGACGTTGCTTTACACTTTTTTTATTTATTTATTTATTTATTTATTCATTCAGGAGGGTTAACCAACAGAAACGTCCTAATAGACGGTCCCAATTACAGGTCAACACAAGTAAAGTTGTATATAAAGATGTATATATATATATATATATATATATATATATATATATATATATATATCTAACATATATATATATATATATATATATATATATATATATATATATATATATATATATATATATGTTAGAACGCTTTAAGCGTTTATGATAATATCAATTAAAACACACAAATCCAAGCACATATAAGCGTTTATTACTACGTCTATTTACAATCTGTCACATATATGTTATTATGTTATGGTTACTAACGCAACATATTACAAAGGAGGTCTAGAACTAGTTTTGACCCTAACACGGCCGTCCTGATCTTGCCACGTCCTCGCGGCATCTTCAGAATTTAATAACTGCAAAACAAAACAGAGTAAACGAAAACATAATGTTTGTTTTGCCCGTCTCCTTGAGGTTCCTGACCATCCAGAGTTTCACTGAACTCCTTGAGGTCCTTGAACATTCAGCGTCGAACAAAACAAACACATCTCCTTGAGGTCCCTGACCATCCAGAGTTCCTCTGAACTCCTTGAGGTCCCTGACCATCCAGAGTCAACAAAACAAACACGACCATTTTAGGTCCAACAACTCCTTGAGGTCCCTGACCATCCAGAGTTCCTCTGAACTCCTTGAGGTCCCTGACCATCCAGAGTCAAACAAAACAAACACATCTCCTTGAGGTCCCTGACCATCCAGAGTTCCTCTGAACTCCTTGAGGTCCCTGACCATCCAGAGTCAACAAAACAAACACGACCATTTTAGGTCCAACAACTCCTTGAGGTCCCTGACCATCCAGAGTCAAACAAAACAAACACATCTCCTTGAGGTCCCTGACCATCCAGAGTTCCTCTGAACTCCTTGAGGTCCCTGACCATCCGGAGCCAACAAAACAAAAACGACCAGTGTGTCTTGCGGTACTCAACAAGCTATCAATTCTCAAATCAAATATCAATCAGTTCATTTCATTACAGGTTGTCTACAGTACCCAACAAGCTCAGTGTCGCTGCTTCCTACTCAGTACCTTATTATCCCACACGCAACGTGCCTTCTCATTTAATCAAAGCAATAATATATCTCTTACCACTTTAATCATCGTCACTTTTAATCATCATCATCTAACTAGTTACCTTCGTACTATTTGTCTGTCAATAGACAAACGCTCGTCCATTCTGACATTTTTTTATTATTATTTCTCTTCAGATCATTACATTTGCCATTTCAAGTAAATTACACCGTGATCTGTTATCAATCGCATTGGTAAAACAAGTAAAATTAAGCAGAACCCTACGGTTCCCACTGTTTTAGTCCTGGTTGAAGATCTCCAAAGAACAAAGAATACATTAAATGAATTTATCTCCCGCCTCTAAAATATGTTCTAAACCTGCAATAGCTGTAACAAAAGATCTGTGCAAGCAATGTGCACAGTATTACATCGTTCACATTTAGTATTACATAGCATGTGCATCAATTGTAAAAATGTCATTTATATTAGCACATTCGTCCAATATGTACCATTAGTACAGACCTAAGAGCAAGACATCTTTGACACCTTACAAGACAACTTTGACACCTTTCGGCTGTCAATTTTTGTCTGTGTTTCCACAATTACCACATCAGTTAAAAACTTAACTTAGTACTTTTGTATTATTGAACTTGGGAGAACTAAAATTTTTACGTTCATTTTGATTTAATTTTTTTTTTAAATTTGCATTTCTGTTAAAGCTAGTTTTCTGAAATTATAAAATCTTTTCTTTTTAGCATACTCATAATAATAATAAAATTGTTCGATTTGGGTATTTAAAATGTCACTACCAGTGATATTTCGAATACTTGCAGGTTTCAATATATTTCGTAAAGAAATAACACACTTTTATTGAGACCATAATTCTGTAATTCATTTATGCAAAATTTAGAAAAATTACACAAAAAACTTGGTAAAACTTGTCAAAATAAAAATGACAACTACTATTATCTGTCATCTGTCATCTGCCAATGCAAAATATAATCTTATCTAATATGATTCCATACAAGGAATATAATTAATAAAAACTCCAACAAAAATTCTTTGAATTACCTTGTTAAGTCTTTATCCAAAATTTCTAAATTATCAAGAACAAATTATAAATACCATACCTCATTATTCTCTTATAATTTGGCGTCAAATATCTATACTAACTTTAGCTTATTCTTTATTTAACCTTTGCAATGTTATCGAAAAATTTATTTGCATCTTGTAGTGTTTTCCAGTCCTTGCTATTAGGTTTAATGTACTTTGTCCAAATTCATTCTAGAACATTTCAACTTCTACGTATCATTGTAGCTCACCATAATATGGGTACGCAATGTTTTGGGGTTAATTATTTTTTACAGTTTAATTATAATATAGCACTTGTATTTTCCATTTTCAAAACTCTTGTCAGCCAATTTTGACATTTCAATTTATTTTCTGTCAATCTTTCTGTCATTTTTTTGTTTTTTTCATTTTAATCATTTTCAAAATATTTTATGTATGGAACAACAAATACTGGCCAAAATTAGTTATAGGTGTAGGCATCCCACTTCTGATGTTAGAACGCTTTATAGCGTTTATGATAATATCAATTAAAACACACAAATCCAAGCACATATAAGCGTTTATTACTACGTCTATTTACAATCTGTCACATATATGTTATTATGTTATGGTTACTAACGCAACATATTACAAAGGAGGTCCAAGAACTAGTTTTGACCCTAACACATATATATATATATATATATATATATATATATATATATATATATATATATATATATATAAACATAGGACAGACCGTTCGGCTAGACTATGATTAACCGTTCCTGTCCGTTCCAAACATTTTAATGTGGAAATACATTATTTTATACCTTTGACAATAATATTGGACTGAGGATGATTGGATTACCAATCGAAACGTCTCGATAAACATTTTTTAATAAATATATGACGAGTATGACATAAGAATTTTATTTAATGACTATATATATATATGTACATATAAATTAAATATAATCAATTGCCTAGAGAGTGTTTTTTAAAATATTGTAGTGAACAGGAAAAAATGTCCAGATCAGTGTTGACTTTGTTAAAAGAAGAACATATTCTAGCAATTGGTGAATTTAGTCCCAGATTACTGTTGTAGCGGTGATTGTGTAACAGCATACGATTTCTCAAAAGATATGAGTTACAATTAAATCCAAAGTAAGGAATTAAGTTGATAGAATCTATTTCATTATTTAATATTCTATATAAGAAAGCTAGATCATGGACAGTTCTTCTATCACGCAGACTTTGCATCGTGTAGAATTTTAAATTTTCTTCGTATGAGCAAAAATGCAGGTGTCTATTAAACTTATAGTTTAATTTGTCGATAAATTTCTCTGGAACTTTTTCTATTCTGTCAATATATGTATTATATCTAGGATTCTAAGTCGGACTAGCATATTCAAGTGTGCTTCTAACTAAACTGTTAAACAGATAGATAAGCGCTCGATGATTGGAAAACTCGCTCGTGACTCTGAAGATAAATCCTAAGTTTCTGAGTGATTTTTTGAAAATAAGGTCGATGTGTTGATCAAAAATTAATTTAGAGTCCAAGATGATTCCAAGGTCCTTAATTTCTGATACTGGTTGCAGTGGTAAATTATTTAAATTGTAATTGTATTTTAAAAGATTCAAGTTTTTTGTGAATGTTATAACCTTGCACTTTGTTGGATTTAGTGTTAGTTTATTAATAGTACAGAAATCAACAAGTCTGTTCAACTCATCCTGAAGTTCTACACAATGTACGTTCTTAGTGATACATTTAAATAACTTTAAGTCGTCAGCATATATTAGATGTTTAGAATATTTGAAGCATGTGCCGATGTCACTAATAAATATGGAAAATAACAGTGGCCCCAAGTGGGAACCCTGTGGCTCTTCACTTTAGTCTCTTCACTAACGCGGCTTATACATTAGTTTTGATACAAAGGAATGCGTTATTCTAAAGGAGTATTATATTCCTGCGGAGGCCCACATATAATAATAAAATGAGGATCCCTAAGAACAAGACATAGGAGGATACCTAGCGTATATATTGCATATATTAGTGTTTCTCAATTTATTTATTTTTTGCGGATGTTGCCTTGTAATCATCTGAAACGTGTATAAACCAAATATGAGGCCCAAAAAATAGAAAAACAGATATAGCCTTAAATTTTATTAATATAGGACCTATATTATAGGTGATAGATAAGAAGTAAGTATTAGTTTATTAAGATAGTTTAAAAAAGGGTGCAGGCTCAAATTTCATAAGCTCTGAGTCTTTTTGTGGACTTTCTTTTTTTTTACCGCAATGTTAAAAAAAAAATCCAGAACATTTTAATATTTTGGTTGAAAATTTTTTGAGTCCGATATTAGCCAAAATATAGTTTTAAGTTAATGTTAAAAATATAAAAAAATATAAAAATATTTAAAAAATTCATGCTTTTTTTAGGTTTTGAGTGAGTTGATTTGGGTTAGTTTTTTGCATTTAATTCCAAAACTTTTGCCCACACTTCAAATTGGACAAATTTTATTGATCTATGACCAATAATACATATTTGTACCAATTTTCAATAAAATTGAAGACAAATATTTTTTGCTTCAAAATCACGATTTTTTTAAGGTCTACTCTTAGGATATTTTTTGGCCATTTTCAAGAGTTTTGGATTACTGCTCATACAAAACATAACAATTGGTTTATCAAAGCCCATTTTTTTTAAACTAAACAATGTAGGAGAATTTAAAAAATTCAAACCGCAGATTTCTGTCAATAACCTTTTCAAAAAATTAAAAAAAAAAAAATGTCCCAAAACATGTTTACAAGTTAATAGGACCTCAATATTTCAAATATTTGTACCACAGGTCTTTATCTCATTTTGTTTTTGAGATACGTCCATGCGAAGATAAAAATTCTCATAAATCACGTCATATTAAAATTAATAATAATTTTAAAATATGCAAAACCAATAAAACCTCTTTTTTTAGACTAAATAAACTACAAGAAATCCAAAAATTCTAATCTCAGGTTGTTTTCTATAACCGTTATTGAGTTTTTTTTTTTTTTTTAATTGATTATTTTTACAAATAATGTAAATTATGCCATTAAAATATTGTCATAATCTCAAAACACATTAAACGATTAAAGCCCCAAATTTATTCTTGACTAAATAAACTACGGAAAATTCAAAAATTCTGTCTGCAGGTTGCTATCTTATAAGCATTTTTGAGTTGTGCTTTTTAGAATTTTCACAAATAATGTAAATTATGCCATTAAAAAAAAAAAAAAATGCCCTAATCTCAAAACGCGTTAAATGATTAAAGCCCCAAATTTTTCTATACTAAATAAAGTACAGAAAATCCAAAAATTCTATCCGAAGGTCACTGTCGCTAACCGTTTTTGAGTTGAGATTTTTTTTTAATTTCCAATTTTTACAAATATGTATTGTAAATTGTATTATTTAAAAAAATGTCCTAGTCCCAAAACGCTTTAAACGATTAAACCCCGAGACCCCGAGTTTTATAGCGTATGTTCAAATCCTGGTTTCACTCTATCATCATGCCGAATTACGTGGTGCATAATGTTTTTGAGTAAATCTCGGACAGACACACCGACAGATATTGATTTTTTTGTGGATAATGTCTTAAAATCATCTGAAACGTTTAGAAACCAAATATGGGACCGAAAGAAAAACTGATATAGCCTCAAATTTTCTTAATATAGATATACATTTAAAGAAAAACGTATTACAGTGCTTTGGATACTTTCTTAATTTAAAGCGGGCAGATTTATAACTTGTTCTATAACTGTACTATAACTTAATATTTGTCTTACAAATTGATTTGTTATAAAAAGTCTGTTTGTAGAGCCTCTTCTAATAGTTTATTATCGTCAGATTACAATAATTAAACGATAGAACCAACGTGTAATGCCTGGACGATTGGCGAATAGGAAGAAACAACAAGCTAAAACACTAATGTTGGGTTCAGACCTGGAAACTAAAATTAGTACTTATAATTAACGTAAATTTTTGTTATACGTAACTGTACGTTATCGTTCACAACCTTCTAAATTAATACTTATATTTATAAATTAAAATTAAGAGTTTGCTAGTTACAAATCCTTACGTTAATATATAATTTACGCATGCGCAGTAAGCATTTGTCTTAACCTGAAAATTTCTATGGCCATATTTTTCTGTTTTTATCCATGTCTTTCTAATTTCTATGAGCATAGATATAAATTTTCGCTGTATTTAAATTCTTTTCAGAACTATGAAACACTCAAAACCTCATTAGCAAATATTTATATTTTCTAATCACACAACAGCAGTCAAATATCGATCGATAAAGTAGAAATCGATAGAAATTTCCGTCAGTGTGTTAATTTCTTAATTTACATTGTGAACACTACTTAATTTTTACGTACAAATTTAATGTTAAGTACTAATTTAACGTTAATTCTAATTTCAAATTTCGAGTTTGTGAACGCAGCATAAAAAACAAGTATGCAGTGGCGGCTCATCAAGCGAGTCATGTGAGGCTGGGTCTCACTACTTATTTTTAACTATCCCTATTATTTGTGTGGAAATTACAACGCAATATAAAAAGATATTCTTTCCAATATTTATAAATATATTTCCTTTTTTATTATCACCCGCGATACATTTTTTGCGCTAGCGTCTGACTATAATAAACCGTTATAAATAGCTCTACGAGTAAAGTTAATAATACCATTTCCTAGCGGATGGACAAAATAAATATGAAATATACTACCTGCTAAACTCAAGCGAGCAAATCTTCTGTCTCCACAGGCTCTTGCTTCATAGTATTCAATGCTAAGGTATAGAGCATGGTCTATATTACATGACGCCAATGCAGTGGCGGCGCTAGCTCTTTAAATCTGGGGGAGCCAGGAAATTTTTGAGGAAAATTTGGGGGGGCAGGAAATATTTTAAATTATTTTTTTATCGTTTACCCATGAAAATACAAGTGATGAACTAAAAAAAAGGTCCTCACTTCTAAAATACCTTTTTCTCCAAAAAATTCTGGGGGGGGGGACAACTGGGGACTAGAGCAATTTTTGAGGGGGCCCGGGCCCTTCGGTAGCGCCGCCACTGCGCCAATGGCTGGCACAGACGCCATTAGCTATTGGGCTCAACAGCGCTATGAAGTGACATGAAACGAGTAATAGTTTATTGTTTACATGTGTTTTCTCGTGTAGTTTGTATTGCTTTTAAAAGTTAGTGTTGCAGTTTGTTTGTTATATTAACTTTTGATAGCAATTATTATTCTTTTTTATATTACTTTATGTTATAATGAGTTATTATAACACAAATTGGTGTGTGTTTGGCTGTCACTCTAGAAAAGGAAGTAACAAAAATATTTACTTCCACTATTTTCCAAATGAGAATCAATTTGTGAACTGTTAATAAATTTGGTGTTGTGGAAGAGATAACAACAAACTAGTATTTATTAAACAAATTAAATAAAAAACAAACACTAAATTATAAAAATCCTTCTCGAACATAATTAAATATCTACCCGTGTAATTTTAATGCAGAATTAGGGCAAGCGGTCTCAAATTCTGTACGCAGCTTTTCTAATACATTTTCACTGAACCTTCAGTGCCTGCTTTTGTTTTTAATCAATTTATTTAGGCAAGGAGTTTCTAACAGAGGTTGCGGTTCATACCGTTGTAAGACAGGTTTTTTAAAAGTAGACCACAGGCATTTTAAATCTGTGCTGGTTAATATTTCCATACTCAATATATTGTTTCTGGAACAAAAAGAAAAACCAACAGAAACCACACAAAAAAAAAGAAAAATCAAATATTACAATCAATCAATGCCTGATCTTGGCTTCTTTCATTTTGGTTTGTTAACCTCCTGGCACAAAATAATAGGATAGTTGAAATGTGTTTGCATGTAGTTCCTGCTTTAAATGTGCAGGACATATTTAAAACTTTAACATCATTACTAAATTTTGCTTGTTTGTAAACATAACCCACATATGTCGACATGCTCATCATTTTTGTCCAAAATTCCGCACAACATAAGCTTTTCCGGCGTTTAACAACTCTTCTCCTTCAACTACACACCTAGAAGAAGGTGTTGCACTTAAAAAATTAAAATAATTTAATAAAGATAACTGTTTATTATCCATTGCAAATCGATGATTTAACATGTAAACAAATATGGACAACTTTCACATTAATCGTTTCAATCAGCTGTTCACAGCGCTCGTAGCGCCGCCATCGGGCATTGTTGTACCCAATAGGTGCTGTGCACTAAAAGTTTTAATAGTCAATTTAATATTGTGAATTATAATTTTAAATTTACTGAATATATTTTGGAATGCTTGGAGCCCTTTCAACATGCTTTTGTGCCGATAATAAATAAAATTGAAAATATAAATTTGGAAACTACAATTAATTAAATTAAATCATCCATCTAGTAATTGTTTATATATCAAAAGTAGAAACATTCTGTGATGATTATCAATTAAAATATTCCATTTCATTTGTAATTGATATAATTAGAGAATTTTTACACCAATAATTTAAACACGTGGATATTCGACTGTCGAATACATTGTTGACCTCATACAAAGCCATATATAAAGAACTGTTACAATTTTTTAGAAAATATGTTTGGTTTTAATATGTATTTTATAATAATAGAAATATCAAAATTTTAAACCAGAAAAATAAAACAAATATGTAAATGAATATTGCTGGCTAAAAATAAACTATACAATAATTTTTGTTTATACTATTTTTTAATAAATAGGAATTATAAACATTGCAAAAATTATTTTAATTCAAATTTGTTATTTATTTATATTGTGTATATATATATTTAATTGAAAATATAAAATTACTATATCGGATAAAAAATTAAAACTAAATTAACTAATGAAGTTTGTACCACAAGTTCTCTAAAATGGAACTGGGCCGGCCTAATGAAAAAAGAAAGATTAACACGACACTCGATACCATCAGATAGAAGAAGAATAGAGGAAGGCAACAAATAAATTGGTTGAAGAGATTAAACAACAAGCAGGCATTGTATTGAGAAGAATAACACTGGACCACTGGAACAAAATGGAAGACGCATTCGTCTAAAAGGGTTCTACTATCGTCCTACGTTTGTATTTTTTCCTGCAAACTTTTATTCTAATTTATTCTTGCTACTCCTTCAAAGGTTTATTTTATGGTGTAGTGAGTGTATATGTATAGATACATATTTACAGGATACCCCGGTTCTGACGTTGTCGATTATTGCGTCCTACAATTTATTCGTTTATTCTTCGATATAAAAAATCTTTTTTGTGGTAAGTGTTTGAGTTCTTGCGGTATGTTTTCACATACACTAGCAAAACTGGTGTTTAGTTAGTTAGTTACGATTTTTGGCGCACAGCTATTTGCGCCTAACGCAGCCTATTTAAATGACTACACTACAAACAAATTAAACAATAAATTAATAAATAAAATCAATAAAAATACGCTTGGTCAATAAAAGAAATCTTGCACAGACAAACACAAATAAATAAGATAAAAAAAGTCTGTTGAAAATTGAACCGACTCAGGGTGATGGTAAGAGGGTGTAAAGGGTCCAATTACCATCGAATATCACAGTCTCTAAATAGAACAAATTAAAATAAGGTGCAAAACTTCACAAATAGAACAGTAAGTTCGATCCTCTCAGAAAGAGTATCAGCTTGTCCATGAGTTCTTTGTCGTCACCTAAAGCAAATGACAGGTGATAGCACAGGCCTAGCCTCTCCCTGACATCCTCGAACTGCACACACTCGGTTAAAAAGTAGCGCAGACAAATCTGTGTTACACGTCTCACATATAGGGGACTCTTCACCTCGAAGAAGGTATCCATGAGTGACCTATACGAAGGCGTGTGATGGCAATTTCCTCCCTACGGTTAATCCTGCAGGAAGAACCCCATGGTTTAACGTCTCCCTTAATCTGTCTCAACTTTCTGTATACTGCTTCACTCATATTGCCACCTGGCTAAAACCAGATGTTTCACATGACTCTTTGCGTCATTTGGAAATATGAAACTCACATCAATCGTAGGTTAGGTTGGATGTGGGAGGCGGCCTTTGCAGCTTCATCGGCCGCTTCATTGCCTTTAATACCAACATGTCCCGGTATCCAAAACAGCTCGACCCTTACATTCTAAGCATTCAGATTTTAAAGTAGCAGCCGGATCTTTAGTACAAGAGGATGCACTAGATCTGGATCTTGGATACTATTCAGAGCGCTCAGCGAGTCCGTCAAGATAACACTTGACCGACTTTGCTCTGACGAAACAAAACACAGGGCCTTGAAAATAGCGTACGGCTCAAAACAACGAACGCACACCCAACCTTGGTTTCGGGTTTTGATCAGTCAGTAAAAATGACAGTATCCTCGAATCTAAAACCGGTGCCGGCACCGGCTCTAACCATTGCAGTATTTCACACACACACACACCGGCAAAACTAGTATGGGTACCTACTCTAACTACTGCAGTCTTTCATACATCTCTTTGAGTTATTGTACCTTATAAGGAAATACCGAAGAGGAAAATCAAAAGACACCACGTAGTACATCACCTTTTGTCTGTCAAATAATTGGAAGACATTTTTTACACGCTCTTTGGAAAAGTTAGAGCGGATCAGCTTAAATCCTTCAATTACTTTCGTATGAATTGTAATCCATTTGATTTTCTCCTAGATTTATTAGAAAATAGTATCAAGCACCAGGATACTATTATATAATAAAAGCAATGAGATGCCAGCCCGGTATCCGATTTGTGGAGATCAAGGCCGGCTGTATTTATCGGTGCCGGCAGCCTGACGTAAAAACGATACGTGTAAAAACGTCCATTTGATTACATTGTATCCAGCGCCAGTACCGGTTTTGTCAGTGTGTGTGAAAAAGGCCGAACACTGTGTTGATGAGAATGACTTTACTAATTAAAACATCCGTAAAATATTGTGGTTGTGTTAGACGCAAATAGCCATTTTTGCTATGCGCCAAAAAATCTAACTAGTTAACTGAATAATGAAATTTTCCAGTAAATTAGTTCCTTAGATATGTGCCTATCATGTAGAATGTGGTGTGTGTGCATTTGTCAGTTCATGTGTTATGCGATGTTCTCAATGTGCACAGGTCAAAAGGAGTTGTTTAACCAGCTAATGCGGTCCTTTCGTGAGAGCAGTAATTGTCTCTGAAATAAATCGAGCTCTTTACGCTCTGCCCTCGTTACCATTCTCCTCTAAAAATACATCTGATTACCTCGTAAATTAACTAAAGTCGAGAATGAAATCGAAACCTGCGACAAGATAATTAGCCTCAGGTCGACTTGCTTTTTGTTTTTTACAAGTTCACTTACAAGGATCATTCTATAACATTTTTGTATTACAGGAAAAATCCGGTTTCACATTATTTATTGAAATATTAATTAATAATCACAATAATGATAATAAAATATACTATTGTCGTTAGATTTATTTATTTATTTTATATCGGCCTATTTCTGCAACAAGGCTAATCGCCGATGCCAGGGGGCTCCTACTCCTGGATGAAGGTTGAATGATTGTGAAAAATGAGAGTAATGTAAACATATTATTCTCGCCCGAACAAATCACCAACGAAGAATCGAACTACCGGCCGTACAATCCAGACTGCTTTTCACCAGCCACTCCGTTGGCTATTGTCGTTAGATGGAACCTGTAAAAAGAGAAGATCCAGAATATAACCAAGAAGTTCACCTATAAGGGTTGGCAAAATTGGCTCACGAGCAAGATCTGGTTCTTTGGTTATTCAAATATAGCTCTTTTGATACTTGCAGGATTTGTAAAATTTTTAAAGTTTCCGACATCTGACATTTATTAATTTACAAAGTACAAGCCAACAACTAACTAATGGTTAGTACACGTACACGTTTAGCCCGCGAGATTTGAAGAGCTACTATAATTCGAAGAGTTCCAAACAACGTTGCTCGTTGTACAGTTTCTCATGGCTAGTCCAAAATACAATTATGAAACAGAAAATAACGATGCACCAACAAGATTTCAAGAAACCCTACACTAAAAAAATACTATAACATAATGAGTAATAATTTTCTTAATCATACCTGAATAGAAGAACACCGAAATCAGAACGATCAAAGGATCGACACAGGTTTTCGACAATCGACAATTTTTTTTAATAAATACAATGGCGTTTCATGTAATTGCGTAGGTATTATGAGTTATGCACACATCATTTTCAGACAAATTTCAATGTATGGACGATAGTACCGCCGTTTCTATATACCGATTCAGTATCCATACATTTAAATGAATACTATTTATGTGCGTATGTCTTGGATAAATAGGCGAAACACAGTCTTAAAAAGAAAAAAAAAACTTCTACTGTACTATCGATTCATTCGTGTGCAAACGATGAGATGTTATTACCTACAGTGTATGAATGACGCATGCATATTAAAGTACAAAGTACTATTCCATAACAAGCCGCCAAATTAAGATGACCAGACGTCCCGCTTTAGGCGTAATAGTTCCGCATTTATGTGGCCGGTCCCGCTGCTTAAGCAGTCATAAATGTGCCTCGCTTTTTGTGATAATCCCGGTATTAGATTACGACAGATGTGAAAAGGAATTGTACCGACACGAATGCGCTAACGATGGTATCCCTTGAGCGGACTACATTCAAACGAATGATCGTGTACGAGTAGGCTATTACGAATGTCATTTTTGTATTCGTAATACATGAAAATTCGTCCAAAAAACAGCTCGTCAACTTCTGCGCGGTATTTCAATCCCACCTACTGCTCACTCTCACAGCACCTACAAACAAAAACTTGCTAGACCAGTGTTTCTCAACCTTTTCTGGCCTGGGACCCCCCGAAATTATGTAAATATTGTCTGCGGCCCCCCTATATATATATATATATATGTATGTATGTATGTATGTATATATATTGGGGAAAATTTTGAACTAAAATTTATCCACAAAATTGATTGGTAGTATTGAAATTTTCCGGAAAAAACCCGAAGTACAGGATAACAGAGACAATGTCGAATTTTGAAATGGGTACGTATGTCATATTGGATATCTTTGGATAGAGCTTTTCAACAACTTTTACTTAAACATTTTTTTAATATCTTTTAAGGTTGACAAAAAACTGTGATATTTTTAAATGACGATTATATTCCCTATAACGACTTGAAAGTTAAGTATTTTTATTTTCAACTGTTCAAAGTGCTTTCCATTTTAATTTAAACACATTCGCATCCTTACTCTTGAGTTATCTGTAGCTCGGAGGGAAATTAAAAAATATGTAATAAAAAATATTGCACTTTCAAGTCGTCCCTACTTCAAACTAGAACTTGAAAATACCTCCAACGCGAACCATTGTCAGAGAAACCCATCAACCGAGACATACAATTTATTTGACCTTGATATAGTCTACTAGTCTGTTTCTTTGGTTAAAGCGGAACTACATTTTCAAATCTAGTAATTTTTATTGATTGAATGAAGCTTTTGATCATATTGTTAAAAGTAAAGTAAAAGCACATCTACTTACTATAAAGTTAGCTAGTGACAACTTAAACGTTTGAAATAGCCTGTAGTTTAAATTTGTTGTCAAAATAAGTATATTATGTATAAAAATAAATAAAATATTTATTTTATTTATCTTATGAAAGGTATATTTTTATGAATATAAATATAAAATACTCGTATTTATAAATATGAATTAAATTCATATCTTGCAAGATTGAGTACATTTTTGTTATATTTTCATTTTTCGATCTTGTATGCGGCCCCCCGACGAAGCCTTCGCGGCCCCCCGGTTGAGAAACGCTGTGCTAGACTATATCGGCAGTTGCTACTAATCTTAGCAATTGTTTGTTAGTATGCAAGTTTGTAATTTTATTATACTATTTTTTTACTTAGTTTTAATTAAAAATAAAATAAAACAACATGTGTTTTATTATTTACCATGAACTATGTTGGGAGGGGGTTGGATCGTCCATCTTTCGCTCTATGAAAATCTGTTCACCTTAATAAATAAAAGCGTCATAGAAAAACCTGGAGATAAGAAGTGATCGATGATGAAATGACGACTAGTAGGAAAATATTGGTGCGAAACACGGATGGAACTAGATTATGTTGATGTAGGCACACAACATAGTAACTATTTGAATATTACTATCCGAAATATGGTTTTCGTTGACCATCATTTGCCTTTGTGGATTATCTAATCATATGCCAAAAATTTTATCTATTTTAGATCACTAATGGTCATCAAGATCAGAAAACGAACTTTGTTATTTTGTAGTTATTATAGATAGTTATTGTTCTTATATTGACGCGGAAGAGTCGTAATTACTTACATACATACAGAGCCTAGCCGCCTGTACAATATGTCACCATGCTACTTTGTTGATTACATTCATTCTCCAGTTTGTTACATCAATCGCAATACGCAATGCGGACCGCAAATCTGCCGTGGATGTCAAGTGATATTATGAACCATCTTGTTTTAGGACGTCCTCTTTTACTAATTTCTTCGGTATTGGTTTGAAAATTTCCTTGGCTGGCATTCTTTCTATCTGCTCTAGCCACCGTAGCCTTCCCGAAGGTCGTGATTACTTACTGAATGTATTTATGGGCTTGTGAAGACAGTTTATTACAGTTAGTCAAAACTATAAAAAAAAAAACTTCGTGGGAAACATAACTAAGGATCATATCAAGTGGTAAAAGCGCTTTATGAATGCGTAACTCGCTAGAAGTAAGCTCATAAAACGCAGGAACATCAAATGAAAAATGAATAGCAACAGAAAACTCAATATTAACTTTTAAACTATGTGAAATTAGCTGCAATTCCAGTATTTAAATAGAACCGACTGAGCTGACGTGGACATGTGAAAAGCACGAACAATAATACACCAGCTTGCAATAAGACAGCGCCCCAAGAAACGAGAAAAAGAATAATGTTTACTGCCAATATAAAGCATGTCGACACAACAAAATGACAGGATAAATCCAAAAACAAAGGAGAATAGGCTCGAAATAGGCCTGAAATGAAGTAACGATTCCAGATTAGTCATTGTGATTTGCACCACAGCAATATCCAGTCATAATGTCACAGTTCCGCCAATAGCCAATTTGCGAATATTTCGTTACATTAACGTATGGCACGTGAAACCATAGAAACGTGAAAATAACATATGAAAACGTATGTATTTTTCACGTTTCTACACTACGTACGTACGTGGGGTTTAATGTTCGCAAATTGCTTATTACATCTGAACGCTTGGTGACACTTTAAAAGGTAATATGAATGCTTTTCTACCTTATATTTTCAACATTCGTCAGAACAGTAACTGATTCTTTGTAAAATCGCGACTGTATTGATTAAAACCTCATACTACAAAAAAATAAATACAAAACTTGAATGCTTCAGCATATTGCAATTTTTTCCGATCGCTAAGCGCTCGTAAAAAGTATAAAATCCATAAATTTATTGGCATTATTACTTTTTTTGTGAAGTTTCCGCAGTTATTCAACTTTTACGTTAAAAAATCACGATCTTTTATAGTTTTAACGATGCTGTATTGGAGCGAAGAGAGAACCACTGACGTTTAAATAATCCACAGGTGCCTAATAAATCACGGAACGGAAGACAAAATGCGTAGCAGCATATCGCGGAAACTTTCCTTCGCTTATTTAACACCACACCACCAATAAAATACAAATTTCTCAGGATTTCAGCTATTATTTTACCATGATGAATTGCTACAAAATTTTCCGTGCATTTTTTAAATAACTTTTAAGATTTTTATAGGTATATCCAAGAAAGTGTTATACAGGCATAACCAAAATTTTTACCTACGTGGACCATATTCTGTTGGACAGAAACTGTCGCGGGCCAAAGGATAAAAACATGTTAAAAATACTACAGTTTTTATACACAGAATTAGTAAGGTATGATGGCAAGTTGTGGAACAAATATGACCATTCAAAGATATGATGGACTATGATTAAGCGGGAATTTTTTGCGCGTTTTAAACGTATGCCGTTAATTGTGCATGACTATGCGGGCCCCTAAAATGGACCTTTTACGTCGTACTGACCCGCGGACTGTAGTATGGTCATGGCCGCCCTACTGTCACTTATGTATCTGTCTACAGCAGAGCAAATAGCTACAGTTGGTGTACGCCAAACATTTTAACCAACTAACGTTACGGTCTGTACGGCATAAATTTTGGCCAAACGAAAAACACATCGCCTGATAATTATACACAAACGTGTTTTCTTCCAAGAAAAACAATTTGGCAATCAAAAGCCGGAGACGACCGTTGTTTTTCATTTTTATATATTTTGTTATTATTTTTTATTTTTTTAGTCATAGTCAACATTGTGTATATCTTGGGCTACAAAATACATACAATTTTGATCGTCACTTTATTATCCAGAGGGTTAAATTTTTAGTAGGTATGAAAACTTCTTTCTTTGATTTAATGTGGGTATATCTTGATTCCTTGATCGTTCATTTACGGATCAAACAAAAAAAAAAAATAATAAAAAAATTTAAGCCCGATTTGGAAAAAAATATTTTTAAAAATGCCTCATTCCCTATTATGTTTTTCCGTGTTTCAATATTTTCGTTGTGTGTTTGTCTGAGACAATATGTATGGGGACTATATCATGTACAACTTTGCTTCCGCCGTTTTCCTATTGATGGCTTTAGCGGTAAGTAGTGTTCGAAATAAATAGATCATAGACGTCTTGCAGTAAACTTGGGCATCTGTCAACATAACCCCATAAAAACATTAGTCGATTTGTGTCTGCATCATAAAGTTATTCTTGATTTAAAATGACAGTTTACGACTCATTTGCGGGAGGTTTCAATTTTCTGCTTCAATATGAAGAAATCTACGGCTGAGGCTAATCGAATGCTGTCAAATACTTATGGTGAGGCCGCTATTAGTGAAAGAACGTGTCGTGAGTGGTTTAAACGCTTCAAGAACGGTGATTTTCACGTCGAAGACCGGCATAGTGGTGGAAGAAAGAAGGTTTTCGAAAATGCAGAATTGGAGGCATTACTTGATAAAGACTTATGTCAAAGTCAAGAAGAATCGGGACGATCATTGGGAGTGACAGCAAGCAATTTTACAATAAAGCCTCGACTTTCGGAAAAAACGGCGGAAGCAAAGTTGTACACCTATGTAACTGGAACCAATGTAGACCAAATCGTAATCAAATTATGGCCAATGTAAACCGAATCAAATCAAATACGTATAAAAAAAAAGATATCTCGATTGCCGCGGTTAAAGGTAATTTGGGAAAATTGATTTGTAATTGGCAACCTTGTAAGAGAAAGCCTGTGGATACAAGCGTTAAACAGCTAGTATCTGCTGTTTTACCGCTAAGCAAGGCACGGACGTGAGTTCAAAACTGTTTTTGTCAAATAGTTTGTGTAAAAATATTTATACAAATTACAGGTTCTGCTTAGCCGTTCGCAACCGGCTATAAACTGTAGGTGCCTTTCTCTGTACTCTAAACAATGGACCTAATACTGACTATATTACTTCTGGATGGTACATAGATTGAAGAACATAGTCATGAAACCTGGAAAGAGGAGGGCTGAGCTCAATTCGGGATGTTGCACCAATGATGATGATAAACAAATAAAAATTAATTTTAAAAAATCCTTTTCTTTTTCCAGAAGGTTTGATGTAAATCTCTGGAGTTTAAAAATCGACTATCAAAGTTTAAGATAAATATTTTTTGGAAAAAAGTAAAAACAATTGAATATAAATATATTGAATCCCAACATAAATTGGAACTCGTACAACGAGCAAGGGGATTAACACCTATTTAAGTCAATCATAAATATTAATTTACCAAGTCCACAACAGGACCTAATCCAACAAGCATAACTTCTGGAATATGTATATATTCTGACTGCAAAACTAATATGATGAGGAAGTAATGGGATTCGAACTGGTCAGAAATTAAAAAATAAACAATATTTTAACTTCGCTAACGTTTCGATTTATATTTTAAATCTTAATCAGAGCTAAGTTAAAAAGTCATAAAATTATCAATTACTTCCTCATCATATTATAATTTACGGGCGTAACTCATCTAATTCGTGAAAAACTAATTTTAATTCTGAAATTATACCTGTTAAATCTGGTCCCGTTGTAAATTTGTCAAAATCATATTTACGCCGACTGGCTTAAATAGATTTTAAGCCGCCTAATCGTTTTACGATTTTTCAATTTTATTGGGGTTTTCTATAATTAATTGCTCTTAGTGCGTAGATTAATGGACGAAAAATTATTTCTTAAAAAATGTTGATTTTGATGCGATTATGTATTGTCCCAAACATTCATCATTCAAGATCTTCTGTTGGCTTTATGTTGGCCTTATGGTGGCCCTCTGTTGACCTTTCTAGACACCTACGAAATTCTCTAATGTGTGAAATTTCATGTTACACATCATTTTGACATTCACAGAACAGGTTCATACATTAATAAAAATTACCTCAGTCCATATTTCTGTAAAAGAGATTTATTTTTCGTTGCCGGTAAACCATGCGGTCTGTATGTAAACTAAATGTAAATTTGTGTTATATTCCATTTAGCATGAGTTAATAAATCATTTTAGTGGATATTACCGAGAATATAATGCCTGTCTCAACTTATTTAATCCCCCTCTTGTAATAGCTCAAGCTAAAAGCTTCAGTAGTAGAATCTGCGTAAAGTAGTGGTCACCAGGTACATAAGCGCATAATTCACGAACCATCAAATTGATGATCCTATCCCCACCAAAGTTGCCAAATTTAGATTAGAGTGGTTATTGTAATGGCTTATTAATGATGTTGCTACAAGAAAATGCTAATTACTATTTGAACTGGAATCTTGAATCAACACGTTGCACATCTTTGCATATGTATGGCTTATCTCTCCTACGTAAAGCATAGGGGCAATAAATTTCGGCCATTTCAAACTATCTTAAGCAAGGTGTTTTAGCCCTTACCAGGATTTGTCGATTCTGGCTTTTTTGAGAGTAATGCTACGTCAAATGACAACAGGTCTGCCTCGTGTGCCACTTTTTTGAGAATTCCACTTAAGCGCTGCTCTGCCAGGCGCATTGTGAGCTAGCCCCCCGGTAGAACAGTAATTTTTGACTCGGGCCCCAGGAAAACAATAATCCCCCCCCCGAATACGATAATTACGGGCTCGCTGACAGATAAAAAACTGCGCGTAAATAGATATTGTTCTTTATTTTCTTCTGTAATATAATTATATATGATATGCCCACGTGACATGTTCATGGGCCACGCGAAAACTACCGAGAGAAACGCCACAAAGAAGCCAAAAATACCGATAACTGATGGCAGCTAAACAAAGTGTGTAGTTAGATCGGGACTGGAACCAGGGACCTATAAACACTATTATTATTACGTATCACAATTACCGACAAAGAAATGAAAGAAATTATGCAACAAAATCATACATATAATAAAGTTGGATAGTGATGTGTAAAGAATAAATGGTCCCGGGCTTCCCCCGTCTCTCAACGTCTCTGTGTTCTACTAATAAATCACGGAACGGAAGACAAAATGCATAGCAGCATATCGCGGAAAGTTCGCTTATTTAACACCACATCACCAATAATATACACATTTCTTAGCATTTCAGCTATTATTTTACCAAGATGAATAGCTGCAAAATTATCCGTGCATTTTTTAAACGACTTCATAGATATATCCATGAAAGCGTTATACCAGACATAACCTAACTTTTACCTACGTGGGCCGTAATAGAATTGGGAACTCTTCTGAGTTTGATCTCATTTCCAGGTGGCGTGATGTTTTCTCTCTTCCAGAGGCATTCGGCGGTCATCATATTAGGCCAGAATAGACGTAATATTCTACGTAGATATTTGTTGACAAAGTTTTTCAGTTCCTGCATTCTTGGTCTCAAATTATTCCAAGTCTAACAGCTATCGAAGTACTAGTAAACCATTAATTTTAAAACTGACTTTTGTTGACTTGAAGAACTGTACAGAATTTCTATTTGTTCAGTATTCCAAAGGCCTGCCGGGCTTTATTAATCCTAACTTGTACTTCATCAGCTCCGCCGTGCTTGGAAATTATACTTTTCACGCAGGTTAAGTTGTTAACGTCTTCGATAGGTTGACCATTAATAAAGAGTGGGACCATCTGAGCTGGGATTAACAATCCTCATAGTTTTGTTTTTTGTTTTTTTATGTTTATGGTTAAACCAACAGGTTCTCTGGCGAGGTTGTTGAATTTGCTTCTCATGTTTTCGGTAGTGTGAGTCATAAGTCTACCAAGTAACTATTTAGATTCCAACTGATCCCGTAACTGCAGACCTAGTTTTTTTTTACATCGTCCAGAACAGTATTGAAAAGTATGGGCGAAAGATACACCCCTGTTGACATATTTGTTTTTTCATACTTTGGTAAAAATGATTGTTGAGCCATCAGTTGGATAAAGATTGCCTTTCTTTGGAATCTAATTTATCTTTTTTTTCTATATTTAACTAAAATAATTATTGCCATGAAGATTTTGTACAAAGAAATATAAAATAACTTAAAATACATATGTGGGGAACTACGATATATAATATATGAAATGTCACGGTTGGCTGATTTATTTATTTCATTTGTACTTACTCTGTACATCCCTCACATTATGGGTTCCAAGACTTGCGAGCGGATCAAGTCTGGACCCCCCCTATTAGTCCGCTAGCTGGTTGCTATGATTCTTGGAAGGATTAAGGGTTGTTCAATTAAACTCAACATTTTAGCTAATCTACTTTAATTATGATACGGTTTAAATATTTACACTAATTACAATAGACTTACAATTACGTCGATACAGCTAAATCCAAATACCCAGTCACACACACTAGACACACTTTACACCAAACACTAATTTAATCACTGGACACCACAGTCCTGACTGACATCCTCTAAAACCATTTATCTCTCACATGTCTTTACCTGGGCACTACACTAACGTTCATACGGAATTACTTGTTACATTTTACTAGTCCAACCGAACACCCTAAATGACTCTAACCCATGGTTAACAAAATCTCACTCTAATTAAAAAACACGACTTAACTTCACGACGGTTTAAAATGAACTCTCTTTTGTTAACATCTTAACGTTATGATGGTTTAACATCAACTCTTTAAAACATGACTTAACATTATGAAGGTTTACAATCTACTAGCCCTTAACACATGACTGCCCTCGAATGCTTACTTCGCCCAACTGTTAAATATCATTTAACACCCCTTGATGGTCGGTCTTGTACTATCTTAAAATTCATAATTTATTGGTGATAACTCAGATAAATATCCCATTAGAAAATAGCCGAAATCATAATATTTATATCTCAGACAAAATTTAATTATTATTTATGTGCTTATGGTTGACGTATATTTTTTTAACACAATAATTTACGATTCACTTTTCATGTTCCATTGACAAAATGTCAAGTTAAAATAATAAACAATCTCCCGTTATCTTAAATGCCCTTTCTAAGCACTAGATTATTTTTGTATCGTTTAACAGATTAAATATTTTACTCTAATTGAATGATTATAATGAATTTATTTATGAAATTTTATTTATGAAATAATACCAAATTTACCTCCCTTACACATATTCCTAAACCTAACTATGCATATACTAAATTAAATTTTACTATTTTTACTATTTCTGTTAGGAAAGAAAAAGACAAAAAAACCTAATGCATACAATTCATCATTGGCTTTTATAACTCTTATAGGGCTTTTGACTAGAGTTCGGCGCTGGTCTATGCCAGCTTATGAAACTTTTCGAATTTGTTATCTATCCACCGTTTTGGAGGTCCTCCCCTTGACCTTGTGGTTTTTTTTTTTGGTATTATGTTGAACACTCTTTGCACATTGTCGTTATTTAAGCAACCTGATCATGTGCCTTACAAGCGCGGGTTGGCGCCCTTGATAAACATTTTGATCCTCATAGAGCAGCGGTTATGAACTGATTTTAAAACGCGGAACACCATTCACATGATGTGTTTTACGCAGAACATTGACATCAGAATATTCAAATCAAGTGAAATTATATTCATTATACAGAGTTGTTCATAAGCTGCTTACCTGTTTTGTCTGCAAATTGTTTGTTATTATTATTATTTTTGTAATAAAAACTACAGGATTTGAAATAAAATTACTTGTATCATTGTATGTTTGTATATCTGTGTAACGGTTTTCTGAGCGAGGGTTCCAACTTCGTCCATGTCTCCGTAGGAGTCGTTATGGGGGGAAACCATTATTTTTCAGTCTCCGTGCAGTTTAAATTGATTACGTAGGCTAATTCTTAAGAGCTATATCGATATAATGTACACAAAAAATGTTGATCTTAACTAGATCTAAAAAAAGTCCGCGAGAGCATATACCTATCATGCACCGATATCGTGTATTGGGTAATTTTCTGTTTTTAAACGTAACAGTTTTTGTATTATAAAGTTTGTGGGTGCATAACATCGGAGTTTTGTAGAGATGTATCAATTATTTTAAAATAATAAATCAGACCATTTTACGTAGAATCATAATATATGTAACACTATACATCAAAGATCAATAATATTGGAGTTATCATAGGGTAAACAGAAATCCGAAATGCAGATATGTTGAGAGTTGTGGAATTTGTCAACAGATGGCAGAGCTGGATGCTTATTCATACAGTGACTGTATAAAGACAGTGTGGCCATATGAACTGTAGCCGCCATGTTTATTCCATATTTGTATTGGGTTATATGGAATAAATGTTAATATATCCTAATATATTATAATATTTCTTAAATTTTTAATAGTTTTACGTATTTATGTTTATATATATGTGAATATCAATTTATTGTTAAGAAAAAACATGTATATGATTCAACATTTATTAAGATAAATATTAAAATTGCCTACCGATGAAGGTATTTTTTTGAAATGTTTGCAACATAAAAAGAAAACAAATGAAAAAAATGACATGAAAGGAAATAAAAGAGATATGTTTTTATTATTTTATAATTTTATTTGAGGTCCTATACAAACGAAAACATTTTTTTTTATAAAAACGGGAGTTACATTTTAATTTGAATATTTTAAATTTAAGAAAACAAGTTCAAACAAGACATTAGAATTAGAATAAAAAGATAGGGAAAAAATGATGATAAGGTTCTATAAAAAGTAGAGAACCCAACATTTCTCTAATTTTTGGGAAAACGCATGTTTATATATAAAAAAAATAGGATATTTTCATATTAAAAAAGAATAAGCAGAACATGTTACATACCCTGAGTTCAAAAAGAAATTACATAAGAGTTGGCTATGGAAAAATAAAATAATGTATACTACAAGCTTTATGTAACAATAAATAACTTATGACAACAAGAGTGATTTAATTAATTCAGACAGTAAATTAATTCTAAAGCTTTCTGTTGACTTTACTTTTATTTTCCATAGCCAACCCTTATGCAATTTCTTTTTGAACTCATGGTATAAATGATGTAATAATAAAGAAAACTGATGTATATATTATCAATTATGCATTTATTTAACTAAAATTATGGTCAGGTGAAAAATAAAATGAAATCAGCATGGAATAACATTAAAATAAATGAAAGTAAATACTTCTTCTAATTGTGAAACCACCCATTGATTTACTGGTATAATGATTTTTTATGTTCATTTAGCCTTTTTTTCCCAGCAATTTTAAACCTAAACATAACAAAACGTTTCATTATTTTTAATTTTAATTTGTGACAATTTAAAATATGTGCACAGTTTACATTATCTACATTACTCATTACTCATCACACACACAACAATATTCACTATTAAACGTCTAAATATACGTATATTTTTTGAAAATATCACTTAAATCTGTTGAAACACAAGCTTAACACATGTAAACCATATATAATCTGTAACAAAGTTGGAAGAAATATGGCGGACTTCAGCTCGACCAATAGAAAATGAGACCATCGTATGGCCACACTGTCTTTATACAGTCACTGTACTTATTCATTCTCATATTCATTAACGGTAACACGAGTTGAGAACCTCTGTCTAATCATTTCATCCACTCAATCAATGATTCTACTCTGATTTGTAGACACATTTCAAGACAGATACTTCTGCTAAGTTTAATATTTAATTAAAAATAGTAAAATATATTTTAACAACTCCGTTTAATAAAGGTTTTAATTCTGATATTAAACATCTGGATAAAAAACATCCATTTTCCTTCTAACTTAAGCCGTTATATATAATATCCTTTAATTGAAACGGTGAAAATTTATTTCTTAACCTGAATCTCTCAGTTCTAACTAAAATGTTAGTTACTTCAAAACGATAATTCCATTAAAAATACCATTTAAGCATTTGTCACTAAAATAAGAAAAAGAGCAAATGCTTTCGAGGATTTTGTGCTTTACCTTCAAATAGGATTAAAATAGAAAAGACATTAAATTTTACGAGTGTTTGCTCTGTGCAATTTCTAAATAGACGATGCGGAAATGTGGAATGTCACAAATGAAACCAATATCTGACCTCACAGGAGGACTGATAGTAAATTGGAATTGTGAAAGAGGGCAGGTTAATTACGAAGGTCCGTCAAATCTTTACAATATAATTAAAAACAGGTGAACTCAATTGGAACACCCTGCTTGGTTCACTTCGCTTCAAATTAATGTTTTCGAGTCTGGCGTTTTCAGTACACCGAAAAATAAAGTACGGCCACATAAATAAACAAAAATAAGTATTAAATTGTGTTTTGAAGGTTTAATTATTAAATAATGACATAGAAACTTTCCTTCAATATTGTATTTGTAATACTAGATACACATTTAGATCTGCTAAGATTATACCCCCGGGTTACAGACAGAGCCGACGCTAGTTCTTTTGGCGCCCGGGCACGGTCAGCCAAACTGCGCCCTTTTATTAGAATGTGCAATGGCGTACTTAAGTGGTGGGTTGAGTGTTCGTACGCCCCCCAAAAATGTTCAAGGACAACAATATCAACAAAAATAACGAAATATAATTTTAAAAACCTGTATAATTTTATTATATAGGTACGTAGGCATTTTTAGAAATGGTATGGAGAATTTATTCATCAAAAGTATGAACAAAAAATGTGTAATATGAAAATATTTCAAATAAAAAACGTGAATGATCTTCAGAAAACAAGAAAAATATATGTATTGAAACAATTCATCGGCTTGTTATTTTTCCGGATTAACCCATATGTGTTTTATCCTTCGTAATATTCACAATACAAAAGCCTTTTTGATGTAACAATAAAATATCAATCAACAAAACTATAAACAAAGCATGGTAACATAAAATCAAATTAAACGTACGACTAATTCTATTAAATTGTTTGAAAAGAGCATCAATATGTATGTTAAATGACAATTGGACAGTTTTATTATCAATATGTAACAGTGTTTAATTTTCTACTAATTAGGTTTATTATTACATGTATCAATTTTTTTTACATTTTAAATAGCTTTTCGAACCAATCGTGGACCTAACTCTGCCTGGACGTGGAAAATAACGCACTTTAAGTAATGGAAAATACAAACATTTTATTGAGCATTCGTTAATCTATATCGAATATAATTAAAGTTGCCAAGCACCTAAAAATGCGCCTTACTTCATTGATTGTCATTGAATGTAAACTAAGTCCAATATGGTCACTAATTTACACAGCTCTGAAGGAAACGTGCTATATGCTGTCATTGCTATATACAAGGTGTGTAAATTAAGTAACCGAACTGGCAACATAGCGTTTGATCTGGCAACATATGGGACGCGGGGCTTGAAGGGGCGGCATGTGAACATGTGATACGCCTTCAGTACGAATTTGAACTCACTAGAGTAATTTTGTTATCCGTAACGATTTTTTTCGTTAATCAGTTTTTTTTTAGTGCGTTCTAAAAATGAGTGACATTCATTTCGAACAACGGCGTGCAATCAAGTTTTGCTTCAGACTTGGGCACAATGCAACGGTAAATTTTGCAAAACTTCAACATGCCTACGGAGACAGTGTTTTATCAAGGACCCAGGTTTTTTGATGGTTTAGGGCATTTTCAGAAGGAAGAGAGTTGATTGAAGATAAATCACGCAGCGAAAGGCCTTCATCGTGAAGAACCGATGAAAATGTCGATTTTGACCAATGAATTGATGATGATAAAAATGCGCCTTATCACATAGCAATTTCAATAAACGAATTTTTTGCTAGTAAAAACATTCCTCTGGCTTATCAGCCTCCTTATTCGTTGATTTTTGTCCTGATTTGGGTTTTTGTGATTTTTTCTTCTTCCCAAAATTGAAAATTCATCTCAAGGGACGTCATTTTGAGACACTCGAAATCATTCAAATATCCGTAACCAACCAGCTGAAAGCTATTCCAGTGTCCGAGTTCCAGCACTGCTATGCGGATTGGAAGAACTGTCTCCACCGCTGTGTGGCATTGTAGCATTTTTTGAAATTTTGAAATTATCTTTGGAATGAGGTTGTATAAGCCTCTTTTATCCTAACCAAAACACTCAGTTTCCAATTATCTATATTTTGGAAGATACAGATAGATAATGGTGTTATGTACAATGACTTCAAGTAGTTTTTTTAGGTATCACCCAGTAGCGAAAGAAGAAAAAATACAGTAATTTGTGGAAAAAATCTAATTCTCACAATATAATAAATTTGACAGGCTTTCAACTGATGTGACAAGCGGAGGGATAGCGGAAAATAAAAAACACAATAACTTACTAAATGTCAATTAACTCAGAACTTAAAATTTGTAACATAACACCTTCATCCACTTGCCCCTTCAATTGTAATTCTATTCGAATAAAAAAATAAAATAAATAAATAAAATCAGTCCTGTTGTTGGGGTACTACCTCTTCGGATTTTACAAGAGATTCCGGGTTTTAGTGGGTTATGTTCGGATCAAACTCTCAGGGACGTAGCCAAGATTTCAGCTTGGGGGCGGGCAAAAATAACAAAATATTCCAAATTGGTTGGAACGATCTTAATTACATGGCTTGGTTAGAAAATAACAGCGTTCTAGGTCTTTTGTAGTACAGTGGTACCTTGACTTACGAGTGTCCCAAGAAAGAGAGAACTTTTTCGAGATACGAGCCGTTTCTCGGCCGATATTTTGCTTTGAGTTGTGAGCTAAAATTCGAATTACGAGCGGAGGAGGTTATCTCTTCAAGTGAGATGAACGAAATGTTGGGAATGTGGGAGAATGTTTCAGACTTTATTCAAAAGAAACACCAGAATAAGTTACAACTGGGCGTTCGTCGACGCTATTTAATGACACTTGCCGAACTCATTTCAGAAACATTGTGAAAGGGAGGATGAAACAGACCGCATTGGACAGGTTTTTATCGAAAACCCTGCAGATGAAAGTGCAGAAAGCGTGGCGAAAAGGAAAAAAATCAGCGAATAAAATTCAGTTATGCAGTTCAACCTTTCTCCTCCACCTCTGTCAGTATCTTCAAGTCGTCTGATCTTCTTTACCTTGATGTACATAATACTTAATCAGTTTACTGCAGTAATTCTATTGTATTGCGCTTTTATACAATATTCCTTATTTATAAACACAATTTTCTTATCTAAAAACATGTAACAAAAAAATTGCGGTGTGTTTTGAGGGCCCGGAACGTATTAATGGCTTTTCAATTCATTCCAATGGGGAAAATTGATTTGGCATACGAGTAATTTGAGTTACGAGCTCCGTCACGGAACGAATTTAACTCGTAAGTCAAGGCACCAATGTATATTAAATAATAAAAGTCCGGTAAAGTTATAAAACTTCTAACAACTTAAAATATATTTTATATAGGATAAACTATCCTGGGGGGGGGTGCCCCCTATGCCCCCTCCGGGTTACGTCCCGGCAAACTCTAATGATCATTATCTCTCCGGGTCTCGTGAAATATCGGATATCTTATTTATTTTTATATAATATTATCAGATAATAATTTTTGTGAATTTCTAGATATCTGCCTCCCGCTTTTCAAGTATAATTTTTTTATTAATTTCTGCACCCCGCTCTTCAAGTTATTTTTTATACCTCTCGCTCATTGCCTTTGTATACTGATGTATATTTAAAATAAAAAATTTACTTATTTGAGATACTTGTTTTGTCTTCGGGTCAGAGTGAGGTGGTAATTGGGAATCCTATTCACTAATGACGTAAATGGCCGAGTACAATGACTCTGCGAGCAGCTGATATGCCCGCACCTCCGTTCTGACATGCCGGTCACATACACGTAGGGGACCGCACTAGTGTGTGTAACTTTATTATTGTTATCAGTTTGTTTAAACGCTTAATTAAATGATTAATGGTTGGTAGTTGTGTTGCTAATTGTTCAATGTTTTGCCAGCTGTTTTTTGCTTTTAATCAGTAGCGCAGAGCATAATTTTTAGATTGTTTACAATTATCAGGAGACAATTCTTTGGCAATAATCGCCCCAAATTAAATTTAAAAAATATAATATTATTTTAACTAACGTATTATAATTATTGATTTTTACTTATTTCTAAATTTTATTTTAATTTATTATACAAAATAATGTTTCACACCTTGTTTCAAATAATTCATATTATCGTTGAATAAGAATTCATCGGACCTCTTCATTTTGTATACAATTAGATAGTACTGACTTACAAAACTGTGAGGTATTTAGGACTACATTTAGATACTCGTCTAAATTTGAGCCACTACATCAACATCAAATTGCAACAAACATACACCAGAATTCGTTAACTATACCCCCTATTAAATCGATAATCCGTCCTTAAAACAAGGTGTACAATTCTATCATATAAATATCTAACAAAACCTTTAGTATTGCTGTGAAGTGTTGGGAAACACCTCCAAAACTAATCTAAACAAAGTGCAAGTGCTCCAAAATAAAATCCTAAGAATTAGTGTAAATGCCCCTTGGTTTATCAGAAACGAACAATTGCATAATGAACTCCTAATATCGTCAATAACCACCCAAGTCAAAAAACAAACTCAACGTTTTCTACAAAGCTTAAACAACTGTGAAAGTGCTGTACACTACAACATTGGTAACAAAGGATTAAATATAAGACCGAAGCGACGCTTACCTCAAGATCTCTGCTTAGATTTTTATGACAAAGAATTATAGAATTATATTAGAAATTATATTTTTTATAATTATATTTTATAACCTATACATATTTAAATTAGGGAAGTTATGTAATCCTCACCTAAGGAATAAGAACTATTATTAACACCTATAACCCTGCTGTGAATAACAAATGTATTTGTTGAACCGGCAATAAACGATTAAAAAAAAGGTAGTACTGGAAGTCAGTATGATTGGCACACAATGTTAGCCTGATAGGTCGTAAAAATTATTTTCGAAAGAATGCCATTTTTATCGTATTTAGTGCGTAGTAGTCCATATTATTTTGTCAGAACTGCTACATACTTTTGAATGGACAGACACTTCACTATCGTGTAATGAATCTCACTGTTATGTAAAGTATCTATACAAGTAAAAAATAATGCACAATAAAACCATAAATGCAGCAAATAATAATAATAATAACTTTATTTACATTTTTTACAAATATGAGTGCTATACATACGTTACTGATATATGCTAACAAATGTAAAAAATAAAATATAAATTCTAATACCTGCTATAATTTCTTAGACATAATTATTGTAGCTAATGGACAATTTTATTTATTTATACTATTTTTTTATCATTCTGTCCAGCATCACTAAGCTGAAGCTTGTCACAATGCCAGGACAAAATAATAAACAGATGTAATAAAAATAATAAATAAAAATAAAAATAATAAGAAATAAATATAATAATAATGATAATAATGCCCAAAAAATAAGCAAACAAATCAAATTACTATAAATATTAATGAACATTAATGAGTAGCAGCATGATACGATATAACGAGATCAAATATTTACATACTAACCAACTTATCATTTATTATTTATTACTTAGATCCAAGTAACTAATACAATACGTTATAAGCAAACGTTAAATAAATATTTAAATTAAGTAGGCAACTTGCGTGACAATCCACTAAAATACAAAATAATGTTCTTTTATTGCAACAACCGGAATACAGTAAATTGGAACGCAAATCGACCGCCCAAAATAAAATTCCACATGATTCATTAATAATCCTAATAATTTTTTTTATAGCAATATTTAAGATTTTAAATATCCTTATATTAGTAAGTATATATTTTACCTATATTAGTAAGTGTCTATAAAAAAACTTTAGATTAACTCCATTTTGAAAAATAACTGTTTCGAAATGCTTGTAATTGATATACAACTAAACAAATTAGATGCAAATAGCAAAGTTCCATTTTCAAGCATTATTTCGAAAGCGACTTCATTTGGGACCAGATGCTGCGAACAAATCTAAACAAATTGATTCATTCCGTATTGCATGGAGTTTCATTTAAATGTCATAATTTACAGTCGTTACTGGATATGTCGTTTTTTACTTTATTTCGGGTAAAACCCGAATAATAACACATCATATGCTTTTATTGTTTCATTTTTGTAATTTACAGTTCCGATATAGTCGAAAGCGATATAAAAGATGTCGAAACAATACGAAGTTGAGATTTTTCACATAATGACCGCTATCTTAAATTCGGCGCCTCCTAGAGAAAAATTCTGCACATATTCTTATTGCCACAATCTTAGAAAGAATAGAATCAAAACGTTAATATACGCAGATTTGCAGTCCTAGAGTATATCATTGTTTCTCGAAATTGAGGACAATATCTATCAAAATAGAATTTTTTTACCATTTTGATAACAAATTTCGTAATTTACGAAATTAAGTTAACAGAAAGCCGATCATTTCATACAAAATTGATTAAAGATTTCGAAAATTACTTTTTTGGGTCACGGAATGAATTATGTTGTAAACCAAGTGACAGATATTCGCGTAAGAATTGTAGCTAAATATCCATTCAACAAATATGTATTTAGCTATTTTGCTCTATCTTTAGTCTAAAATTAGTTATCGTTATCGTACTTGGCAGGCTATTTCCGCCACCATCTTGAATCTGCCGCTGCTCACTAATAGATGCTGCTCGTCAAAATGATTTAATTTTCATTAAAAATACTTGTACCAAATCGGAAACCTTTTCGTAAAGATGAGCACCTATAATGGCTGGATTAGGACGACGGACACAAAAAATAGAAAAAAGTACATATCACTTTAATGTGACATTTGGCATTGTATATCATCAACTAATTTGTTGTAATCCGGCACGTTGGTTTAAATTCCAGTTCTCGGGCAATGTTCCTGTTTCAGTAAGGCGGTAATGGTTTTGATTTTGTTTTGATTTTAAATGCTTCATATTTGAAAAAAGATATTCACAGGAATATGTTGTTACATTCTCTTAATAAAGGGTAACTATTTTTATCTCCAAAATTCCAGAATAATTCGTCATTCTGATGTGATTTGAAAATTATGTAATTTTTAGGGTTTTGTAGGTATGACCAAAAAACCCTTATACCATCATTTTGTCGTTTGTCTGTCCGTCTGTCTGTCTGTCTGTCTGTCTGTCTGACTGTTCGGTAAAAATTGTAGCCAAACGGCTAAACCTAGAGATTTGGCATGCTTATACAACTCTTTGACCCGCACATAGGAAAAATACTAAAACATCTAAAAAACATATCCCCCTAAAAATATAAACAAGTGCTCATCAAAAAAAATTTTTTTTTTTAAATTCGGATTAGGGTATCAAATGAAAGCCGAGTACGTGGGTTAACGATCAATATTTTATTTTTGCAAAATAAATTATTTTGACGCGATTTTTGCCAAAATTGTGCAAAAAAAAAATGTATCCCAAACCCTGTAGCACAGATGGTTTGAACTAAAAATCTGAAAAAATTCTAAGTAATGTACATTGGTGTGAACCGGAATAGTACAACAGGAATTTTTGATCAGATTATATTTTCGGAAAATAACGCATTTTTTGTGTTTTTAACTAAAATATGTTAAATATTTAATTCGCTATGTAATACAGTAAACAAGTAAGCGCTCGTAGCGTAGTTCGTTTCGTCGTTGCTTTGTAATTTGCAACCTACAGTTCGATTCATGTCAGTTTTAATTTTTCTGTTTTTTTTTTTTTGCATTTTTATTTTATTTTAATTATTTTGGGCGGGCCTTACGATTTAAGCAACCAATGTGTGGGGATGTCACGGTTGGCTGATTTATTTATTTCATTTGTACTTACTCTGTACATCCCACACATTATGGGTTCCAAGACTTGCGAGCGGATCAAGTCTGGACCCCCCCTATTAGTCCGCTAGCTGGTTGCTATGATTCTTGGAAGGATTAAGGGTTGTTCAATTAAACTCAACATTTTAGCTAATCTACTTTAATTATTATACGGTTTAAATATTTACACTAATTACACTAGACTTACAATTACGTCGATACAGCTAAATCCAAATGAGACATTCACACACACTAGGCACTGGACTCTTTAGCACTAATCACTAATTTGTCCACTGGACACCATAGTCCTGACTGACATCCTCTAAAACCATTTATCTCTCACATGTCTTTAGCTGGGCACTACACTAACGTTCATACGTAATTACTTGTTACATCTTACTAGTCCTACCGAACACCCTAAATGACTCTAACCCATGATGAACAAAATCTCACTCTAATTAAAAACACGACTTAACTTCACGACGGTTTAAAATGAACTCCCTAAACATGACATAACCAATACGACGGTTTAAGCTGAACTACTTAAAACGCGACCACCCTAAAATTGCTTACATCGCCCAACTGTTAAATGTCATTTAACACCTCTTGACTGTCTGTCTTGTACTATTTTAAAATTCATAATTTATTGGTGATAACTCAGATAAATATCCCATTAGAAAATAGCCTAATCACAATATTTATATCTGAGACAAAAATTAATTATTATTTATGTGCTTATGGTTGCCGTATATTTTTTTAACACAATAATTTACGATTCACTTTTCATGTTACATTAACAAAAGTATCAAGTTGTAATAATAAACAAGTCTACCGTTATTGTAACGCCCTTTCTAAGAAATAGATTATTTTTTTATCGTTTAATAGAGTAAATATTTTACTCTAATTGAATGATTATACTGAATTTATTTATGAAATAATACCAAAATTACCTCCCTTACAAATGGAAGCCATGGGCATAATTTAGGCCTTGTAATTTCAAATTTAGATCATTAAATTTACCCATCAACTCAGTTAAAAATCCTAGATCCAGTAAAAATTTTTTGTTTTCAAGTTACAAATAATATTTATTATTTGATATTAGGAACGTCTTCACCTAATAGCGATAAAAGTCTCTTAAGTATTTTTCGCCACGACCACTATAGAATTTACCAATTCTAAAACCAATTTTGACTACAGAAAGTTAATATTCTAACACAAGAGTTGGACCGTTATTCTAAAGCACTTATATTCTTATGCATTTTGCGTGTATTTCATTCCATCACTTGTTATGGAATAACTATTCTATGCTTGTTGTCATTTGTTTTTGTATGGTTTCATTAAAATATATGCAATGTTTACATTAAATAAATGCAACATAACTTCCTAAAAAGTACTAAAATAGTGGCCGATGTGCGGCAAATTAAATTAAAATTAAACAAATAATAAATAAAAAAATAAGTTTAATTAATTGATTAATTTGTTATGTAATATAAATTATTTGTTAAGATAAAATGTTTCTTAAAATAATTATTTGTTAATTTTTTTTTTCTTAGTGGTTGTCGTGGAGAAAGTAGTGTCTGTGACTCGGTTGGAAGAGAAAATTCGATGCATTTTCCACTCGCATCCAATTTTCTCATTCCAACCTTGTTACAAAATATACTATTCTCCGACTAAACTAAGTATATCCTAATTAGGTCAGCTATTCTAATGTAGTTGTCAAGTATTACAAAGCGATGAAAGCAAACAATGTAGGAAATGAATTAAATTTGTTTAGCATTGTTCAAAAAATAGTTATTAGAGTTATTTTTTATCCTTTATCATCTATTTTGTTTCTCCAAAATTATTAAATGAACAGTAGGTAAGTATTGTTTTGTCGCCTATCGTGGTAAACGCATGTTAACGAACTTATTTTATAAAACTTAATTATTTTTTAAATGTAGCGGCGGGCACCTTAAAAATGTTTCGCGGACACCAGGTTGCCGATCCCTGTACTAGACTAATACCACCACAGGTCGGCAGAATTTCTATCGGAAAATTTGCTAATGGTAGAAATAAATGTAATATTCTGGAAAATGTTCGTATAATAAGGATATTATGATGTAAAATGCACATTTTAGTACACATTTTCCATACAGAGTGGTTGGTGCAGGTGTAAGTGGGCGATTGAAAGAGTTGTAAATGGGACATAACGTAATACACACGTCTATGGAATAACAACGACCGAGATGCAGGTTACTGCAAATGACGTGGAAAATTCCAATCTCTATTCTACACTCGTTCATTTCATTCCGTCTTTCAGATTCATACGTAAAACGTTATTATCCTCACGCTATATTTTGCCAAGGTTAAATGCCAGCAGCGTAACGATGATTTTTCTTACTGGAACGGTAATTTCGCAAATAATTCTTCATATACAGTGTGAGCGAAAAAGGTTAGAAGTCACGTGGCCAACTAATATTAATTTTTTTGGAACATATTGACTGCTCGGAGCTGCAGTCAAATTTATTTATCAGCGGCGTTCATTCTATTTGTTATTTTTACATATTGCTGTCTTAAATTAATTTCCAAAGTCATTTTTAAAAAGCTAAATTAAGTTTATAATAAGAAGTTTTTAGGTTAATTGATGTCTCCACCGATCAAGTTGTGTTTATATTCTGTGTACGCTAAAAAATGGACGTAATACTGACCATAGTACTTCTGAATGTATACAGATTGAAAACATGGTCACGAAACCTGGTAACAGGAGGCCTAGGCGCATTTCGGGCTGTCGCGCCATTTATGATGATGATATATATACATTTGGTTTATTATTATAACATTACAATCCGTTCAAAATACTGAACAAAAAGCAATTATTTTAAAAATGCATAACAAGGGGATGAAGATGTACCCGGTGTAATTTCTTCTTTTCCTTGTGGATAACAAGCAACTACTCACTAATTAATTTTGAAATCTAGATATAACTCTTGATGCCTCTGGATAGGTAGATGTTGTGTTTACCGATTTTCGAAAAGCATTCGACAAAGTTGAGCACAGTTATTCAGAAATTAACTGATGTCTTGTAAAATATTTTGTAAAATCTTTTTAAATGCTAAAACGTTCCCAGAGTACACAGATGCAAATGGGATGTGAGATTCAAAAGTCTTAGAGGTATCATCTGGGTGGATTAAACAATTTGTTACAATACTTTTTTTTTAATTCTTTATTGCCGGTTCAACATAAGTAATGTTATTCACAGCATTGCTGTCGTTCTTAGATCTAGCTTATATTATATCATAACGAACACTTAACTACATATTGTTTTTTTTTTTTTTCTTTGGTTTTTCACTAATAGTAACTTGTAAAATGTAACTTGGGGGGGGGAGGCATTAATAATTTCACTCACTGTCATATAGGTATAAGTGGCAATTGTCTTTTTAGTCTTCCATGGATGCCTCTTTGACCAATATTTAGTTCGTTGTACTCTCACCACTATTTAGTTGTATGGTAAATCTTTTGGTATTTTTTTTTATGATATCTTGAATTAGGGGCACTGACAGTTCATAATGTAGTTGTTCGTTCCGTACAAACCAGGGGGCATCCACGACGATTCTCAATGCTTTGTTTTGGAAGACTTGAATTTTATTAATATTTGTTTTTGATGTACGTCCCCATACAGTGCAGCCATACATGAGTAATGGTCTTAATAGAGATATGTATAATAGTATTGCACACTTCACTTTTAATTTTGATTTTCTGATTATCATGGGATATAGTTTCTGTAGCCTAGAGTAAGCTAGTTGTAATTTTTTATTGATGTGGGTACTCCAAGTAAGCCTTGTATTTAAATGAACGCCTAGATATTTCACGGTTTTATCATTTAGGTTCCAATCTATTATTTTGTTGTTCATAATTATGTTATCGGAATCTCTTATTCTCCTTAACGTAAATATTTTGCACTCGCTTTTGCCTGCGTTCAGGTTTATGTTCCATTTGTTGAATCATTGGCAGATAGTATTAGCTGATGATTGAAGTTCAGAAATTGCTGCATTTAGATCGTCGTTTTGTCTGACGATGGCGGTGTCATCTGCGAACATTGCTATAGACGCATCAGTAATTGGAATGTCGCTGGCGTAAATGTTAAAAAGAATTGGACCGAGAATACTTCCTTGAGGTACGCCCGCTCTTATTTTTTTACGGGGTCATGTGTCATTATTAATTTTGATATTAAAGGATTACAATACTGCTAATATAATAGTTTTTAAAATTAATTCCAGGACTTTCTAGACGACTATAGTATGAATGGGGCTCTAAAACTACGTATTTTTGAAAGCGGTGGACCAGAGTGGCTAGCGATCGTCCCTGATAAAACAATCTAAGAATGGTGTGTGTGTCCAAATTGGATTAAACGAATAATGTGTGGAGAACGATAAATTTGACCAACTAGGATATTTGACTAGTTATAGATAAATAACTATTTTATTCCGCTTATTAATGTTCGCGTCTATTTTCTCTTTTTCAGCTCTTGTAAATGTAATTTTAATATAGGAATTAAGTAATGTATTTTTAAAATAATTCTTCAAAGTAAAAACGTTTATGCAGTGCATTAAAAGTGGTTTATTTTACACTCTGAAGAATTTAATTAAAAACCACTCTTGTTGTTAAAAGAAACATGCAAATTATGGAAACTAATTGCAATATAAACAAAGGGGTTAGCGGAAAACAGTTTCCTGATATTTTTAAAATTAAAGTTCACATAAATTGCACTACAGGGGTTCTCAACTTAAAATATACAAAAATTATAAAATATATGTAAATAAGGTCTTTTCAATCTTGTACATATTTTCGCATGAAGCGTCAGTTGTGTACCGAAAATGGTAGCACGAAATTGAAAAGAGTCCTTTCGACAAATATTGCATACAACAGTTTTTCTACTTCCAAAAATATCAAAATAGTTGGATATAAATAATTACGTATTCCACTCTTAGTACCAAAATACTATACAAGATGGCAGACCAGTATCCATAAATAATTCGGAATTTTGACGGTTGATTACACAGGGCTGCGAAGGTTGGTTGCTTTTAATAATATATGGTAATATTAATAGATAAGAAGTGATAATGCTAAAAAATAATATTTTTTTTTATCAGGTACCATTTTTTTTACCACTCTTTAAAAATTGAGGTCTTACTAACTATGACTCATATTTAGTAGGGCCGAATGTACATATTGCAGTTGTCTTAAGCTTCATATAAATAAACAATGATTATAATATTGTCACGGGATGAAGTCAAGAAAGGAATCTTTTCTACAAAATTTATTATACATGATTTTATATCAAAATATGTACAATTGTTGGTAAAATGGCTGCTGGTGTTGTCCGTTTAGAAGCTGATGTTAGTCTCGTTCCGGCTCCACCAGAATCGATCGAACCACCCCAGGTATCTGCACGAGGTGAACACGTGGAGAAGCCTTGTAGATAACACTCACATCTCGTCTTGGCGGCTTCAATAGCTGGGCTGGTCCTTGGGTAGCGTGATGCGGACTGATGACCACTGACGTGATGACTGGTCATAAAAATGACTACCCCAACTCTATACCCTAAGACCATTTTATAACTGTTAACCAGGACACTATGACGTCAGGTCCTACCTCAATTGTTTTGGAAACATTATTCATTTGTGTAATTGTTGGCAGCAATTAAAAGACCATAGTCATCACAATTGAATAATGTTTATCAACACATTAGAATGTAGTTCAGCACTTATGTTGGCAAACACGCAACACCCTGAACATTCTATAATTCCCAAAACCGTATGTCAGCAACCTTGACCTACACAGCCTAAAGGCCACACAAGGAATTGGGACATTAGAATACAATTTTACCATAATTATGACAATATGTAAACACTTATACATCAAATGTGTTGAGTGATAAAATCAATTGAGTGATAAAATCACATACATGCGGTAACGTCAAAAATCATGCATTCATGACAGTTCCGCAAAACACAAGAGAAAGGCTACAGGGCATGCTTTTTCCCCTGAGAAGTGTTAATAGTAAATAAAAATTAAGAATTGCATTTATCACAAAAAATTCTCCATATTTTATCTTGTTTTATACTGAAGCTATGTATCTAAAAATATTATCCATGATGATTTCTTTTGAGAATTACACAAAACTAGACGTGATAGAGAAAAACTAAAACTTGATATGAAATCAGGATTCGATATTCCACCTCAATCACCCCCTTAAAATCAAAAGCGGCAGAAATTTTATTTTTTCCCATCTGTTTTATGGCAATATAAGACGGCTAACTAATAGCTGAATTGTTGGTTATTTGGAATGTTTGTATTTTAATCGATGACCCTCCCCCCCCCCCAAGAGCCCTGAAAACATGTGGTTGTTACGTGTTTTTGTCCAAATACAACTGAGGACCTTTTTTTAGGTTTTCACTTGTAGTTTAGAAGTTTTTTACTAATTTAAATAATTACTTCTTCTAAGCAAATTCAAGGGTGCGTGCCTGACGTGGTCAGTGTAACATTTTTGACCGGTCCTATTATCCCTGTATAAACAGGTACTCTTTTTTTTAAGGTATTAAATATTTGAGGCTGAGTCGTCCCCAGAACTGACTGCACAATATCGGAATATAAAAATCCGAAGGAACTAAGAAGATCTAAACCCGCGTCCATTATTATAAAAAAATAATTCACCTCAAGCCAAAGCATTTCCATTTCCTTTGGATTATCCTTGAGGCAGGATAATCCGTAATCCGTACTGTGGATGAGGTAGGGTAGGAGGACAGACCAATCAAGCTATAAATTATTTTCAACTGTTCCTTTTTAGGGTTTTGTAGGTATGACCAAAAAACCCTTATACCGTCATTTTGTCGTCTGTCTGTCTGTCTGTCTGTCTGTCTGTCTGTCTGTCTGTCTGTCTGTCTGTCTGTCTGTTCGGTAAAAATTGTAGCCAAACGGCTAAACCTAGAGAGTTGAAATTTGGCATGCTTGTACAACTTTTTGACCCGCACATAGGAAAAATACTAAAACATCTAAAAAACATATCCCCCTAAAAATATAAAAAAAATTTGTCCCACACCCTGTAGCCCAGATGGTTTAAACTAAAAATGTGAAAAAATTCTAAGTAATGTATATTGGTGTGAACCGGAATAGCACAACAGGAATGTTTGATCAGATTATGTTTTAGGAAAATAATGCATTTTTTGTGTTTTTAACCAAAATATGTTAAATATTTAATTCGCTATGTAACCAAGTAGATACGTCAGCGCTTATAGCTATGTGTGTTTAGTCATTGGTTTTCTAATTTGCTAAACAGTTAACTTGCAAACTAGAGTTCGAATCCTCTCAATTTTATTTTTTTTGTTTTTTTTTTGCAGTTTTCTTTTGTTTAAATTATTTTGTAAAAATTCTAGTTATATTTTGGTAAATGTTGCATTTAATTTTTAAAAGCGTAAATTTAATAACCAGTGGGAACTGTTGAAATTATAATTTAATTCTGTTTGATGTATACGAAATCAGAGGGCGGGGCTAATGATTTAAGCAACCAATAGAAGCCTTAGGCGCAATTTTCAAAATCTTAATGAACATTGCTATGTAAAAAAAATACTGCACATATTTAGAAACTTAAATAATGGTATTAGGCATTCTAATTAAAAATAATAAAAAATATTTTGTTTTGGAATCCCAAATAATCATCATTCAGTTATTAAATACCTGCAAAACCCTGGAATGTGTGAAAATTCACACTTCACATATTTTTTTTTTTAAGTGCTGTAAGCTGTTTTGCGATATCATGGAAACGAACAATATTTTTTTCGATTAACGAGTGCAGAGCGCTTATGGAGCAAACTTTGATAGACATGCTGTATAAAGCGTTTAAGTCTAACAATTTCAACCTGAAGTAAATAATACCGGTACGATTCCACCACGCAAATAACATTATTTTTCTTTCATAAAGCTCGGATTATGAATCTGGTTGTGTGATTTGTCGTCCACAATCAGTACAGTGGCATTTTTCACAAACCATTATTGATAAATTTTTCATCACCAGGTAATGATAAGAAAATGGAACGTTTCTCGGTATGTGACATTTGGGCAGTGGTTAATTGGTTGATTCATAATTGGCGACAGAAACTTAATTCGTTAGCTTCATGTGGAACGAAATGGATTTTTTATTTTCTTAAGTTGTCACGAACTTACATTTATCGATTTATGTGGGCTTTTTCTAAACAAAATGATCAATAGCCTCATTTAATCTTTAAAAGTTACTATACAGGTACAACTCGATTTACGCCGTTTTGATGTACGCCGATTCACTTTTACGCCTGAGCTGAATTAAATATCATACGTCTGGGATTCCCCAATCTGATCGGGAAAGTACCGCGACAACTGAATTGGACGGCGCTCCGGTATCATCGCATATAAGTATTCTTCTACATGTCTGGTGTTTATCTAAGTTAGTTATTCCTAATTAAATTAGTTTATTTGTTTCTATAAAATAGGTGTTTTTTGCATACGCGTATACAAAAGGGTACACTAAAACAACTACCATGGCTGAGAAGAGGAGAAAGGAAATATTAACTCCAGATGGACTTATAATTATATATAAAATAATTAATTAATAAAATATAAAAAATCAGCTGTGGCCACCACAGGACCGACCGCCATCGTAAAGTACTTACATAAAATACATTCTAGCAGCTGAGTAGAAATAACTTGGCCTAATACTTCTAACAGAGATATTATTTATCATGACCATGGAAACGTTACATATACTGTAGGTGGCCAAATTATTAGGGACAGCACACCCCTCCTGTAATTTTCAAGTTTAAATGCATTTTGTGAGAAAATAACTAGTTTTTAAATCATTTTTCTTCTATATTCTTGTTGCTGGTATCATTATTATTTTAAAAAGCGGGAGATCGCCAAAGAAATCATCACCACGAAGCGGCAATTTATAGAAACCCTTATCAGAGAGTGGCATCATAACCCCAAACTCCGACACAACGCAAAAGTCTGCATAGAAAGCATGCACAAACGCCTGGAAGCCGCAATCGCAGCAAAGGGTGGAATAACAAAATATTAAGATTTTACTTAATTTGTTAAATTAACACTTTTTATATATATATATACATAAATTATTATGAATAAGCAATTATGTCATTTTATATTCTAAATAAAGCACTCTAATGAATAAAAATAAATACTAGACCCAAAGCCACTTATTTCCTCATTAAATTCATTTGAAAATTACAAAAAATCTGCACTGCCCTAATAATTTGACCACCCACTGTAAGTATGAAAAAATTCAGACAAAAAATTTCGAAAAATTTTACAGAAATTATTTTTAATTTTTAGTTTTATCAAAAAACATCTCAAATAAAAGTTATTAGTTATTGCTTTTATAGCAACTTTTGTTCAATAATTTTTTTCGAAATATTTTTCTGTTATGAAATATTCACAAAAATCTTAAAATCAACATGAGTAAACTCCCATTTTTAGTCAAACGATTTTTACCAAAAGTTGATCAACTCGTGCCATTGATGGCAGAAGCTTAAATATGAAGTTTCATAAAAATCCTTTCGTCCGAATTTGCTCTGCACGTGTACACAGACAGACGGACGGACAGACAGACGGACAGACAGACGGACAGACAGACGGACAGATAGACGGATAGACAGACGGACAGACAGACGAACAGATAGACGGACAGACAGACGGGCAGACAGACGGACAGACAGACGGACAGACAGACGGACAGACAGACGGACAGACAGACGGACAGACAGACGGACAGACAGACGGACAGACAGACGGACAGACAGACGGACAGACAGACGGACAGACAGACGGACAGACAGACGGACAGACAGACGGACAGACAGACGGACAGACAGACGGACAGACAGACGGACAGACAGACGGACAGACAGACGGACAGACAGACAGATGGACGGACAGACAGACAGACCGACAGACATCATGCTAAAAATAGTCAAACGTTATGTAGGGACCTCAATTCGTGGAGATCCATCGAAATCTCGAAATGTCAAAATCGGTATGATCACAATACCTCCCTTATATATGTTGACGGTCGGTAAAAACAGGATTTTGGTAATTTTTATTCACAATACGCAATAAAATAAAACATCAACATCAGTCAAAAAAATCAGCTGTGGCCACCACAGGACCGACCGCTTATAAAGTACTTATATAAAATACATTCTAGCAGCAGAGTAGAAATAACTTGGTCTAATATTTTCTAACAGATATTATTTATCATGACCATGGAAACGTTACATATAAGTAAGGTGACCATCCGTCCCGGTTTTCGGTAAATTGTCCCGGTGTCCCGAAAACTGTTCTCGGGACGCCGGATTGTCCCGGTTTTTGAATCTTTTTGCTTTTCACTTTGAATCTGAGATATGAGGACTTTTTTTTTTGCTCTCTTCACTTTGGATTTGGGAGGTGAGGACCTTTTTTTTTGCTCTTCACACTTTGAATTTGGGAGATGAGGACCTTTTTTTTTGCTCTTCACTTGGATCTGGGAGGAAACAAAGACAAAAATTATTCGAAATTTTTCGTTTTATCAAAAAACGTCTCAAATAAAAGTTATTAATTATTGCTTTTATAGCAACTTTTGTTCAATAAATTTTTTCGAAATATTTTTCTGTTGTGAAATATTCACAAAAATCTTAAAATCGCTACAAATAAACTCCCATTTTTAGTCAACCGATTTTTACCAAAAGTTGATCAACTCGTGCCATTGATGGCAGAAGCTTAAATATGAAGTTTCAGAAAAAATCCTTTCAGCCGAATTTGCTCTGCACGTGTACATAGACAGACGGACAGACAGACAGATGGACGGACAGACAGACAGACCGACAGACATCATGCTAAAAATAGTCAAAACGTTAAGGAGGGACCTCAATTCGTGGAGATCCATCGAAATCTCGAAACGTCAAAATTGGTATGATCACAATGCCTCCCGTATATATGTTGGCAGTCGGTAAAAACGGAGGTTCATTTTGTTTCCTAGTTAAGCTAACCTAACCTAAAATATCCTCATTCACTGTAGAATACTTTTCCAAGGTACGGAACATTTATGCAAGAAAAAATTTTTGGTGGAGCACTTACCTAAGTTAAAATGAAATGTCTGTAAGCAGTGTTTTTATAAAATTGGAACAATTTCAAACAAATATTTATAGTTATATCTTAATATTTATTTTAAAAAATCTATTCATGTAATTATAATATAAAATTTTTAAAAAATTACTCATTTAATGTGAAACTTGTAATTGGTGTTTTTTACATATTTCTTGTATGTTGGGACGTAAACAAGACAATGCCACCCTCATATATTCCTCTAAATTTGTTAATCTTTCTCTGTTTTTAGTTTTTATGTTGGTTAATGTGAAAAACCCTTACTTCACATAAATATAAAGTTGAAAAATCAGTAAAATTTTTGTAGCCTTTTTTGATATTTGTGGGTATACTTGTTGGACAGATATCCAGAATTCGTCAAGACTCGTTCCAGCGTGTTTAATTTTCAAAGTGCGGTGAAATGACAAGGATATATGCTTCTCTTCCTTAAATTCCAAATTATTAGGTAAATATTTTGAAAAAGGATTTCTAACCTTGTCGTATATCTCTGTGTCCAGAGAAGGAAAATATTTTCCTATGTTGCTGTCCAGTATTGATGAATGTTGTGATATCAAGGAAACACAATCGCTGCTATTGCTGAACACAGATGGAAACATGCTAAGATTATTTTCCTCTACTCTTGTTTTCCAATGATCTTCTTGTGGAAAGCTGATAGTTTGTCTGTTGATGTTAAGATGTTTTCATTTGCACCTTGCATACTCGTATTGACAGTGTTCAAATAATTATAAATATCTGTTAAATAGCCCAATTTAGTGCACCACATCTCATTCTTAAGGTCTTACGCGAAGTACATATTTTCCTCTTCGAAGAAAACAAGCAATTCTTATTTTAGTTGTAGCGTACGAGAAAGCACCTTTCCTCGAGAAAGCCACCTTATTATAAAGTAAGCCTTCATATTTTGCTCACATTGCTAAACACTTTCGCAACATTTTCCGAGCAACGCCAACTTCAGTAGTACATAATTATCGAGGAACACTTTTGAAATGCACCAGTGCTCCGTGGAATACTGGTTGGAAATCACTGATCTAGAAGAACAAGCCTTCTACTCAGAACTGAGCGTGATGTCATCCCCACATACACTTGTGTAGTGCGTGTTGCATGTATCACAGAACGTGAGACCTACTATTTTAACGTGGATTCTGAACCACTTTTGTTAATTTTTTGGGAAATTTTCGTGGGTAAATTTACATCGGTAGCAAGCCCTTCACTTCGCAATGGGAAACTATTTAAAAAATTTTTGCATCTCAGCCAAAGCCAAAGCATTTGCATCTGGAGCATCTTAGCCAAAGGGAAGACAAAAATGCGACCCAACCCTCAGAAAACAATAATTACGGGCCCGCAGACAGATAAAAAAGCGCGCATAGATAGGAATTGTATTTTATTTTTTCTGTAATATAACATATAAGATATGTTTAAGTGACCTTCAATTTCCACGCGGAAGATACCGTTAGAAACATCACAAAGGGGCCCATACTGATAACTGGTGAAAGCTAACTACATAAACAAAGTGTGCAGTCTAATCGAGTCCTATAAACACTATTATTTCAATTATTATTACGTCAACTATGACGGATGATATCCGGTTTAAGTATGTTAAATGCTTAATAATGCCAATTTGCCAACCAACCAAAGATTGCAGACAGCTTAAATTTTTATTAAATAGTGTTCTGTATTTATGAAAGTTTATTTATATTTTTAATTATATTATACTAGCTGAGCACCCGTGCTTCGCTACGGTATATTAACGATCTCATTAGTGTCATTAGTGTAAAATACTCAGTTTGTTTTTAAACATGTGTATGGGTAACATTTGTAAGCAAAAACCTAGTCGATGTCTCATTTGTCCTAAGAGATATTGAGGAATCCGTGAAAAAACATTTTACTCCTTTTCACCACATAGAGGTCGAACTTCAAAAATTCCTTCTTAGTGGGTTCTTACATCAAACTGAGTAAAAAAAAAAACTGATACTTTTTAAATATTTTAAAAAGACATATGTATGTCAAAAAGGAATGTTATAACTCAACTAACGAAGGAAATACAAAGGGTTCTATACCCTGAAGGCAGAGCCACCCTTTTAGGGGTTGGTTAGGGTAAAATTTTAAAATAAGTTTAAGTTTAACTAAGTATGGGTAACTTTTGTAAGCAAAAACCAAGTCAATATTTCAATAGTCCTAAGAAATATTGAGGAATCCGTGAAATCACTTTTCAGCCCGTTTCACCCCCTTAGGGATCGAATTTTGAAAAGTTCCATATTAGTGGGTGCTTACGTCATGGAAGGAATATATTACCTGAATTTCATGTCTCTGTGTCAAGGAACATTCTATCGAATAAAAAATACCAATTAACCCCGTTAGGAATGAAATTTAAAAAAATTGTCAAAACTCTTACTAAATTTTTTAAAAAGAAAGCTATGTAGGTTTCTATTTAATAGAAACCTATGTAAGGTTTCTATAATTCACCCCGAATGTAGATTTATGCCTTTAGGGGTTGATTTGGGCAAAATCCTGAATTTCTGTTGCTAACATTTCTATGGGTAATCTTTGTAAGCAAAAACCAAGTCGATATCTGATTGGATCTAAGAGATATTGAGGAATTCCTGGAACCATATTTCACCCCCTTTTTACCCCCTGAGAGGTCTACTTTCGAAAAATCACTTCTTAGTGGAATATATGTTGCGGATTTCATGTATCTATGTCCAAAAAACGTTCTATCGAATAAAAAATACCCATTTACTTACCCCTTTAAGGGTGAAATTTAAAAAAAACTCAAAATTATTTCGAGGTATTTTAAAAAGACATCTATGTGCCAAAAAGGAATGTTATGACTAAACAAACACAAGAAATACGACGGGATGTGTAATTCACCCCGAATGTAGATTCACCCCTTTAGGGGTTGATTAAGATAAAATACTGAAATAAGTTTTTGGCATTTGTATAGGGTATCTTTATAAGCAAAAATCAAACCGCTCATAACTTATTGGTCCTAACAAAAATATTAAGGAATCCGTGAAATCACATTTCACCCTTTAGGGATGCAATTTTAAAAAATTGTTAAATCATTTCGAGATATTTTAAAATAACAACCATCAGCCAAAAATAAATGTTATGGCTCAACAAATACAGGAAAAACGACGGGATGTATAATTAAGTCCGAATGAAGATTCACCCTTTTAGGAGTTGATTAGGACAAAATCCTGAAATAGGTTTTTCGGTATTCGTATGAATAATCTTTGTAAGCAAAAACCAAGTCGGTATCTTATTGGTCCTAAGAGATATTAAGGAATCCTTGAATTAATATTTCACCCCTTTTCACCCTTTAGGAATGTAATTTTAAAAAACTGTCAATACCATTTCGAGATATTTTAAAAAGACACCTATATGCAAAAAATAAATTTTATAACTCAACAAACACATGAAATACGACGGGATGTATAATTCACCCGGTTTGTAGATTCACCTCTTTAGGGGTTGATTCGGAAAAAATCCTGAAATAAGTTTTTCGACATTTGTATGAGTAATTATTGTAAGAAAAAACTATGTCGATATCTTATTGGTGCTAAGAGATATTAAAGAATCCTTGAAATCACATGTCACCCCTTTTCACCCTTTAGGGGTGAAATTTAAAAAAACTGTCAAAACCATTTCGAGATATTTTAAAAAGACACCTATGTGCCAAAAAGAAACCTTACAACTCAACAAACACAGGATATACGACGGGATGTATAATTCACCCCGATTGTAGATTCACACCTTTAGGGGTTGATTAGGACAAAATCCTCAAATAAGTTTTGCGGCATTTGTATGGGTAATCTTTGTAAGCAAAAACTAAGTCGACCCAAAGAGATATTAAGGAATCCGTGAAATCACATTTCACCCCTTTTTGCCCCTTAGGGGTTTAATTTCGAAAAATCCCTTCTTAGTGGGTTGCTTACATCATAGAGGGAATATACTCTCCAAATTTCAAGTTTCTAGGCCCAAGGGTTCGGGCAGGGCGGTGATGAGTCAGTCAGTCAGTCAGTCAGTCAGGACACTGCATTTTATATATATATATATATAGATTAATTTTATAAATTACTAAATATTTTCAAAATAGGCCTTCATGTTTTGGTCCACTTCCTGTGGGCGTCCATGGATACTGCCTATTTCAGACATAACTTATCAGGTGTAGTGAGTCGTTTGAACTATTAACAGTTATTCCAATTAAAAGTTATTACAATTTGTTTTCCAGCACGGAAATAATTTATGAACCTAATGAATAATGAAAAACCTTTCGGGATACACTGATTTTCATAGCAAAAATGGTTATACAGTTCTATATAATTAAAAATTGTTTTCGCAAAGACAAAAAAATAAACAGAAAAATAGGTAGAAAGTTAACAAGCGTATTCTAGTTAGTTAATTTATGAATTTCAGAGAAAATTCTGAAATGACTATTATCAGTAACCTTTGAAATTTTAAATAATTTAATAACTAAATTGAATTAGTTTTTTACGTTTTTCTGTGTTAACATTTCCAGATATTCAGGATGCACATCAGTGGCTTTAAGCCTTCTGTTGCCCTGGGTGATAATAGGATGTTACAAGATAAAACTTTTTATAAAGAAATAAAATGAAATGTTTTTTTATTTGGAATTTTGTTTTATGTAAAACTTTTATTTATGTCAGCAGTAATACGAGGTCTACATTTTAGGTTTTTACAAAAATTAAGAAAGAAATTTTTTCATTACATACTATTTTATTGCTTTTCAATATATTCTCCTTTAAGATTTATATACTTTTGCATGCGTTAAAACCAATTCTCGAAACATTTTTTCCACTCTGAAGTTGGTATCTCAAAAACATGGTTTTCGAAGGCTTCAACAGCTTCTTGGGGTGATGAAAATCGCTGTCCACGCATTTTTTGTTTGAAAAGTAGTTAGAGGATAAATCAGGTGAATACGGGCAATGGGACATTAATTCGATGTTTTTCTCTTTCAAATAAACAATTTGCATTGTCATGACGAAGAATGATGCCACGTTTTTGGTTGTTTTTTCCTAATTTTGTCGATTAATTCTGGCAAACAAAATGTTGTATACCATTCAGCATTAACTATTCTCCGATCCTCTAAAGGAATGGTTGCGACATGTCCAGTACAGCTGAAGAAACAAGGGATCATTTTCTTGGAAGTCCTTCGCGAATGAACAACTCTTGTGGGTTCCGGTTCATCTTGGAAGACCCAAACAGTGGATTGTTGCTTAATTTCCCGGTCATATGAATAAAATTCAAGATTTTGCAGTGCCTATTTAAGAGAATATTTTTTATCATTCTCTTACACCAATCAACACGAGCCTTTTTTGAGCTTCGGTGGAAATTATTCGGAATCTATCGGGAACAGATCTTTTTCACAGCTAAATGTTCATGCAAAATCGAATGTATTGCAGTCTCCGATATGCCAAAGGATGCCTCTGTCTCACGGAAAGTCACATGCCGATCTTCTTAAATCATTTTGCGCACAACACCGACATTTATGAGATTCATCACTGACGGACGCACGACCACGACGAAATTCTGCAAACCAATTGTAAACAGTCTTTTCTGATGGTGCTTCATTACCTAAAGTTGAACGAAGCGAATCTATGCATTGTTGTTGAGTTAGGCTTTTACTAAAATCGTAAAAAAATCATCCAACGAAAACCTCCACGAGTAATTTCCATTTTTTCACAAATTTGTTCTTTTTTAACACTCACTTTCAGCAAACTACACGGTCAATTTATAAGCTGCCACTGATTTCACAATAACAAATGTCATGTAATGTAATGTTTACGTAATATAGTAATGACACATTTCAATATTGCCGTCTAGTGGTCGTTTGTAAAAACATAAAAGTTAAACGTCGTACCACATAGTATCTGAATGAAGAATATACTGTAATATAAATTTGTAACATTATCAAATATTTGGTACAGTCAGATTTTTTATGAAGAGAATGACGTCACTGAGCAATCAAAAATACACATAGTATTCACTCAAATGTACGGATGTTGTGTGGGTACCTAAATACGCTGTATGTCGTATTACCAGCTATACGTTAAAATTTGTCTGATATGTATTTATATTACGCATACATATTATGTGAATGTAATAGGCATTATAGAGACGTCATTATCTGTATAAAAAAATGCGACTGTACACGAGCGGCTCATCAAAGGAACGGCATTTGGTATAGATTCTAATAGAATTCTAGTAGTAGAGGATAATCTTACACATTTGCGGTATTTGGACTCAATTCTATTAGAGGACGGTTTTATGAATATTTGCACACGAGAGGCTGACACTAAAGCGGCGAATATGCCACAATAAACGAATTATCTGAGTTGAATATTTCGACATCTCCCAATATTTCCCCAAACAAATTTTTTAAATCAGCACATCTGTTTTTATTTATTTATTTACATAAGAGACACAGCAGAAGCCGAGGCTTGTAACGCTGTGTATAAATAACAAAATACAATATTAAACATACATAAAACTCAAAGTAACAATAATAATTATAGCGTAAAAAAAAATTAATACAAAAAATAAATTTGAGACCAGAGAAGACAATCAATAAAATAAAACAAGTATTCAAAAAAATAATACAAAAAAAAAAAAATAATAATAATACATTTTGGTAATAACAGGTGTTGCGGGAGGGACCCTCGGAAGAGGTTCTTAGGTCCCACCGTTAACACAGACCACGGTCTAGCTCAGGAGCGGGGTCGTGATGCCTGATCTCGGCTTGAAGAGCCTCGTCGTAACTAAACGGTCTCTGAAAATGAAAGTGGTGAAGGGAGATGATGATGATGATGAAACACATAAATATGGTTTTATGGATTTATTTAACAAAAGAATAGAATTGGAAGTAATAACAAATAACATCATGTAACAGAACAATGAAACATAGAGATCAACTAGATAACAAAATATATGACATAAAATATAAGTAAGAGTTGTGCGATGCTTTCTCGTGAGGCGAGAAAGGCATCGGGATGGAGAGGATGTGAGACTTAAGGAGGAGAAGGATTTGAGGAGACGACGGGCGTCGTTCCTGGTGGCGGCGTCTTCATGGTGGCGAGCGTCGGCGTCGTTGAGTTACTCGACATCTGCGAGAAACGTTGGTTGAGACGCACTCGCATCGGCGAGTGATCGGTGATGGAAGCACTCACAGAAGGTGAATGGTTCCGCAATGGATGAAACGCACTTGTTGAGCGGCTAGTGGTTTCGCGTTGGTTGAGTGGTTGAGAACCACTGGTGCAAAGAAGTGTGATGTTTCGCAATGGTTGAGTGGTTGAGAACCACTGGTGTGACGAAACGGGAGGTTTCGTGATGGTTGAGCGGTTGAAAACCACTGGTTGTACGTAAAGAGATGTTTCGCGATGGTTGGTTGGTTGAGAACCACCGGTGAAACGCACTACAGAATGCGTGGGTTTCGCGTTGATGCGGAGATTGAAACGCACTGCAGAAAGCGTGGGTTTCAATGCGATGCGACGATTGAAAAACGCACAGCAGAAAGTGTTGGTTTTTCCAGAAAGCGAAGTTTTTACTTACTCGGAGAGATGTTTTTTAACGAAGAGATAAATTTGAACTGATAGATGATTTTGTTTCGAAGGGTGAATTTTAACTGAGAACGATTGTAAAAATGACCGTTTTTTTATACGATGTTTGGTGACGGAATGTGGTTTATGACTCTAAGGGTTGTTTGTGATTGGCTAGGAATGTTAAAAAACTAAGGACGTGAATTATTCTAATGGTATCGCGAATTATTTAGATTCGCGGTTATCAAAAGATTGCTTAAGTCTCACGGAATCTGACGATGTGCAATATAATAAAGGAATGCCATGAGTGACGCGCGAAGTGACTCAAAACTGTGAGGCTTGCATCGGCAACACAGGCACTGAAAAAAAAACATTTTTACAATTTATCAATTACATAGTGTGGCGCCCGCTCCTGGTCCAGGTAGGGTAGGAGTACACGACGACACACAAGGGTTGACTTTGAAATGTCAAAAATATGAAGGCGTGGTGCGCGGATCGGAGAATTTATTATAAAAAATAAGATCAGGTTCTTGGTGCAAATGCGTTGCCAATAAATTAAATAAAAGAGAGAAAAAGTATTGGGGATCGCTAATATGTCAGGGAAATTTACAGTGTAAAAATAATAATGATAGGTGGTGTAGCGATGCCACGAATAATAATAATAAAAATTATTATCAAAAAAATAGTTGGAAAAAATGTTGAGAAATGAGTACAGATCTACTAGTAAATTTATAACAGATATATTTGACTAAATTAAACAAATAAAAAATAATTTAAACAGTACGACCGATAGGTAGGAACGGTGAAACACGCGTTCGTTCTGACCTGCAGCAACTTAATGACGTCACTCAATAAAATGACAAAATTTTAAAATAAATTTAAAATAGACAGTTTTTATAACTAAAATTTAGGAAATTAGTAACAAACCTTTCTCTCTGGTCTTACAAAAAACGCAGTAATTAATTAATTACTGCGACAATGATCTATTTAAGCACAAAAGAAAACTGGAGGGAAAACTCCAGAAAAAATTACTATAACAAAATATAAATTTAATAATTAATATACCCTGATATATTAATTTACAATCTACACAAATCAGGGGATCCTGATTAAATTGAAACTGATTTTAAACTATTACTTCAATATAAAATCAAAAACACTTCTGCTCATTTTGGTAGAAAAAAATTAATGAATAAAAAATGGGTGATTTTTACTAGCAAAAATCTTACCAGTGGCTCTAAACATGTTTTTTCTATAAAATGAATATTGATTTAAATTAAGTAAAAATGGTAAAATTGATAATTAAATGGAAATAAAATATAATTTGGAATAAAAAATGAAAAATACAAGGTGGTACGCCCTAAGCGGGCGCTTCACATAGCAAAAATTGATCAAGTCTATTTGTGAATACATTAATACTAGAAGCTGAAAAGATCACATGAGATAGAATTCCACCGATCAAAAATTCTATTTGTGAAGAAGTTCATGTGACTGTTGCGAAATGAAGGATTTTTTTAGGGTTTTGTAAGTATGACCAAAAAACCCTTATACCGTCATTTTGTCGTCTGTCTGTCTGTCTGTCTGTCTGTCTGTCTGTCTGTCTGTCTGTCTGTCTGTCTGTCTGTCTGTCTGTCTGTCTGTTCGGTAAAAATTGTAGCCAAACGGCTAAACCTAGAGAGTTGAAATTTGGCATGCTTATACAACTCTTTGACCCGCACATAGGAAAAATACTAAAACATCTAAAAAACATACCCCCCTAAAAATATAAACAAATATGTGCTCATCGAAAACAATTTTTTTTTTTAATTCTGACTAGGGTATCAAATGAAAGCCCTTAGTACGTGGATTAACGATCAAATTTTTATTTTTGCAAAATAAATTATTTTGATGCGATTTTTGCCAAAATTGTGCAAAAAAAATTTTGTCCCACACCCTCTAGCCCAGATGGTTTAAACTAAAAATCTAAAAAAATTCTAAGTAATTTATATTGGTGAGAACCGAAATAGTACAACAGGAATTTTTGATCAGATTATGTTTTCGGAAAATAACGCATTTTTTGTGATTTTTGGTTCACAAAGTACAAAAGTTATATCAAATTAAGACACTCACATACAAGGCGTGCGATGGCGTAATGGGTTAGAGCACTGGTGTGTGAAACGAAGGGTTTCGAGTTCGAGTACGGAGTGAATTTTATTTTTTCTGTTTTTTTTTTTGCATTTTTATTATGTTGAAATTATTTTGTCAAAATTCTAGTTATATTTTGACAAATGATGCATTTAATTTTTAAGAGCGTAAATTTAGTAACCAGTCTTATTATATGATTAACAGACGATAAATTATTTTAAAAATATCGTTCATTTTGCCGTGATTACTACAAAGTAAAATTTGTCCTACACACTCAGCATACCGCCTTCACTTATTATATACCTGCGAAACCCTGAAATGTGTGAATATTCACACTTCACATCAATTTTTTTAACTTAAACTGGTGACCACGAAATCTGGTATCACAGTTAATACTGTAGATGTTGGACAAATCGCACTGAAAAAGCACCACTCACAACACGGAACATATTATTTAAATCACCACGTTCACGTCGGGCTTTCACGGTGGTCAACTTTAACTGTCTCAGACGTTCTTCGTATGGTGGAAAACCAAAGCCTAGAGGAAGACGAGTAGCGCGTCTTTGAACAGATTCCAGCTACTGAATGTCGCGCACTAATAACGGAGACCACACTGGTATCACATACTCAAGATTAGGCCGCATGTAGGTCTTGCAAAGGGTGTTTTGTCACGAATAAAATAAATTTAGCAAAACAACAAAACGATCGCAGGCCTTTGTAATTTTGACTGATTTGTGTTGTTGCAGGTTGTTCGCAGTAGGCTGTGAGTGTACGGTGTCGCGGTAATCGTGTTGTCAAGCGGTGGGTAGTGGTAGCGGTACGCAGAGGTAGAGGTTGTTGGTATGGAGATGTGTGGTTGGTGTGCGATGCGATGAACCCCAACGCGGGTCCATGGAGCGGCAACCAGCTGAACAAGCCTCCCCTTCGCGGCCTGTCCTGGTGCACTTCACCGTCGGTCATCGACAAGAAACCACGCTCTTTCGCACTGACACGCCAGACGAGCAACTTAAAGGTAATAATTAATCTGTTCTACTTATATCCAATCTTGGCGGCTATAACTAAGAAACAATAATACCTAATAAGGGTATAAATAATTATCAATCATGTGTTTCAGTGTCACAATAGAAACTGTGGCAAAAGTAAATATTAATAAAACAAGCGGCTTTTGCCTAAAATATGTAAGAAATCGTTGTAGGGATTTTTTGGATTTCTACAACTTCTATTACATAACCACCAATAATCTTATACATTCAATGTAAGAAATCGTTTGTCTCATATTCTATTTTCCAGAGAGGCTAGTTGAGAAATCTAAAAATTAATTTTTTAGTGCACATAGATATTAATCGGAATAATTTTTTCGGACAATATCGAATGTTTTGTATTTTTCAAAAAACTCTTTCTTAAGTAATGTAGACTATTAAATGAAAATTCTTACGAAATAGTATATTGTGCAACTAGCGTAGAAATCCATATATTCCACACGAGAATAAAGTTTGCTGAAAGAGCCGCAGACGAGTGAAGCAGCAAAATATGCATTCTGCGCTTGTTGCACACAATGCGTTTCATTAGATTAATATTTTTCAGTAAATAAACGTAATTATTGTTATCAACCATTAATGCGTACGCAGTGAGTACGAGAATGAATATTCTCGAACCGCTGCAAATACGCATAAGCTGTGACAGCTTATGTTTATGTTCACTAGTGTTTCATCTCGAGAATTCTTTCTCGAGAAAAATTTATAATTCTCATTTTTCATTTCTTGAAAAATGTAAAATTTTCTCGATGCCACGTTAAACGCATTGTGCTTTTAAAAAACTATTTTAAGAAAATATAATGTTTAGTGAATCACTGATTATAATTTAATTTTGATAAAATTTGTCTTCTGTCTCCCGAACGCAACTGTAGCAACAGATAAGAAGCGATTTATAATATTTAGCTAATTAGCATTTATTTATTTTTATTTATTTATTTTACATCGGCCTATTTCTGCAACGAGGCTAATCGCCGACTAATTAGCATTTATTGTAACAATATTTTATTTTAATTTAATGGATTTTATTTACATTTCCTTTTTTGTTCAGTTTAAAACTGTTATGTACCTACAAGTTAAGTAAAATAATTATTACTATTATTATTAATTTATTAATTTCTTGAAAAATTATCTATACATACATTTTTTTTTTTTCAATTAATATGCAATTACGTGCCGTTTTCATAAGAATTTTTAAAGCCCCGTTATTCATTTGTTCTAATATTATTTTGCTGCGTTAGGCGCAAATAGCCTTTGTTGCTGTGTGCCAAAAATTTTAACTAACTAACTAACTCTAATGTTATTTAAATGAACACTTTAGTACTTTGAAGTTGACTATAATTTTAACATGTTTTTATCCTCTCCAATATTTTCAACATGATATATATTCTAATTTTTTGAGATTACTCGAAAATTCTCGAGAAAATAAGTGTACTTTTTCATTTCTCGAGAAATGAAAAGTGTCAAATCAGAAACACTAGCTGTCACCTAACCTTATTATAATGAGGTCCTTAGCAGTCTTATGAAAAAGATATATTTATGCGGTTTTAACAAAAATAATTGTCCTATACTAATTCAACACCTGTATACATGTTCAAATCATCCTTAGTAATCATGTGCTCACCATCACGATTCAGATTGAGTTCCTGAGTTATAAGTTACGCTTGCAATCATTTGCCGATGATCTCGGGCAACTAAAATTACCTATGACAAATGCCAATAGCAGGAACAAACAATCATTCAGATTACTTGAACGCGCGACGAGTTGACTGGCCGCGAGTAGGCGCTCGGCGAAATGGCCGCAGCGAGTCGGCTGCTGCGAGATGTCCGCGGTTAGTAGTCTAATACCATCTATCGACGAATGGAAACATTTTCGTACTTATACATATGAAAGCGCTGTACAACTAATGAATTCTGCATCGACCTGCATAAATAGTATCTGAAGACTGCAAGTCTGGTCAGATGACGACTAAAGAACTTAGGTGTAGCTCGTAAAAGAGCACAATGAAAGTTGTGCTATTTTAAGAGCTCCTTTATATTTTTACGATATTCCATTAGATGCAAGCAGAACGTTTTGCCACGGATACTCTATTTTGTTATTGATGGCTTGCCGAAAAAAATATTAGTATTACGTTGCTTGTCAGACAGTCATATGCATGTGTTGAGCTCACTACGCCACTGATGGCTAGTGAGGATAGTTGGGGCCCCTGGGCAAATTATATTTGGGGCCCCCTTTGGATTAAAATAATCAAGATATAATAAAATATAATTATCAACATGATGTTAACCCATTAAGTCCCACTGTCGACATATGATTGAGCACAATTAAGGGCCTGTAACTTTTCGCCGATGTGATATTTCGAAATAAGTTTTGCAGGAAATGCATCTTTATTATTTAGTTTTTGAGATTTGAAGTATTTTCAATAATTATTTATAATAAATTTTAAATAGTTATTTTTTTTTGCTAGTGAAGATTTTCATTTTATACGTGTTTCTATTTATTATTTATGAAATATAAAGTGTTAATGAACAAGAAACAAGTCATATCAATTCTGCAAAGTACACAGAATAATATTTTTTGCAACTTTTGCAACCTTGAAACTTAGTCTAAATTCACTGTGGTCATATGACGACAGTGGGACTCACAGATATAATAACGCTTATGAGTTGTTTCACTTACTAGGTGGTTCTACTCTGCAAATGTGTGTATATTTGTAGTGATTATTTAGTGAATAAGATAACCGTAAGTTTTTCAAGTATTTTAAAATTATTTCCATACTTAGGATAATTTATTTTTTTAGTAAAATGTCTACGAAAAGGGCTTTATCAGTTCGCATATTAGATGATTCATAATTCCTTTTGGGAAGAAGTAGATGAAAATGGAAAGGTTTTACCTCCACCAATTCACAGACAGACAGATGAAGAAGATATAGATGGTGATGTTTTACTCCATGACCCACCTGAAGTGAAAGATACTGTAGGTGAAGTGGAAGTTGATTTCAAGTCAACAAATATTATTTCTGCGCCCAGCTCATGCCCAAGTTCTATGCCCAGTTGTAAAACCGAGTATCCGTTACTCTGCAACAAAAAATGAACCATTTACTTTTTCTGTAGAAGAGTTGAAGATTTTTTTGGGAATTTTACTTCTATCTGGCTACCATTAATTACCATCTGAAAAAATGTATTGGTCAAACGATCCTGATTTAGGAATTCAACTAGTGAAAGATGCCTGCAAACGAAATCGCTATCAAAAAATTAATTCAAATTTACATTTTGTGGATAATGACAAAGCTAAAGATAACAAACTTGATCGAGCCTTCAAAGTAAGACCCCTGCTTGAAATGGTCAGAGATTCCTTCCAAAAATGTGGGATTTTTGAAGAATGTATTGCAGTAGATGAAATGATTGTACGTTATTACGGGAGGCATGGATTAAAACAATTTATTACAGGTACACCTATTCGTTTCGGGTTTATTTTGTGGTCATTATGCGGGCCAACAGGTTATTGCTACAATTTTGATCTTTATACAGGAGCAACGTCTGATAAAGAAAATAAATCTTCCTCTGGGCTCTAAAGTTGTTTTGCAGATGGTAGAATGTGTTACAAACCCAAAGAGTCATAGTATTTACTTCGACAACTTATTTACAAGTCGCGACTTACTAATGCATCTTCGAAACATAGGCTTTCGAGCTACAGGAACGATACGCGAAAGAACTGCAGAAGTACACCGAGGACATATTGTGTAAAAACATTTTGTGTTGAATGTTTCATTCCTTATCATAGTTAATATTTTTTTTCTTCTATAATTAAACAGAGTTTTGTGTGAAATAAATCTAAAATTGTGCTACATAAACATATAATTTTGTTGTTGTATTATTTAACAATGTCATACAGTAAGTCCCGTTGTCGTCATATGACGACACCATCCCCTGAGGCCCTATGGATGTGAAAGTTAAAATTTGCCAAAATATCAATTACTTAATTTTTTATGTGATATAAATGCAAAAAAAAAACAAAACTAAAATAAAACATATACAGGGTGTTTGTTTGAAACGGGGCACCCCAAAAATCTCCTTTATTTGTAAAGATAAAAAAATCTTCAGAACAAAAGTTAAACTAGTCAAAAAGGCCCATCTAAAGGTTACTATAAGAATTCTGAGGCACTTCCGGTTTCACCGGAAATGATGTCAACTTTTTATCTAGCATAGAGAATTGATAATTTTATATCTTTTTCCTAAAAGTACATTAAATTAGCTTTACAATGACACCAAAAAATCTTATTTTTATGTTAACCATTTCAAAATGGCGACCATTTATTTACAAAATAATAATCAACATAAGTTTTACAAAATTGAACGTAGCAAGCTTTGAAAACAATAAAAAAAGAAACAAAATATCTCTTTTATTAAGAATGAGAAAATGTGTGGACAATAATGGTGGTTTGAACGAACAATTGTAATTTTTTTTTGTAAAATAATTGTAAAAAGTAATAGTTTTTTTTTTTTTTTTTCTAAATAATCAAATAGTTTATTTTAGAGATATTTTGTTTCTTTTTTTATTGTTTTCAAAGCTTGCTACGTTCAACTTTGTAAAACTTATGTTGATTATTATTTTGTAAATAAATGGTCGCCATTTTGAAATGGTTAACATAAAAATATGACTTTTTGGTGTCATTGTAAAGCTAATTTAATGTACTTTTAGGAAAAAAATATAAAATTATCGATTCCCTATACTAGATCAAAAGTTGACATCATTTCCGGTGAAACCGGAAGGGCCTCAGAATTCTTATAGTAACCTTTAGATGGGCCTTTTTGTCTAGTTTAACTTTTGTTCTGGAGATTTTTTGTATCTGTACAAATAAAGGAGATTTTCGGGGTGCCCCGTTTCAAACAAACACCCTGTATACTTGGGACTTAATGGGTTAACTAAAAACATTTACCTATTTCAAAACCTTATATGAAAATGTCTTGGAGTGGGAGCCCCTCAAAGCCTGGGCCCCTAGTCACGTGCCTCATTGCCTTAATGGATAATCCGCGACTACTAGCAATGCTGTGTTTGGAGAGTTCCCATGGTACCCGCTTTCCGAGTTTCTTAATTATTTCCATCTCATGTAATCGTCTTGAAACTGTTGTTTAAACAACTGACAGTATTTCAGCCAGTGTCTCTTGCGTTCGTGACACAACCTTCGTGGCGGTCCAGAGCCTGCCGCTGACGTCAAATTTACTCAAATCACTGGAAACTTATAACTGAAACTGTATAGGAATGCTGTCATATGAAATGCAAGCCTATTATAGAAAAAAAAGGATCCGCAGCGTTATTAAAGCGAAAGAGGGCGTATCTAATTTACTTTTTACCCTGATAGAGCTGTAAACTTATTATTGAAACTGTTTAGGATTCCAGTCACATGAAATGCGCCGATGAAACCGATATTGCTCATTTAATGATTTAATGACTCTTGGCTCACCGTCAATATGGTTTATCGTAATCTCATAGTTTTTTTTTTACATTTAATGTATCATAATTAAAATAAAGCTTTATTAAAATTCTATGACCGTCTACAATAAAAAGAAAAACATATGAGTATAGTACAGATTTCCTTAAACCTCAAAAAATTTACAGTTTTAAAACTCTATGATCAAATAGAAATTTTTTATTCGAAATGTAACATATTTGACATTTCTGACAAAAGTAATAATAATAATAATAATAATAATATTTATTTACAATAAATAATATGTACATAAATTTTTACATAGTTCCTTTACGTTTATTTCTTAATAAATTATTTATTATAAATTGTGACACCACTTCACTATAAAACCAGCGGCGAAGGGAAACCTACGCTAGACTTGCCGTCCCATAAAAAATAAAATTTAATTAAAAAATTTTTTTTTTTTAATATTTAGATAAATCTTCAAAAATGCATCAAATTATGTTCTATACAAATTTTTGTCCAAGGCTTGATTTATTAATTACGAATTAATTATCATAACCATGGAAACGTTACATATAAGTATGAAAAAATTGAGACTTAGAAAAATTTTCAACAATTTTACAAAGAAAATTCGAAATTTTTCGTTTTACAAAAAACGTCTCAAATAAAAGTTATTAGTTATTGCATTTATAGTAACTTTTGTTCAATAAATTTTTTCGAAATTTTTTTCTGTTGGTAAATATTTCAAAAATCTTAAAATCGATCTTCATAAAAAACAATAGGGTTCTTCCCATTTAATAGAAGAATTTTTTAGTACCAGAACGAATTCTCTAAATTGAACCGTTTTTGAGTTATCGTGTACACACACACACACACACACACACACACACAAACACACACACACACACACACACACACACACACACAGAACCAGATTTAGTACCAGAACGAATTCTCTAAGTTAACCGTTCTTGAGTTATCGTGTATACACACACACACATACGGACGGCACTTCGAAAATAGGTTTTTTGGATTCCCTGGACCATGAAACGTGGTCATCAGTCAAAATCTCGACATCAAAAATTTTCGCAATACTTGCGATACTTGCCTCTTATATATTAAGGTCGGGCAAGTAAAAAACAGTTGTTTATGGTTTTGCATCAAATTTTAAGTATGTTTACAGACAGAAAGAACATGTGTTAAAATCAAATCTTTAGAGTACATATTACGCAGTTCATTAAGAATATTGTTTATAAATCATTTAATTTCTTTGTAAATTGTATAACAATATTAAATTTACATATTTTACATAGAACTTAAAGTTAATAAAAAGAAACATGTAAGTTATATTGATAAATTATCAAATAATTAACAAACCATAAATAATGTAGGTACAAACATATATACATATGGTATATCACACTATACAAATACAAATAAGCCTGTGTGATCATAGTAATAATAATAATGATAACAGTAATGCTTATATAATGCATCAGATTTTTAATTTAGCAATGGTGTTATAATTAGAGCTAGTCACGGTTCTTTAGAGACATTCTGTAAATTCAAGGAATTTATTAAATATTTTAGGAGAATGATAAGAAAAACATAGTTGTCCAATTCTTTTATGGGTTCTTACAGGTATGAGTCTATCTCTATTGCGAGTGCTGTGGGTGTGATTTTCAGTATTTAGCAGTGAATTGTTTTTTAAATATTTTACTATATGGAGAAAATAAAGTTTACGAACAGTTAATAATTTAGTTTCTGAAAATAAAGTTTCTGTAGGATATAACAATGGTTTCTTGAGTATTACTTTGATAATTAATTTTTGAGTACTTTTACAGATTCGAGATATTTTTCATACGTACCACCCCAAGCAATTATGCTATAATTTACAAATGACTCAACAAGCCCATAGTAGAAGACCATAAGCTGCTTAAATTCAAGAATATCTCTTAATTTTTTAAAGATATATAATGTTTTGCGCATTTTTTTTTTTTTTTTTTTGTTACATTAATTAGATGTTCATCCCATTTTAGATGTTGGTCGAAAATAACTCCAAGATATTTTACTTTTTCGGCCGAAATAATTGATATCCAAATACATTTTGAATGATCGCAGTAAGGATCATGGAGTTTAATGGAAGTAAACTTAGGACGACTTCTTTTTTGTATGTTAAAAGGTACCAACATGGTTTTGTTTATATTAAGGGTTAAGGTATTTTGATCAAGCCAGTTATTTATTACTGTCATATATCAGTTTCTACCAGTTTTTTAACTTCTTCCCTTGTTGTAGCCTCTATAAAAAGAACAGTATCGTCCGCGTAGAATATTAATTTTCCGTTCAATTTTAAATTAAAGAGGTCATTTATATATAACAGAAAGAAAGTTACCTCCACTATTGTGCCTTGTGGGACGCCACACTGAACTACTTTTCTAGAGCTTTTTTTGTTGTTTAAATCCACCATCTGAGAACGTAGAGAGGGGTAGCTATAAAAATTTTAGAGTATGGTCCCTGAAACCTAAAATTTCTGAGGTTTTTAAAAGTATTGAATGGTTAACTGTATCAAAGGTCTTTTGTAGATCTAGAAAAAGTGCCATACAAGGCTTCGACTTGTCCAAAGAACTATAAATGGTTTTGGATAAGAGGGCTATAGACGTCATTGGCGCTTTTTCCTTTCATAAAGCCGAATTGATTTAAGTTGATAATATTGTTACTATTTGTGAATGAGCATATTCTTTTATTGATTAATTTTTCAAAAACTTTTGCAATATTAGAAATAAGCGAAATGGGCCTGTAATTATGTACATTGTTTGGGCATCCACTCTTAAAAACGGGTTTAACTGTTGCTATTTTAAGAGCTTTAGGAAAGTAGCTTCTTTCCAAACAAGTGTTAAAGATTTCACAGAGAGGATTTTTGAAAAGCAATAAGACAGTTTGTTCCAAAAAAAAAAATTCTTTCTTAGTTTTTGTAAAATCTTAAAAGGTAGCCCTCGTAACAGGAGTGTTTAGGAAACCAAACTGAACTGGAAATATTGTTATCCAAAAGAAAATTATTTATTCTATTAAGTTTTACTTTTTCTTCTATTTTGATCAGATTAGGCAAAAGACTAATTGGTCTATAATTACTAGAAAGATTTTTATCTTTTCTGAGTTTATGTGGGGCATTTCATATATTTTCTAGTGTACGTTGTATGTTCGTGTTGACAATAAGATTAAAGTGACCAAAGTGATCAAGTATTACACATGTATGTGTAATATTTGATCAGTGTAATTCGTATTTTTGCCGTCACTTATGTTGATGAGTGTAAACTAATCTAAGCGTGGGCGTGAATCCCGATGCGAGCATTCAATTTGCAATGCGATTAAGAGAAGCTTTCATGATTTGGGAAAGCGTACGGCCGGGAATATTGTTAACCGCACCACACTTAGTACGCCATGCTTCATATAATTGACTGGAACGACCCTAAAACAGCCCCTCTAACCCCACCATATCTGACATATTGAACTTTTATCCACTCACGTGCTGATGTGTTAAACGGATAAATTTCCAGACAATTTCATTATATTAAATTAAATGAATATTTCTATTTATGGAACAGAGAATCTAGAATTTTATTTCATCACTTTCATTTCATTTACTTTGTAATGTATCTTACTTTTTTTAGCAAAAAAAAACAGCAAAATAAAAAAAATGTGAAGTGTTATGCTGCGTTCACAACCTCGAAATTATAAATTAGAATTAGTACTTAGAATTAACGTAAATATTTGTTATATTTAACTGTACGTTATCGTTCGCAAACTTCTAAATTTATACTTATAAATCAAAATCAAGAGTTTACTAGCTACAAACCCTTACATTAATTTATAATTGACGCATGCGCAGTAAGCATTTGTCTTAACCTGAAAATTTCTAAGACAATATTTTTCTCTTTTTATCCATATCTTTCTAATTTCTATGAGCATAGGTATAAATTTTCCCTCTATTTTAATTTTTTTCAAAACTATGAAACACTCAAAACCTCATTAACATATATAAACAGCTGTCAAATATCGATCGATAAAGTAGAAATCGATAGAAATTATTCGATAAATCGCTGTCAGTGTCTTAATTTCTAAATTTGCATTGTGAACACTACTTAACTTCTACGTACAAATTTAATGTTAAGTACTAATCTAACGTTAATTCTAATTTCTAATTTCGAGGTTGTGAACTCAGAAATAATTTTTACACATTTTAGGGATTTGTAGGTTATGTAGGTAGTGACAATAAATTGTAAGTAAATATTAAAATCTTAAAATTCGGTAATGCTTACATCTATCAACTTACAAGTGTATCTAATTACGAGATGCGCGCACTTCAAGCAATTAAACAAGCAGTTCATTAAGCCACTTAAATAATGTTAGCACGGTATTGCTATAACTTTCGGAAAATAAATGAATCAAAATTTTCTGTTGAACTATTTCGGTTCATATCAATATGCCTTACTAAGAATTTTTTCAGATTTTTAAATTAATCCCTCTGGATTAAATTGTGGGATAAAAGTATTTTAGCATGTTTTGACAAAATTCGTATTAAATTAAATAAATTTTAAAAATCTACTTTTTGTTCCTTAATCTAGGCTTTAAGAAGTTTCTTTGGATACTACAAAATAAATTAAAAGAAATATTAATTATTTTTTCAATAACAAAATATGCAATATTTTCAAAAAACTAATCTAATCAAAAATTCTTATTTAACTATTCCTGTTCCCATCAATGTACATTACTGATATTTATCTCAGATTTTTAGACAACCCTTCTGGAAAACAGAATGTGGGACAAAAAAGTTTTACATTTCTTGCGAAAATTTTGTAAAAATATTTGTTATTTTTTTAAAAATTAAATTTGTTCGTTTAATTTGTATCTGTTAGGACTTATTTACTGTTAATAATACACTCAAAGTTTTAGTAAACAATATATAGTTATTTTGTAAATTGTTGAGAACGGCATACGTAATATACGTAATAATAATAAAATCCGAAATACGTATTGAGACAATAAATATATTAGCGAAACCTACCTAGAGTTTTTAATTGAATTTTATTTAGCATGTTTCACCTAGAAAAAACGGCAAATTTCATCCAATCTAATTTATTTATATATATAGGTGGTATTGGTTTAGGACTTAAACCATCCTCCGCTAGGTACTGCACTGCAGGCTTACCACAAGGTAGCACGTCATATGCGAATACCTGACGGGGAGAATACACACTGCCGCATCCCAGACCCTGGTAATGTGCGGCAGCGGCTAGTGCACTACGCCGTACGTCTTCAAAGTGCGTAAGGAACCAAGCAAACATGCTTTTAGCACTCTGCAGACCAAAGAGCTTGAAATTGATCTGCAGGCAGAAATGATGTTAAGTTCCTGCTCGAAGGATGCCTTCGTTCCGCCTAGAACGCCCATAATGAGAACCACAAGCTTGATTCTGTGTTCCGGATACATTTGACGAAGCTCAGACAAAAGGTTGGAGTATTTCTCTCGCTTTTCGACCTCCTTTAGAGACATATTTTTCTCTGCTGGACACGAAAATTCGATTAAAAACATCTCTCTTGTTTCGTGGTCCAGCAGGACTATGTCTGGCTTCGTTGCTTGAAGTGGTCGAGGAGTGAGCATGGAATAATTCCAGTATATGCATCTGGAATTTTCCACCACCTCCTCTATATCTCCTGGAACATATGGAATGACACGAGTTGTGTCAAGTCCATAGTGTTGTCTCAAGTGGTAGTAGACCACGCGTAGAGCAGCATTGTGCCGGTAAATGTATATATATATATACACACAGGTGTTTGTTTGAAACGGGGGGGGGGGGCGAAAATCTCCTTTATTTGTAAAGATACAAAAAATCTTCAGAACAAAAGTTAAACTAGACAAAAAGGCCCATCTAAAGGTTACTATAAGAATTCTGAGGCACTTCCGATTTCACCGGAAATGATGTCAACTTTTGATCTAGCATAGGGAATCGATAATTTTATATTTTTTTCCTAAAAGTACATTAAATTAGCTTTACAATGACACCAAAAAAGTCATATTTTTATGTTAACCATTTCAAAATGGCGACCATTTATTTACAAAATAATAATCAACATAAGTTTTACAAAGTTGAACGTAGCAAGTTTGAAAACAATAAAAAAAGAAACAAATAATCTCTAAAATAAAGTATTTGACTACTTTAAAACTATTACTTTTTACAATTATTTGACAAAAAAAAAAAAGAAAAATACAAATGTTCGATCAAACCACCATTATTGTCCACACATTTTCTCATTCTTAATAAAACCTCTTCCTGTTTCTTTTTTTATTGTTTTCAAAGCTTGCTACGTTCAACTTTGTAAAACATATGTTGATTATTATTTTGTAAATAAATGGTCGCCATTTTGAAATGGTTAACATAAAAATAAGATTTTTTGGTGTCATTGTAAAGCTAACTTAATGTACTTTTAGGAAAAAAATATAAAATTATCGATTCCCTATACTAGATCAAAAGTTGACATCATTTCCGGTGAAATCGGAAGTGCCTCAGAATTCTTATAGTAACCTTTAGATGGGCCTTTTTGTCTAGTTTAACTTTTGTTCTGAAGATTTTTTGTATCTTTACAAATAAAGGAGATTTTCGGGGTGCCCCGTTTCAAACAAACACCCTGTATATATACCTTATAAACTTTAATTAATTTATTAATTAATAATTTACATATTACCTATGATAAAATAAACCTATAGAGTTTATTTTATCATAGAACATAGAGGTTTTATTTCTATAACAACCGTTAATTGACAGCAATGTAAAATGGGTTTATTTTAAAATAGAACATTTATAGAGATAAATAAAAGCAAAACAATTCTTTTTTCAGGACATTAATAGGAATAAATAATTAAAAATATATTTATTAAACAAACATAAAAATTAAAATTTGTAAAAAACATAAAATAAAAATAATTACAACAAATTTTCAAATATTCCTCCATTCACTGCCAAACAATGCCCCAAACGTTCTTAAAAATTTTGCATAACATTATTTAATTGCATTCGTCTTATTCTGTGGGATTCATTTTCTATTCTAACTTTTATACTTTCTTCTATAGTTAAATTTTTGCCATTAAAAATTTTGCTTTCCATAGAACCCTAATAAAAAAAAAATCGTTCGGTGCCTAGCGGCTTCTATTTCTATTTCGCCGCCACTTCCAATCCAGCATCCAGGAAATGTATGATTTAAAAATATTTTCATTATTCTGGAATTATGTTATATTATTTCACCTGGAATATTTAGTGCATTTAATGCAGGTATTGCTCTATTTTCTAACAAATCCAGATATATTTGGGTAGTAAAGATTCTGTGTATAAAATAGAACCAATGATATGCATTCCTGCCAAACCTGCCCAAACATTCACCTTTTCTGGCCGTTGTGTTCTGGTAGTATAACATAAATGTAAATTTTTGCGACTGCAATACCGGCAGTTTTGAGAATTCACTTCACCATGAATGTAAATCGTAGCCTCATCGGTAAAAATAATTTTATTTAGATTAGTGTTGTATCCCGAAGGATAGTGAGAAGACCGAGATTCAACTAAGACTGATTTATTTCTAATATAATACAATATTTATACATATTTATACATGAGTTGCATTATTTGTAATTGATAATTGAGAATGGGTAGTGTGCATTTATAGAGGAAATGTCGCAATATAGAGCTCATTGTCACATAAGGAATGTGCTAAAGCAAGCTGAAAAGGTACAATGAACTACAATTGCAACATTAGTTTCATTATATTAATTCTCTTCATCATTAATTCGCAAGAATTATTTCTTTTCTAATAATCGTTCAGCAATAATTTCCTGTGCTCTACATTTCAATTACTTTTTACTTTTAAGCAAATGTAAATTAAAACTGATACTAAGTATAATTAACTACAGTCTATTCCAAACGATTAGGCGGAACTAACCGGAATTTTCATTTATGTAAGTTGTCATTAGTTATTTTTTTATATATTGAAGTTGGCTTTTCCTGAACAAAATGATCAAAAGCTTCAATCAATCGGTAAAAGTAACTAGAATTGAAAATCTAGTTCCACCTAAACCAAATAAACAGACTTTAGTAACAAAATGACAATTTCTGTTCTATTGTAAAATAAACGCATTTTGCATTGCCGTGAATCAACGGTTGTTATAGAAATGAAAGCTTTATGTTCTATGACAGGCATGTGCAACCTACGGCCCGTCGCCTCCTTTTATCCGGCCCGCGGTAACTATCCAAAATCCCATTGAATCTGGTCCGCGAGTATATCTTTGTTTTCAGAGATCAAATGCGGTTATATCAATATCAGCGAACAAATATCAATGGATTGTAAGAATTGCAAAACAACAATGTTTTGCCAGACTTACTCACCAGACTTACTCACGAACACCTCATGAACAGACTAGAAAACAAAATTTGCGAGACATGTGACGAACAACTGACTGTTAACCACATATTAACTGACTGTCAACTATACACTAACACACGTACTAACTACAACCTACCACAGGACATTAAAGACATACTAAAACCCGACCCAGCAATGACCAACAATGTTTTGCAATTCTTACAATCTATTGATATTTTTAAGCTAATATAGTTAGAATGTAAATACATGTAAATACTAAAAAAATTGTAAGATAGTAACAAAGACACCAATACCCAAGTAGCTGACGTGTCTATAAATAAGTAAATAAAAAAAAAGAGTTGGAATGTTATTCTAAAGCACTTATCTTCTTATGCATTTTGCATGTATTTCATTCCATCACTTGTTATGGAATAACTATTCCATACTTGTTGTCTTTTGTTTTTGTAGGGTTACATTAAGATATATGCAACGTTTACATTAAATAAATGCAACATAACTTCCTAACCTAAAATAGTGGCCGATGTGCCGCAAATTAAATTAAAATTAAACAAATAGTAAATAAAAAAAAAAAAATAGTTTAATTAATTGATTAATTTGTTATGTAATATAAATGATTTGTTAATTTATTTTTCTTTTTGGCGGTCGTGGAGAAAGTAGGGTCTGTGACTCGGTTGTTGCTCGTGGTTCCTCACGCTCGCCTGCGGCTCGCGCTGGGAATGTTCCACTCGCATCGAATTTTCTCATTCCAACCTTGTTACAGAATACACTATTCTAGGTGCGAATCCGTTATTCGCGTCCTTGTTTTTGATTTAACGAACTTCATCCTAAAAAAAAGACTCACATTTGTAAGTGTTTCCAAAGAGAGTTATTCTTTTCTGAGCAAAAACTGTGAGTTTCGAAAATTTGTCAACTAGGAAATATTTCTTATAAAACTCAATGGGGTCGTACATATCTTAATGTAACCCTACAAAAACAAAAGACAACAAGTATGGAATAGTTATTCCATAACAAGTGATGTAATGAAATACCCGCGAAATGCATAAGAAGATAAGTGCTTTAGAATAACATTCAAACTCTTGTGTTAGAATATTAACTTTCTGTAGTCAAAATTGGTTTTAGAATTGGTAAATTCTATAGTGGTCGTGGAAAAAACACGTTGCGCGTTTCTACATCAGTTGTTTTCCCGAACATTAACAAACTTGTAAGCAGTATGAAATCTCAACTGTCCCATTGAAATTAAACAAATATTTTTATTCTTATCTAACAATATTTATGCATTATAAAAGATTTTTTATTTATTTCTTGTTTTTTATGGATGTTATGAAATATGCATGAGTGAGAAAGAAATATATAAATAAGTTGATTGTCGATTATTTCATTTGTCATTGAACAGACTTCTTTGTAAAACTGAATTTTACGTCTGTGATTTTGCTGCGCTTTGAGTTGTATGGATCTGACCTAAATAAACTGAAATTCATAAAAGTAGCAAAATTACAAGATCCAGATGTAATTTCAGCGATATAAAACGAAAAGCTAGGGCACCTGGAGCGAATGCACAAAAACTCTTACTCAGAACAGGACAGGCTGAAAACGAATCCTTGAAAAGAACCAAAAGAACTGATGAACAGTTCATATTTCAATGGATTTTCGGCGACGTTATTTCAAATACTGAATGTATCGAACAGCAGTTGATTGAAGGAAGGCGAATGAAATTATTTTGTTAGAATATAATTAAAAGTCCTTCATAATATAAATGATTATGATCTTTACATTTTCCCCTAAAAGATATCGATTATGAAGTGATAATTTCGAGCAGGTTATTAAATCTCTGGATAATATCCTGTAACTGCGTGAGCCCACTATAGGTTTTAGCTTCACAATTAATGTCATTTGATGTCGGTGGAAAAGGAAATTAATTCTCCTGCAGTTGGCTTATTTCATCAGCAAATGTTCCAAAAACAATTGACGGAACTTGTAATATTTAGTTACAGAGTACACTGGAATTTTAGTTTTACCGCGGGCGTTTGAGGTATAAAAATATTGATATTTACAAATTGTTATTATTCCACAAGCAACATAAAATAACACAAGGAAAACATATATTTTCGTGTAGAAAAAGTTCTGTTTATAAAAAGAGCACTAAAGGTCATTTATTTGCTTCCTCATTTATTAAGCTCGAACCAAACTATAAAAGTTACTAGATTGCAAAATCTAGTTCCGTCTAAAGGTTTGTAGCCTATAGTATTATAAAATTAAGCGTATGCAATTCTCTTATGATGTTAGTTGTATACAAAATATTAGTTTTTCTTTTCGGCGGTCTGCTATAAATTATTTATCCATATTAATAAAATTGGACGATATATATATCTATTTTTTTTTTTTGGGCCTTATATTTGGTTTCTCCACCTTTCAGATTATAAGACAATATGCTCAAAAAAATAAATTTTAGTCTATCTCCAGCAGGGGTACCCAAACTACAGCCCGCAAGAAGATATCATCCGGCCCGTGGAAAGTTTTAAAAAGTTTACTTACATAAAAACGGCAATTTAAATAATCAGAAAATCGCAAAATAAAACATAACTACAACTAAATAATATCTGATTCTTAAAATTATTATTTTTATTAATAATATCACCATTATTATTAAGCTTGTTTTAAAATCAAGCGCCAAGAGCCCAGCTGAATTGAAGTTGTCCGGCCCGCCATTTATTTAATGTGGCCCACTTCCGAAATAGTTTGGACACCCCTGATCTACAGAGACAGATGTCTGTCTGAGATTTACGCAAAAACGGCTGGGCATATTTTCACATAATTTGGCATGATTTTCGAACATAGGCTATAAGGCATTTAAAAATTTTGATTCTAGAGTGTGTTTCGGGGTTAAAACTATTTAAAAGCTTAAAATATCTCCCTTAACTTAACAAATAAATATGTATAACAAAAATTGTTTATAGTACAAAAACAAATCTTTTTAAATGCATTTTTTCAATTAGATGAATATTTGGGAAGTTACGGGGGAACATCCTAAACCTAAATTCTGCATATATCACCATTATTATTAACTTAACAGCCGACATATATGATAAAAATAGTTTGTAATAATAAAAATATATATATTTCTATGCATTTTTCATTTAGATGAGTATTTGGGGATTTACCTGTCAAACTGGGGGCCCAATTATTACATTTTTGCGGCCCGCAACGACTTCTTATACTATAATAAATTTTTATACTTTATGTCTTATATAGTATAAAAAATTATTTGAACGAAAATACTTGGTGACAGAATCTGTTCGGGCCGCGGCGTCCAGACTTCGACAAAGGGCGGAAAACTAATAGTCAGGCAGTAACTGTTGCAGTTAACTAAGGCCAGCAACAGTCGGTAGATCGGTGATTCCCCGTGATTCCAAATAATATACTCATAAGCATAGGTGCAACTGCTTTCTATATTATCAGTATGCTGATTTCGACCCGTTTCTGTTTTATTGTTCGATAATAATAATAATAATAATAATTTTATTTACTAGAGCCCAGGCCTCAATAGAAAATACATTAATTTACAAATATCGCAAAAACAAACTTAATAACTAAACTATTATGTCATAACACCATAACATATCCAATATTTAAACAAACAATAACCCTAAGAAAGTATGCTCAATCATACACTTGAAAATAACAATACATAATACCGATTTTAACGTTACATACACCCACCGTCATTTTTTAGGGTTTTGTAGGTATGAGCAAAAAACCCTTATACCATCATTTTGTCGTCTGTCTGTCTGTCTGTCTGTCTGTCTGTCTGTCTGTCTGTCTGTCTTTTCGGTATAAATTGTAGCCAAACGGCTAAACCTAGAGAGTTGAAATTTGGCATGCTTATACAACTTTTTGACCCGCACATATGAAAAATATTAAAACATCTAAAAAACATATACCCCTAAAAATATAAACAAATATGTGCTCATCGAAAAAAAAAAGTATTTTTTTATAATTCTGAGTAGGGTATCAAATGAAAGCCCTTGGTACGTGGATTAACGATCGAATTTTTATTTTTGCAAAATAAATTATTTTGAAGCGATTTTTGCCAAAATTGTGCAAAAAATTTTTTGTCCCACACTCTGTAGCCCAGATGGTTTAAACTAAAAATCTGAAAAAATTCTAAGTAATGTACATTGGTGTGAACCGGAATAGTACAACAGGAATTTTTGATCAGATTACGTTTTTGGAAAAAACGCATTTTTTGAGATTTTTTGCTAATAATGTACACAAGTTATAGCTTTGTAACACGCTACACTGGAACGTGTATGCTAGTGTAGTGGTTTTGACGCTGGAATTTCACCCAAGTAACTCGATCCGAAAGGGATTGAACCCTGCGAGAAGAGACAATATTATTTTTTGTTTTTTTTTTTTAATTTTTATAATGTTTAAATTATTTTTTCAAAATTCTAGTTATATTTTGGCAAATGTTGCATTTAATTTTTAAAAGCGTAAATTTAATAACCAGTGGAAATTGTTTAAATTATAATTTAATTCTGTTTCAATGTACACGAAATCAGAGGGGCGGAACTTATAACAACAAATGGAAGCCATAGGCGCAATTTTTAAAATTCTTAATGAACCTTGCTATATATAAAAAAAAATAAAAAATACTGCACATATTTCGAAACCTAAATAATGGTATTAGGCGTTCAAATTAAAATTAACAAAAAAAATATTTTAATATAAAATTTGTTTTGGCATCCCAAATAATCATCATTCACTTACTAAATACTGCAAAACCCTGAAATGTGTGAAAATTCACACTTCACATAAATTTTTAAATAATTCGATAAGGAAAATATTTTGGCAAAATGTTATTGTTATTATTTAAATGTTATTTTTTTACTTCCTTCAAATAAATTTTCAGAAAAATGGTGCATATTGAAATAAGGAATGAGTAATAATATAAAAACAAATCGTGCGGCCCGCGTGAATTTTCCTTTTTTTACTAGAGAAAAATGGCCCGGGGCTGAAATGAGTTTATCGCCCGTGCCCTAAAACTAAAATTTACATATATTGTTGATTTAACAGCAAAAACAAAAAAAAATATATTCTGTATATTATTTCGATTGGGTGAATATCTGTGGAGTTATGGGGGGGGGGGTCTAAAAACAATCTTAAAATATCTCACTTATTTACTTTACATAAAAAATATGTAGAAGGAAACCCTTTTTTTCTTCTCTTCAATGCAGTTCTTAATAAGAGGGTTATCTCTTCTCTTTTTTTTTCAATCCCTTGCGGAGTCAGATTTAGTGTCCAGACATATGCTGACATTATTTCCTCTTCTAGTAACTTTTGTAATGATTCTTTTAATCTACTTTTGGGCTCCAGAAATGCTCTCGTTAGAACAAAACTAAATATTGAAATAAGTATGAAGTTGACCATTTTAGCTCTGTAACTTGGCTAGTTTTGCATAAGTAAACGAATTATTGCACAGATAACAATTTTTGCACCTTTAGCCAATCAACATGTAGCAGGTTTTGCAGCCGTATTGAATTTTCTTTATCATATTATGATAGATTTAGGCTTATGTTACAAATATGTTGAAACTCAACAACAGTAAGATACCTAGGAGTGCACTTCGACGGGCGACTTATATGGACATCTCATATTAAAATGAAACTTCAGCTTGCTCATCAAAGACTACACCAGATCTTCCCCTTGATTACCAGAAAATCGAAGCTCAAAGTAAAATGTGCTTTGCTACTTTATAAATCGCTAATTCGACCTCTGTTTATGTACGCTTACGAAGTCTGGGAAAACACCTCCAAAACCAATATCCTCAAACTACAAACGCTGCAAAACATAATTCTAAGAATAGCAGTCAACGCCCCATGGTTCTTCCGGAATGATCAACTTCACCAGGAATTAAATATGCCAACTATAGAATCATTTATTAGAAAAGTTACCAAACGTTTTATAAACAATATAAAAAATTGTGATGTTGCGATAACCTTTAACATTGGCCAAAAAGTATACACGTTAGACTGAAAAGACAGCTATCCCAAGACATTACAACAGCAGCAATGACAGTGACAGTGACATAATTTAAGATTAAATATTAGCATATATGTATACCAGAAACTGTACATACAACTGACATAAGTAATACATTATAAGTTACATTTTAAGTACTATTAGGATAGTTAAGTTTGTCCCATGTTATTAAGCTAGTTTTTTTTTTTTACTTGTTACCGCTGTGAATAACATTTCTTTTTGTTGAACCAGCAATAAATAGAATAGAAAAAGGCTTATGTTACAAGCTCAGACGTTGTCAGTTAGCGCCTATCGGTCAAAGAATCCAGGGGTACCAGCATCTAAATTTTCACTATCCCTTGCATTTAGCAGGTTTTGTAACTGGGCAACTTAATTACTATGTTCCCATTTGAAAACGATGTGAAAATGAGGATTAATTTGGCGATTTGGGATTGTATATAATAATTTGCGTCCTTTATTGCCCCTAAAAAAGTCATATATAAAAAATTTCTTTTACATCTGATTGTAAAATTTGAAAAAGTTATGTTAACAATTTTTTATAACTGTCCTACATATATATTCCAAATAATGGTCCAACAGAGAATAGCTTTATTACATAGATTTCCCTAATCTAAATTGATGTTGATGTTTAAAACCGATAAAACATTTTATTTCACACTATAAAAACCAAAGGACTAAAAATGGAACGATAAGTAGGTCGCTTAAAGCTTAATTCCATCTATTGACGCCTAAGAAAAACATCGGTATCTGATGTTGAAAAGATGGTCAGCGTTTTCTTCACCCTCTTTTTATAATGTTCCGGAAAATATTGAGTTTAACATTGCTAATAAAAGGAAAATAAAAGAAAAAGATAAATTTAAAGAAGTTAGAGAAATGTGGAAAATTAACTTTCAGAGAATATCTTTCTTTATATTGAAAAATCTAAAGTTATTAAAATTTCTTTTGCATTTTTATTTTTATTTGATTATTGGATGCATAAATATTAAACGTTTCTCTCAATCAGATGAAATAATTTAAGTAGTTTTACTTTTAATGAAATCAGAACAAATAAAAATATTAAAATGCAAATCTAAATATGCTTGATTATTCTTGCCAGGGCCGTCTTAAGGGCGCCCTGGGATACCTTCATTTTGCGCCATTTGCAAAATAAACTGTCGAAAAAATGCATTGATAAAAATAAAATGTATGTCTACAAGCAAATCACTCACTGGGTACCTATTGGTTATAGTATTTTCTGGATTAATTTTTCTGAAAATTTATTAATAATATATTATATCTACATTTTCAAAAATATCCGTTTTTATTCTTTTCTGATAATTTTGTTTCGGTATTTATTTATTTATTTTTATTTTTATTTTTTTGAAAAATCTAAATTATACCATAACACAAGTTATTATTGTGGAGTCAACAGTTTACGTTGGGAAGGCAATAATTTTTAAAGTGTCCCCATCCTACTTCCCAGAAGGGTTGATCTAAAAATATAAAAAATCTCATTATTGTACATTTTTGGGAACCGAAATAGTTCAAAAGAAATTTTAGATCAGATTAGTTTTTCGAAAAATATAGAATTTTTTGTCACTGAAAAAAATAATACATATTTTTTAAATTTAGTAGGTATGTGGTATCAAAATATCAAAGACTTTGACTAAGAAACGAAACGCAGTTTTTTCATTCACGTTTTTTGCCAAAAATGTGCAAAAAATGTGCTTAACCCGGGGGGGTTAATCTAAAAATCTAAAAAAATTTGAGGAATCAACCTTAATATGAACCGGAATAGTATATTAGGAATGTTTGTATCTTCTTCTAAAGATAAAACATTTCAGTTGTACAATTCCGTATATAATAAAGTTTAATAATTTCTCAAGTTATCGAATATCTTGCAACATTGTGTTTACAATATTTATCTGACTTACTGTAGACCTGGGTAGCTATAGCTGAGTAACTAATTACATTTATAAGAGTCAAGTAAGAGTTTGTAAGATAGAAGCACGTGGATTATTCTGTCCAAGGTTATTGAAATTTATAATTTTTAATATGTACCTACAATTTGTTATCACTTACGATATACCTAAAAATCCCTGACAAGTGAACTTAATTTTTTTTTTACAATAAAGAATTCATTCGATTTGACGCTCCGAGTGCTCTGAGCACGTTCTGCATGCTCAAACTTGTTGGATTTGACGCTCGGAGTACACCCAATTACAATTATCTACGGTCGAGGGTGTATTCGGAGTGCGCTCTGTGTGTTCGGGGTTTTAAGACCGGGCATATAGGGTATGACGGAAAAAAGTGAGGGAACGGTGGAAAAAGTACTACCATTTTTCGTATTTGTGACGTTTCTATTAACTTCGAAAGCTGTATTGTGTTTGTAAACACAGCATAAAAATAATTAAATACACCGTGCATAAAATTAACATGGAAGAAAAAGGGTTATGTTCTATTTGCATATTTATAGGAGCTCTCAATGTTGGCAAGGTACCATAATGCTATCATTAGTTGTTTTTCGAGTTTTGTTTCGGGACTTCCCCCTGGTCTCAGATGAACTTCATCTGGCACTGCTTGCAGTTTACCAAGAATATTTTCGAAAACTGTAGGAGATACCCGAAAAAGTGATTTGAAAATCTTAGCACCGTATTTTTCGCAAATCCCCATACTTTTTCTAAAATTAATTGTTCTGATTCATTAACTTCATCATTGAGAAATAATTCAACCGCAAATCAAAGTAAATTATTTTGATTCATGACTGACGTGAACTAATCTGACGGTAAAAAACACCGCCTAAAATTACATTGTATCCATGCTTGCTCTGTGTTCGGGTTGTTGCGCGCCGTCAGTGTTCTATTCATGATGTCACTCACACTCAGCACTCGCTCTACCCTGTGCAACTCGAATGTATCCACAATAATTTTGATATCTTTCGAAAAAATAAACTGATTAATAATTTTTGTTGAACTTCTCCGGTTCATATCAATGCGCATTACTTTAATTGAATTAGAATTTATTTATATTTCTTTTTTTTGCACCACTTCAAAAATAACTCTAAAACACCGCATTATTTGACAGTATAATATTAACCAATAACAAATTATTGTTCAACCAATAATAATAAGAAGATACTAAAATTTGGAGACATTCGTAAAGGAAAAGACATAATGATGATATAAATATTATGAAAGGTTACTTGGATTGTTGCAGAATGATAAAGATGACAAACTAGAGCCGAATTAAGGTTTGGCTGGATGGCCCCTAGGTTGAATGGATAGAATGGGCCCCTAAAGAAAGTCTAATCGAAGTGATGAGCAACAGACAGCGGGGCCTACATAAATTCGGCACTATGAAACACCATCCTAAAGGCGCCTACAGACGGTTTGCCAGCGTTCGCCAGCGCTACTTCTGACGCTGGTCGTAACATGTAGCACTGGCGGGCACTTGTACTTGTGTACCTTACAGACGATGCGTCCGTGCTGGGCAAGTATTATGCTAGCTCCACACGCTGGTCCGAGCGGCTCGGACGAAGCGCTCGGCGAACGATGGCGATAGGAGTGCACCGTCCACACGCTTGCCAAGACTCGCGATATGCTCAGTCATTGTTCAGACTATAGCACGATGGGAGACGTATAGTAAAGGAGATTTTACTTGACAGATTGATCGATTGATAGCCGACAAATAAATGTATATCTATTTTACACAGTTTTATGTAAGATGTCTAGAACGTATGTCTGCTTCTTACTGTAACGTACGTTCATAGTTTTTGTCTTTTTTTGTTATATTATATTATGGTAATTTCAACGTATGTCCCTTTGTACACACGCTCGCCCTTTAGACCTCCCACCACTAGATGGAAGACAGGCCTGTCAAATTAAAAAAATTGTATCTCTTTCTCTATTCCTAGCTTTGTCTGTGAACAAATGATATGGCTCTATTCAAAAACGGAATTAGTAGTTCTCTCCCATTGAACCATATGCTTTAAATAACCGTCATCTGTCAACTAAAGTCTCCTTCACTATAGAACTTGGAGCTGTAACAGCTTTGTGCGCTCTTACATATTATAATTATTAATATACTTGACTGATGCGGACCCATGCATCATTCACTTCCTTCCTATATTTATGGTATCTGTTTTTTGGATCTCATATAACAGGCTCAGCTTGGTAACAGTCCAAAAATTTCAAGACCATATCTTTATCCATTGTACTTATTCAAATTAATAACAGGAATAAAAAAAGAACTGTTCAATTACAGCGCGAAACGTGTTTCTGCCAAGAGTTTTGTATACTGGACGGAACATTCGTCGCTCGGGATAGCCGCTCGCGTTCGGCATTCGTATCATTTGATAAAAACCGACGGATAATACGGAGCGATGGCGCATCATAGCGAAACAAGACGAACCGAGGCGAACATGCTCGGAGTCGTGCTTTTTCGCGTCGACTCGGCCAATGTGTGGAGGTGGCATTAAAAATAGCGAACTTGGGCCAGTGCTTGTAAAATGGCGTCTGACAGTGAAAGGGAGATTAGGGTCACCTCTTCGACCATGCTTATCATATTTAAATTAGGTAAAAAAAAAAAAAAAAACTTTTTATTTTAGACTTTCTACTTAGTAGACTTAATTACGCAAAAATTATTATGACAAGGGTGTGCGCGTCGTGACTACGGTGCCAACATGCATGTACAAGTCTGCACCGATGTTGGTCAAACTCCTTTGACTTGTGATAGAATACCGCCTCGGAAGCGAACGATGGCCAGTCCCAAGCCCAGCCTACTGTGACTTGTGACTTGTTGCCCCTACACACGATCCGCCGGGTTGGAAAAGTATAAACATTGGCCGAGACTTGCCACGCCGTCTGTCGGCACCTTAAAACATGGCTATAAATTCGGTAACAGAAAACCAGTTTTTTGATTCCGTATTCTCATTAGCTATATCAGTATAATGAAAGCGTAGTGTACATTATGATGCATTTAAAAGTATGCTAATTAAGTGGTATTAAAAACAAAGTGAGGAGTCACGATGAATTTGCATTTTAAGAGGAGATGATAAAATGATGATGTAAAATGCCACTGCACTGGACATAATCCCATTTGTGGCCTGCATATATTCCGAACAATATCTGATTATGCAAATTGCGGTTTTGAAACACATATAAACAGGATTACCAATAAAAAATTTATCGATATGTTTTATTGACATTAATATCATGATTGATTGACAATTTTATTATACATGTATCAGAATGGTCTAGGGATATTTGATGGGGTTGGGAAAAGAATGATTGTTTATAAAGATTTTATTTATGGTGTGTAAGCAAAGCCGCCTCTTGTGACGCTATCCGTTTGCGGGCATTTTTTGGACCACATTTTGCTAAAGTCAATCTCAATTGCCCCAGGTATGGATTAAAATTTGCAAATCCGCGCTTAGTAACTTTATTTAATTGGATGCTATGCGTGCAAACCTATATGCAAGGCTGAAAACTAGACTCGTCAAAATGGTCCAAGGATATTCAATTAAATATCTATGAAATCAAGAAAAGCAACCCGTTAATATAAAAATGTCCGTCTTCCATAATTTTTTACACAGACTGTACCACTATCACCAGCCAATTTTTCCAAAGAATTAAAAACTATAAAATTAATTGCTCAAAATAATGGGCACAATATCAAAATAGACAATGTTGAAAAAATAAGAAAATCTATATTATGAACAAGTCTCCTAGTATTTATAAAAGAATCAGTTATTTAAATAACAACAGCATTATTAAAACAAAATAATATTAAAGCAGGTTTTTATAATTAATATACCCTCAGAACTAAATTAGTCAACATCAAATAAGTTTGAAAGAAAATACTTCTCATTCAGGAATTTACAAAATCTAAAGTAGCGATTGTAATGCGTATTACATAGCCCAAACAAAACGTAATTTTAAAGTCAGATTTCAATTACAGTTAAGGGTGTGGAAATATAATAAATTTGAATCATCTAATTTAATGAAACATCAAATAGAAAACAGTCACCATTGAACGGAAGACAATTTAGAAATTTTATATTTTGACAATAAAAGCAGAAAAACATAATTTTACCAACGAATAACTGGGTCTATCGGAATCACCCTTTCTTAAGACTATGGTCAATAGTATTTTCTAATTCTTCCTCACACCAATTTGTAAGCAATAATTAATCCTGTATACTTAGGTGAAATTGTTAATTTCATGTAACACGTTCATTCTTTTGAAGATGGCCTAACAAGCCGAAATACATATCAAGTTTTAATAAAATATTTTGTGGAATATGAACAAACTAGAGACCTCAGCCCGGCTACGCCGGGCTTCTCCCCCTGCATTGACAAAACTCGTCGCTTCGCGACTCGTTTTAATATGATAAGGCATTTTGCCGCACTTGTCAATTATAAAACTCGTCGCTTCGCAACTAGATTTTTGCCTGTCACGTGGTTATCGAAGTGACGCACCTCGGACGCGCCCGTGGAACGTCCACGAAACGTCAGCAAAAATTTTTATTATTATTATAATTAGCCTGTAACAAACAGGAAGTTCTGAGCAATTTAATGCTGAAAAAACTTTTCAAATTGGTGTAACCCCGGTGAGAGTGTCGTGGCACACCGGTTAGAAACACTGATATAGCCAATAACACTCGGGAAGTTCTAATCTATACATACAATGTTCAAAGGATTATCCAAATCAGTTAATTAATTAACGTTTGTACCATTTAAACGTAACAATAATATTTTATTTCACTATAAAGAATACATGGATTCCGAATAAAATAGAGAAAAATTAATAAAATAGTTAAATATTATTGCATAGGATTCACTATTAATTATGTCACTTGGAAATTTAGAAAAACTTTTGAGTAACACTTATAGATGTAAAATTTGCAGATTCTTGTTGTAATAATATATTCGTTGTAGTAATATTTTACGTTATTAAATTTAGTATTTTGTTTAACTATTTAAAAAGGTATTTATAATTTTAAGTTTTTTTGTAAATATATTATAGTCGTTTTTAATTTATATAATCACTAAAATTTCACCTATACTTGTTATAATTCAGTAATACGAAGGAATTGCCTCCTAAATTTGAACTGCGGTAGTTGTTTCGTCGTTCGAGAGAGGCGCTGATGAATACTTTTATCATAATTTTTAATTTTTTTTGAAATACGTCTTAAAATTAGCATTTTTACTGAAAAAAAAAAAAAAAACAGCGGAAGACTTTCATGATGATAAAAAAACACTTTCATCCTATAATAAATAATCACTTAATAAAGAAATAATATATTAAAATGACATCTGGGTATTTAATACTTCAAAATTTAACACAATTAAAATTACGCGATTACTAAATATCCCATATTATTCTGTCTTATCTATCCTCCTAATACATTGTATTTTATACTTTCGTTAATATAGTTAGTAAAATAGTTAATAACATACAGTTTCCAGAATTAAAATAACAAAACCGCTTAACAGATCTATCCTCACCCCGAAAACTTATTTGAACGTATTCTACAGATAGGTTTAATATTTAAAACGTTCGAATGACCCTTAAAATATATTTTGATAACTCAAAACTGATTCTTACTTTCTTAATTCTTACTTTCTTTTCCGTTTAATAGCGTTTTTAACTGAAGGCAGTTTTATAGTCAGCAAAAATTTTCAAAATTTATGAAAATGTGTTAAAACCTTAAAAAACTGCATTATCTTTATCAACTCTATTATGTATTTTTTACACATTTCATCAGTTTTATTAATAAAATAGTTTCAAATGTAGGTTTTTCAATTCAATTTTGGTCTGAAATCGTCTCCTAAATAGTAGAAATATGAATAAACATATTTTATCGTCTGGTACAACCTGTCCGTGCTGAACAATGGTGACGATCAACGCCACGGTTTCGAGGAAAAAATGCATGATTTTTATCAATAAAAATTAGTCAGTACCCCCTGTCGAAATAAAATTAAGTCTAAGCACTAAAAAAACATCACCTGGATAAGACGGCGGTTCATTTCCCTCTATCCGCGTTACCGGAAAAATTAAGATACACCAGAAGTTGAATAGATCATACATACCAACACTTGTACAATATAATAGTAGATATGTTATTTGCTATGTATTCATTATGTTCAAGAGTTAACAGCTACATCCATCAATATTATTATTATCGAAATTAATATTTTATTTCTGTTTATTATTTTCCGTTTGAAAAATATATAAAATATGATATTTTACGATCGTCTGCAGTGTATCTACGTTAATTGAAAAACATTCTTTTATTTTATTATAAGAGTTATGTCTAAAAATAATCTTAACACAGTACGGAAGTAAGAAGTTCTCGATAAAAATAAACTCTAGGGAGCACCACTCTAAGAAATTAGATGATATTTCGTACTTTTACACTTGACTTCTCTACTTTATGAGTGGTGAAGGTGCAGATAATTAGATATTTCACCTTGTTATTTTAGTTCTGAAAATCCAGTTAATATTGCTCGATTCCTTGCTACGTCAATACGGAGTCATCACAAAGTGCAGATTCATTGCAGATGGTGGAATAGTAACAAAATAAATACGTACTAAATACACTAGTAACGAGAAAACGTATAGAAAAGAACATAGTACTTAATCTCTATCTATATATCTCTATATCAGTGGATCATTTTGTTGAGTTAGTATACTAACATGTTTCTTAATAAAATTAAGGAATTAATTCATGGGAAGTTTCGCATTTATATTTAAGTTAATGCATCTTCAGCCTGTGATATGCAGTTATCATAGACGATGACTGATGTTACCAGATTTGAGAGTTTAACACATGAAAAATTATATATAAAATACATCAAATTGGTACATACATAGCCTTCCACAACATAAGATTTCGTCTATGATAACTGCATATCACAGGCTGAAGAAGCATTTGTTTAAATAAAAATGCGAAACGTCCCTTTATTTAATTCACTTCTTTTACCTACATGACGATTTAATAATAACACTTTTACTGTCCGCTATGTACAGTCTGTATAATATGACGTCCTTGTTGATTTTTGGCGAACTATAACAGAGAAAAGGAAAAACTAAAAATAAATTATAAATTTTCCTGTAAATATTATTACGCTACTACCTAATAATTGGTCTAATCTCCATTATTATCAATTATTGCTTGGCATCTTTTCGGTACACTTTCTACCAGCTTTTTGGCATACTTTGGCAGTGATCTCCATATCTGCCGTATTTGACGAGTTAGCTGATCCAAATTTTGAGTGTTTTTTGTTCGAAGCTTATATTTCATGTAAAAACTAGATTCATCAGAGAAAACCACATCACTCCAATCTCGGTCTAAATTTTTCTTGGCCCAAGCGAGTAGTTTTTCGATATTTTTCACCGATAACAATGATTTTTTTATTGAAATTATCAGCAACAAGACATATTTTTCAGTGAGAAACTTAGCACACTGTTGACACAGTACAGTTCCAAACTTACGATAATTTTACTGGGAAACTTATCTAGGGTCAATTTGAATCTATCTCCCATACTTACATGTCTGTCTACACCATTGTTCTGCAACCTTTTTGCACCTGCGGACCGGTGAAAATAGGATAAATATTTCGCGGACCGCTAAGATAATTTGATATACGTGGCTGCACAGTTGTTTCTGGGAGACGAAGCGCTGTATTGACATCCTTTCGATTTCTCTGTTTTTTTCGCACAACAGGAAGTCGAAAAAATTTCCAATAATTTGATAGCTTTATAACTTAAAGATGAATGTTCTTTTACTTGCGATTTCCAAAATTGAGACAATGATTGCATTTTATGTCTGAACACCAGAGTGACATCAGACGACAACTCGATTAGCTTTTCTTTTTCACGAGGATCAAGTGCACATCATTTTATATCTTCCAAGAATGGATTATTAATCCAGAGGCTACCTTTACGAGGATCCTCATTTTCAGGTAAATAATTATTCAAATTTTCAACTAATGCTCTTAAATGTTGACTTATTATGTTGAATATGACTTTCTGGTTGACATCAGCAGCAATCAAAAATTCTTCCAAAAGTGGAAACATTTCTATATCTTCCTCTTGTAAGCGACTATTCCAAAGAGCTAACTTCTTTTTTATTTATTGCATATTTTTTATTGCATATTTTACAGGCAGGCAATGCCCAATTCTTACATAAATACATAAACAAATACTTAAACCTAAACATATAAATTAAAATTGTAATTACAATATAAAATAAAGGCACATAAGTACAATGGCTAATAAAACAATAAATAAAACAAAGTGGTACATATTAATATAAAATAGCTTTCCATAAATTAAAATTGTTCACAAATAAATTTTGATTTACAAAAATGTCTACTTATTACTTTTGATTCGTTTAATCATACCACTTGTGCTAGAATTTGGGAGAGAGAATACATACAAATTGCTGTAAGTGTTATTAAAGCTTGCAGACAGTCTGTTAATAACTGAATGTTTACCGTACTCTCTGGAACTATAAGAGATAGAACGTCATTTTATTTCTTTAATTAAAAATATTTGTATATGACCCCGGCAGAGAAATATTATTGGGCATTATACTTCATTGGGCAGACTGAATATGTCCACCATGTAAGCAAGTTATGCCAGCACTCAAATGCACGGCAAAATCTGAAAACACGATCTTTAGAAGTGTAAAAAATAGCCGCATGAGGCGTTGTATTGGGGCTAGTAAATATATCAAATAAATCATGGTTCGGACAAAAGTTAGCTTCGACGTCGACTAAAAAAATGTGCTATATACTTGTGAACAGAGTGTGCATCTACATGATTCGGTTGAAATTTTTCGCGGACCGGCAGGACTTTTGCTGGCACCTGTCCGCGAACCACGGGTTGAAGAACACTGGTCTACACGGTTGTAAATGAGCAAGGTCATGGAATCATGAAAAGTAACATAAATTTTCGTAAAAAAACGGGCTATATATTGCAGCCCTCCAAAGAGAAATAATTGCTATTTTGAATGAATTTTAGAATAATTTTGCCTACGATATTCTTTATAACAGTAAGAATCGCTCTATAGAGCGAAACACATAACACTCTAAGAGTGCTGATCAGGTTAGTACTGCGGATAGGGTAAAACATTTTTGATAGTTTGCAATAAATAAAACAATAAGTTCGAAGAAAAGATTTCACCAACGCTGGAATTCAAAAAATGGTAATGCGTTATAATGCGTATTTGGATTTAAAAAGTCAATGTGTAGAAAAATAATGAATACGTAACCCTCCTACAACACAGTACCCAATAACACGGTTTCGCTCTAACACGATTGAAAATTTGCGGTAACCCTCCTACAACGTGGCTTCTTACGACACGGTTGTGTAAGTACATATATGACGTAAATTATATTTAAAAAATTAGTTTTTTGTTTATAATAATTAATTTATTTTTTTAAGGCCCAATGAAGCCTAAAATTCAAAAGGGAGCTGGAAAATTGCCTGTTTTCGTACCAGAGGGTCTACATCCAGCTTTTAACAGCAAGCAAACCAAAATTACAGATTTTTGAAAACGGGCGGAAAGCGCAAATGATAAAAAAATTTCAGAGAGTGAAGATGATATTATCATTCAACCAAAAAACGTTTCATTTAGTTTTAAGATTTAACGTAGTGCAAAAGTAATTTTTTTCTTTTGTTTTTGGTTTTATTATTTTGTTATTTTTGTTTTTATAGTTTATTGAGTTGTTTAAAATTATTATGTATTTAGTTATTTATTTTGTTATTTTTACTGTTTGACACATAAATATGATACTTTTTGATTAATTTTTTTAGTGTTTTGTAAGTATGACCAAAAAACCCTTATAGCGTCATTTTGTCGTCTGTCTGTCTGCCTGTTCAGTAAAAATTGTAGCCAAACGGCTAAACCTAGAGAGTTGAAATTTGGCATGCTTATACAACTCTTTGACCGACACATAGGAAAAATACTAAAGCATCTAAAAAACATATCCCTCTAAAAATATAAACAAATATGTGCTCATCGAAAAAAAAAATATTTTTTTTTTAATTCTGAGTAGGGTATCAAATAAAAGCCCTTAGTACGTGGATTAACGATCAAAATTTTATTTTTGCAAAATAAATTATTTTGATGCGGTTTTTGCCAAAATTGTGCAAAAAAAATGTTGTCCTACACCCTGTAGCCCAGTTGGTTTAAACTAAAAATCTGAAAAAAATCCAAGTAATGTACATTTGTGTGAACCGGAATAGTACAACAGGAATTTTTGATCATATTATGTTTTCGGAAAATAACGCATTTTTTGTGTTTTTAACTGAAATATGTTAAATATTTAATTCGCTATGTAACACTGTAGATAAGTAGGCGCTCGTAGCGTTGTGCGTTTCGTCGTTTATTTGTAATTTTCAAACTAGTTCGATTTCTGTCAATTTTAATTTTTCTGGTTTTTTCTCGCATTTTTATTTTGTTTAAATTATTTTGTCAAAATTCTAGTTATATTTTGCTAAATGTTGCATAAAATTTTTAAAAGCGTAAATTTAATAACCAGTGGGAAGTATTCTCTTACATACATTTAATTCTATGTTTGAATGTATACGAAATCAGAGGACGGGGCTTATGATTTAAGCAACCATGGAAGCCATAGGCGCAATTTTCAAAATCTTACTAAACCTTGCTATTTAAAAAAAAAAAAATACTGCACATATTTAGAAACTTAAATAATGGTATTAGGCAATCGAATTAAAATTCATAAAAAAATATTTTGACATAAAATTTGTTTTGGCATCCCAAATAATCATCATTCAGTTACTAAATACCTGCGAAACCCTGAAATGTGTGAAAATTCACACTTCACATCAATTTTTTTTATATGTATTCTGTTTAGAATTTTTTCGGAACCTAACCCCTCTCTTTGTACTGGCTCTGGGTCTCACGATTTCGGATAACACGGCATTTCTAAGGAACCTATCTACCGTGTTGTAGGAAGTTGTACTTTAAAATATTTGTATTTCAGAATTTTTTCTACTTTTTTGAATTGTAAAAAATTCTTCAAACTTAGTTTCGAAACAGATGTCATATAATAAATTAACACCCTGTCTAATAAGACATAAATAATGATTTTTCTGTTTTCTGCTTTTTCATTCAGACTTGTGTTAACTGTTTCTTATCGAAACTTTTACTTTTATTACAATACTTTTCCTAGGTCGCAGATAAACTTCCAGTAATTTGAAACATGGTAAAGAAACTGGTATTAATTTAGAACATAAACTAAATTTTATGTAATATCCTCTAAAAGCAGTATTAATAAAACCTACAATAACTCTCTTCCGTGTTTATTTCGACATAAAAACATCCCTCTAGTGATCAGATACACCCAGCTTTCTAAATATAACTTAGAGGCTAAAGCGCAATGTTATATTGTATGTCGTGGGAGTGAATAGCCGTGGAAGGCTCTTGTCTAATTCAAACTGCAGATAATTGAACACAAGATTTGTAAACACGGTCAGCAGGTATCTATTCGGTGACTGATTCTGATAAATAGTGTCTCTTCATTTAAATGCCACTAAATTAATTAAGCTATTATAGTATATAGATTAAATTACTGTTAATTTCTATTGTCCGCGTATTGGAATTCTGGTATAGTTGTGTAGCTTGTGCATACATTGTCAGCTAATAAGGCTAGTTAATATTGTTTAATTATGCTATATCATGATTTAGAATTTGTGTTCAAATACCGCTGCTTGTCTACATTGTTAAAATAATCAGTTGAACTAATGCGACCCATAAAAAACAATTAATGTGAAGTGTGAATTTCCACACATTTCAGGGTTTCGTAGGTATTTAATTGTAAGAAGCCAACAGAATACTAGATGTCTAGGACAGTATTTGTTCTATAATCACATTAAAATCAACTGTTTGTTGATAAACACTTTTCACCGTTATTTCAAAAAAATCTCAGCGTTTTTTTTTTGCATTTGCTTCGTATTCGTCTACATTAGATTATAAAAAAATATATTGATAAAAGGCTTAATTTTCTTAACGTATTTCTCACTATTAACAATGTATTATTTTGATTTATTATCATTTTATTATTACAAATAATTTATTCTTCTTTGATACTTTAAAAACAAATTTCTAATGTAATTCAAAAGATAGGTTAATTCACAGCGTATAGTAGTATAACAAACTAACTGAACACTCCTGAACTCCTAACTGAAACTGAAGTGTTGAGTGTAGTGTGGTGTGGTGTGTCACTCGGTTCACAACTATTTAAAAAAAATATATATTTTTTTTTTATATTTTTAATTTCATAAAAATACACTCACTATCTTATCTGTAACTACAAAAAATCCATAACATTATTAGCCATTAATTAAAAAAATAATTAATTTTGTCCAAAACACAAAAACTGCCATATTTTTCAAAAACACAATCTGATAAAAAATTCCTCTCGTACGTTTCCAGCTTAGATCAATGTACATTACCTATATTTTTAGGGTTTTGTAGGTATGAACAAAAAACCCTTATACCGTCATTTTGTCGTCTATCTGTCTGTCTGTCTGTCTGTCTGTCTGTCTGTCTGTCTGTCTGTCTGTCTGTCTGTCTGTCTGTCTGTCTGTTCGGTAAAAATTGTAGCCAATCGGCTAAACCTAGAGAGTGGAAATTTGGCATGCTTGTACAACTTTTTGACCCGCACATAGGAAAAATACTAAAACATCTAAAAAACATATCCCTCTAAAAATATAAACAAATATGTGCACATCGAAAAAAAAAAATATTTTTTTAAAATTCTGAGTAGGGTATCAAATAAAAGCCCTTAGTACGTGGATTAACGATCAAAATTTTATTTTTGCAAAATAAATTGTTTTGAAGCGATTTTTGCCAAAATTGTGCAAAAAAATTTTTGTCCCACACCCTGTAGCCCAGATGGTTTAAACTAAAAATGTGAAAAAATTCTAAGTAATGTATATTGGTGTGAACCGGAATAGTACAACAGGAATTTTTGATCAGATTATGTTTTCGGAAAATAATGCATTTTTTGGGTTTTTAACCAAAATATGTTAAATATTTAATTCGCTATGGAACCAAGTTCAGACGTCAGCGCTGATAGCGATGTGTGTTTAGTCATTGGTTTTCTAATTTGTTAAACACAGTTAACTTGCAAACTAGAGTTCGAATCCTGTCAATTTTAATTTTTTTGTTTTTTTTTGCAGTTTTGCTTTTGTTTAAATTATTTTGTAAAAATTCTAGCTATATTTTGGTAAATGTTGCATTTAATTTTTAAAAACAAAAATTTAATAACCAGTGGGAAGTGTTGAAATTATAATTTAATTCTGTTTGATGTATACGAAATCAGAGGGCGGGGCTAATGATTTAAGCAACCAATAGAAGCCATAGGCGCAATTTTCAAAATCTTAATGAACCTTGCTATGTAAAAAAAATACTGCACATATTTAGAAATTTAAATAATGGTATTAGGCATTCGAATTAAAATTCATAAAAAAATATTTTGACATAAAATTTGTTTTGGCATGCCAAATAATCATCATTCAGTTATTAAATACCTGCAAAACCCTGCAATGTGTGAAAATTCATACTTCACATAAATTTTTTTCAGATATTTTGTTTAACCCTTTTTCGTAAAAGGGTGCGAGACAAGAACTTTTGCATATTTTTGGCTAAAATTGTGTTAAAAGAAACGAATTTCAAACTATTACCGTTCCTTAATCTACGCTTTAAGTGTTTTTGATACCACAAAAAAATTTTAAGAAAATATTCAACACACAAAAAAAATCACATTTTTCGAAAAACTTATCTGATCAAAAATTTCTGTTGAACTATTCCGGTTTCCATCAATTTTCATTACGGAGATTTTTTTCAGATTTTTAGATCAATCACTCTGGGAGATAGGGTGGAGGACAAAAGTTTTTTGACATATTTTTGGCGAAAACCAAATGATAAAATTAATTTTTCAAAAATAAAATTTTGCTTGTTCATCCACGCATTAATAGGTTTCATTTGATATGCCACCCAAATTTTTAAAAAATATATATATTTTTTTTATTAAATACATATTGTTTATATTTATCTTGGGATGTGTGTGTTTATTTTTTTTTGAATTCTCAATATTTTTCCTATATGTATGCTAAAGAGTTGTATGAGCATACCAAATTTCAACATCCTATGCTAACCCGTCTGACTATAATTTTTACCGTAAAGACAGACACACTGACAGACAGCCAGACAGACAGACAGATAGACACATGAGTGACGTTATAGGGTTTTTTTGGGTGGCCATACCTACAAAACCCTAAAAATTCAACAACACATTTATATTAACACATATTTTTAATTTACTTGTATACTGTAGATATACTTTGTATATTTTAGAAAACATTAGATTTAAAAAAATAATAATAATAAAAAACTTTTCAACTGGCAAAGTCTTAATAATTAGAGCTAATTCCGATTACATAGATAATTCTGACAACATGCCAAAAGCAGTGTGGGCAGTAATTAATAAATCTAGACCTATCAGCGAAAAAACAGAATGTAATAAAGATCCTAATTTAATTAATAATTTTTTGTTAATATTCCTAAAAATATTTTACAAAATCGACCACAGGATAACAAAGACTGTGTTAATATAATTTTGCCTCTAATAAATAAGGACAACATACTCGTCTTTACATTTAAAGAAATTACGTACAATCAAGTGAGGGATGCCATTACTTCACTGAATAACAGTAAAAGTAAAGACGCGTATCAATTATACGTTTCTCTTATGAAAAAGACAAAAAATCTGATTATTGACCCATTAAGTAAGATTTTTAATAGATGTATAAGAGAAAATACATTCCCAACTGCCTTAAAAATATCAAAAGTTATACCGGTCTATAACAAAGATGACATGAATAATTTCCGGCAGATATCTCTAACACCTATTTTTTCAAAAAAATTTGAAAAAATATTATTGCAGCAGTTGATTGAATATTTTGAGAATAACCGTTTACTAAACGACAGTCACTTTGGCTTTAGAGCTGGCAGATCTACCAGTAATGCTATTCTAGACTTGATCGAATACGTAACATTTGCTCTAGAAAATAAATCTCATAGCATGGCTACTTTTTTAGATCTAACTAAAGCCTTTGACTGCGTTCCACATGACCTCTTAATTATAAAATTATCCTGTTACAATATTGGCTGATAGTATTAACTTATTAAAGTCCTATCTATCAAATAGGAAACAATATGTATGGGCTAATGGTAAAAACATGATACTACAATTTTGAATAATGATTCTAATTATGAACAGCTTATAGATCAAAGCCAGTTAAGCCTGGAACGTAGAAAAGAGTGGTTCAGAGCTAATATGTTAGTATTAATGTAGCTAAAACATAACATCTGTTTTTTTTTCCTGAGGGCTCCCGACCCTATTAACAACGACTCAGTAAAGTTTTTGGGTGTTGTCATAGGTGCTAATCTCAATTGGGAGAAACAAATAGAAGTAACATACGCAAAGCTTTTAAAAAGGAATTTAAAATAAAAGGTTACTCAAAATGTTCTATTAACAGCATACTATGCATTATTTCAGTCTCATGTCGCCTATGTCTTATTAGCCTGGGGGCATTCCTCTCATGCCGAAAGAATTTTTGGTTTGCAGCGACGTGTTGTTAGAATTGTTAGCGGTTTAGCATACAGAGATGATTGTAGAAGTTCCTTTGTCAATTTAGGTATTCTGACGTTTCCCTGCTTGTACATTTATTGCTGCTTGACACATGTCCACTTAAATTATAAAGACAAAAAACTTCAAAAAGATGTTCACAGCTACAATACCCGTGGCAAAGATCTAATCAGGCCTGATTATACAAGACTGACCTCAACTAGATACTCGTTGAACTATTATGCCACTAAATTTTATAATGTTCTCCCTTGGGAAATAAAAAAATTACCATTGAAATCTAGTGTTGTAATGTATCTAGGTATTTGTATCTAGATACAGTAACTAGATACTGTGCAAGATCTAGTTACTGTATCTAGGTACATTTTAAAATATGTATCTGTATCTGTATCTAGATATTTAAATCAGTATCTAAGTATCTGTATTTCAGGTACTTTTTTCAGATACTTTCCTATTTTGTCTTTTTCAAGGTCTTTTTACAAAATATGTCCTTACGATTTTTTAAGTTGGTAATTATCCTATCGACTCAGGAGTACCTTATATACTCACTCTTATGGCTGGTTGCTGAAGAACGTATTAAAAGTTTTAACTCGAGTTATGCCTGACTCAAGCCAAAGCAACATACAAAAACAAATGGTTTTAACTTGAGTTATGGATAACTCAAGTTAAAACATTTAACTCGCTCTTTAGCAACCGGACAACTGGCGTAAACTAACCATCTTAGAAGAAAAATAAAACATCATCGAACTTTTTGTTGAGAATCTGTTTTTATTTGTCGGTTCTACACATGATGCTTCTGTGAACAATATAACATGTTATTTTCCACAACTCTGAGTTTATTAATTAAAGTTTTTCAATAATATTTTTAGCAGAAAATGGAAAGATGTTTTTAAAAATTAACTTTGTGTTTGTCAACTTAATATCTTTATGTTTGACCGAGTTTTGACATACAACTACTCCACGTGTTTCACGGCTCACTGAATTTTGGCAGACCATACGTCAATATAATAAGCCACGTGTACAAATACTAGCTTATTTTTCCAATTTTATAAAAAAAAAAAAACTTTTCATACCAGGTAAAGGATATTTTTCCTAATCCTGTAAACCATTTAAGTGTGAAAAACACAAGTCATTTTTCTTAGAAATTTTAATAGGTATTACAATTTCTATCTAGCACAGGCTGATTGGACAGACATGTCTGCTTGGTTGGGACAGTCCCTGTATCAGAAATCGTTTCTCCGGCAAACAATTTGCCCTGGAAAAATCCTCAATTTTTAAAGTTAACATTAATTTCAAAGAAATCTAAAATTATTTTATATATATATTTTTATACACAAGGTTACCATCAATATTAATAAGATTACCTTTTTTTCAGCCATTAATATACAAATGACAAATAGAGTGATAAATCAGAATTTTTATTACTTAAGATATGTTTATTGTATTGTAGTGAGAGAGTAGTAACAAAAATAAGATGTGACAAAATATAAAAATCGAATGTCCTCGAAAATTTTCTGTATCATCTGGTCAACCTAGTTTAGCACTACTCTATATTTTTTAAGTCTTAAGTAGAAAACTATAATGATACCATAAGAGCAACTATGAACGTTGAAAACTCCATCATAGAATCGATAGAAAACAAACGACTCTTATGGTATGGGCACCTCCAGCGTATGCTGTAGAAAAAAAAGTAGAAAACTTAAAATTATTCTGTTTAAATTTCTAATAAGGCCCATCGTCCTGTACAGTTCAGGAACACGGTGCCTGACGAAAGAAGCTATAAAATTACCCGGCACATTCGATGTAAAGAGGATGATGTTTGTCGAATAAGATACATTCATGGACTATACAAGATATATCATGAACAGGATATAGTCAAAATGTTTAGACTTGGAGACTAATGGATAGATCAAGTACACAGAAGGGATAACTGAAGAAGAACTAAGCAATTCATCTTATGAACACCCCCTTAGCAAAAAAAAAAACATGAAGAAACCAATAAAGCACACCAAGACCCACGATGGTTTGTGTACCCAGATGTACCATGAAGAAGAATCAGAAGAAGGCTACTTTAGAACAAACACTTACAGGCAATGGTTAAGACTTAATAACTTCATGAAGGTCCTATTTTTACAATATATGTCTTCATTTACTTAAAAGTTATATTGTTTCGATGGTTTTAGGTTGAAATATTATTTTTTATTACTAACTAATAAACGCTGTAACTATTTTTACAGCGTTTTTTTGACGCTCTATATTTTTCTGTGGCCTCTTTGGCTGATTGTTCCAGTCTCTCGAGCCAGTTTCCTCTTTTTCGTCACTCTGTTGTCATCCACTGTTTTTAACCTGTTTTGAAATTCGTTGGACATGACCATATTAGATACTTTTGTTTTCTTAGATTTTTTTTTGTCAGTTACTACGTTAATTATTTCCGGATCTATTTATTGCGTACTGTATCCATACTCCGGCTTATCATCTCCAAAAATTCATCATTTTGTCCCATTAGTGCATCATGCTGATGGAATTAAATAGTAAGTGCATCTTAAATTTTTTTTTACTTCTGGACTAATGAATTCTGTTTAGGACTCCAGTCGCATTTCCTTTGATTTATTCCGTCTTCTGTCACTTTCTCGCATCTTTTTTAAATAGTTTTGATCTACGAATTAACAGTTTTACTAACTTTTAAATATTGGTTACAAATAAATATGATGGTGCTACGCGCAAACTTAATTTGGTTCTGGAAATTCTAATGACCAGTTAATCACCTAGTTTAAAATAATGCTTGAAATACTTAATTTGCAGTTTTACTAGAAACAATGGACCGGTTGCCAGAAAACTTCGTGCCGATTTTCGGTAGGTGGTATTGGAGCGTGTTTGAGTACATCAGAATTATTAAAAACAAATTATTTGTGTACATATTCTGAAGAGTGACATTCAACCATTTTTAGAAAAAAGCCTGTTGAAGAAGGAAGAAAACAAAGTGCATTTTAGACATTCGATGCTTTTTATTACCGGAAATGCAAAAATGACTCACAAGCCGTAAATAAGATACGTACTGTTCACGGAGAAGGTGCTTTAGCTGAACGAACTGAGCGCAAGTGGTTCGCTAAGAGCTGTCGATTGCAGCCTTAAAGACGAGAACATGTGAATTAACAGAAATATTAAAAACTACCATCCACGAGAATTTTGTGAAGCTTGGTTACATAAGTTTATAATAATAACTTTAATAATAACTTTATTTACATTTTTTACATTGACCTATGTTATAAATGTAAATAAGAAAATTTATTTCCAAAACCTATTATAATTTCTTAGACCTAATTTTATACTTATTGACAATTTTATTTATATCTACTGTATTGTATATATTATATAGCATTACCCATGTATATACCTTAGCAACAAAAAGATAGTTAGTTGTTTTATGATAATAAAGAACTCAACACATGGTGTCAGAAGAAAATTTTTAAAGTTAAATTAAAATTAAAAAGAAAACTTTAAAATAAAATAAAAATGCCTGGTGATTTACAAAATGGATCAAATAATTATCTACAAGCTTTTTCAGCGAAACCGCCAGAAAGTATTAACATAAAAAATGCAACAGATAAGTCAAGAATTTGGCGCGATTGGTTACAACAATACGAATGGTTCGAGATTGCAGCTGGAATAAAGGAGTTAACGATGGAAAGACAAGTAGGAATACTGATGAACTGTTTAGGACAAGATGTGATCGGTACATACAATGGGTTCTTATTAACAGCTACAGAACGAAAAGATCCAGAAATCCTAAAGAAAAAATTTGGTGAAGCTTACAATCCTACCGCTAACCCAACTTACAGTACATATGCTTTTTTCAGAACTTTTCAAGAAGAACATGAATGTTTCGAAAACTTTTTAATAAAGGCAAGAACAGCAATTGTTGACTGTAATTTTAATTCGACCAACGAAGGAATGACGATAGAAGAACGACTTCTTAAAGATAAAATTGTTTTGGGAATAAGAAGTGAGAAAGTACGCGAAAAATTATTGTCAGATCCAAAATTGACGTTGCAAAAGGCAATATCTATCTGCAGGGCCAGCGAACAAACCACGGAAACGCTATTACAAATTAAAACGAACAAAAAACAATCATGTGACGCTGTCAAAAATGACAATTTTCGAAATGTTTTTAAATGTAAACGCTGCGCTACTACGCATGGTAAAAGAAGCTGTCCTGCATATAAGAAATATTGTACTCTCTGTGGAAAAAGTGGGCATTTGACAGAATGTTGTTTTAAGAAAAATAAAAATGAAGCTGTAAAAGGTAAAAATGTAAACAAATATATAGAAAATAAAGCAGGCACTGTAAGTTTGTCAAATACTGACATTGACACTACAGGAGCTGAACTGTCAAATTTTGATTTACATTTAAACGTCATCGACTTAAATAGTTCAGATGACTGGAATGAAGATATCAAGGTAGGATCTACTATTATTAACTTTAAGCTAGATACAGGAGCTCAATGTAATATTGTCTCAAAAGTATTAGCAGATACAATTAAAGGTCATATAAATAATTCACACACTAAAAATATTATTTCATTTAATAATGAAAAAACAAAGGTGTTAGGTGAATTTGAAGAAATTTGTGAAGTAAACAATCAAAAAGCTTTACTTAATTTTATTGTTGTAGATCTAGATGTCAAACCAATTCTTGGAAAAAATTCATGTGTCAAATTAAATTTAGTAAAACGTGTTGACACTATAATTGATAATGATGATCTTTTCAGAGGTCTAGGATGTTTTAAAAACTTTGAATATACATTAGAATTTAAAACAAATCCAAACTTTATAATTCATCCTCCAAGAACTATACCATACAAGCTTCGCGAAACTGTCAAGCAAGAGCTTAACGACATGGTAAAAATGGGTATTATTAAAAAGCAAAATGAACCAACACCAGTCGTAAGTAATTTGATAATAGTTCGCAAAAATAATAAAATAAGGTTATGCATTGACCCATCTGACGTTAATAAAAATATTTTAAGACGTCATTACCCTTTAAGAACTATTGAAGAAATATCCTCTAGAATACAAAATTCAAAATGGTTTACTATATTAGATTGTAAAAAAGGATTCTGGCAGGTAAAAATAGCGGAACAATCTCAAAAATATTTAACGTTTTCAACTCCTTGGGGAAGATATTCTTATATGCGTTTACCATTTGGTTTGGCATCCGCTCCAGAACTTTTTCAAAATTTAATGTCTACATTACTAGATGATATTAAAAATGTAGAAGTATCAATGGATGATATTTTAATACATTCAAAAACCGAAGAAGGTTTAGAGGAGAAAACAAAGGAAGTATTCAATAGAATAAGATTAAATGGGCTGAAACTTAACAAGGAAAAATGTAAATTTAAATTAAAAACTGTAAAATTTCTAGGCCACATAGTTACTTCGAATGGATTGTTACCTGATGAAGAAAAAATTGAAGCAATTCGACGACTCAAAATACCAGAAAATAAGAAACAGTTACAAAGATTACTTGGAATGGTAACGTATTTATCTAAATTTATTAAAAATTTATATGATTTGACAGGTCCTTTACGACAACTATTGCTGAAAGATACTTCATGGTACTGGGACCAAGAGCAACAATTGGCATTTGAAAAAATTAAAGAAGCCTTGTCGACACTTCCCGTACTGAAATATTATGACGTGAATAAAGAAAACACCCTGTCAGTTGATTGCAGCTCATATTCAATGGGAGCAGTATTAATGCAAGATGGACATCCCATAGCTTACGCGTCGAAGGCATTAACATCTGCACAGAAAAATTATCCCCAAATAGAGAAAGAAGCATTTGCAATCAGGTTTGGATGTCAAAAATTTCACTCATATATTTTTGGTAAACCAGTAATTATTGAATCAGATCATAAACCTTTAGAGTCAATATTTAAAAAATCCCTTGACAAAGCACCCGCACGACTAAAAAGAATTATTTTAGATGTACAACCATACGCACCTAAAATAATTTACGTGAAAGGTAAAGACATACCAATTCCAGATATTTTAAGTAGAGACGTGGAAAATATGCCAACCTATGATGAAAAAAATGAACTAGAAGTTAATATAGTTCTAAATGTTGGTAATAAATCTGTAAAAAAATTTATAGAGGAAACGTCAAAATCCAGAACCTTAATTAAATTAAAGGAAATCATTAATAATGGCTGGCCTAGCAAAATAAATTTAGTAGATCCTGATATTAAAAAATATTGGAATTTCAGAGATGAATTGTCTGTATATGACAATATCATATTTAAAGGAGAACAAATTTTAGTTCCCTCATCTCTTAAATTTGAAATGCTTCAAAAAATTCATGAAGGTCACTTTGGAATACAGTCGAGCATAAAAAGAGCCAAACAATTATTATTTTGGTTGAACATGGGAAAAGATATTCAAAAATTTGTTGATGAATGTTCTATTTGCCAAAAATTTGCTCGAAACAATATTAAAGAACCAATGATTTTAACAAAAATTCCAGAATATCCTTTTGAAATTGTTGCTTCGGATTTATTTTATTTCAACAATTACCATTACATTGTAATAATAGACAGTTATTCCGGATGGCTAGATTTAAAAAAATTAAAAACAATTGAATCTTCGGAAATAATAAAAAATCTTAAAATATGGTTTTCAATATTTGGAATTCCAGCTGAACTGCACACAGATAATGGACGCCAGTATTGTTCACAATTATTTAAAGAATTTTCGCAACAATGGAACTTCGAACACATTACGTCAAGTCCATATTATCCACAAAGCAATGGGTTAAGCGAAAGAGCAGTTCAAACTGCAAAAAATGTTTTAAGAAAATGCTACGAAGATCAAACTTCAATCGAGTTAGCCTTGTTGAATTATAGGAACATAACAAGAACTAATGAACTTTATTCTCCAAATCAAAGACTTTTAAGTAGAATAACAAGATCAGTTATACCCATCAAGGAAGATAGATTAAAGCCAAAAATAGTCAAGAATGTTTCAAAGAACCTGAAAAACGAAAGAGAAAAGCAAAAGAGATACTACGATCGAACATCTCATAAAAGAAATCTGTTGAACTTAGACGATTCAGTAATTGTTCAAGATCCCTTGACAAACAAATGGCAGTCAGGTAAAATTATACATAATAGTAATACACCTCGTTCAGTTTTTGTAGAATTGAAGGATGGAAGTATACAGAGAAGAAATCAGAAACATATTAGAAAATCTCCAGCAACGGTGCAGCCAGAATTGGAAATAGCTTCAGAAGAAGTTACGGCTCCGGTAGAATCACCTCCAGAAACGGTTTCAAGTCCTTCCACCAGCCAGCAACGCCTTCCACAACAATATGTCACCAGATATGGCCGAACAATCAAGCCCGTATCTAAATTTCAATTATAAAAAAAATAAGGGAGATGTATTGTATATATTATATAGCATTACCCATGTATATACCTTAGCAACAAAAAGATAGTTAGTTGTTTTATGATAATAAAGAACTCAACACATCTACTATTTTTATTATTCTGTCCAGCATCACTAAGCTGAAGCTTGTCGCAATGTCTGGACAGAATAATGAACAAATTAACAGACTAAATGATAATAATTACATGTTATTATGTAGTAATATACATATATTGAATAAATAATGCAATGGTTTCACTAGGGCATGTGCACAGGCTTTGATTATATATTAGGAATAAGGTCTTCCCCTATAGAGGATCTTGGTTTTAGTGTGTTGATAGTACGACGAAAACTGGTTTGGGTTTGTGGAGATGTTGGACTCACATTCTTTTAGGTAATCTATGTGTCTTATTTTGATGTTGACAGCGACCTGGTTTTTGGCACGCAATCATCAAGTATTGTATAAATTATGCAATAAATGTTGTCAACTCCTGCATCAGCATTTTCGGTATAATTAGTTCCGCATTCCAGTCAGTTGTAATAAGTGCCCTATATAATTTTTCAAAGTCAGCAATTTTGAAGTTGTATTTGTTACGTGTTAGTTTTTCTTGTGAAATACTATACTTAATTTTGAAATGTAGGGCCGGATGAGACTTATCTTCACATATTAATGGGTCCAATGAGTGATGTGTCCGGGTTTCCAAATTCAATCCAATTAAAAATCAATTTTTTTCATTTCTGTTTCCAACTTCTTTTTATAAACTGAACACTCGGAGCTCCAGACGGGGTGGTTGACATCAAGTCTCATCTTTAATTTGTTAACTACATATACGCAGTTACTGCACTTTATTTCTGCATCTTCACAACGACAGTTGGACAATTCATGATTGCCAGTACACTTCGGGCATGATGTATCGCTTCTGCAAACCTGGGCTTTGTGTCCATACTTGTTACATTTAAAACATCTTTCAATATTTATTGCGCCATATACTCTGCATCTACCCAGCCGATATTCACTCTTCCTTCTTCGGTCAGCCTGAAGTAAGATTCACCATCGACTTCCAAGTACGCCATAAATTTATGATCGTTTCGGTTGTATTTAACGATATGAACAACCTTTACCGTAGCTTTATTGTTCAAACAATCATTTTGAGCTAATATTTTGTATTCTATGTCTTCAGGTTCTAGTTTCTCAGATAGGCCGTATATTTTAACCCTTGGAGCTTTCTTCTTTGGCACGGTTGCTACATAGTCTGTGCCTAACTTTTCGGTAACAGATTCTCTCACCGTTACGATGTATGGGTTACGCATAATTTAACAGAAAAATGGAACATTCATAATTTAAAAAATATATATCAACACATTAAAAGTGTTGCTATTGAATTTTCCTGAATAATCGGAAAGAACTTTCTGGGCAATCAATACAAATTTTTCATATTTCTTCAGATCCCAAAAATTCCTAATTCCTAACATAGTGCACTCGAAATGATTTTAACATGAACCAAGAATATAATTAAAATTTTGTAACACAACAAAAAAATAAGTTTCATGGGAGGATTGCCGTTTGTATATTAAAGTCTAAGTTTTAGAAATATACATATCCAAACGTGTCTGATCCAGAGTAAATTTTTTGAATTAGAAACAAACTACTTTTAATTTCTAAAACTACCTCGAATTGTCATCAACTCAACAACCTTGTATTGAATAGTAAATTTGAAGTCTGTAATTCTGGAAAATAACTGAGTTTGCAGTACTTGACAATGAATGTGTGCGCACATAGCCCTTGCCACTGGGGATGATTTTCTTACCCCATTCCTATTATGTTACACAACAAGTCGTGAATGACGTCAGTAGATTCCGTAGAAAAACTACTTGAACACTTGAACGAGCTAATATTGTTCAGTTTTAATAGTCTACTCTTACAATTTGAAATCATAATACGTTTAAATATTTTTAATCGAAGTGAATATGTGAAGTTTTTAATTACTGTATTTAAAATAAGTTTACATTATAATTATTAAGACAGTTATATATGTAAGTGAAATATTGTCAATCTAAGATAAAACAGCTGGTATAGTCTGATTTTTATAGCAGACGGCGCAAATCACATTTTTCTTTTCCTTTTTGTTTGTTGGTTTTAGCAGCTTTGGATATTAGCCAGGTAATAAAGAAACAGGTTAAGGGTTTTTAAAATTTCGATTATAATTTGATATATTCTGATTTTCATAAATATTTAGCGAGTTAGTAGGAAGAAGCGTCTGAATATTGGTAGGTAAGGATAATTTTGGATAACTAAATTTTCTATGAATATGTTACGATTACAAAAAAGAATTGGGAATTCAAATAATAAGAGGTGCGAGTCGCTGACAGACAAATTATCACACGGACAAAAAGGAAAACTTACCATATTAATGCTACGTGGATGATATGGTTGAGAAGGCGTGATTAAATATATTCATATTCATATTTATATTCATTTATTGAACAAGTACATTAATAATGAGCTTGCATAGCCAATTTTACAAAATTATATAATTATAAAATTGATGTAAGCCGGCTAAAAGTGCTTATAAAAGATCTGCTTGTGAAGAAAACCAAAGCTTTCTAAGAAGGATTTTGACTATAGTATGATCCCTTGAACTACAGAAAATGTATGTACAGTTCGATTATCTAAAGTAGTCCAGTCAAGGTCATTTTAGAATTATGTAATAATTAGAATTATGTAAGTACGTTTGTCGTAGTTATACCAGATAAACAACAAATTATGACATGCTTCCTTTGTATTTCTCTTACTATTATTCCAATGTGAGTGAGAGAGAAACACATCAGTACGTTAATTATTATTTCAGTCAAATGACCTTGACTGGACTTCTCTGGATAATCGAACTTTATTCTTGTTGCCGTTGAATGTGAGATTGACATAATCTCATTACTATTTGGAGATATTTAACAGGGAGTCTTTTACAGCTGCTTCTTTGGCCACAAGATCGACTTCATTGTTGAACTCAAAATCTGAGTGGCCTTTAATCCAGCATATTTTTATAATTTTACCGCTGATCATTGAAAATTAAAATATCTCATTTAATTATCTACTTAACAACAAAAACGGATACGAAAAATAAAATAAAATAGAAATATTTTTTGGTTATGTATTTTATCAGTTAGTTAAATATTTTGTGAGATACACGGAGAAAAGCCTTAAAACTAAAATCAAAACCTAAAACCTAAATCCTAAAACCTAAAACTAAAATCAAAACCCAAATCTAAAACCCAAATTTTTCTTATTTTTTACTTCAATACAAAAGAGCAAAAGTGTATGAAGAAACGAATCTTCTCTGTGCAATTCAGTTTTAATAAAATGGTTGTCATATATACGTTTAGTTATATTTATATTTAGATGTTGGTCATATGTGACATATTGTCATTATTGGTTTCCTGTTGACAGACCAGTTGATAAATTACTATCAAGAAGACTAGACGTGTCTTATTTCAGAACAGAACCTATAACATGAGGCAGTTGGTAGGATAACAATGGAAATTCGTAGACATGAAACGATACCATCGATAATAGTACGATATCCACGGTAATATTTGTATAATTATGTGAATTAGCGATCCTAGCAGTGATTCAAGGTTTTTAATATTAAGAAATATTGTAATAGATTTGACTTTAATCGAAAACTCTAAGCCTAAAATTAAGTACTACAGATAGCAGTACCAAATAAAACGCGTCCCGCACGAATTTAAATAATCAGGCATCAAATTCAAATCGGTAAATTATTATTTTGGTAATTTACTGCAACTCACAACTCTATATAATACTAAAATTAGAATTGTGTAATAGTAACCAATATTTTAATTGAATGAGTCGCTATCTTCACGAAAAAAGACTGAAAAAAAAAAATTTTTTTTTTTCAGTTAATCCTCAAGCTTGTCCAAACATATTTGACTTTGTTATTTGCCTTGTTAATAGATATTTTTTATAGTTGTAATTTTTATCTAGTTATTTTTTTTTTTTTACTTGTACATTAATCGATACCACGAAATATTGATACTTTATTTATATATATATATATATATATATATATATATATATTACGATAGTTGGGAAAAGAAGATATTGTGTCGATAGTAACCACAATTATTTTATTAAGGCCTATATTTCGTTAGCCATTCGCTAACTTTATTCAAGGTCCACAAACAAACATTAAATGCAGTTATGTATACATAACTAATACATAACCTTAGTTTATGTGTTACTTACTGAAATACTTAAGTGAGACACATGGATGTAGAATAACTAATCGTTATGTAAAACGGAACCAAACGCAATTAAAGAAACTTCATAGATGAAAACTTTAGAAATTAAACATGTTTAATAACTTGTGATATTTAATGAATCTAAGTGACATTTAAGCAGTCGCCATTTTGTTAGTTTACTAGGTGGTGGAAGTATGAAGTCAAATTAAAGTGTATAGGATAAGCATTTGACTATTAAACGGAAATTAGTAATGGCGCAGGCGCAGAAGGTTACAATTGTAAATTTAAAAAGAAAAGAGAAACGAAAAACGAGAAACTCGTAATACAAATAATTAAGAACATTTAGTAAGAAAGGTTATATAGACATGGTAATTATGTGTAATATCTTCATGACCATCTCTAAATTCCATTAGTGACATGAGAATCTTTTATATTTTTAAAAGTAAGTAAAAAAGAATAGATAGAATGCAAATCCTCAGTGTCAGTTTTAGAATTTAGTGTATGCTCATAATGATTAATGTGGCACATTTCTTTAAAGAATCTACTAGAATCTTGGGAAAACCGGTCCAGAATCTTAGGATTATCGAAATCTACCACATTTTTGATACTATTAATATGAGCCCCCAAAGTGAATTTCTTGGGATTAACATTTGAACATAGATTATATATATATATTCATGTCATGAACAAAAGTTCTTGAAATGAATTAATAAGCAAATCTTTTTTGTATAATTTTTTTTTAATACACTCAGTCTTTGGGAGGCAATCAGCAATCACCTATGAAAGATTCGCCGTAATCCTGAACGAAGTCCGGGAGTCTCAGCTAGTTATTAAATATTATTTATTATTAGTCCATAAACATCCTAGAAGTGTATGGCCTAATTAGTATGTTGTAGTAAATATGATTAGTTTAAAGCCTGTCCAAGTTCTACACTTAAACCGCAAAATTACAACCCAATATAAGTTCAGTAGTTTTAATCTTGTTTCCTAGGCTTAATAAAACAAATAGGATTAATTAAAAAGTTTTGTTTTTTAATTTAGTAGCGTGAAAATGAACAAGAAATTACTTAATAATTACAGTAAAAAAAAAAATGCAAAAGTGTCAACTTCTTCATTACAAATTTGGTTTATTAACTTCGCCTCGTGGTGTAAAAAATTCAAATTACTTGTTGAAACTTTTTAAACTTCAAAGAAAGTTTACATTACATTAACGTTAGGTTGGAAATTGAGTCTTGTTTTACAAATTTAGAGAAAATTATTCAATTTGTGCACAGATTTTTACTGTTTATTTTATACGTATACGTTTATTTTTCAAATATTAATAAGTTTCCAACGTCTAAGAGTCGCTTCTACAATCAATGGATGGATCTCAGATAACGCAATTTCCGGTATAAAAGTCGAAAAACAATTTTCCAATGGTCGGATAAAGCTCAGATAGGATAAACATCAGAATAAACACTGGAATATCTTATCCGGCCAACGGCACTTCATATTAGTATAAGTTATCCCTCAATCTTATTTGTGAATAAGTATTTGTGAAAAATTTTATTTGATGTATAATATACGATATGTCAATTTTTTTTTGCAGTTTGCTGTTCATTGTATATACATCCCTTTAAAAACAAATACTTGAATACCTAAGTTCCCTTGATATTCCTATCCCTCAAATCCCAAAAAAATACAACTCCAATATAGGGGAGATGTGGGGACGGTGGCACAATTGGTACAGTGGAACATTTGAAATATCTTTGAAATATAGAATATTTTCATGTCTGTTTGGGTATATATAGGCCCCTCTGGTACTGAGAAATTATACTATCCACATTTTGAGTCTATAAATTTAAGTCCCGCCATTTATGATGAAAATGTTGATTTGAGGTTGACAAACTAAAATTTATCGTAACAAGAAAATTTTTATTTCAACGAGACAAAACTAAATTAGTAAGAAATTTTGTATTACATGTTATAAATTGGTCATTTGTCTACAGTTTAAAGCAATTACTAATGTTCTAAACTATATCATTTATTATATTTGATAAAATGTTCGTAAAAATAGCGTTAGTCTAACAGTGGCACACGCGTTATGTGGATACAGTGGTACAGTGAACCACTGTACCCACACGTACGTGGGTACGAGTTAGAAGAACAATTCCAAGTTCAAGAAATAATAAAATGAAGAGCCACTCTATAGTGAAAATCATAGAAATAACGACTGACGATATTGTTGTAACATATCTCCGACGGCTGACTCTATTCTTTAAATTTATTAAAACAAATGAAAATTACACATTTAAAAAATCAGAGCTGATAAAAGTTTTACCATCTCCTGCTCCGTCTGGTAGCACAAAACACCGTTTAGACGTTTTGATTTTTACAGTAAGTTTAATGAAATATAATTAACATTAAAATAAAAACTATCCGAACTTACTTACTGCTTTCAAGGAACTTACCAAAGTTTATTTGTTGATTTTTTTACAATATTATTAATTTTTCAGTACCTTTCAGATGATTTATTTATTTTAAAGACATTGAATTGAAGTTTCAATAAAAATTATTGATACATACCTATACAGATTTTTTAGATACCTATTATATTTACTGTTCCACTGTATCCCTAATGCTGTTTCACTGTACCCTCACGTATAGGTACAGTGGCACAATTGCAGAGGTCAACAAAAATATTAATTATAAATGGCACGTGATAAGGACATTAATTTTTAACAGGTTATTTAAACAACGACATTATAAGTATTAAGTGGCGAAAAGATTTATTTAAAAAATTCAAAATTGAAGATGTTATGTACAGAAAACCAAAATGTCTGCCACCGTCCCCACATCTCCCCTACCTTCATGGGTCAGGAAAAATCAAATTTTTGACCTGTACCTCTCGAACCAAAATAAATCTTCTACCTAGGACCGTTCCTTTTACTTATATACATAAATGACCTGCTAAGTAATATGCTTTCTACAACTATGCTATTTTCTGACGATTACTCGTTTATTGATGAATGTACATATTGTGAACACGTTCAAACAGTGGTTTACTTCCAATGGCCTGAGTCTAAACTCCAGCAAAACAAAAATTGTTGTTTTTATTTTAAACAGACCTCTAAATAATAATACTTTGTACAACGATACAATAGTTAAGTTCCTTGGATTCCATTCAGACACAAAATTAAATTGGAAAGAGCATATTCACCAATTACCCTCCAAACTAAATACAGTAGTGTAATGCTCAAACGATTAATGGATTGTGTATCAATCAAGATTGTCAGAATGGTATATTTTGCACACTTTCAGTCAGCGCTAAACTACAGGATTAGAGGGTAATTTTTCTCGGAATATTTTCGTTCCCGGGAAACGGGAAATTTAATTCGTTTCCTTTGTCCAAAAATCTATTTTCATTGACATTCTGTAGGTACAGTGCAACCAGGAACCTTCCTCTTATCACATGCAGTGACCTATACAACCAGTTGCTTTCTACAGTAAAGCAGTTAAATAATATTCAGTTAAAAAAAAAATTGAAATTTTTTCTCTTGAAGGGTTCATTTTATACCATTAATGAATTTATATGTAATATTAATAATTTAGAAAATGCATCTATGTAATTGAACAATATTTGCCTTGAGTTACTGTAACAGTACTTGTACAAATAACTCCAATAAATTATTATTATTATTATTATTATACCCACCCAACAACATATAAGCAACAATTCTTAGAACTAAACAATAAATATCAAAATTATATCCAAATATATACTGATGGATCCAGAATAAATAATAAAACAGGGGCGTCAATAATTATTGGAGAAGAAGTCCACAGCAGAAATTTTCAGTGTCCGTTAATCGTCCGAGTACATAAATCTTAGCCCAAACAAGAAGTTTATCATATATACAGACTCTTGAAGTTGCATACAAGAACTAGAAAAACCTTATAATAAATGCCCATTAATTAGAAAAATCCAAGAAAAGATCCACAACTCCAAAATAAATAATAAAGAAATAGTACTGGCATGGATACCATCACATGTAAATATAGAAGGAAATGAAGCCTAATAGTATGAAAGTAAAAAAAAAAAAACTTATGCTTTCTAACGCTGTCTTCTTGATTGGAATGCTGGATAGAGCAAGAGTACTCAAGCTATTGAGGGTCGCATGACAAGTTAAAAGTTAAGTACATGTCGTGGGTCATACATTAGACAGGTCTTAAATTTCGATATTAGGCTCGAATGATAGATGATGGCGAAACAATTTGGAGTCGATCGACATCGGTTTCAGTCCATTTTGTAATAGACCGGGAGCTCATGACAGTTTTTGGTCTCCGATTTCATACAGCATGGTTTTTGGAGGAGATAATATTTACCCTGTGACAACAAAAAGGGATGGTACTAAACCCCTGCACGCTTTCCGGTCATAGGGAAAATTGCATTTCCACTTAAACACAAAATTTGTGTGCTTTTCTCTGATTTAATATTGCTTGCCCTTGTGTCAAAAGAAAGTTATAACAAATTTAAAGTCTTTTAAATATATGCATGCGATTCGGAGGGTCCCAAAGGGCTCAAACGGTCATGTGATCTTGTAATAAAAAAATATGATTTTCCGCGTTTTCATACAGCATGCGTATAATTAAAAGACTTTAAATTTGTTATAACTTTCTTTTGACAAAAGGGCAAGCAATATTAAATCAGAGAAAAACACAAAAATTTTGTGCAAGTGGAAATGCAATTTTCCCTATGACCGGAAAGCGTGCAGGGGTTTAGTACCATCCTTTTTTTGTTGTCACTGGGTAAATATTCTCTCCTCCAAAAGGCATGCTGTATGAAATCGGAGACCGAAAATGTCATGAGCTCCCGGTCTATAAAGTAAAAATGTCTAAAAATATTTTAAATATGATATAATATTTCATCGAGAAATCAAGAAATGGCAGAAGATATATTTCGGATGTAATTTTACGTGATCTTTTACAAATTTCAGACCATATACTACGGAAGTCACCAATTTAATCAACGTTCAATTCATCCAGCTCCTGTAAACGTGCTTATTTACTCTTCAAATATTTGTAAAAGAAAGGATGAGAAAATAAATTCACTGTAATTCCATTAAATTTAACTTTTTGTTCTGTTCCAGTTCAATATTCTATATTCTCCAGTTAACCAAGAAGGTATTTCATAATTATGGTCGTTCGGAAACCGAAATAAAATTAGTAAATTAATGGAGTACTCCATCTACTAATTAACGTCTCTAAATTGGCTAAATTTGGGGTTTTAATCATTTAATGCGGTTTGAAATTATGATACTTTTTTAATGGCATAATTTACATTATTTGTGAAAATTGAGAATTAAAAAAAAAATAAATGACATCTCAAAAAGGGTTAGATCACAATAATAAAACTTTCTGTCCTGAAGGGATTTCTTGCATTTAAGGCATTTTGCATTTAAGAATTTTTATTAAAAGTTTTAAATGATTTGAAAATTTTGATGTTCACTAGTATAGTGGTTTAGACCAGGGCTTCTTAAACTTTTCCATATAGCGACCCCCTTCAAGCCTAGGAAATTTTAAACGACCCACCATGTAATGAAATTAATATTGACCGTAGATGTAGGTGTTATATCGCGACATTGTAGAATCTACCTTGTAGATTCTAAAAATTTATTTATTATTACCCAAAAGTTGCAGATATTTGCGACCCCCCTTCAGTAGCCTCGCGACCCCCCGGGGGGTCGGGACCCACAGTTTAAGAAGCCCTGGTTTAAACAGTGCGCCAAACAGTTGCGCAGTCCGTATCACTAGACTTGCCAAATCAATCAGCTGATGTGTAGTGAAGTTTTAATTAAATTTGTGAATTAAAATGTAAATTATGGCTTACAGTTTTTAGAAGAATATCAGTACTAACAGTAACAGAAACAGTTTTAGCGGCGATACAAAATATTTATGCACTTTTATCCAGTGGCGTAGCGTAGTGGGGACGGGGGGTGCGGCCCGCCCCGGGCGCCACTTTTTTGGGACGGCAAAATTCACAATAAATAATATCTTGTAATCTGAACTAAAAATTTAAACTATTTCTTTTCATATTTTTGTTGCACCTACAATTCGGATCGATTCAAATGAGCACGGAATTTTTTATTATTTAATCTGTGAATCACGGAACCGGGGAATACCCTTTATTTAAGTGAGTGTAGTCATCTCGCTCGCTCTAGCGACTGGAAACACCGTCTGTACTAACCAGTTACCTTGCGGTAATTCCCTGTGTTTTATTTTGTGCTCGGATTGTTCACGACGAATATTCAGCGAGAATTAATTCTTTCCAGACGTACTCTTTTTTAGAGTATTATACTCTTTTTTGAGTAATATCCTCTATACTCTTACTTTTATAAAAAAAAAAAAACCTGAATATACTCTTTTTTGCTGGTCACTTGTTTTTATCACCTCCTATTTTGGAAGTGAGGACTTTTTTTTTTTTTTGCTTGTTTCTTCTATTTTGGGAGTGAGGTGAGAACTTTTTTGTTTGTTCATCACTTCTATTTTGGGAGTGAAGACCTTTTTTTTTTGCTCGTCACTAGTATTTTTGAGTGAGGACCTCTGTTTTTTGCTCATCACTTGTATTTTTGGAGTGTGACCTTTTTTTTGTATACTCTTTTTCTGTAAAAAAAATCTGATTAGCCTAATATTGTCTATATAACACCTGCAACACCAGTCGTCCAATTCACATTGACTCAATTAACTTGCTACAATTCATGATTTTCTTTAAGTGCGTGTTGTGATTTGTGATTGTTAAATTATTGAATTTTGTCGAAAAATTGTATGTAATCTCAGTGGCGTAGCGTAGCGAGGGCGGCAATTTATGTAAATTTTGGAGCCTTTTGGATTTATATACCTAAATAAGGAAGCGGCGAAATTGGTCTCCGCCCCGGGCGGCTGAAACCCACGCTACGCCACTGCTTTTATCACTATTTTGTGTAAATTATTTAAATGCTTATTAGCAAACAACTTGATAATTCAGTGGTTCTCAAACAATTCTCAAATAAGTATACGTACAAATATACACAAATAAGTATACGTATTTAATTAAGTAAGGTTCATTATGAAATCTAAGTATTTATTTGATAAGTGTTGTTGACATTTAGATAGTATTAACGTATTTAAAGAAAAACTTAATGAAATTTCAGTATTTATACTAGTATCAGACAAGAGATTTTTCAAAATTTTGGCAACATACCAATACAAAAATTAGGGCTGGGAAGCCAGCTCATATTGATGGGATTACAGAGGATCAAGAGATTGCTGAACATTGGAGACAAACATTTCTCGGTTGGGGGTGTCAGCACTGCCTTTGCTGATGACTCTGACCTCGTTCCTACGGAAGATTGTCTTATCACATGTGTGAACGTGCAGGAAGCTGTAAATATGCTAAAACATGGTAAATCCGCGGGTCCAGACGATTTGAGGGGGAAACACATCATACATGCCCCTCCTCAGTTACACATTCTACTTGCGGTTTGCTTCATATTCATGATGGTTCATCGTCATCTACCGCCGAAACTGATCGAGACGGATGTTGTTCCAGTTCCGAAGGGCAAAAGCAGCACAGTGACATCAAGTGCGAATTACCGCCCCGTAGCCATTGCAACAGTACTGTCAAAACTCTTAGAACAAATTTTTATGTCAAAATGTGCTCATGGATTAAACTGTGCTGATAATAAGTATGGCTTTAAAAAGGCACATGGTACTGATATGGCAATATTCACTCTGAAGTCAACCATTAATCAGTATATTAAGAAAGAGACGCCTGTATACGCATGCTTGCTCGACCTTAGCCGTGCTTTTGAAAGAGTAGATCGTGAAAGGCTGTTAAATATACTGGAAAGAAAAGAAGTCAAGCCTCGAATTATCTCAGTGCTATCCGATTGGTATGACAAAGAACAAAAAAGAGTGCGCTGGGGGTCGGTAAAATCAAGTACGTATATGCAGGATACTGGACTAAGGCAGGGTGGGCTTCTATCTCCACTTTTGTTCAACGTATATATGGATGATCTAAGTACACTGTTGAACAAAGAACTCGTCGGCTGTGTGATTGGCCCTACACTTATAAATCACATAAGCTACGGGACGACATGGTAGTTTTTTCCCCATCAGTATCCGGTTTGAGTAAACTATTGAGAATTTATGAATCCTATGCTATGGAACATGGTATGGTGTACAACGTCAACAAAACTAAGTACATCGTATTCCAGTCTAGATCTAAGAGACATGAAGTGCCTGGTATTAAGCTCAACCGTGAATATATGAAAAAAGTGTCCCATGTGTGTTACCTTGGTCATGTGATTAGCTATAATCTCTCTAATTGTGTAGATGTCGATCGACAATGTCGCTATTTTTCTGTAAGAACAAATATGATAAACCGGCGATCCTCTAAATGCAGTAAAGATATACGCAGATACTTGTTTGATACATTTTGTGGAAGTTTTTATACGTCTGCACTATGGATTAATACAACCCTATCTAGCGTACGTAAATTAACAACATGTTACAATAATTACAATAGTTACATTTAGACTAATCAATGTCGGGATAAATGGAAATGAAGCGGTGGAGCAAAAAGCAAGAGAAGGCACGAATTTAATCCACTCTGAAGAACATCTCAAAAGCCTTAACTATGACTCGAAGAATTATGCAAAAAAGTAAATTTGAATTTGAATTTATTGGATAAATATTTTTACATAAATTATACATTAAAGTAGTAAACAATTAAACAGTGGGAAATAGAGTGGCAGCGCACATCTGAAAACAAATTAAGAGAGGTCAAGAACACTATTAAACCGTGGAAAGTACCAGGATCTAGGAAAGAACAGATACTTATAACCAGGTTAAGAATAGGGCACCGTCAACTAACACACAAGTTCTTGTTTGACAGCACAACAACCGATAGATGCGCTACTTGCCACACAAAAACCTCTGTAAAACATGTCATCACCGAGTGTCCCCAATATGACGAAGAAAGAAGAAAGCATGCGATGGCCAACAATCTGTGCGAAGCCCTGTGCAACGACCCAGTACTGTAGAAAGAAGACCCTTACTTTTCTGATAGCCACAAAATTAGATAAACATATTTAAATAGTAAATAAATGTACCCATTACGAAATGCAATTTATGTAAAACTAAATAATTGTAAACCTATGTAATTAGTACCTATGTACATAAAATTATGTTAATTGAAGTCACGACTTGTCCACTGATATCAAATGCAATTCTCTCATGCCTCCATGGCTCTGTGGCAGGGGACTGAGACGCGTAATCTCTAGGATGCGGGTTCGATTCCCGGGGAGGTTGTATTTTTGATATCAATTTTCATTCTTAAAATAACTTTATACTGTTAATTCAAAATAATTTCATTATTCTTAAATATTTGGGTGGTGTACGCACTGACTGAGACATTAGTGTTAAATTGTGTTTTTCGTTAGAAAAATCAGCTTCTCTTTCGTACATAAAATTATGTTAATTGAAGTCACGACTTGTCCACTGATATCAAATGCAATTCTCTCATGCCTCCATGGCTCTGTGGCAGGGGACTGAGACGCGTAATCTCTAGGATGCGGGTTCGATTCCCGGGGAGGTTGTATTTTTGATATCAATTTTCATTCTTATATATATATATATATATATATATATATAGTTATAAAATGTTCTTCTTTAATCGTCAGTTTTTTGTTGTTTAGGAAAATTAAAAAACAAGATTTATGGTACGTTTCGCGTTTATTAATCAACGCATCTTCAGCCTAAAATAATTATATAAATAGAATTACAATTTTATATTAATATAAGAAATGGTGTAACAGGATTTTAACAATATAATCAAAGTCAAACTCCCATTTTTAGTCAACTGATTTTTACCAAAAGTTGATAAACTCGTGCCATTGATGGCAGAAGCTTAAATATGAAGTTTCATAAAAATCTTTTCAACCGAATTTGCTCTGCACGTGTACACAGACAGACAGACAGACAGACAGACGGACAGACAGACAGACGGACGGACAAACAGACCGACAGACATCATGCTAAAAATAGTCAAAACGTTATGTAGGGACCTCAATTCGTGGAGATCCATCGAAATCTCGAAATGTCAAATTCGGTATGATCACAATACCTCCCTTATGCGTCTTCATTCTATAACCTCCATTATATACTTGTTAAATAAAATACTATTACTTAGTAAATATGATAATTAAAATACATAAAATTGCATTGTTAGTACACAGTAACTGTAAAAGGAAAAGTATAACAACATAATCTGTATTGGAAAATATTGTTGTATGCATTGTTAATCCATTATAAAATGATTAAATCTAGGAAAATGCATCTTTATTTAACTCATTAATATCTAAATCTATATTAGTACTTTAATATATCCAACATTCTGCTAGTTTTACTTTATTTTGATTTATTTTTCTTTTAAGAGCGTAAAAGCAAAATAAAATGTTAAGATTGGTTTCGTGTTTATTAGCCTCTATATTTATCAAATTTCACATAAATTTAGGAAATGAAAAAATAAAAATATATACTATGGCTTCTGTTTCCTTATTTCTTATATTTCCGTAATGGAACGAGAACTTTATTTTATACAAAGCCAAGCAATAAAAATATAAAATACTAATATGACTTCAATTATAATTACCCTAGATGCATTACTGTGTTATTACGTTATTACGTACTTAAACTCGGTTTTGCTGTAAAATTAAATTAATTAATTAATTAAGTTTAATGCGTTATCGTGTATTGTTATGGTAGTTGCAGTTGCAATGAAATTAAGTAATTATGGCTTGTTTCAGATCTGTTTCGGTCAGCGGCCGAGGCTGGACCGCGCGATATCCTGAAGCTCTACAACAGTTCTGGACTCCTGATGAACATCAATTCAAGTCTTCCCCCTAACACACCGCAGAACCCCTATACTCTTAAGGTAAATTCATAACTGTTAAAAAAAATTTAAGCATTCGACAACGTTACGTGAACTTTATGCCCGTTTTCGAACCGTAGGGTACGAAAACGTGTAGAAAAATTGCGCCGACAGACCGGAGGGGGGGGGGGCAATTTCCTAGGTCATCAAATTTGGCGGACGGCAAATGTGGTGAAAAGAGAAATATAATTATTATTATTATATTAGGGAAAGGTGCGTACCTATAGGTATGTAAGATCTTGATTTTTTCCTGTTTTCTTTTTTCTTTAAAATATTTTGCGTATCTACCTCCTACCCATTGTATAAAAATACTAAAGGAAGGATACTTTAAGAATTTTTACGTACAAATTTTTGTGATTTGAATTAAAAGTGTTTATTAACTTTTATTTTGATAATTTAAATATATCTTTTTTTATATTCATAAATAAAAGACAGGGCTAAAATAGTTTTTAGTTATTTTATAATTTAACCCATTTAAACCTACCGTCCTTTTAAAAGGATTTTCAAAAATCGCGCTAAATTAATTGGTAAAAACAAATAATTTTAGATGGCGTAATATGTTATGATCACTGTGTTTATGAAACATCATTTATAGCAAGTTTCAAACAATTGTTGTCATTTTTGTAAATTTTATTGGCGTTTCAATCGCTTACGTTTTATGAGCATTGACAATGGCTAATTCTAGGAAAGTTATTTTATTATTATTCTTAAATTTTAAAATTATATAATACATTTTATATTAGACTGTATATTTTTATATACTCATAACCTCAAAAACTTAAATTTTGTGGAAACCGGCAAACGATATTCAATGAATAAATCCACCGTCCTTTTAAAAGGACGGTAGGATTATTTCGTACCATATTTTATTTATGAAGTTTTTGATACATTAGTGAAATTTATGTTATTTAACTTTATTTACTCAAAATAACTGAAAAATAAAACAATTTATTATCGTAACACGGCCGTCCTGCTCCTGCCACGTCCTCGCGGCATCTTCAGAATTTAATAACTGCAAAATAAAACAGAGTAAACGAAAACATAATGTTAGTTTTGTCCGTCTCGTTGACGTTCCTGACCATCCAGAGTTTCACTGAACTCCTTGAGAACCTTGAACATTCAGCGTCGAACAAAACAAACACATCTCCTTGAGGTCCTTGACCATCCAGAGTTCCTCTGAACTCCTTGAGGTCCCTGACCATCCAGAGTCAACAAAACAAACACGACCATTTTAGGTCCAACAACTCCTTGAGGTCCCTGACCATCCAGAGTTCCTCTGAACTGCTTGAGGTCCCTGACCATCCAGAGTCAAACAAAACAAACACAACTCTTTGAGGTCCCTGACCATCCATTTATTTTGCTCAAAGACGTTGCGCTGTTTGCAGCAAAAAAGCTAATTTTGTTTGTAAAAAATGTACCTAATGTAGGTTTACATCCTGAAAATTGTTTTTTGGACTATCGTACAAGCAAATGATTTTATGGTTTAGTTTATATTAGAGTTTATAAAATACTTTTGAAGAAATTTTGGAATTAATAAAGCATTTAAATAAATAGGTTGTTATTATTCTTATAGTAATATATAGTCCTACCGTCCTTTAAAAAGTACAGCATGTTATGGCTATTCTGATCAGTAGAAAAAAAAATTATAATCATTTTCATGCATATTTATACACAATTAACTAAATTTTTACAAAAAAACTATTTTTTCTTTCAAAAAAAGTTTCAGGTTTAAATGGGTTAATATAAAAATACGCATTTAACCTGAAATTTGGTATCTTGTCAAAATGGTTTGCTATACTGTCTACGCCCGAGCAAAAACGCAAAATACAAAGACTAAGTACTTTTCATTCGTAAGTATTTTCTATTCATATTTGTAATTGAACAAATGAGATTTTGATAAATCTCAACATTCACGTTACTTATAGACAATGGTCATAATTTTCTGATTTTTATTTATTTACTTTTGTGTGTCATTAGTTTTATAATAATAAATTGAAGATGTATAATAGTATTTTATTGATTGTTTGTATCTCCTATCTTTAGGTTCTTTGGAAAATATCAAGATTGGTATTTTTCTTTTTACTGATAACAATTATTTTAAAAAATGACCCTACGCCACTTTACAGCCTGAAACTATCGTCCGTAATTTTAAAAGAACATCTTGGTCTTCTTAAGTAGCATGTTATACTCCTTCGTTTACTATTTTTATTCAATGCTCCTACCTATATATTTTATTTTGTTTTTTTTATAAATATATATTTTTTTTTTCTAAAACAAAATGCTTTTGTTATTCAATAAATGCCTACAAAAATTTCATTCACTCTTAAAAATTATATTTTTAAATTTTTGGTCTCAGCAAACTGATGACCACTTACCAGTATAACTTGATACTTTTTTTTTTTAGTTTCATTAGCTTATATATATATATATATATATATATATATATACAGTTACTCACAAAATTGAGCATACAAGAATTTGACAAACATACTTTTTAATAAAACGTGACTATAAAACAGATTTTTTTAAAACTAATGAATTTTTATTTATAAAATACACCTTGCAGATTCAAAATTATTACAAATAGTATAAAGTATAGTAATATTTGTTAAAAATTTGTTAAGGAAAACTAAAAATAATAATTTTTTAGAGACACAAAATTGAGCGTACTAGTTAATTTTGATTGATTTAAGACCTGTCTTTTCCTGAAATTATATTGCATAGGTTTTATCTTGCAACAGATGGTTTTTTCATTAGTTTAGTTTGCATTAGACCGCATTCAGGTACAGTGATTTTGTTCCTATTATAATGGAAAATAAACGTAAACAGACTGACGAATCTACACGAAAACTAATAGTTAAATTATACGCCCGGGGTCATATAATGCGTGAAATAGGTGATATAGTAAACCGAAGACATTCCACAATTCAAAAATAATAAATAAATTTAAATATGAAGGTACTGTCAAAAACAAAACGGACAGAGGCATAAAAAAATTGTTATCAACTGTGGATGAAAGATGTATTTTGCAAAAAATCAAGCAAGATCCTAAAATTAGTGTACCCCAGTTAACGTCAGAATTGTCACAAAGATTAAATAAACAAATTTCAGTAGAAACAGTCCGCCGAGTACTCTGGAAAAATAACTACAATGGTCGAATTGCACGCAAGAAACCATATATTTCAAAAACGAATAAAAAGAAATGCTTAGAATTTGCAAAAATGTATGTAAACAAACCAATTAGCTTCTGGAATAAAGTTATTTTTTCTGACGAGACGAAAATTAATTTTTTTGGGTCGGACGGTAGACAAATTGTTTGGCGGAAGCCCAATACAGAATTTAAAAAAATTAATACCATTCCGACAGTAAAACACGGAGGCGGATCAGTTATGTTGTGGGGTGCTATGGGCTCAAACGGCCCAGGTAATTTAGAATTTATAGAAGGGATCATGGATAAATGGAAATATCTAAACATCTTGAAAAATAATCTTACGGCTACTGCAGAAAAATTAGATATGCCACCAGTTTATTATTTTCAACAAGATAACGATTCCAAACACACTGCGCTTATTGTTAAGGAATGGCTGTTATACAATGCACCAAAATTACTCAAAACACCGCCACAATCGCCTGATCTCAATCCAATTGAAAATTTATGGAGAGAATTAAAAGTTCGGATAAAAATAAATTAATTTTTTAATAAAAATGATTTTAAAACAAAACTTCCAGAAGAATAGAATAATATACCAACAGAAGTTTGTGGAAAATTAGTGCAGTCTATGCCAAATCGCCTTCAATCAGTAATAGAAGCAAAAGGTGACGCGACAAAGTATTAATTTAAATTAACTGATTGTTTTCTAATTATTCTATTAGTATTACTACTTTTTGTACGCTCAATTTTGTGTCTCTAAAAATGTATATATTTTTTGTTTTCTTTAACAAATGTTTATTAAATATTATTTAATTTTATACCATTCATGATAGTTTTGTATCTCTAAAATGTATTTTAGAAATAAAAAATAATTAGTTTAAATAATCTGTTTTGTAGGCATTTTTACCTCGGAGGTATATTTCTAAAACTTTTGTACGCTCAATTTTGTGAGTAACTGTATATATATATATTATAACATATACAAATATCCATGCCGTCACCGGGAATCGTACATCAAAGCACTACACCATGGTGACCGACGAAGTTACGTTTAAATATTTTTATATATTAATAGATTTTTGTTTTCTTAGGAAATTATGAATATATAATAATAATAATAATTTATTTCACTATAAAAAAAAAAGTGCCACTTCTTCGAAATTCTTATCTTCTAGATCAAACCTTTTTCATTAAGTGGAAAATTATAAATCATAGAATGAAAGTTCGAAATTTTGCGTTGAAAACAATGATCCAAATCAATTGTAATAAATTTGTTAGTGTTAGTTTGTTCACAATCATCATCAAATACTAGGCGATTACGTTTAGTCAGCCAGATCAATTCGAGCGATCCAAGTGATCCCGATCCGTTCGTCAAGTCACCCGGATCGTACTTATTAACTTATTTTTAGTCCATTCGATTGATCTGTCAGAGCGCTCCGAGCATTTCTTAGCAATGTGATGATCTAGGAGAATTGCTGGGATTAATGGATTGCTGGTGGTGGGGGTTAGCGCGAGTAAATTGAATCCTACAGCCAACTGGAAAGTGATGTAAACATAACTTAACAAAATCCACGAAATAAGTGCCGTTTGAGATAGCACTCTATTATTGGTAATTAATAAACTCATACTTATAAACCAAAACACGGTAGCAGTTGTAATCAACGACAGAAATTTGACAGTTGCATTTAATGCCACCGTCACCAGGCGTCACTACTCAAGTTCAGATTTTTAACAAGATCTGAACAATCCAATTAATCTCGTGACGTCACCAGATCAATCTGGGCAATTTTGTGGATTAAATAAATGTAAACGCTTATTAATTCGTTATTATTTCTTATTATTAGGCTGTCAAGAAAAGGGAGCGTGTCATCTTTTTCAATTTCATGGGTGAATTTAATAGTGTAAAATATTACATTAATTTCACTCAAGAAGTCGTTAATATTAATATATGAAGTATCAAAAGTGGCGAAAAATTTTCAATTTAGTAAAATTTAGTAACAATGGTCGAAATGTCGACCTCGGTAGCGCAGAAGTAGCAACCCTGTTTCTCGTGCTAAAGATTCCGCGTTCGAATTCTGATCAGGGCATGGATATTTGTATTTGTCCTTACCATTTCATCCTCATTTAAATAATTAAAAAAATAAAATTACTCCCACGGTCACCGTGGTAAGCTTTAATAGACTTCTAGACTTCTGTTGTATGATTTATTTATGTCAATAAATGTATCAAACCTAATGGAAACGGGATTTTTTTTTTTATAAAACAATCTTATTAAATAGATTTTAGGAAAGCAAGTGGTGTTATTTTTAGTAGGAAAATTAAAAAAAAAAATATTCCTTAAAGTAAGTATGTCTTTTGTAGGTTGTAGCTGCCCACGCTAATGGTATGTTACTGGATGAGGTGGGGCTTGACCTAAGGGCTCTAGAGGACCGTATCACAGAGTTAGAGAAACAACTAAGGCTCGACTATAACGTACTACCACCGGCCGTGCAAGATCTCAAGAACCAGGTCGACAACTTCCGGAACAAACTTGAGACCACGGAAACACTTAGTTGGCTCGGTAAGTTCTATGGATAGAGTTCTAGGACGTGTTCACATACTCATTTCATCATGTTTTTATTTTAAGAAATATATTATAGTAATACTCAGGGCTTGTTCTCATGGGGTACCTAGGCGGTAGCACGTGTATACTTAAACTAAAGGTTGTTTTACATTATACTTCTCACTACACTTTCAAGCTATTGACGTCATTCAAAGTTTTAAAACTACCTTATGAATAGAGCCGTGCAAACCCGCGGATATCCGCCATTTTTTGCCGTTGCGGATAAATTATCATTTAAATCGTGCGGAACGGATGCGGATTATATATCATATCCGCTTATCCGCAATACCCGCGTGACATAAAATCTTCGGTTGGGTGCCTCTTCCTACGGAAGACGCGTTTAGAACCCCAAAAATGTATCGCTGGTATTTGTATTATGCTTATGGCAAGAGTGAAATAATAATACGTTACGGCACTTTTTATTTTTTTACTCTTCCCATAAAGACCTACTTTCCGCTTACTTAAATAATTAAATATAGTAGAGTTTATATAACAGTCGTAGATACAACAATTTCTATGGATTTATTGTATTTATTAATTTAAAATTAATTATGTTTCGCCTTATTTTGCATTTTTGGAAATATTAGTAAAAATTAACCATGGTTATTTGCCACATTTAAGTTCATATCAAATTAAAAAATATAAAAATATCTCAAAATTCTTGAAATTGTCATACGAGCATAACTTTCATCTTTTAATAATAGAATGAATTTAAGAATTTAGTTTTATTATTAAGAACTTATTTTTTTTTCAATTTGCCGATCTTATCGGTCTTTCCTTGTTATTTATTGGTCATAAATGTGATAAATTAATCTGTTTAATTATTTCTAAATATCGCTACTCTTAAACAATAGTGAGATATCTTAAAAAACTAAGTTTCTGAGATATTGCTGTTTAAAGTTTTACATTTTATATAAACTTGCTTTAAGAGTCGAATAATAGTAATTTCCAACTTTAGTTTTTAAACTATATAATTTCAGTACGACGTTAGATAGAAAACATATTTTTGGACCAAATAATATGAATGTGATAAAATTTTAAAAAATTCAGCAGTGTTTTAAAACAGCAATATGCCAAATAAGACGAAACATGTGGGATATTTCCAAACAGACAGTAAATCCTGTGCGGATTGTGCGAATATTTTTGCGGATGCGGATCCTGTCGATGCGGATCGGATGCGGATACAGAAAACTATATCCACGCAGGGCTCTACTTTAAGTATAAAAAGAAAGAAATAGGTATTGAACATCTTCTGTCTTTTGTTAGTTATCATTGGCAACAATTTGAAGTGACAGATAAAAGTTTGATTATATTAACCAATTTATACTAATCGTTTAATTATGCTAGTTTATAATTAAATATAGTAACCATGAGCCAGTATAGTTTTTATTTACAAGATTAGATCTCAATCAGTGTTATTAAAAACGCCAGAAAAAGTAAACCAGTACAGCATAAAAATAACCATAAAAATAAAGCATAGAAGATGCCTGACAAAGTATTGGTACGTCAAACAAAAGTCTGACTGATTCTAGTTTGAAAAGTTTGAAGGAATTATTGTGTTTTACGTTATACTTTTTACGAAAGATTTTGATGGTGCAATTCATGATTATTTGGAAGGTATTCCGAAAGAAGATTGGTTGGGAGCTTTTAAGAAGTGGAAGAAATTAATGACCAAGTGTATTATTGTTGTACAGGTACTTTGACCATACTTAAAATAAAAATGTAAAAAATATGTAATTTCATTTTGTAATACGTTACTAGATACTGATGATTTTGGTGACTTTTGTGTTGTAAATTAATTTTGACGCATCCATGTGAACCAACACTATAATTGTATTGCAAATATACAACATAAAAAAATAAGTTTCCCTCTTAGTTACGTATTACAGAATGAGATTTACAAAAAATTTGTCAAAATGATTTTTTTTTTTAAATTCCTTGTCGTCCCTTACTTTATGATTTAAGAACTTTCATTTAATATACTACAATAAAATTAAAATGAAAAAATAAAGTTCAAAAATCACGTCAATAGACATTTATTGAAATTTTTTTCATATTTTTAGACCTCTGGAACTCCTTAGGGAAATAGGATGAAGTAAAAAATTATGTTGACCCCTATTTTGCAAAAATCGCGTGATTAAACAATTATTATAATTTTTTTAATCCACTTATCAAAAATTTTAATTTGATAGTCTACTAAAAATAATTATACAGGGTGTATTAAACAACTCTTCCACCCTTTTTACCGACCGCCAACATACATAAGGGAGGTATTGTGATCATACCGATGTTGCCTTTTCGAGATTTCGATTGATCTCCACGAATTGAGGTCCCTACATAACGTTTTGACTATTTTTAGCATGATGTCTGTCGGTCTGTCTGTCCGTCTGTCCGTCCGTCTGTCCGTCTGTCTGTCTGTCTGTGTAAACGTGCAGAGCAAATTCTGCTAAAAGAATTTTTATGAAACTTCATATTTAAGCTTTTGACATCAATGGCACGAGTTGGTCAACTTTTGTTAAAAATCGGTTGACTAGAAATGGGAGTTTACTCGTGTCGATTTTAAGATATTTGAGAATATTTAGCAACAGAAAAATATTTCGAAAAATTTATTTAACAAAAGTTGCTATAAATAAACTAATAACTATTATTTGAGACATTTTTTTATAAAACGAAAAACTTTTTTCATACTTATATGAAACTTTTCCATGGTCATGATAAATAATATCTCTGTTAGAAAATATTAGGCCAAGATATTTCTACTCTGCTGCTAGAATGTATTTTATACAAGTACTTTGTGATGGCTGTCGGTCTTGTAGTTGCTACAGCTGATTTTTTTTATGAACAAGCGTTATATATACACAGGGTCTTAGCGGGAACTGTTTAAGCATTGCTAAATTATTTATTATAAGATGTAACAGGAGATTAAATTAGTATAATACTCTAAAAATCAAAATATTAAATTGGAAAAACAGCGGAACATCAATTAAACGTGTTATAAAAAAATAAAAAATAAAATATAATCTTCTGATTTTTAAGTTTTTCGCATTGTTTTTTTTTTTTTTTTTCTAACTCCTGAGAATACTATTGGTCCAAACCCTATACATATGTAAAAGTTATTAGAACTTGATTAAGTAATTAAATCTCAAGTAAAACAAGTATAATTCCAACATTTCATACCCACCTATTTAATTTATTAACAAATAAGATGAAATAAACCTTAAAAACCCAGTCTTAATAATAACAAAAGTTTTAAATTTTGTTTTTTAACATGTATTGGTTTCTTAAAGGTATTTTTTGTAAGTTTTGGTAGTAGTTCATTATTTTAATCTTGTGTTATAAAAATTTTAAACTAATTATTCTTTTGAAAAGTCTGTGTCGGAAAATAGTCTTTTGTCTTTACTCTTTATAAGGGCTATTAATAAAAAAGTTTTGATGTATGAAAATGACCTTATATGAAATGAGGTAACAAAGGGTATAAGTTTCATAATAAAATTTTTAAAACTAAAACTTTTTGCATAAAACTTTATATATTTTAATAGTTAATGAAGAACTTATCGACCATGTAATGGATGCATTTTCCACCCTTTCACACAACTTAATCCGTTTTAAAACCACTTTGCTTCGTTATTTTAAAATTTAAATATGGTTGTTTTGTTGAGAGGTATTGTGCGCATCTAGGAGGGCATACATTTATTTACATGGTATTGTCCTTTCATGAAGGAACTGGTACATTTAATTTGTTACCTTTTAAGTTTTTTAAGCGATCTCTCCAACTGCGATAATTGGCATGGAATTAGCGTACTCAATTCTTGCAATAAAGTACTTGCTAAAATAATTCATAATAGAATTTCACGCATACTCGATAGCTGTATTCGCAAGAACAGGCAGGGTTCCGGCCTCGCATGTCTTGCATGGACCACATTTACCAGGTCTACAAGTATGAAATGCGGATTTTTTTCAAACTTGCCGCGCAAACAAGGTGTACAGTTCAAAATTTCAACACATATGGAGTTTTGTTAAGCTATCATTAAGTGTCAAATGAGTATAGGTTATAATTTGAAAAGTGATCATATAGTTTTGTTTTACTGTGTTAAAAATGTCAAATTTTGTGCCAAATAAAGAGCATTCGCGGACAGTACTACTGTTTTGATTTCATTTGAAAAAAACTGCTGCTGAATCATAGTGAATATGCTCCATCGCAAGATACGTGTGAATGATGGTTTCGGCGTTTCAAAAGTGGTGACTTTGGCAATCGCTTTGGCTAAAACACAATGTTCTGTACTTGGTAGGTCCAAAAGGGTGTGGTCTATTATGAATTGTTAAAACCTGGTGAAACAGTTAATACCCAACGCTACCAACAACAACTGATCGAATTTAATCATTCGCTGCTCATAAAACGACCAGAATACGAAAGAAGACAGCACAAGGTAATCTTTCTTCACGATAAAGCTCCATCACATAAGGCAAAAGCAGTTTGCAACACATTGGAGGCACTCAAGTGGGAAGTGCTACCCCATGCCGCTTACTCACCAGACTTGGCTCCTTCAGATTACCACTTGTTCGCATCGATGGGTCACGCACTTGCCGAGCAGCACTTTTGTTCATATGAAAATGTGAAAGAATGGCTAGATGAATGGTTTGCGGGGAAAGGGGAAGAGTTCTACTGACGAGGTATTCACAAATTGCCTGAAAGATGGGTAAAATGTATAACTTCTAATGGAGCATACTTTGAATAAATCAACTTTTACTGTGTTTTTGAGTTTAATGTGTTTTATTAAAAAAAAAAAAATCTGTATTTCATACTTGTAGACCTGGTATACTTTTCGTATTGTCATCGAACAATCAATCGAGTGGAGAACTGGTCTGTACCTTGTTTTCATAGATTTCCAGAAAGCCTTTGACTGTCTATCTCACGATGCAATTTGTAGAGCTCTACGAAAAAGAAGAATTCCACCTAAGATCATAAAAGTCATCCAGCTCCTTTATCAGGATGCCACCTGCGAATTCCTGCATAAGAGCGTTCTCAGCGATCCCATTCCTGTTGGCGCTGGCATTAAGCAAGGATGTACTCTGTGGCCCATCGTCTTTAACATCGTCCTAGATGATGTATTGAAAAGGAGTATTGGAACTGAAGACGGAATTCGCTGGACTTTAACTTCCCACCTGGCAGATCTGGAGTATGCAGATGACATTTGCCTTCTGTCTCACACCTTCGACAACATGAGTGCTATGCTAGATTCTCTCGTAAAGGAGGCGCAATCGGTAGGACTCGCAATCAGCATTAAGAAGACGATTGCATGCGATTAGGCTCAACTCAACAAGACAAGTTCCGCATTAACGATCACCTCATTGAAGACGTCGAAGCTTTTACTTACCTCGGAAGCATTGTCTCATGCAAATCTGGAGGCTTCGAAGAGGATGTTAAAATGTGGATTAATAAAGCTAGGTATGCTTTCAGTATGCTGAAAAATGTTTGGAACTCTTCGTAGTATGTATGCCAAGTCCACAAAAATTAGAATATTTAATTCTAATATCATGTCAGTTCTACTATACCACTGTGAGATTTGGAAAACTTCTAGAACCATTATACATCGTCTTCAAGTGTTCGTTAATTCTTGCTTGCGTAGAATATTACGCATATTTTGGCCTGGCGTTATTACCAACGCTCACCTTTGGGAAAGAACCTACCAAAGCCCCATAGACAACCTGATAAAACAGCGTAAGTCGAGATGGATAGGCCACACCTTAAGGAACAATCCTTTGTCCATCAGTAAAACGGCTCTTGATTGAAACCCACAAGGGAGCCGTAGATGTGGCAGACCAACGGACCCATGGCGTAGACTAACCATGAAGGAAGCCAGCGAAAGCGGCAAAACATGGAGGGAGATAAAACATTTAGCGCAAGACAGATCCAAATGGCGGACGTCTATTGAGGCCCTATGCTTCACATAGGAGCGACAGGAACCTTATATTTATATATATATATATATATATATATACACAGGGTGATCCAAAATGATTGAGGACAGTTTAAATTTCCCGGCATAGATTTTAGTGTATTTCACGATATTAGGTTGGCAGTTAGTGATTTGCATAAAATCATAATGGCGGACAATAAGGCGACTCGTTGACGTGTATTTATATTTCTCCAAGCTTTCATGACAATAATTTAACGTGCCGGGAAATTTAAACCGACCTCAATCATTTTGGATCACCCTGTATATATATATATATATATATATATATATATATATATATATATATAGTGGTGATTCTAATGTTTTACTTTTTCATTTATCACTATGTATACCAAATGTACAAATATTTATAAAAAATAAAACTTATTATTATTATTTTGGGGTTTGTCAGGTCTTGACAAGCGTCCACTAATCTCAAACTTCAGCAACCTTTTGAGCCGCGTCATACTAGAGACTAGTGGAGCTAAATACACACGACTGCATCCCAAACCCTGGCGATATGCAGCCGCGGAAATTATTATTATTATTATTATATATAAGTTTTTACAAAAATCTAAGAAAGAAAACAATTTTTTTGGAACAAACTGTTTTATTGCTTTTCTAAATATTCGCCTTTATGATTTAAACACTTGTATGCGTTCTCGAACAAATTTTCCACTCTGAAGTTGGTATCTCAAAAACATGGTTTTTGAATGCTTCAACAGCTTCTTGAGGTTGAAAATCGCTATCCACATTGGGGAACAAAAAAAGTCATTAGGGGATAAATCAGGTGAATACGGGCAATGCGACAATAATTCGATGTTTTTCTCCTTCAAATAATCAATTGTTTGACGTGCTGTGTGGGAGCTTGCATTGTCATGATGAAGAATGTTGCGACGTTTTTGATTGTTTTTCCCGATTTAGTCGACGACTTCTGGCAAACAAATTGTTGTATATCATTCAGCATTAACTGTTCTCCGATCCTCTACTACAGGAATGGTTGCGACATTATGTTAAGCCTCGTGAAGTTTTATCTATCTGTGTTTATAAGGTTTTGAAACATTTTTGCAACTAATGATTTCCAAAGAACTTTCTTTTTTCTTAAATTTCCAACAAAATGTTTGTGCTTTAAAAATACAATTTATTTTAGAAATTCTCCATTGATGTATAAACAAATTTCCAAAAGAAAAGCAAATATAATTAAAATGAAATATGTGTTGGCGATATCGTTACGTTATCGCTGGCCAAACACAGCAGTGTTCCGCGAGAATTTATTTATTTTCTCGAGCAAAAGATCATGAGACGACGAAAGAAGTACTGCTGTAAATATTTATTAACGATCAATCATCCGGCGAAGATGATGCAGATATTTCTAATTCCAGCGGTATCTTTTTAATTATTTATCGGAAAAATACTTTAATTTTGTTTATTAAAGAGATTCGAAGTTTATTAATGAAATTAATTCTGTATATTTTATTTTGTTTGGCAGATATTTTAGAACATTGATATTGAAAATGTTTAGTTATTCAGTTATTTAAATTACTTCACAGAGTAATATTTTCTTTTGCTTTAAGATTTTTTAGATGCACGACTTCTCCCTTTGTTATTATTACTATTTATCATTACTACTCCGGAATAATTACCGGAATATTTTTATTTAAAAGTCTTGAAAGTGCCTTCCATTTTGATTTAAACACTTTCGCTTCCTGACTCATGAGCTATATGTAGGTCGGAGCATAATAATAATTATAATTATTTTACTTTTAAGTCTTTTAACTTATGAAATATTTTTTATTATTTTTATTTTGCTCCGAGCTACAGATGGCTCAAGAGTAAGGAAGATTTGTTTAAATCAAAATGGAAGGCACTTTAAACTTTTAACTTTTAAAAACTTTACACATTTAAAAAAAAGTGCAACCGCATGGAATTTTAATTTTCTTAAGTTGTCACGAGTTAATTTTTTAATGTTTAAAGTTGGGTTTTGCTAAACAAAATGATCAAAAACTTCAATCAAACGTTATCAGTTACCAGAATTCAAAATCTAGTTTCGTTTAAACCAAATATACAGGCTATATATTAGATAATTTGAAGCATTATCAAATATTACTAAAAATATATAAAAAATAATTTAGAAATTTTTAGTTGTCATTTATCAATTTTTACTTGCCCGACCTTAATATATAAGGGGCAAGTATTGTAATCGCGAAAATTTTCGATGTCGAGATTTTGACGGATGACCACGTTTCATGGTCCAGGGAATCCAAAAAACCTATTTTCAAAGTGCCGTCCGTATGTGTGTGTGTGTGTGTGTGTGTGTGTGTGTGTGTGTGTGTGTGTGTGTGTGTGTGTGTGTGTGTGTGTGTGTGTGTGTGTGTGTGTGTGTGTGTGTGTGTGTGTGTGTGTGTGTGTGTGTGTCTGTCTGTGTGTATACACGATAACTCAAAAACGGTTTAACTTAAAGAGTTCGTTCTGGTACTAAAAAATTCTCCTATTAAATAGGAAGAACCCTATTGTTTTTTATGAAAATCGGTTGACTAGAAATGGGAGTTTACTCGTGTCGATTTTAATATTTTTGCGAATATTTAGCAACAGAAAAATATTTCGAAAAAATTTATTCAACAAAAGTTACTATAAATGCAATAACTAATAACATTTATTTGAGACGTTTTTTGATAAAACGAAAAATTTCGAAAATTTTTTGTAAAATTGTTTAAAATTTTTCGAAGTCTCAATTTTTTCATACTTATATGTAACGTTTCCATGGTCATGATAATTAATTCGTAACTTGTAAAGCAAGCCTTGGACAAAAATTTGTATAGAACATAATTTGATGTATTTTTGAAGATTTATCTAAATATTAAAAAAAAAAAATTTTGTTTTAGTTTACATTTTTTTTTAAATATTTTTTTTATGGGAGGGCAAGTCTAGCGGAGGTCTCCTTTCGCCACTGGTTTATTAATGGGATCATACTCCTGTATACCTATCGATGTTCCGATACTACTGATACGATACCAGTATCGATATTTTTCATTCGATATCGCGATTTTAGTATCGATACTAATCTTCCGATACTTTATTAATATCAGTACATTTGACCCAGTATCGTATCGAATTTTTTTTTTCAGCAACTCTTCCGGCTAATGAACTATCACTGTATTTGAAAAATCCCGTTTCACCTCTGAAATTCAATCTGCTACTGGTTTGGGACGATATGAAGACAGTCTTCCCTAACTTATATAAAATTGCTCAGAAATTCTTGTCTGTAGTAGCGACGTCAGTTCCTTCAGAGCGCTTATTTTCGAAAGCAGGAGCCCCTGTATGCAGACAGAAATAGGCTTCTCGGCAAAAGGCTTAATAAACTGCTTTTTCTCGGTGCTTGCAATCAGTAATGGGCATTTACACGTAAACTTTAATTGTTTACGTTTACGTGTAAACTTATATAAACAATTGGTAAACTTGTCAACAATGTAAACAATGTAAACTTTGTAAACTGACAAATAATGAGGTTAGTTTTAGTAACTTAATACGAATAATAGAGAGTTAATGAACAAGTATATTCAGTTCAAAATAATAAATTTATTTAAAAAATGGTGGGAAGAAACCAAAGAATTAAAGAAAATAAAAGAAAATACAGGGCGTTATGCAAAATTTGCAATGAGCCTTTTCGTTATTAAAAAATATAGGCTGATTTTCTTAAAGGTGAAATTTAATGTATTTTGTTATTAAAAAAATTAGACTGAATTTTTTAAAGAAAAAAGTTTTTTCTTTTTCATATTCATATTTACTAATTTGTATGTAACACCTGTATAATGATGCAAATTCGATTTTTATTAATATGTATATTGGCTTGTCCTAATTTTATATACTTACTTTTTCATTTAAAATCGTTTCATTAAAATTTTATTATTTATAAAAATGTATTGAAAATGAGGTTCTGTAATTCAAAACAAGTGCGCATGTCTAAATCATTGTTTACAATGTTTACGTTGTTTACATTGTTTACAAGAGTTTTTGTGTTTACTTTACATCAATTGTTTACGCGTCAATAATGAGGTAACTTACATCATGTAACTTACGCGCCCATCACTGCTTGCAATGAAGAAGAGTAGAGTGTTTAATTATATTTTCAACAATCACTCAGAGTTATAGACGCCATTGCCTTACAATTTTTTACCATTTTGTAATAATAACCTGAAACACAATTTCAAAGGTGCAAACTACTGAAATCAAAATTTCCTCCAAGTTCGTTTTTACAAAAGTGAACAGCATTTTATTCTTATAATAACAATTTAATTGTTTTACAGTAATAAATAGATTAAAGTATAAAAGCTATTCCAAACGTTTAGGCCAGTGGTTCACAACCTTTTTTGTGATGAGCACCCCTTTGAATGTGAAAATATGCTCCCGCACCCCCATAAAAAATGTGTTCAGATTTTTTCAGTTGAGTCATATATGTCAAATTTATCAAAATAAAAAGTGAAGAGCCAAAAAAAAAAGGAAATCGCATGAACATTTCTTTAAAATTGATCAAATTAATTGATGTAGCTTTCAGTGGTTCTTAACCTTAATTAGAAAGAAAATATACTTATTGAAAAATAATTTTTTATTATTATTTATTACAAAAAAAAAAAAAAATACATGGAAAAAATATATAATGATTCTTATTCTGCCCAAAAAAATCTAGACTATTTAAAATTTAAATAAACTAGATTTTTTATATAAATTTTATAAATTTCTATAAATCGTCGCGCACTCCTCAAAATGCTTTCCGCACTCCTGGGGGTGCCGGCACCTCCGGTTGGGAACCACTGGTTAAGGCGGTACTAGATTTTGAAATATAGTAATTTTTATCTATTAATTCGGACTTTTGGTCGTTTTGTTTAAGCTTTGTAAATTATACTCACATCGCAAATTTTATATTAAATTGATTGTCATTATAAAATGTTCTTTGTCAATTTTTTGTCATTCTTAAGAAAAATTCCCATTTATTTATTGGTTTTGTCTTCAAAATATGTGAAAAAGTATTAAAATTTTTAATAAATGTCATTCGTTTCCATGGTTTCACTCACAGACCAGTTTTATTGTTGGAATTTTAAATTTTCATATACCGTCGTGACCGGTGACAACCTAAAAGAACGAAATATCCATTTAGTTCTGCCTAAACGTTTGGAATAGCCTTTATACTTTAATCTATTTATTACTGTAAAACAATTATATTGTTATTATAAGAATAAAATGTTTTGTTCGTTTTATAGAAAATATATTAATTTTTCCTTTTGTTTCGATACGATACCGGTATCGATACTTTCTCAGTATCGCATATCCCTATGTGTACCTATCATGTTCTATTATTTCACCGTACGAACTCCGGGTTGAGAGACAAATTAATTTTATTACAAAATCTTAAGTAAGTAAGTACAAAATCTTGGGCTAAAACAATCGTAGGACTAATTACGAGTATAATGACGACGCGTTCGTATACCATTTCTCTTTAAAATAACACATTTTTTGTTTTTTCTTTCCAATCCTTTTTATATTTTTGTTTCCCATTGTACCAAATCGTCGTCTACGTCACTGTAACACAGACTAGCTATATGGTATTTCATGACACATTTTCGAGATACATTCCATCTATGTGATTTGTATCTTTGATAAAAACAGATAAGAATATATTAATAGTGCCTAGAGATGATAGAGAAATAGTGTAGCTATGAGAGTTTGAAGGATGTGATATTTTTTGCAGGATTTTATAAGCAACTCCCAGAACCGTTGTCGAGTGACGAGTGCCGGCGGCTACAGTACCGACGGAAAAGTGATTCTGTAAAGAAGCGAGTCAAGGAGAACTTCCTTCACATCAGGTGAGTCCCCTTTCAATGTTCACACTTGCTTTTAACAGTTTTAATAACTAAACTAAAAAGGTTCGTTAAAATTAAACTTATAGAAAATATTATAGTAATAATAACATGAATAAAATCATATTTAATAAATATCTTATTTAGTAATGTACATAATGGATTTTTTTTCAGATTTTATCAACCCCTATAGATGATAGGGTGGGGGACAAATGTGTTTTTTTACATATTTGTGTCGAAAATCCCATAAAAAAATAGATATATGTGCACGCGTTAAGAGGTTATATTTGGTAGCACACTAAAAATTTAAAAAAAAATATTTATTTTTACATTTATATCGCTCATTTATTGCCAGAGTGCCATATCTAAAAATTTGTAATTTTTCAGGAAACACATTTAAAGTTTGTAAAGAGTTATTGCTTCAATGAATGCTACGACGATAGAATTAACTTTCTAGCGGAGACTTATGGAAGTATAGTTTAGGAACCTTAGCCAGTTAAAAGTCCACCTCGAAGTGATTCCTTCTATACCACGAACTCAATAAGGGCGATTTTTGAGTTACGTCATTGTTGTATAAGCATACAGTCTGTTCCAAACGGTTAAGCGGAACTAGATTTTGCAATCTAGTTACTTTCATCGTTTAAATCGTGCCTTTCGGCCGTTTTGTTTAACCTTTGTAAATCATACTGACAATAAACATTTTTAGGTTAAGGATAATGTCATTTTAAAATGTCATTTTCTTTATATTTTGATTTTTTGTGTCATTATTAATACAAATTTCCCATTTATTTATTTTTTTGTCATTAAAATATATAAAAAAAATATTTAATTTTGACATGTCATTCGTTTCCATGGTTTCATTGTTGAAATTTTAAATTTTGACAACCCAACGTGAAAAATGAAATAACCCAAGCAAGGTCCCTTCTCGTGACAACCTAAAGGAACTAAATTCCCATTTAGTTCCGCTTAACCGTTTGGAACAGACTGTACCAAATTACAATTTTCTATGTTAAGCCGTTTTACTACAATTTCTACCATACAGACAGACAGACACATGAGTGACGTTATAAGGGTTTTTTGGTGGTCATACATTCAAAACCCTAAAAAAGCTACTTAAAAATGCATTGCAGAACAGGCAACTGAGAACTTAAATCTGTTTATATTCATTTTTAAAGACGTTAAAGCATTTTTTTTATTGATTTTGTTCAGAAACATGTTATTTGATTTGTTTTATGTTATTGTTTACGGAGAAATAAAGATATTATAATTTGTTTCTTTTTTAATACCGCTTTATTTAATACTTTTGAGTAGTTTGCCTGTACTTTAAACTAAATCTAAAAGCTTGCCCTACAAAATATTTACCAACATTCTCGTGACATCACGTAGTGTACAATTAAATGACAAATGTTCGGTTTATACCCCTTCTATTAAGAGTTATGTAAATAAAAGGATAATTCTAAAATTGTCATTGAATTTGCAATCAACACAAAATAATTATTTCAAAAGGATTTATTCAACAAAAATTTAAATTAAATTGAAATTCGACTGTCGGATATCACCGCAATAGAACGAATAATATCACATAAATTTATGAAAATCATGCAAGAGAACGATAGATGTTTGTTAATTTATACGCTGTTTCAGCAAAATGAAAACAATTTTCAAATATGATCATTGATATTGTGACGTAGGCGATATATATATATATTTTTTTCTTTTTAATTAAATGGCCTTTTAAACGCAGAGCACATGTGTTACCACTACGCTACGCCGCTTGGCATAAGCGATATTAAGTATATAGGTCAGTATCTGTATAACTCTATTGAAATTTTGACACAACAGAAGGATACGAGCCCTGTCCACTATCAGTTGGCCCAGCTACGAAATTTATACTTATTGGTGTTCAATTAACAGAATGCGAATAGCTTATGAAAATCTAGGTAATATTTTATTTTCAAATAAACATTTTAGAGATTTACGATTAATATTTACAACTATTAAAGTAAATTAATAAGAAAAAAATAATATTTCCATTGGAAAGCCATTAACTTGGAAACCCATTTAAGAAGTTACCACTGGGTAACGTCACCTTTCATTTTTATAACGGTATTAATTCTTCTAGGCATAGTATCTACAAGGTCTTGGCGTCTTGTCGAGGAGTAAAATTATCCCATATTTCTTGAAGCTTTAGTCTTAATTCTGGAATTGTTCTAGCCGGTGTTATACGCAATCGTTTTTCATTTCGTGCCAAAGTGTCTCGATGGGAGATAAGTCTGGGCTACTTGAAACCCACTCTAAAAGTGGAATAGAATGATCACGGAACCATTTCAAAGATTTTTTTGACGTATGGCAAGCGGCTCCATCTTGTTGAAAAATAAAATCCTCCCCAGAGATTAATGCATGTTCCATAGTTGGCGACAGAGACTCCTCTAAAATACTTAAATATTTGGCTGTGTTAACAATGCCATCGATAAAGTGAAGTTTTCCTACACCTCTTGCAGACATTGAACCCCACACCATGACAGATGCTGGAAATTTCACCTTCCTTTTCAAGCAATCGGGATGATATGCTTCATGTTTCTGACGAACAACTCTGCTCCGGTTGTCCCCTACACAGACTTCAAACCTAGACTCATCGCTCCATTGCACGTTGTGGTTTTTCCTTGGCCTAAGAAAGTTTTATACATTTCTGTAAATATACGTTTAACAGAAATTAAAAAAATATTACCTTATAGGTTCTAAATCCTAATTTTTTAGCTTCCTTATGACATGTAGACCTTAAAACACGTCTTCCAACAACATCGCTCCACAGTACACTCAATTGACTGTAGTTAGCACGTCTGTTATCCTTAATAATTCTTTTCAATGCACGTTTGTTATTGTCCGTCAGTGTAGTTTTCTTCGCGTACTGGGGCTTTGGGGCAACTGAACCACTTGTTTTGTACAATTTTACAATATTGTACAAAAATAAGTTCACAATGATTAACCGAATTTTTTCATCAATAGCTTTGCCTTTGCCCATGTTTTAAAATTATTTAGACTTAGCACTTTTAATACATCACAGTCAATAAACAAACTTTGTATTCCAACGCCTAGCTACCGCAAAAACCCAGTTATTCTATATACAGTACAAGCATACATGAACTCAAAAAATACGTTTGCTTTACGAATATTATTTTTATAATCACAAATTAAATATAACGGAATAAATTTTGACCCCTTTGCTTCTAATATGATTATATTGTCAAAAAATGTACAAAGAAGCATTTACTTTTAATTATTATTTAATAATTTCTAAAGAAACTGAAAATTTCATAGCTGGGCCAACTGAAAGTGGACAGGGCTCGTATACTCCGCTGATAGATATCGCTCCTTTGTTAAAAATATATATTATGAAAGTCCATATTTCAGAATTTCGGAAAAAGTAGGTTTGTTCCAATAAAAGTTCAGATTAGTTCAGAACCTGTCATCCAAAACTACCTCCGGTCAAATTATTGATTGACAGTTCTGTACTTTTCAGTCGTACCAACACCAACTTTTTAGTTTTTGTTTACAACTTAACTTTTATAAGCTGTTCACTTTTGTAAGAACACACTAGATCTGGTTATTTTGGTTACTTTTATGGTGTGTTACTGACTTTAAATGTCAATTAAAAATATTCCTTACGCTGTAAAACCGACTTTAGGTTGATAAGGTTATGATCATTATAATTAGGTGTGTTCGATTTGCACATTTGCAGTTACTGTTTACTGCCGCGTTAAAGCGTAACAGCCGTCACAAATAATCCGCAAGAGAAACAGCTGTAACTTTTTCGCAGTAGCGTCGTAAACTGGCAGTAAATTACGACAAATCGAACAGATTTGCAGTTACTGCGACCAAATGAACAGATTTTTTTAACGCGGCAGTAAACAGTAACTGCAAATGTGCAAATCGAACACACCTATTAAAATATGATTTTTCATTATGACATATGTCAAAAGTGACATTTTTTAATACCAACATGACTTACAGCTTCAAAGGTGCAAGCTATTGAAAACAAAATTCCCTCTTAGTTTGTTCTTACAAAAGTGAACAGTTTATAGTAGTTTATTAAGTTGACAAGAAGTTTATTTAGATCATATAATTAAATATAAACTTAGCACAATTAAACAATATTTATAAATTGGTTTACTATAACCAAGTTGTTGTCTGCCATCTGAACCTAAAAATTTTTAAGTTGGTAATGAAAAGTAATAAGAGATGGAAGGTATAAAATTTATCACTGTCTCTTATTTTTTCCCCCCACTATATTCTGTAGTATCAAAAGTTGAAATGTGTATCAAGAGTTGGATAGTATTGAAAAAAGTATTGAAAGAAGTATAATGTAGAATGGACTTTATTTGATTTATAGATATTTTACTACTATAAATAAATTGTTTCTCTTTGATACTTATACCTTACAAAACAATATCTTTCAAAAATTACCTAAAACAAAAAACTAAAATAATATAAACAATAGGTTGAATCAATAAATATTCGAATATCAACTGTTAAAAAAAAAAATATTATATTTTTAATTTCAAAAGAACACACTACAATACCTTAGCCATCAATACCAAAAATTCATAAAATTACTAGCCATAATTAAGCCATGAATAAAAAATAATTAATTTTGTCAAAAACACAGAAACTGCAATATTTTTCAATAAAGCTGTCGGATCAAGAATTCCTATCGTACGTTTTCGGTTCATATCAATGTACTTATACATTATTTAGAATTTTGTCAGATTTTTAGTATAACCGCTCTGCTTAAAGGGTGCTGGACAGTAATTATTTAGTCAATTTTTGGAAAAAAGTGTTAAGGTAAAAAAAATATATATATATATTTAAAATCACTATTTGTTTTTTAATCTACGTCTTTAGGGCTTTCTTTTGATATGATTGATAAAATTTTGATATGATTGATGAAAAAGTAATCTGATCAAAGTATTCCGGTTTACATTGCAATTTTTTCAGATTTTTGATCAACACCTCTGGGAAATAGGGTGGTGCCTCAAATATTTGTGGCAAAAATCTCATAAAAAAATGTTTATACACGCTTTAAGAGGTTTCATTTGATACCTCACTCAAAATTTAATTAAAAATTGTTTCATTAAATGCATATTTGTTTATATTTATTTCGCGATGCATTTTCTTAACTCTGTATTTTTCCTATATGTAAGTCAAGGAGTTGTATAAGCATGACATATTTCAACTTTCTACGTGCAGGCGTTTGGCTATAATTTCTACCGTACATATAAACAGACAGACACACGAGGGACATTATAAGAATTTTTTGATAGTCATACCTACAAAACGTCAAAAATTATTAAACAATAATCGTTTCTTTTCAAAAGCTGTATCGAACCATACACAATACGACATAGGTTCCCATTTAAAAAATCAAATTTGTCCTTGTTATCCTGTACTTCAAACTATCAAATCTGGATAAACTTTGGTCATTTTTTTTTTCAGTTGGCACACACGTCGCGTTTTTGAGAAAAATTTAATTCCCTCTATCTTGATACACCTTGTGTCCCTATAAATTAGCGTACAACATAACGCTGTCGCATCAATGATAATACGCGTCTATGATGATTCATCATTACGTGGACAGAAAGTCTTACCCCTATCTTAGATGCCCCAACTGCAAAGGATTAATAAACTAGTCACATTTCTATTTGTCAAATTAGGCATGTACATAAATGTGTGTTACAAATTTATTGCTTACAGTGTACATTGTCATTTTTTTACTGCATTTACTGCAAAATCTAGTAACATGATTACTGTTTGACAGTCATAAAACTGATAATAGTTCTGTTCGTAGAGTAATTTCTAACAGTTTATTATCACCAGACGCAAGCGCAGAGTTCGTAGGATTGAGTTAAATTAACTCTGACGCTTGTAAACTACGCTTACGTCTGACCATAATAAACTATTAGAAATGGGTCTACGAACAGAGCTAGTATATTTCGTATTAGTCACCAAAAAATGCGTTATTCGTTATGAGCATGATCAATCTTCGTGCTATTAATGCTAAAATACCAACAGCTAAAACCAAAATAACTCTATGCATAAAATGTTCTCGATATTCTTCCGAAGTATGATCTTGAATAAGAGGAGTTACGTTGACATCTATTTGCAAATTATCTACGCTTTCAGATTCTTCTAATCGGTTTGGTTGCTCAAATATTTTCTGTATCGTTTTGTCCACAGCTTCTTCACAGATATTACCTTTATCTTTATCTTTCTCTCTTTCTATTTCCTTATCTCTAAATTCAGCTATTTCTTTAACTAATAAATTTTCCACAGTTGATAATGGTTTCGGACAATTTTCTGTTGCTAATTTCGATGAAACCTTTCCACAGGTGTCACATTCCCAATTTCTGGATCTTTTTGCTAACATCTGTCGTTCTTCTGGAGAATAATTTAATGCACCTATTGCTCCTAATGTTTTTGTTGGCATAAAGGCTATAAGTGCTACTAAAACTGTTCTAATAGTCCAGGAAGGCTGCCAGGTTTCTGGATGATGCCCAGATATTGACAAACAGATTTTTGTATTTGTTTCAAATCTTCCATTTGGGGTTAGTAATATTATGTCTGGTGGTTTCATTGGATATTCAGTTGGTAGTATTATTCTACCGTGGTATATACCGTCTTGGAATTCGGTGTTTGGAGAACCACGGACTGTAAAATGCCATTCGAATAAGTTGTCTTCTAATGGATTGGCACAGTAGTCTTCTGTTGGTTCAGCAAGTTCTAATGCTTCGCGCATTAAGCGCCTTATGCCTGGTTTTCTGAGATTATATTTTTCTTCCATTTGTTTATTCCATGTACACTGTAATAATAAATATATAACTTTTATTTTCTAATTGAAACTTTATGTTAATACTTGAATTTTTTTACATAATATTTCTGTTAGATGTCATTATTAATATGACGTTGTCATGATTGTATCAATATGTTTTTATGATTGTTTTGTTGTTGGGTTCATGGATTGCTTTTTATAAGCATCAAGGGCAATATTCTAAAGAAAATGGTTTGAATTTGTCTCTTATGATCTTTTTTAGAATTTGAAATTTATATTGTGCTCTTGCGGCGGTTCTAAGAATCATTTAAGCTACCAACTTTGATTATAGATCAATGAGTTTAAGATTTTAGGTTAGGCAGATAACATAATAAATATAGGCTATTCCAAACCTTTAAGCGGAACTAGATTTTTAAATCTAGTAATTCTTATCTATTAAATCGGACTTTTGGTCATTTTGCTTAAGCTTTATAAATCATACTCACATTGCAAATTCTAGGTTAAATTGACATTATAAAATGTTAATTTCATTACATTTTGATTTTTAGGGTTTTGTAGGTATGACCAAAAAACCCTTATACCGTCATTTTGTCGTCTGTCTGTCTGTTCGGTAACAATTGTAACCAAACGGCTAAACCTAGAGAGTTGAAATTTGGCATGCTTATACAACTCTTTGACCCGCACATAGGAAAAATACTAAAACGTCTAAAAAACATATCCCCCTAAAAATATAATGAAATATGTGCTCATCGAAAAAAAAAAAATGATTTTAAAATTCTGAGTAGGTAATTAACGATCAAAATTTTATTTTTGCAAATTTTATTATTATCTTGATTAGATGAGTAACGTCCGTAAGTTAGTAATTATAGTTGAAGGTAATGGTATTCGGACCAGTCAGAAAATAAAACAAATTTATTAACTTCGCTTACTTTTCGATTTAATTTAAATCTTCCTCAGAGCTTAGTTAATAGTAATCATTTGCTTATCCTGAGTTCAATGACCGGACAATATGATGTGTTTTGTATTAATTTTTAATTTGTTATTTTATATCGTGACTATTAACTAAGCTCTAATGAAGATTTAAATTAAATCGAAACGTAAGCGAAGTTAATAAATTTATTTTATTTTCTGACTGGTCCGAATCTCATTACCTTCAACTATAATAAATTATTATGATGCGATTTTTGCCAAAATCGTTCAAAAAAACAGAAATTGTCCCACACCCTATAGCCCAGATGGTTTAAACTAAAAACCTGAAAAAATTCTAAGTAATGTACATGGGTGTGAACCGGAATACTACAACAGGAATTTTTGATCAGATTATGTTTTCGGAAAATAACGCATGTTTTGTGTTTTATTTTTATTTTTTGTTAAAGTTATATTTATGTAATACACTATACTAGAAGGCGTATGCAGGAGACCATTTTATTTTTTATTTTGTTTAAATTATTTTGCCAAAATTCTAGTTATTTTTGGCAAATGTTGCATTTAATTTTTAAGAGCGTAAATTTAATAACCAGTTGGAATTGTTGGAATTATATTTTCATTCTATGTGTCATGTATACGAAACCAGAGGGGCGGAGCATATGACTTAAAACAACCAATGGAAGCCATAGGCGCAATTTTCAAAATCTTAATGAAGCTTGCTATATAAAAAAAAAAAAAACTGCACATATTTAGAAACCTAAATAATGGTATTAGGTATTCGAATTAAAATTAACAAAAAAATATTTTAACATAAAATATGTTTTTAAAGCTCTCAGATTCACTCTCATAATTTCTGTGTTGTTAAATTAAATTTACTAATTTTTTAATAATATAACTATTGTAGGTGTAGATAAAATATTGTATTTGACCCGCATATAATGACAATATTTCACTCGGATGATTACAGCCCTCGCCTACGACTCGGTTGGTAAACTTCATCCTCGTGAATTATATTATATGCTTGTTAAATAAAATATTATTTTTAACTCGTTTACAGCATTTATCTGACTATAATAATAATAATAATAATAATTTTATTTAGCATATCTGCTATATAAACATCATATAAAAATTTACAAAAATTTATATAAATTAAAATTTTTGTATAAATCTTTCATAAGCTAATATTTTGTAAAAAATACAATTGTGCTCTTAATTCTATGACTTAATTACTAAGTTACTAACTCTACAATTTTAGTCTTAAAATTATTAATTTTTTTAATACTTTTAATTTCCTCCGGTAAATTATTATACTTAATAATAGCACTAAAAAATAAAGAATTTTGACTTTTTTTTATATTTTTTCCCTTCCAAATAATAATTATTTTTGCTTCTATTGTTATGTTCATGGACTTCTTTATGTGTTATTAACATATTCTTGAAATAAGAAGGCATTAAACCTATTCTGATTTTGTGAATAAATGTTAATGCCTTCATCTCACAGAATCTCTTCACGTTAACCCACTTCAACCTTGTTAACATCGCGCTAACACTAGTATACCTGTCACAGTTTAATATCACACGCATAGCTCTATTCTGAAGGAGTTGAAGCCTTTCAATGTCACCTGCGTTTGCCAAATACAAGACTGTGCTTGCGAAATGAAAATGTGGAAGAATAATACTATTATTTTTTCTAGACCATGTAGATAGATACTCGCTACATCTACGAAGAATTCCCAATTTTTTAGATATTTTGCTGCACACGTAGTTGATATGTTCCCTAAATTTTAATTTGTTATCCACAATTATTCCTAAATATTTAATTTTCTCGACTATTTGTAAATTTACACCTTCAATTAAAAGATGAAAATCATTGTTTTGCCAAGTTTGCACTAATTTTTTATTTCCCAATATCATTCCTTTGGTTTTATCTACATTGAGTTTTAACTTATTTTGTTTCAGCCATAAACATATCCCCTCTACATCCTCATTTAATTTACTGTGTACATCCTTCAGATCACGCCCAGATATATAAATAACGGTATCATCCGCAAACATATGGAACTTACAGTGTTGTATCACCTGTTCCATATCATTTATATAACACATAAACAATATGGGACCGAGAAAACTCCCCTGTGGAACTCCCCACTCTACATTTATTACGTCTGATTCTACTTGGCTTCATTTTACTTTTTGTTTTCGCTCCCTTAAATAATCTTCAAACCATGATATGACTGTCCCCCCCATCCCCATACTTTTTAATTTTCTAATCAATATTTTTCGATCAACTGTTTCGAAAGCTCTTTTCAAGTCTAAAAAAAATACAATTGTTTTTAAATCATTATCAGAACTGTTAGTCCAATCATTTAATACATACCGGAATGCTGTTTCACAGTTGTAGTTTTTTCTGAAACTCGATTGATACATTGTCAGAATGTTATTTTCTGACATAAAATTTTCTAACTGTGAATATACAATTTTTTCTAATATTTTGGATGTAGTACTGATTAAAACTGGATAGTTATAGCTGGAAGCTATTGATGCAAGCACATATTAAGTACGGTTGATAAGTCTCGAGATGGAAGCACGTGTGTTGTTGTTTCAAAATTTTTGGAAATTTATTATTTTCAATTTGTACCTACAATTGGTTATCACTTCCTAAATACCTGTAACACCATGATATGTGTAAAAATTCATACTTTTTTCACAATTTTTTTTTTTTGTTTATTTATAATTTATTAACTAAATTACTATCTATATTTTCAAAATATTAGTTTTGATAGCCTAAGGTACTTCAAGATGTAGGATACAGGGTAATAAATTTCCCAGTTCACAATTCATAAAAATCTAATGAATGTCTTAATAAAGTATTTTACTACCCGCCCACGTTTGTACTTTATTCGAAATAAACGAACTAAATTGGATTATTTATTATTGCAGACATAGGGTGCTGACAGTAGGCTGTAAAGTAACCAGTTGTCTTTTAAGTTAATAAACACTAAAGAATGATACAGAATATTGAACAAAATTATTAATTATAACAATAAAAAATTAATGTAAAGTGTGAATTTTCACAATTTTAGGGATTTGTAGGTATATAAGCGTCAATAAATTATGGATACTTATTAAAAAACCTAAAATCCGATCACATTTGAAAAAATAATCCATGTGAGTCCATCTAGAGGCTTTTACAAGCGAACTTATTTACGAGATGCACGTGTATCTAGACATCTGCTCTGTTCTATTGTCAACTGACACTACCGATAGAGGCGCCACTACATTGTACATCATGGCTGACGCAGATAGGATATTTTTGACAGGTTCAATGATATCTTCATGTGATATTTATTGAAATTAATTTATAATTCAATATGAGGGTTGCATTAAATGAAATTTTCGGTTTTCTCAGTGCCCAAGTAACCTCTAGGGTTATAATTGAAGGTAATAAGGCTTTTTTGCCACGTTTCGGAACACGATGAAAACTTAGGTCTCTATCACGACCTACTTTTGCATAGCAAAGATAAACACAACAATTCACGTTGCATTTAATTTTTTTCTTGCAATTTTAAAGACATTTTTTAAAAACTCGCTATGAAAACAACAGTAAACATTCGACTATCCTCCACCTGTCAGTTTCTCAAAATCTCACTAGAAGCGCTTCAGTTATTGTCAGTTGACAATAGTTAGTCAATCAAATAATGCTAGCACGGTGTTGCAAACATTTCGACAACTTTTGAAAAAATTACCCTAAAAAATAACATTTCTGTCACGCTATTCCGGTGCACATGAATGTGCATTACTCAGAATTTTTTTATTTTTAGTATAATAGCGGATTGTGGGGTGTGGAACAAAAGTATTTTTGGACCTATAAATACATTTTTTAATATATATAATTTTCAATAAAATTTAAAAAAAAACTACTATTCATTCCGTAACTTACGACATAAGCTTTCTATGGTTACCACAAAAAACAAAAAAATTTAAAAAATTGTTTGATCTACGTAACAACTCATCTGACCTGATCAAAAATTTATATGTAGCTATTCCGGTTCCCATGAGTATAAACTTTTGAGATTTTTGTCAGATTTTTAAACCAATCCCATGTTGTGACACATTTTTGGGGAAAATCCTATAAAAAAATTGATTTTTCAAAAATAAATATTTGTAGATCTATCCACGCATTAGGAATGACGTCGGGTACCCGGCTACCCGCTACCCGACTCGTTAAAGTTCTACTCGGTTCCGAGTTTCAATACCCGCTACCCGTTATCTACCCATTACCCGTTAACTTACGGTTAATTAACGGGTAGTGGGTAATAAACGGGTAGCGTGTAATTAACGGGTAGTGTATAATTAACGGGGACCAGTTGAGGGGAAGACCTTTTTTTTGCTCATCACTTGGATTTTGGAAGTGAGGTAAAAGGTTTAATTTCACACCCCTTTGAAAACTTCCAAAATTATTTATTTTTCGAATACATATTTGTTTATATTTCCCCCGCGGTATGTTTTTTTAAACTTTAATATTTTTCCTATATGTGGGTCAAAATTTTGTACAAGCATGCCAAATTTCAACTTTCTAGGTCCATCCGTTTGGACACAATTTCTACCGAATAGACACAAAGTGACGTTATAAGGGTTTTTTTGATCATACATATGAAATCCTAAAAATGAGAATAATTTAAAAAATCAGCTGTGGCCACCATAGGACCGACCGCCATCATAAAGTACTTTTATAAAATACATTCTAGCAGCAGAGTAGAAATAACTTGCCCTAATATTTTCTAACAGAGATATTATTTATCACGACCATGGAAACGTTACATATAAGTATGAAAAAATTGAGACAGAAAAATTTACAAGTTTTTCATTTTATCAAAAAACGTCTCAAATAAAAGTTATTAGTTATTGCATTTATAGCAACTTTTGTTGAAATATTTTTCTGTTGCTAAATATTCGCAAAAATCTTAAAATTGACACGAATAAACTCCCATTTTTAGTCAACCGATTTTTACCAAAAGTTGATCAACTCGTGCCATTGATGTCAAAAGCTTAAATATGAAGTTTCATAAAAATCCTTTTAGTCGAATTTGCTCTGCACGTGTACACAGACGGACAGACAGATGGACAGACAGACAGACAGACAGACAGACGGACAGACAGACGGACAGACAGACAGACAGACGGATGGACAGACAGACCGACAGACATCATGCTAAAAATAGTCAAAACGTTATGTAGGGTCAATTCGTGGAGATCCATCGAAATCTCGAAATGTCAAAATAGGTATGATCACAATACCTCCCTTATATATGTTGACGGTCGGTAAAAACTACGTGAATACATCGCCAAATTGTATTTTAATGCTGAAATTTTTGAGGACTCACCAGCTACTTTTTTTTTTTTAATTTTGAGTTGTATTTATTTAAATCCCTTAATTTGCAAATAAACCAAAAATCAAATATTTTTATAGAATTTTCGCTAAAAATATGTCAATAAACTTATCGATCAATTTTCCAGAGAGGTTGGTCTAAAAATCTGAAGAAAATCTCGTTAACGTACATTGATGGGAACCGGGATAGCTCAAGATTTTTTTTTTTTTTGTGTATACTGTTTTACTTTTCCTGTCATTTAAATGATTCTGATTGAGATCTGGTCTTGTAAATAAAAACTCTACTGACTCAATATAATTAAATAGCACAATTAAACGATATTTTTAAATTAGTTATATTGCGTTTAATTTTGAAAGGATAAACCAGATCTGGTTATTTTGGTTACTTTTATAGTGTATTACCGTCTTTAAATGTCATGAAAAATATTCCTTACGCTTTAAAGTTGACTTTAGATTTGTTGGTTTTGATCATTATAGTTAATATATCATTTTTCATTATGACATATGCCTTATACATTATATCAAATAGAATGAAATATTAAGAAAGTGACATTTTTATTACTTTTTAATACCAACATACAATTTCAAAGGTGCAAACTATTGAAATCCAAATTTTCTCGTAGTTTGTTTTCACAACAGTGAACAGCATACAGTCTGTTTCAAACGGTTAAGCGGAACTAGATTTTGCAATCTAGTTACTTTCATCGTTTAAATCGTGCCTTTCGGCCGTTTTGTTTAAGCTTTGTAAATCATACTTACAATAAACATTTTTTGGTTAAGGTTAATATCATTTTAAAATGTCATTTTCTTTATATTTGGATTTTTTGTGTCATTCTTAATACAAATTTCCCATTTATTTATTTTTTTGTCATTAAAATATCTAAAAAAGATATTTAATTTTGACATATGTCATTCGTTTCCATGGTTTCATTGTTGAAATTTTAAATTTTGACATCCCAACGTGAAAAATGAAATAACCCAAGCAAGGTCCCTTCTCGTGACAACCTAAAAGAACTAAATTCCCATTTAGTTCCGCTTAACCGTTTGGAACAGACTGTATATAGGCGGTTTCTTTATTTTAAGCGGAATTAGATTTTCAAATCTGGTATCTTTTACCGATTGATTGAAGCATTTAGTCATTTTGTTTAGAAGGTCATTTGGTCGTTTTGTTTGTTGAAAAGCCAACTTCAATATAAGTATAAAAAAATAGCTAGTGACAACTTAAGAAAATTTAAATTCCATTTTGTTCCGCTTAAAGGTTTGGAATAGCCTATATATGGTGTTCATTTTTGTAAGAACAAACTAAGAGGATATTTTCATTTCAATTGTTTGCACCTTTGAAAGTGTATGTTCTGTTGGTATTAAAAAATGGCAAAAAATATCAATTTGACATACCTATGTCATAATAAAAAATAATATCTTAATTATAATGATCATAACCAATAAAATCTGAAGTCTGAATTACAGCGCAAGAAAAATTTTTAAATGACTTTTAAAGTCAGTAATATTCTACAAAAGTAACCAAAATAACTAAATTTGGTTTGTCCTTTCAAAAGTGAACAGCATATACTATAACCAAACTTTTATGTCATATCAAATTGTTGAGTTGGCAGTGAAAAGAACATAAGACCAAAGATGTTCAACGTCCTTTTCTACCGGTAATACTACAATTCGTAGTTTCCTAAGTTTGAAAGGCATCAGAAGTTTGAAAGTGTAGTGAAAAGTGTAATGTGAATCAGCCTTTATAACGGCATAAAGGCTTCTCAGATATACCTACGAAATCCTAATAAAATAGCGCCAGACCAATCATTGTATAGCAAAGATTGCATATAAATAAATGTTTGCCATTTTCTCGCCTACATGATAATATACCTGAGTTAAAATGAAACACGTGGGTATAAATTCGTGGCTTTTCATTTGGTTAAAAGAATTAAAATCCTTTACAAATTGAATTGAATTAGATCTCTGCTAAATGCAAATTTGTGGAATATGCAGACAGTATTTAGCATTAATTTCACCCACGCGTTATTATGTTTTAATAAAATTATGGTTTTGCTAATAAGTGTTTAAAATTTTATTGCGAGGTTTTCTTTCAAAACTGGAAAATAGACTGATATTTATATACTTTGTGCATAAAACTAACGTTCGTTTTATTTTATTATATGTTCAAGATCAGCCATCTGTGAATGGTATATTATTTTTCTAAAGTTTAATAAAGTTATTAAGAAAAATTGTGACATAGTAGATGTCGTAAAGTCCGTAAATCATAGAAGATGACAATGAAATGATCACATTATATAAGCTAAGAATGATCGCATGATGAAATAACTAAAGTCAAATTTACTATAGATACATAGCATAAGAATCACATGACTCTCTTTGTTTTGCTTATATGTTCAGAACAATGATACCTCTTTGTCCCATCCTTACGCATATGCTGTGCATTAACTTATAGCTATTATAAACGTGGCTTAAGAGTTACAAACCCAGAGCGATTAAAAAACTTTGGCCAGAAACTAGAACTTAGATAACAAATATCTTTAACAACTGTTGTTTCACAATGCCAATTTCCTAAAACCAGGAGCAAAGCTATTATTATACCTCTCTTGAAGCCCAGCAAGTAACCAAATGATCCCAAGAACTGTCACACAATTTCGTGTCTTTTTCCACTTAGTTGAAAAGCTGTTTGAAAAAGTAATTGTTAATAGACTGGTATCTTCTGTAGATGAGATTCTCATTCCAGAACAAATTGGCTATCGTCCTAGTAAATTCTGCGCCAGTCAAGTACTATACCCCCTTCAACATATGAGGATAAAGTTAAACTCCTACTAATAACTGGCGTTGTATTTTTTATTTGATCTCTCAGCGGCCTACGACACCGTTAATTTATTAGTTTTACGGTACAAATAATATAAAATCATTAAAGATTATTCTTTTGCGAATAATCACCGTTCTGTTACATAATCGTATGTTTTTTTCTTGAATTTAAGGGTAAACAAAGAAATGAATTACCACAGGGCAGTGTCTTAGCCCCAGTTCTCTTTAATATATACACTAATGATCAACCTAGACCTGCTGTCACTAAGTTATTTATCAACGCAGATGATCTGGCTTTGGTCACACAATCAGCTGGGCTTAGACTTAGAAATGACAGAAGAAAGATATATTGAAAAAATATCTTGAAATGATTGTAGAATGGACATAAAAGTTAAAATGTAGATGGATGAATAGATATATTATAATTATAAGTATCAGTCCAGCTAAAGATATCTATAGACATATTTGGATTGAAGAGAGACTAATAGGTTCTCCGCAGAATCATCTGAGTGTTCTGGCCGGAAAGAATATCTAACGCAGAGCTATGGCACCGAACAAACCAAACAGATATCCAAAAGGAAATAAAATTGCGCAAGTGGAAATGGATAGGACATGTTCTGAGGAGAGATCGGACCAGCGTGCCTAGAATGGCTTTGGATTGGAATCTGCAAGGCATTTTATAATTTAATTTTGTTCGGTGTTCTCAGCTGTATACGCGTTTTGCGTATAATTATTTATGTAGTAAATTAATCAAGTTAATCCTTAACTTACCTGAATATTGTTAGTAGACGTACTTTTAGTACTTAACTTGGCAAAGGTTATTCTTTTCAATCATTGTTCACGTCTATTTTTGTTTTTGCTTTCGTATTATTTTGCTTTTTGGAGATTATGTGATATCGACACAGTTTTACTGTAGTCGGTATCACAAAAGTTACTTGAATATATGTATGTTATTCAAGTCGTATCAACATACACTGCTCATTTCATGAAAATTTACTTTTAATTTCTCTGCTTATCATTTCAATAACACATTTATCGAATCATTAAAGAAAGTAATTGCGCTCTATAAATGACATATGTATAGCAGTAAATATAATAAAGAGAAGGAGATCTAGAACCCCGTGTCACTAGACTCATAGATAATGATGAAATAGTTGGCTGAAAAGATGCACAGTATTAAAAGAGAAGTGTAATACGCATACTATGCACGCATCCAGAATTTTTTCTCGTGGGGGTTCACCTTTAATTACACGAAAAATGTATTTCTTAAAAACGTGTAATTTAAATATTTGGTGAGGGCTCAAGGCCGCAAGCCCTCAGTTTTAATATTGTTCTTTTTATCTTTGAAACATTAGAAGTTGTACATAAAGCTTACAAAAATGTCGATGAAACATCTCCCAAATCGACAATTTTGAGGTTCCAAAAGTCACGCATCAAAACAATATTGATATAACTATATTGATTTGATTTTTGATTTGACTCTCAAGGCTTGGTGCACAAAATATTCATACCAGAGGGAAAACAGTGAACACCGAATTTTATAAGATGTTTAGGATCGTTCTTTGAACGCATTCAATGTATTCGTCCACAGTATCAAGTTGCATAATTTTTTTGTATTGCAGGATAATATGTGCGTGCTCACAAATCTACAAATGTGAACCAATTTTTATCCCAAATAATTATCACTGCTCTTTATCGTCCAACTGATGCATTTGATTTATCTCCTCCGAATTATTTTCTGTTTCCAAAATGAAGCTAAATAGACAACATTATGTGGATATTCCAACAATTCAAATCGTCATAAAAAGCTTTATGACAATCCAACAAAACGAGTTTTCTAGACATCTCTAAAAACTATATGATCGCGCTAAAGATTGTACAAATACGAATGTCTATACACAGAATAATATATAAGTTACTCCACCAACTCTTCACATCAATTTATGAGAAAAACATTTTTCAAGGAATACCATTCGGCTATGACGTAACTCATACATGACCAAACTACAGAAAGCGGGCTAGACTAGGCCCGCGAAGTATATTTTTGTGGCCCGTATAGACCTGCACACTTAACAGCACATGTTCTGTACACGATCGCTCCATAAATTTCCTCTGAACCATGATTCCCATGTGTAAAATTCTGTTTCATTTAACCATAGTATTGTTAGACGGTCAGACAAAATATGGCCCTCGTAGGTAAAAGTTAGCTCATGCCTGACGTAGCCTGACACAGAAAAGCTTAATATGTAAAAAAAAAAACTAAATTTGTCGTAAAATCTACAGCTGCGTGCGCTCAAAGATTAAATACTCGTCGGTCGATTTTAGAGTTTATTATAGTATCTATCTATTAAATAATCTCTTATCATACCCCTTATACACTTCTAACTCCTCTCGTCTATATTCAAAAGTATAACAAGGATCTTATAGGCTTTACAACTTCCATCTGTTATTATTATTGTTATGGTAATAGTTAATTATCTTTGGTTACAGTGACTCGTCGATAACAGAACCGGTGAGAGAATGGCTTCGAATGCCGACGTTCGACTCGCGACAGTGGGAGGACGAGGAGCTGTTGCTGCTACTCCAGCACATGTTCTTGGACCTGGACCTCTGTTCCAAGTTCGCCATTGAACTGCCCAGGCTCAGATCCTTCCTCTATGAAGTCTACAAGAATTACAATGATGTGCCATTCCACAATTTTCGACATTGTTTTTGTGTTGCACAAATGGTAAGTTATACGTTCACGACATCATGGTACACGACAGTGCTGGTAAAATGTATTGGCTGAAATTTTTTGGTATTAAATGCTGAGGATAATTTAAAATATTCTTCATCTTTCCAACGGAACTTTTTTACCTATTGGTTTCATTGATATGTAGATTTTTTTCTGAACGTTGCTATTTGGCCCATATAAATATACTGATCGTTGCCATTAATTCGCAACACAGATGTTAATTGCGGTTTATAATGATTTTGGATTCTAGAGATATTTACTGAGTCAGCTCTGTCTATAATCTTTTCAAGAGTCGCATGATGACATATTTGCTCCATAAGATATTAAATGAATAGTAATAGTAATAATATTAATAATAATAGAGTTATGTGGGTGCCGCCTAAGGCCAGAGAACGTGACAGAGGAAGCTCCGTGGTTTCAGTGAAATTTGGAACGGTGCTAATATCTCTATATAACAGTTATTTATTTTTAGGGTTTTATATGTATAACCAAGAAATATTTCATTTTAATTTTTTAGATATAACAGCACAACAGACATATCTATATATTTATATATAAGTTGAGTTGTACATTTTATTGTATTAATTATAATGCTATCTTAACTCTAACTAATAATAGCAATAATATAATATGTTATTGAATATTTCATATTACAAACCAAAAATAAAATAAAAATAAAAAAAAGCCCAAGGATAAAGAACAAAATTTAAAAGATAATGAACAAAATTTTAAATTTAAGGCAATATTTCAGTTCCAGCGCTTGTAAAAGAAGCATAGCTTATGTTAAAAATGTCGATGTCTGTGTCACTGATCATAAGAGAGTTATGTAGTTGGGACATTCTAGAGATGGGACTCATTTTACTGTAGTTTGTAGAGAACTTGGTTACATTAAACAAGTAGTTCCTACATCTCAAACCATTTGTTGGAACTTTAATGCCAAACTCAGCCAAAATGTCCGGACAAGATACTGTATTGTCAAAAATTTTATATATTAAAAGTAGGCTAGGCTGATTACGACGTTTTTCAAGTGACATAACTTCATACTTATTTTGTAAAACCCCACGAGATACATATTTAGGATAAGTATTCGTCATTCTAAATTCTAATAATCTTAAAAACTTTGTTTGAGTTTTTTCAATACAGTGTATGTATTTTTTTTTTTTTTCAAATTGCCACCATATCACTGAAGCGTACTCTAACTTTGATCTAACAAATGCATTAAACAGAGTTATGTAAGTTATAGTATTTTTAAATTCATATCCCGTCCGTAAAACAAAACCAAGATTCTTCGAAGCTTGCGCAACAATATGTTCAATATGATATTTAAAACTTAGTTTTGAGTCAAAATAAACACCCAGATCTCTCATGATCTCCACTCTTTTTACTAATTCTCTATTCAAATTATATGGGTGAATTAATATGTCCCTTTTTCGGCTGAATGATATGATTTTGCATTTCTTAGAATTTAAATGGAGGCCCTATAATTGAATCCAACTGTTTAGTTGTTTAACTGCTTTTTTAACGTCTTACAGTCATCCAAACATGATATCGTTTTAAACAATTTGATATCGTCAGCAAATAATAAACCATCACATTCATCCAATATTTGGGTTACATTATTAATAGTTAGTAAAAAGAGTAGCGGTCCAAGATTGGATCCTTGAGGAACACCAGAAACCAGAGAATAAGATGAAGATCTACAATTTTTATATTCAACTTATTGTTGCCTTTCCTCGAGGTATGAGACAAACCATTCGCAGATCACGTCGGAGAGACCGCAATCAGTCAATGCTTTAATGATTGCACTATATAAAATTCTGTCGAATGCTTTGCTCACATCTAAGTACAAGATGTCGGTCTGTTTACGCAATTCCATGTTACGAGCAATAAAATTAGTTATATGTAATAAATTAGTAACTGTGGACTTGGATTTAAAAAATCCATGTTGGAATGGAGTTATGAGAGACGCAACCTGATTGTAAATATATTTATACATTATCTGTTTGAACCCTTTAGCTGGAGTCGATAATATTGATATCGGCCTATAATTTTCTATTTGGCGTTTATCCCCCGACTTAAAAATGGGTCAAACCCCAGCAACTTTCCACTTTTCCGGAAAAATCTTTGTAGCCAGGGACAGATTAAAAAGTATCTGAAACGGTGCTGCTAATACACCAGCACAGCCCTTTACTACGTAAGGAGGAATAAGATCTAATTGGGCATTATTTTGATTTTTTTTTTTTTTTCATATTTTTAAACTGACCTCTGTGGGTATAGGGTGCAGGGCAGGGATCTCAAACTCAATATTTATGAGAGTCACATAAGTCTTTTACTAGAGTACGAGGGGTATTTGATAATCAGTGATTCCGAAATGAAAGTTTTTTTTTTACCAAAATGTAACTTTTTTTCAACTTAGTTTCATTTTAGCTAGATACATTTTACCCAATGATTTTCCAACTTCTTTAAGCCTTCCAAATGGTATAATTTTTCAAACTCTACAAAATAGATGAGCGTTTCAGCGATTATCTCGTTCGTTGCTTATCTTTTTCGAGCAAGCCATTTCTTCATGTTTGGAAAGTGAAAGAAGTTGTAGGGGACCAAATCTGGAGACTATGATGGAGGAGGAAGCAGTTCGTAACGCAGTTCGACTAATTTGGCCTTTTCAATTGCAGACGAGTGAACGAATTCATTGCTATGGAGGAACAGATCTTTCTCCTTTGCCATATGGCGCCGCTTTTTGATCAATTCAGTGTATAATTGATACAATAAAACGGCATAATATTGTCTTGTGATCGTTTTTCCCTTTTTCAGATACTCTTATACCATTATAATTTTACTGGGGGGGTAGAAAATATTTGAGAGAGGCACCATTTTTTTAATCATATAAATATTAATGAAAATATGATAGTTTTGAATTTTGAAAAGATAAAATCGGGCCGTAAGTGACCCTTTGGCCCGCTTCTATCTTTCATTATTCAAAATATTCCCAAAACGAACCGGGCACTTGGTTTTATCTAAAATTTCTTCAAGCATATCTGGGGGGTCCAGCTGGGGCCAGAACAATTTTTAGGGGTGTGGCAGCTGACGCCGCCACTGTTCTATCCTTTCTCTTCTAAAATTTTACGTAATTTCGGCCCGTATACTCTTAACATAAGTCTTAATGGTTTCTTGGTTATACCTACGAAATCCCAAAAATGAGGTCTTAGGATTAAATATATTTATAGATAGTAATGATCTAGGATATTTTTGAATTGTATATTGATTGACAAAGTTGTGTTACAGATGTACGCCATAGCCTGCTATGTTGACCTGCCAAGTAAGATCGGGGATCTGGAAACGCTTATATTAATCGTCTCCAGCATTTGTCATGATTTAGACCATCCCGGTTACAACAACATTTATCAAATTAATGCCAAAACTGAACTGGCATTAAGGTAAGATAAATTATATTTCATTCTTCCTTCATCCTTATTTCCATTCTTCTTAAATTGTAGAACGAGAATTTAAAAATTAATTTCTCATTTGCTAACGGCATATTTTATCTTGTATTTGAATATTTGACATTTTATTCAGTGTAATATCACAAGGAATTATCAGTTTCAGTAAGGGTGGGTGTCATAAAATAGCTGAAATTAATTTCACAACTTGAGTTTTAGTTAAAGTTTGATGAGGATGACAACCACTGTAAAACCCAACCATTTCAATATCGCACTTTGCTGGATCATTATTTTGACTTAAGATTTAATATTACAAATATAGCACTTAGAAGTATGAACGTAGATTTATTCTTGCATAGGTATAATGATATATCGCCGTTGGAGAATCATCACTGCAGTGTCGCTTTCCGTATTCTGGAAAATGATGACTGCAACATATTCAAGTCATTCAGTAAGGAGCAGTTCAAGCAGGTACGAGAGGGGATGATAAGATGTATCCTGGCGACTGACATGGCGCGACACAATGAGATCCTTGCCCAGTTCAAGGATATCACGCCTGTCTTCGATTATACCAACAAGGCACATACAAACCTCGTAAGTAAACATTTTATTTCTAAACCTATTTTATACCGAACATAAAAGAGAAATACAATATATTAGCAAAGTAATAAATTACTGCAAGTTGAGCTGATTCAAAACTTTGGGTAAAGTGGGGACGGGGAGTAGGGGATTGGTCCTACCACTCAATATTGTCACGAGTCGTCACTGAATTTTAGAGCTGTGAATGTAGCTTTACTGTCTACTTAATTAATGTAAACGAGCCTTTACCACACATACATGAGTAGACACATACAGTTTTCTTTGAAGTACCGACAAACAGTGTATAGCATTCATTTTTATTCTACCTTGCTTTTATATATTCGTTAGTACTCGTTGAAAATTTAATACTTGTCGAGCTGATCTGTTCCTTCATGTTCATTCGTTAATTATGTGTGTGGTTTTACTAATATAGTACAAAATGTCTCAAAAATATTGAGATTTAATAGTCATTCAAATTTCATCTTACTTTTAAAGTAGTTGTATGACGTATGCTAATAATACTATTTAAATATTTAAACTAAATCCATCTAATGGCACCAAAATTTAAAAATATGGCTGTACAGATATTTATAGCAATAAATTTTGGTCAATTTGGTAGGTTGGTAAGAGATGACCTTCTATATCTGGAACACTCAATTTTACTGCAATTTTATTAATCTACAACAGACTACGAGGGTGGATCAATAAGTACCCGTGTTTGAAGACAGGTGGCGTTGCTGAAGGAAGTTGGCATTACCGTCGTGTTCTGCCATCTGTCATACGACACCATACTAAATTTCAGACTGATTCGTACGTTAGTTTTTATTTGGCAGCTAGTTAAATCACACGTGTTTCGTCTTTCTCGATAAAATGGAAAAGGACCAATATCGATCCGTAATTCGCTTTTTATTTTTGGATGCCAAAAAGTGCGAAGAAATAAAAGCGAAGTCGGATAACCGTGAGATATTGGTTCAACGAATTTAAACGTGGCCGTACATCTGTTTTTAATGAAGAGCGGCCATGCCGCCCTGCAGACGTGGTTACCGAAGAAATCGTTAAAAAGGTCCACAACATGATTCTTGCTGATCGCCGAACTAAAGTGCGCGAAGTAGCAGAGGCCGTATGTGTGTCGTACGGAACGGCAATCAATATTTTACGTGATAAGTAAAGTATGAAAAAGGTGTCGGCCCGATGGGTGCCGCGATTGCTCACGGTGGACAACAAACGGATACGGCTGTCAATGTCGAAGCAGTGTTTGGACCTCTTTAACCGAAATTCGCAGAAGTTTTTGTGTCGAGTCGTCTCCGTTGATGAAATCTGGATACATTATTATACGCCAGAGACCGTCAAAGCGACAGTCAAAACAATGGATTTTCATGGGTGTATCTGCTCCGAAGAAGGCAAAGACGGTCCAATCGCCCTTAAAGGTCATGGCCACGATTTTTTGGGATTTGAAGGGAATAATCCTCATGGACTTTTTGCAGAAAGGAAGAACGGAATCATAGGACAGTACTACAGTGAATTCAGTGACCGATTCACTGTAGTTGTTGTTCCCCAACATGAAAACATGGCTCGAGGGAAACAAATTTAGCTCAAACGAGGAGGTTACTGCCGAGACAGAAGCGTATTTTGAAGAGTTTCACAAATCGTATTTTTTGGAGGGGTTAAAGAAATAGCAGAAACGTTGGGAAAAGTGTATCAACCTAAAAGGAGATTACGTTGAAAAATAAAAAAAAAAAATAATAATAAAAATGTGAAAAACTTGCGTCTTCATTCCTAACACGGGTACTTATTGATCCACCCTCGTATTACTTTGCGCTTAAAACCAGGTAACATCAAAGTTCAATATTTCAAAATCATTTGAGGTAAACAATATTTTTGTTAATTACATTTTTGATGTGTATATTAGCTAAACAAATGGATTTTATAACACAGAAGGGGAACTAATATTTGCTTGTGATGATTCATCATAATCCATGAAGGGATAGAATTTCAAAATGACAATATTACCTGCCTATCCATTCGGAATTTTATTTTATATCGTACTGCTTTATTTTTTAACTTTATAGGGAAGATAACTACAAGGGTGATTTTTCACATTAAAGTCTGTTTATATGCTTTTAAATTAAAATATTTTAGCAATAAGTAACTGGTTTATTACCTCGTAAATGGCAACAAAATGCTTTTGATCCAAGTGTAAAACATTTGAGAAGTTTCTTTTGTTTCCTTTTGTAACATTTTTCTATTGTTTGAGTTCAGGTATTCGAATTTAAGTTCAAGGTCAGGGAAAACACCACAGTTCTCACCAGTTTCTAAAATACAAAGCTAACAATCTATACATTTTCACCAAATTTTTGTCTAACTAGCAGGATAATTTAATTGTGCAAATAATATCGTAAAAATATTCTCTCAATAACTTAATAATAGGTATCAGGCAAAAATTTTCCGTATTTTATTAACGATATTTGTAGGTAATTGATGTGAGTTGGGATTTACCCAAAAATTGGGTATTTACACAATAGGTAGGTAAATAATAAATGGGTAATAAATTTACCTGAGGTTTATTTACCCAAAACTTCATTAAAAGACTATACTGTGAAGCAAGTTCGCAAGTCGAGCATAATGGGAAAAGAAGTAAAAGTATTGCCGTCTAAAGTGGGGTTACACATGGCTGCCTACTATCTCCTCTATTATTTAATACCTTGTTGGACTAGTCTCACAGAACATAGAAGATACGGTGGGAATTCTAAATTCGTTTGGAAGATATGGGCAATGCAGACTATATATACCTTCTGTCACATAATTACGAAGATATGCAAACCAAACTTCGGGTAATTTAGTTGACTAAGTAAAGCAAAAACCAAAGTATTGCGGATTAGAACTAATAACATTAACAAATTTTCCATCATTGGCGAAGACCTAGAAGATTTCTGCTACCTCGGTAGTGCAATAACAAGAGATTGGGGAACTTTGATAGACCTGAGCAGCAGAATACTTAAAGCTGAAGAAGCATTCGGTTTGCTGAAAGAATTTTGGAAATATAATAAAATCTTTCGTAACACTTATGTCCGCATATTTAAAAACAAAGTAAAATCTGCTCTGATGTATGGTTGTGATATTTGGAAAATTACTAAAGAAATTACCCACAAACTCCAAGTTGTTGTTCATACTCCTCGCAGAATTTTTCACATTACTTGGTCAGACCTTATTCCCAATATCCATATTTTTGAAATTGCTAGCATAAAAACTTATCCACTTGGAAATCTAGGCAAAAAAGGAATTTGATGGATCCTATCCAGCGCCGGCGTTACGCATAGACGAATCAGACACTCAGCTGTAGCGCAAATTTTAGAAAGGCGGCAAAATGTGGCATGCAAGTATACCAACGCAGTTGTTTAATATTGTCACCAGGGCGAGAAACAATTTTGCCTGTAGCGGCCAAAAATCTAGCGCTGGCGCTAATTAACCCTCCAGAAGGCAGAAAGCCATATCTCCAGAATGACTAGAGTGGAACCCTCAGGGAAGCCATCATACCCCAATTGTTAAAAAAATTGTTGTAAAAATGTTATCACTCAATAGATATCAACAATGTTCTGTAATTTTTTAAATATATTTTTGGGTTACATATTAATTTTTATATTTATACTAGGTTATTACCCGTCAACAATGAAGGCTTTATAATATAAAAATTTCAATTGTTTGTATGTGTATTTGGTTTTATTTTTTAATGTATCTTAATTTCGTCGCCGGTCATCGAATCACGGGACAGGATATCACCAGCTAGCCAGTCACGAGAGAGGCTGTCACCTGCCAGCCAATCAAGAGACAGGGTGTCCCCAGTTAGCCAATCATGAGAACCTTAAGAAAAATTGACGTCATAATGTTACCGACACTACATACAGACACTTGCTAATTATATACTTAGATGAATTTATTCATGAACTTTTTAAGATGGGAAAACGATTCATTTTTACCCAGTAAATTACATTTATATTGTAAAAAATAAAAATATTTTGAGACATTAATTTATACCTACGAAACCCTAGACATTTATGTATTTAATTATAGTTGTAGACTCTTAGAGAATAATTCTGCAAAATATTGTTCATATCGGTCTAAGGATAGAAGAGTGTCTTAAGTTTCGATTTTTCTTGCCTACGAAATCCTAGATATTTCTATATATAATTATATTCGTAGATTCTTAGAGAATAAATCTGCAAAATAATGTTCATATCGGTTAAAGGATATATGCGTGTCTAGAGTTTCCCTTTTATGCCTGTGAAACCCTAAACATTTCTATATGTAAATTTATCCGCAGTTTCTTAGAGAATAAATCTGCAAAATATTTTTCATATCGACCATAGGATATAGGAGTGTCTAGAGTTTCTTGTTCATGCCTACGAAACCCTAGACATTTCTGTAAATAATTATATTTGTAGATTCTTAGAATATAAATCTGCAAAATATTTTTCATATCGATCATAAGATATAGGAGTGTCTAGAATTTCTTGTTTATACCTAAGAAACCCTAGACATTTCTATACGTTATTTTATCCGCAGATTCTTAGAAAATAAATCTGCAAAATATTTTTCATATTGATCATAGGATATAGGAGTATCTAAAGTTTCTTGCTTATGCCTACGAAACCCTAGGCATTTCTATATGTTATTTTATTCGCAGTTTCTTAGAGAATAAATCTGCAAAATATTATTCATATCGGTCAAATCATATAGGAGTATCTATAGTTTCTGGTTTATGCCTACGAAATCCTACACATTTCTATATGTAATTATATTCGTAAATTCTTAGAGACTAAATCTGCAAAATACCTGTCAATCAAGTGACCTCAAGAGTCTCCAGTTAGCCAATCACGTGAACCTTAGGAAAAATTACGTCACAGTGTTACCTAGATCATAAACACACGCTAGCTAATTATATATGTACGAAAGTTTTATGTAGAAATTTTCAATAATACGTCAACATTTTTATCGACATGGTTATTTATTGTTTAGAACTTTCGTCGAAATATATTATACTTGATGATAATGGTACTTGATAATGGTGCTTTGTACACGTTCTTTTTACGAAATTTAAATTATTTCTCCTACAGCACCTATATACAAGATCCGGTAATTTGGAACGTTTGAGGCACGACCAGGAACTTCAGTTACAGAGGTGTCGTTTTCCCCAATAGATTTTTAACAGCATAACAATATTTGGATAATATTCTTCCACCTATTGTGCGTCCATTTCGTGGTGCTGTTGGTGATCAGTTTCATCTTGCCCAGGATAATGCTCGGCCACATGTTGCGCGAATTGTAACGAACTGGCTGGATAACGAAGGTATTGATGCAATACCATGACCAAAACAGTCACCGGATCTAAATCCGATTGAACATGTGAGGGACATTCTTAAGAGAAGAATTACTTCACATATGGATAACATCCACGATAATTTTAGATTCAGAGAGCTTCTAAGAGCAGAATGGGCACAGTTACCTCAAGAAGACATCGATATTGTTATTTTGTCCATGAATTGAAGATGTAGGGCTGTGATCAATCAACGTGGAAGTCATATTCTATATTAGCATTTGTTTTTTTTTTTTACTATTCTGTACATTAATTTTTTACCGACCGCCAACATATATAAGGTATTGTGATCATACCAATTTTGATGTTTCGAGATTTCGATGGATCTCCACGAATTGAGGTCCCTACATAACGTTTTGACTATTTTTAGCATGATGTCTGTCGGTCTGTCTGTCCGTGCGTCTGTCTGTCTGTCCGTCTGTCTGTCCGTCTGTCTGTCCGTCTGTCTGTCCATCTGTCTGTCCGTCTGTCTGTGTACACGTGCAGATCAAATTCGGCTTTTTATGAAATTTCATATTTAAGCTTCTGCCATCAATGGCACGAGTTGATCAACTTTTGGTAAAAATCGGTTGACTAAAAATGGGAGTTTACTCTTGTCGATTTTAAGATTTTTGCGAATATTTCACAACAGAAAAATATCTCGAAAAAATTTATTAAACAAAAGTTGGTATAAAAGCAATAAGTAATAACTTTTATTTGAGACGTTTTTTGATAAAACGAAAAATTTCGAATAATTTCTGTAAAATTTTTCGAAATGTCTCAATTTTTTCATATTTATATGTAACGTTTCCATGGTCATGATAAATAATATCTCTGTTAGAAAATATTAGGTCAAGTTATTTCTACTCTGCTGCTAGAATATAATTTATATAAGTACTTTATGATGGCGGTCGGTACTGTGGTGGCCACAGCTGATTTTTTTTTTTTTTCTAATATTGATTATTTTTATTAATAACATTTAGCTTATTTTGTTGTAAATTATTCTTTAATGAGTATTTTAATTGATAGAATACATTAAACGTACAAAAGAAACCATACGCTATTTATTGTCACATATTTTTTTATATCCCTAGACTGTTCCGATGTGTACATATTTTGGTACAGAATTGTCGTATTAATTTAATAATTCTGCTTTTTACTTCTTAAAACCATTCGTCTCAAAACAGAATATAATAATCTTAACGTGTGAAATGGAAAATGAAAATAAAGCAGTCTATCACCGTTGTTTTCTTAAAAATATATTATATTTTATGTGAATATGTATCATTTAGAAAATGTGAAATAAATCTTTTATGCTTACAGCTTTGCATGGTCCTCATAAAAGTTGCCGACATATCAAATGAAGCCAGGCCAATGGATGTAGCAGAACCTTGGTTAGATAGATTACTGCAGGTATGTCGTATTGTTTTGTATTTTTACAAGTTTTGTGTATTTTTTTATCATATTATAAACGGTTAACCGAAACCAAATAATCGATTATTTCAATCATTCGATTAATCGTTTCCATCTCTAGCTCCATCCACATTGTCGTTAAGGAATAGTAGTACTATCTAGGGCTGGACTAGCCTTCTGGAGTTGGGCCAGTACCAGGGTTGACATGCCGTCGTAAAACAATATATATATGTAAACAAATAAGGGATTTATTGTTTAAATAAAACTCAAGTTGTTCACAGACTATTTTATTCTAAGTATTCACTCTTACAACGTAAGAAAACATCTGATCTATCAAATTCTACGTGTGTTTTATAAAACCCATTAGTGTAATGAGCCGTCATCATTATCGTTAATGAGTCGTCATCAGAAGTGGGTCCAGATTACGGATTGCATCCAGATAACATTTTATGGTGACGTAACAGGGCTTGGTGGAAGGCTAGATGCTAACATATATAATAATAAAAAGATATTAATATAATAACACGAAAACCCACCATATTATTTTTGTGCGGTCAACATTGCGCTACATTTATTTTATTTGAATAATTGTTTTTTCGAAAACAATTCAGAAAAAATTTCAGAAACCGGCCCGTGTTTGAAAGAAACAATTAGGACAGTCTCATTTTTTTTATCCTGTATGAAGAATCTTTCAGTATTTAAGGAAGTAATGCATTATTTTCTGTATTTTTTAATTAGATAGAGTAATTTGTACCATTTTATATCGTGTGAGTAGTTCTGTGCTGAAAATATGCACCAGAGTGCAAGTACTGTCGTTTGCATATTATAGATATGGCTAGCGGAGTTTTTATCGCTAGCCTAGTCTGTATTTATTAATGTTATGCCGTCAGTCGTCCAAGTCAATGTTGACCGCACAAAATTTAGTACTGCATTTTCGTGTTATTATATTAATATATTTTTAGTATTATTTTTTTTTACGACGGCATAACATTTTTTAATTAATTAATTTCGATCTTCTTCGAAATGACGTGCGAGAAAAGTTTAAGACCAGTCACTAATAACTAATGACAAAATTTTATTTTAACAATGAGTTATTTGTGTTAAAACTTACGTACTTAATCTACCATATTCATTTCAAACGGGCATTATTTATTGTTACAGCCTGTTTAATTAGCAACGAAGAATATTGGTTTATGCAGATATTGTATTACTTCCCATTATTTATAGTTTCCTAATAAAACGGTTAAATAATTTTTAAAACATAAAGGGCCGGTTTCCGAAAGCTTAGTTAATTATAACTAAATAGTTAGAAAACAGTTGCTATGGTTACTTATGGGATTCTTATATTGTAACCGTAGTTGACCATTTGCTTAGAGTTTACTAAGCTTTCAGAAACCTAAGACAGTCTCTTTTTTTTTTTTTTTTGTCGGCAAGTTTATATATATTTTTTAATTTCATAATCGATTAATCGATCATTTTCTACCAATTTAATCGAAAATCGATTGTAACATTTCGATCAATCAAATGATCAATTAGTCGATTAATTAATTTTTATTGTCACATCTAAATGGAGCTGATACTATGAAAAGTACTTAAAACTTATCTAGCAACAATAGTAATCCACGAATTAGATTGTCAGACCTGTTATATATAATTTTTTCATAAAAATCACAAAAAAATTAATGGAACTTCAAACACAAACTTATTCAACTAGAAATAATTGGTTAAAATTTTTGTTATAAAATATTTATTAAAATAATTTTGTTCCAAATAGTTATTTTATATTACATATTAATTCTGAATATTGTGAATACAAGCAGAAATGCAGATTTGTAATTTAAAACATAAACTGAATTTAATTTGCTCCAAAATTAAAATCCAATTTTTTTCCTATATTGAAAAAATTGTTATTGTTTTCAGGAATTTTTCAAGCAGAGTGATGCTGAAAAACTAGAAGGTCTCCCAGTAACACCTTTTATGGACAGAGAGAAAATAACAAAGCCTTCATCTCAGTGTTCTTTCATTGGTTTTGTTTTGTTGCCACTGTTCGAGGCGCTTGGAGAGCTTTTTACTGAACTTCAGGTAAGAAGAAAAAAGATTATTCATAAGTTTTTTTTAGATATTTTGTACAAAGTTCGGAACTTATGACACTCCGAGATTAGTTTTTGTTTGACTCTCTGCATAGAACATTTGCGAATATTAAGATACGTATAACGTAAACAATGAAATTGCTTTCTTGTTCTGACTCTTTATACTTGCAAATTTTCGAAAAACAGATCAGTGGTGTTTATTCTCATTTGTCTTAGGTTTTGTAACATCTCAGCGTTTGTTCTTAACCATTTAGGTCTTTTTTCAGTACTACGTAGGTCAGTGATGGCGAACCTTTTGATTTTGGTGTGTCAAAATTCGGGAAAAAAACTATCTATAACTCGTGTGCCGTGTCACTTCTAAAAATATCAATTTTGAAATATATAGTAAAACAAAAACCCTAGTAAAAAAATAAGGGCTATTTCAAACGTTTAGGCGGAACTAGATTTGAAATCTAGTAATTTTTATCTATTAATTGGGATTTTAAATCATTTTCATTAAGCTTTGTAAATCTTAGTCACATTGCAAATTGTAAATTAAATTGATTGTCATTATAAAATGTCCTTTTCATTGCATTTTAATTTTTTGTCATTCTTAATAAAAATTTCCCTTTTATTTTTTTGTCTTCAAAATATGGAAAAATGTATTCAAATTTTTGACATATGTCATTCGTTTCCAAAGTATCAGTGTTTTTTTTTTTTTTTTTTTTTAATTTTATGGCCTTTGCTGCTGTGGCAATTAGCCAGGACAATTTTTTATTTGAGAAAATTTCCATGCCTGAACGGTTTTCCAAGCCGAGACCTTCGCAACGGAGAGCACATGTGTTACCACTACGCTACGCCGGTCGGCAAGTATCAATGTTGGAATTTAAAAATTTGATATTCCAAACCTGAAACATGAAATAACCCAAGCAAGATCCCTTTTCGTGACAACCTAAAAGAACGAAATTTCCATTTAGTTCCACCTAATCGTTTGGAATAGCCTGTAGTTATATTTTAGATCTATTTATTTATTAAAAAAGCAAAAATAAATAATTCTTTAAATTGGTGACTTTTTTGTTGCTGAATTGCATTTGCTAAATCTTCTATTGAAGTTTGGTATTTCGTACACTTCAAGCCCAAGCAAGTGCTACTATCTAGAGATGGGAATTTCGGCTCAGTTTGCGGAACCGGATCAGTGGAGGTCGTTCAGTTTGTTGAGCCGGTTCATTGATCCGGCTCAGTGATCCGGTTAAGTAAACATGTTTCCGAAACACAGGACGGTCGTTGGTTCGTAGGTAGAACGTCGCTTAGAGCCGGTTCTTGCAATATATGAACTGTAAACATGATCCCGCGACACAGGTCGGTCGGTCGTTCGTAGGTAGAACGTCGTTTAGAGCCGGCTCTTGCTTAGAGCCGGTTCTTGCAATATATGAACTGAAAACATGATCCCGAGACACAGGTCAGTCAGTTACCGCTCGTTCGGTCGTAGGTAGAACGTCGCTTAGCCCCGACTCTTATCTAACATTTTTGAAACAAACAATTCATTTTATGTAGCTACTGTATTTTAAACCAGATGTGTTAAGTTTATGGCGATGTTTATTGTTAATATTTCTATATAGTATGGTTGTAAGAAAATACAGACTAAGCCTATTAGTTTCAAATAAACTGCCCTACAAATTGATGACAAAATACACTTTATGATAATACATTACAAGCCGAGTTCTCGCGAAGTTCAACATGACATCGATCCAGATCCGGATCACTCCGGTCACTGCTCACAATCGCCCGACCAATCGTATTCTTGAAACTTGAAACTATACAGTGAGCCGTCAGCCGGCTACAATTTGGTGAACCGTGTCACTTCGGACAGTGTACTGAGCCGGCTCAGTGAGCCGGTTCGTTCATGAACGACCCATCTCTACTACTAACTTCATCTGTGAGTCGGTTTCTTTTATTGGTTTTATATTATTTAACGCCGAGAATAGGGTCTCACAAAAATACCTAGAGGAGTCAACTTCATTATTATCTGTCCCTTTACGAGTTAGCGGACTGTACTTCATGAACCATTTAGTATTGAGTACAGGGAAGCTCGAGGACCTGGTCGATTAATCTGGTCACTCATGCGTCACGGCATCTCTGCTGTATGTCCGTCTGTATAGTTAAAACTGTAACCAAACGACTGGTCGTAGAGAATTCTACAGGGGTACCGCACAGGTATATCGAAACGAAGTTGTAATAACCTGTACAGTATTTTGGCGTGTACTTGCGATCGAAGCAAATTTTTAATTTAATTTAATTTAATTTAATTTAATTTAATTTATCTATTTATATCCAAGGTACAAGGTAAAATAATTAGCTTTTTTTACAAATAATAATAATAATAATAGTTTGTACAGTGGATCTTGATCCATGATCAGTCCTTGTAAGAACACAAGTACTGTTCTTCCTCATGAGCCCTTAACATGTATAAAAATATAAATATAGCGCATATTATCATAAGTAACCAGGGTTCTTTGCTATTGACAATTCCACAATTGTTATAACCAACATTCAAGCATGTAAATATGTAACATTCCCAAACTTGGACAGAATTAAGGCTGAAAAGAACATTGAAAAGGACACGAAATTAGAAGGGCAAGGTGAACCTATTAAAATTTAAGACTTATTTTAAACTTTAATACATTATTATAAACTTTTATAAACCTTTATGAATTATCCCAGATGAACTTCTTTATTTGTTTTTTAAAAGAGATTAAGCTAAAAGATTTAAGGTTGCCAGGAATAATATTATATTTAGCGCAAATGTCAAATGAGAAGCTATGTTTAAATGTTGTAATAATAGTTTTGTGAGAAGGTTGAGAAAGGCTACCCTTAAGTCTTATATTAACATTATGCACGTCAGATCTCAAGGTGATTTTGTTGTAGAAATAAGGGGGAGTTTTAAGAATTAACACTTTATGATAAAATACAAGAGATTGAGAAAGTCTTCTTTGTTTCATGTTAAGCCATGTAGACAAGTGAAGGTAAGAGGAGATATGCGAGCCCCTTGACTTAGATATAATAAATAATTCTAGATAATAGATAATTCTATTCCAAATATCTGCGTGGTATAAATCTGTACTGGCATACCTCAGCGTGTGTAGCAACAGACTCTCATTTTCTCAGTTCGACTTGGTCTCATTTAAGTATATTTCTACTTAATTGATAACTAACGCCTTAAATAGGTTTCATAATCCGTCCTTTTTAGGATTTTGTTGGTAACACCAAAAACCCTTATAATGTCACTCATGTGTCTGTCTGTTTGTTAGAAATTTTAGACAAACGACTGAACATATAAAGTTTAAATTTGGCATACTTGTACAAGTCTTTGACCCACACATTGGAAATCTATAGAATAATAAAAAAAAAAAAAAAACAGAAGCCAACTATCGTATTGTCTGCTGACGTCATGGCTAGTCAAGATCCTGTGCCTGTACCTGTAACGAATTAGGTAAACCTTTTCAGGTGAATTGAATAAGTGAACATTATTAGGTTTGCTTTTACGCAGATGTTATAACTGTTGTGATGAACTGTGTGACACTTGTTCACTTCAAACAAGGAAAAACTTGTCAGGTATGATGAACTAAAGCAGTGTTTCCCAACCTTTTTCTCCTCGAGAACCCCTTATAAAATCTGAACGAATTTGGCGAACCCCCTATGCCAGTATTTCTCAAACTTTTTATGTTCGCACCCCACCTTTGACGTGTATACATTTTTTTGCGGCACAGCTATGAGTTATTGAATATAGGTTTAAATGGAAAATTGTAAAATTTCGCAGCACACTACTAGAATTTCACGGCACACTTTTTTTGCGTTTATTTTTCTTTGGCGATTTAAAATTCCGCCATTACAATATTATTTTCGCGTACCCCCTTTGTACACCCCGCGAAGCCCCAGGGATTCGCGAACCACCGGTTGGGAAACGCTGAACTAAAGGAACCATGAATGAGATATTACAATTAATTCCCGAGAGCCTATATTTTTATGACTCAACCTAATAGTTGGACCTCTGTGGGTTTTTTAGGGTTTTGTAGGTACCAAAAAACCCTTATACCGTCATTTTGTCGTCTGTCTGTCTGTATGTCTGTCTTTCTGTCTCTCTGTCTGTCTGTCTGTCTGTCTGTCTGTCTATTCGGTAAAAATTGTAGCCAAACGGCTAAGCCTAGAGAGTTGAAATTTGGCATGCTAATACAACTCTTTGACCCGCACATAGGAAAAATAATAAAACATCTAAAAAACATATCCCCCTAAAAATATAAACAAATATATGCTCATCGAAAAAAAATATATTTTTTTACAATTCTGTGTAGGGTATCAAATGAAAGCCCTTGGTACGTGGATTAACGATCAAAATTTTATTTTTGCAAAATAAATTATTTTGAGGCGATTTTTGCCAAAATTGTGCAAAAAAAATTATGTCCCACACCCTGTAGCCCAGATGGTTTAAACTAAAAATCTGAAAAAATTCTCAGTAATGTACATTGGTGTGAACCGGAATAGTACAACAAGAATTTTTGATCAGATTATGTTTTCGGAAAATAACGCATTTTTTGTGTTTTTAAGTAAAATATGTAATATATTTAATCCGCTATTTAACATAGTAAACGAGTGATCCTGTATAGCACAGTGGTAGCGTTCTCGCTTAGTGAGTTGAAACTACTGTAAGAAACTGTGTTCGAATCCCGTCAATTTTTATTTTTTCAGTTTTTTTTTTGCATTTTTATTTTGTTTAAATTATTTTGTCAAAATTCTAGTTATATTTTGGTAAATGTTGCATTTAATTTGTAAAAGCGTAAATTTAATAACCAGTGGGAAGTGTTGAAATTATAATTTAATTCTATATTTGAAGGTATCAGAGGGCGAGGCTTATGATTTAAGCAACCAATGGAAGCCATAGGCGCAATTTTCAAAATCTTAATGAACCTTGCTATATAAAAAAAATACTGCACATATTTAGAAACTTAAATAATGGTATTAGGCATTCGAATTAAAATTCATAAAAAAATATTTTGACATAAAATTAGTTTTGGCATCCCAAATAATCATCACACAGTTAATAAATACCTGCGAAACCATGAAATGTGTGAAAATTCACACTTCACATCAATTTTTTCATTATGTATATATATTTTCCGTTATTAAACATCTGCGAAATATTTCTTTTAGTTATTTTAAGATTAAATATAAAACTTACTAAGAAATGAAATATAAAATATCAATTAAAATTCAACTATTAGTATTTATTTTATAACAATTAAATTCATGGCCATTGTTTAATATGAAGGTAAAAATTATTAAAAAGCTTTTAATCAGTGATTCCCAGTTGCATACAAGTTCTATAACTAGTTGTTATCTCGAAATAAAAGTAAAAACAAATGCGTTGCAATATCGCAATATAAGATTTAAAACTGTAATTGTAATCTAAAACATGCAATTCGTAGTTTTAATTCTTATGCCGAGTTTCAGTAATATAAATTAAAGATATAATTAAAAAAATGTATTTAAGAATCGGATTAAAATCAAATAAATTATAAAAAACAATTAATTGGGCAAAAGAGGTTAAAAAACATTTAAACGGGTCTATTCTGTATCTTTGGTGGTTAAAAAGATTTAGCTAAAAATAATGGTTAAAAAGTAACATTTTAACTAGGAGCTAAAATTTTAATCTTGTTTCTTATTCTGTATCTCAGGTTATAACCCAAACGTTAAGTTCTAACATTTTAACCTTATGGTTTAAAGTACAGTCTATTCCAAACGATTAAGCGGATCTAACCGGAATTTTAATTTTTGTAAGTAACTAGAATTGAAAATTATAGTTCCGCCTAAACCGAAGGAACAGACTTTATGTTGTGAAGTTATCTAAAAGGGAACGTATTTTTGTGTTGTATGTGTGGTTTTAATGTAAACAAGTGTTAGGGTTGAATCCATAGACAAGGTGAATCATGAATCAACAACGTTTAAATTTAATAAATATAAATTGTGGAAATAAACAATACTTATACATAAATAATTATGGCTGTAGGAAGTAAATAATATAATATTACCATAACATGCAAATGTATCTATATTTTTTCTTTATTTTCTTTTCTTTCTTTATTTTCAGATTATATTTACCTCATTTTTATTTTTATTTTTAAACAAACAGAGAAATCAAAATTTATAAATGCATCACAATTTTAATGTTTTAAATATTGATTTGCAATATATCAGAAAGTCTTTTGGTTCTTCTCGAATTTTTAAAAAAGGCATCATTTGTGAAACGATATTTTCCGTGAATGTTTTAGACAAATGAAAATATTTTAAAATGTTTCTTCAGATAAATTAAAAGGGTCACTCATATTACGCAGTTGTCTTTGTTTAATTCGAACTGATCTCCTAATACCCCCCCCCCCACCAAGAAAGAGGGCAGTATTTTTTTTTATCACCATGGTCTTAGGTAAATATATGTATTTAAAAACAGAGATGAGTACTTTTTTTTTAGATCTTCACTTGAAATTGAGAAGTGAGATTCTTATTCATAACTTAAACAATTTTGTCTTCTGGCCCCAAAAAAAAAAAAAAACCTGAGTGCGCTACTGATAACGCTGGGCCTTATTTTCAGAAATTGGAGAGAAAATCACATTATTATAAAAAAAAAATACTTATTTAATAATCGATATAAACTGAACAACCGTAATAACCTGAATTATTAATTAAAAATTTATATTTAACGAATATTTAGATTAAATTACTATTTATTTCAAATGAAAAGTAAGAATTTTGTCTCTTTAGGTCCATAGTTCACTGGTTTTGGCAAAATAATTTTTATGTCACTTTTTGAAATAATTGCAGTATAAAAGTCGGATTTCTGATAGGTGACTGTTCGTTGCTAGAAGTATCGATATATAATACTATATGCTTTCTCTGTCTATATCATTATAATTATTTGCATACCCATAGTAACGTATAGGGACGCAAGTTGACAACTAACCTTCTAAATTATTTTTAAAAAAACAAAGCATTAGAAAGAAACGGCATAATTCGTAGATATCTTTACTAATTAGAGCGCGAAAATAAATTCACAGCAGGACCAAATTTTTATGTTTCCCCTAAGTACAAAGTAATAAATTATTAAGTAAAAATATATTTATTCATATAATATATTGCTATTATCTGTCTCATTTTGTAATACGTAACTAACAGGTAAAGTTCATTTTTTTTTGTTCTTGTATATTGACAATACATTTATAATATTATCATAATATTGGTTCACACGGATACGCCAAAGTCTGTTTACACCACAACTAACCAGAAGTAACCAGATCTAGTTTCGTATTACAAATTGAGACGGATTATACAAGTTGTATTTAAATATTTATTTTTATTTTTTTTAAATTAGTCCCTGTAATGCATGATATCGTCGTCATCTGAACTATCGCTGTCATTTCTTGTATTTATTATTATTGGATTAATATCATCAACATTCCTTTCCCTTTCCCACCATTCATTTATTAAATTTTTGATTTTTTTAACAGATTTTGCCCAAGTTTCAGAACTAATTTGATCACAAGCTACTTGCCACATTTTCAAAACTTCGTTATCACTATATCCGTTTTGACCAATATATCTATCATAATAATTTTTTGTTATACTCCAAATTAGTTAATTCAATTAATTAGTTCAATGGGGTTAAACTGGCAATGATAAGGAGGTAATCTTAGTTCTTCATGACCATACGTTTGTGCCAATGTATCAATAAAATAAACTGGTTCAGATTTTAATTTCCTTAGTTTTCTCGTGATTTTATTAGTGAGAAGTTCAAATTTGTTACATTTTATAATTCTACGAATTGTTGATTCCGAAATCTTCAAGGCAGCTGCTACTCTTTGATGGACACAAGATAGAAAAATAAGTGGTCCATTGTTCTTTTTTTCGGAAAATATTCCAGCAGATTTAAAATTAAAGTATGTGAATTTAATAATTGGCTGCAAGCTCTATTAATTAATATTATTAACAGACACTGATAGTTAAGATAAATAACAAAAAACATTTTTAAAATCGCTGAAAAATGTAAACTAGATTATTATATGAATGCACTACTTGATACATACATGTAACAGTCACCTATCACAATCCGACTATACCTGAGATTTGTAGAAAATACATTTCTCTCTGTTACCCACGTGTTGTAAAATTAAAGCATCTGTACAACATTATTTTTATTTCAGTTCTTTAACTGTACCAAACAATCGCGAAAACTGCGTGTTACACAACTTATATCATAAAAACAATGAAAATACGTTCAATTTTTACATAACTGCTCACAAATAACCTACTTTTAACACACTGTTTTCACACCCTTATCAAAAATTGTTAACTGAACGCGTTTAATATTCACAGATGGGAAAATGTCATAAAGGAGATACGGATAGAACCAGAAATGTATCAAGTGAAAATAGTGAGACATTCCCCATATTACCCTACTAGTACCGTGTGTTAAGTTAATTTTAATAAGATAAGTTAATTAACGATTGTTTTTGTTAATTTAGGAACTAATCGTCCAACCAGTCCGTGAAGCTCTGGAATACTATCGTCGGTTAAACGAAGCAACCAAAGAGGAACGCATGCATCGGAAAAGTGTTGTGGCGGATTTATTAGACCATCCGTTACCCGTGTCTCACCACAATCACCGCAGTCACAGTCCGGAGAATGCGGCTACTGGTAACGGCGTCCCTAAATCCGGTAGCAACCACAGCGTCAGGTCCAGGAAAAGCAACTTTCAGCAAAACAGATCCAGGTAATTAGCAATATATTAACAGTTGTAAGTAATTAACTATTACTGATCTGTTTTGAGAATTTAAAATAGTTTGTTAATATTTTAACTCTTTCAGTGCTAAATTCTTTTCATAAATGAGTCGTGCATGTGCGGAGTACTATATTGCTGAGTACTACAAACTTTTCATGTGGTGCCCCCTTTTTTGTTCAATAAATACTCCGGCCTTCACCCCTGGCTAGCTAGATTTATGTATATCAAGATTTGGTATTGGGGAGAGGTTTTATTCAATGACAATTTTGAAAAATGAACAGTATGTTAATGAAAATGGTATATTTCTAAAAATTGTTTTCTGTATATCGACGAGTAAAATATTTTTCTTTACAACTGTTCAAAATGCCCGGTGTAAAAACATATTGAAAAAAATATTTTTCAATTTCAAGTCGTGTTATCGAATGAAGTACGACTTGAAAGTGAAATATTGTTAATTATTATTTTCTTATTATGCTCCAAACTAAAGATTACTCAAGAGTAAGGATGCGAAAGTGTTTAAATCAAAATGGAAGGCACTTTCAACATTTTTAAATAAAAATATGTTACTTTCAAGTCTGTTATTGAGAATACATTTTTTCGTAAACCGTAGATAATGTTCAAAAAATCAGCTGTGGTCACCATAGGACCGACCGCCATCACAAAGTACTTGTATAAAATACATTCTAGCAGCAGAGTAGAAATAACTTGGCCGAATATTTCCTAACAGAGATATTATTTATCAGTACCATGGAAACGTTACAAATAAGTATGAAAAAATAGATTCTTTTAAATTTCGAAAAAAATTCCAAAATTTTTTTTATCGAAAAATGTGTCAAACTTTTTTTAAATGTGTTACTTTTGTTAAATAATTTTTTTCGAAATATTTTTCTCTTGCTAAATATTCGCAAAAATCTTAAAATCGACTCGAGTAAACTTCCATTTCTAGTCAACCGATTTTTACCAAAAGTTGATCACCTCGTGCCATTGATGTTAAAAGCTTAAATATGTAGTTTCATAAAAATCCTTTTAGCCGAATTTGCTCTGCACGTGTACACAGACATACAGACAGACGGTCGGACGGACAAACGGACAGACGGACAGACAGACCGACAGGCATCATGCTAAAATTAGTCAAAACGTTATATAGGGACCTCAATTCGTGGAGATCCATCGAAACCTCGAAATGTCAAAATCGGTATGATCACAATACCTCGCTTATATATGTTGGCGGTCGGTAAAAATGTTAAAGTGAATTCTGTTTCTATTGAAAAGCTCTATCTATAGATACCGAACTCGACATACGTTATCATTTATAAAATCAAGATTGATCTTAATATCTTGTATTTCCGGTTTTCTCCGGATTACAATACCGCCATTCGATTGTTTGGATAGTGCTTCTCGCCTTTACATTGCGTATAGGCGATAGTACCCAATTTGCCTATACATTGCGTACTATACATACAATGTGTTCCCTTTATCTTAAGGCTCATTTACATTTAGATACAAGTATGAGAACTTGTATGCGATACAAGTATGAGCTCATACAAGTATGATCATACAAGTCAACATACACATGTCAATATACAAGTCTAAAATCATGTCATTTTTGTGCTCTGTTTACATTTGCATACACGCATACACTCGCAAAAAATTTCTAGTGATGACGAGGAGAGTTTTTTGTATTTAAGTACATGTGCATTACTTCTGTCATAATCACGAAAAAGAAAGAGTAGATGGTGGCAGCGATATTTTTTATCTCTACGAGAAACCCATGGGGCCTACTTAATATTGATTAATGAACTGACTTTAAAAGATAGTTCGTGCTTCAGAAATTATGTGTGAATGAGTGTCGCTGATTTTTGAACTCACGTTGGTGGCTCCATTAATTACTAAAAGTGCTGCAGATCAACTGGCTGTTACATTGCGGTTCTTGGCAACTGGTGACTCATTTGCTTCACTGATATACGCACCTAGTATATCTACTTTAGATAGCTCTCGACTATACTGACTTTTATGTTGTGCCATTTAGTCTATACATCTTTATCCATGCAACTTAACACCTCAGAAATGTTATCATAAATATCTTTTCTTTTGTTAAAATCTTTATACTTCTTCGACTTTACACCACAGATATTACTGGCTATGATTTTCCTAATTAATAACAGAGTTTTATCATTATTCCACAAAGACATATTTAACTTGTAAAAAAAAAAAAAACTATTGAAAATAATCAAATATGAGATATCTTTTAAAACATAACCTAACTTTCCACCAGGTTGTCAGCTCATACAAGTCAAGTATATGGAAAAGTCTACTCATACAGAAATTATGAGCAAATGTCAATGGATTTGACAAATTATACAAATTGTATGAGCTCATGTATGAGGTGATGTATCGCGACAAGTCAATTTGACTTGTATCTCATACAAGTCCTCATACTTGTATCTAAATGTAAATGAGCCTTTACACCATATATAGTTAGTATAGTATGTGTAAAGTCAAATTTTATACCTTGCTCAGGGTCGGGGGTGTAGTGTAGTAAGATGAAGGCCCCTGGCGGTTAATATTTATCGGGCCCTTAGCGTAAAAATGTATAGAACCCGACAAATAACGCAACTTTTCCTCCAAAAAATTTGTTACTATGAAAGAATGTCCCATTCACCTACAAGGCTCCTGGAGACCGACATCCAACACTCTAGCAATGCAGAATATTATGTATTTTACATTGTATATAGAGAATATGTGATAATGCCTATTAAAGTTTCTGATGCATTATTTTCAGGTCCCGTTCTACAGATGAAGATCCGGAGAATACTGAAAACACTATATCAGATGAAGAACCACCGGGTAGTTTAGCAGATGTTGCTGAAGATACTGAAAGTGGTGACTCCGAAACAGCAACAGAAGTAGAAGTTTCCGAAAAAACATTAAAATTTAAAATTTCTACAGAGGGGACTTCTACTGTTTCCTCTGGCAGAAAAAGTTATCCCGGCTCAAGAAAAGGCAGCAGAGAACGAGGACAACACTTGAATTGTTTTGAAGTTGCTCGAGCTGTTCAGGGAGAAAAAGAACGAAGAAAATTCATTCCAGGAGGCCTAAGTTTTGATCAAAAAACAATGATGGGAAAAAAGTTATCATTCGATACATCTGAACTCTTAGATGAACAACAGAAAAAATACTTTAAACAATTTAATAAAAAAGTTTCTATAGATTCTACATCGCCGGACGATTTAGAAAAAAGAAACCAAGTAAATGCTTCACCAAATCTGGAAGAGAAACGAAGTATTTTAAGGCATGGAGACAGTAGGCCTTGTGAAACAATTGTCACTAAACAAAATAATATTTCGGCTAATATAATGACTGACGTTTGTGAAAATTCCTTAAGATCCGAGGAAAATGAAGACAATAAAGAGGAATTACTGTGCAAGGTGGAAGTGTCATCAAGCAAAGACAAATTGTGCCAACCTGTGACTAACTCCTGTAAGTTTGATAAAATATCAGTGGACAAAAGTAACAAATTAGTGCACTCCGAATCCTTCGATAAAGGTGATGAAAAACATCCTTCACCAAATGGCAACCGTTCTTTTCTATCCCGACTCAAGCACTTCACTGATAGAATAGGATTAAGTCTTGAAAGAGATTCCAACTCTAAATTTATGAGAAGCATGAAATTTAATTCACTCTCATTCAAGAATAATAATGGCACTCGCATGACATTACCATTGAGGTATCGCAATAAAAAACCAGATGAAAGTCCATGTTGCAAAGTAGATTTGGATGAAGAGAAACGAGCAAGTACATTACCTAAAACCAACAGATTTTCATTTGGAGGTAAAAAGAATTGGAGACAAAGATTTCTTGGTAGGGAGAGAGCTTCAAACAGCTTAGACACTCTTCCACCAGCTTCTCCAGTTTCGGTTAAAGCATCCACTTCACAATCAGAGAACAACACTCCAAACACAAGCCCTCGGAAAGAAGTTGAGAGACCCAAGACAGCACAAGATCCTCTACCACCTTTTGAACCTGATCCACAAGTACTAGGAACGAGTATTGAGCTTATGTGACAACAGGAGTCTGTACCTGACAAGATTGGTCTCGTCAGTTACATCTTCTGTAGATGTTGCAACAAACATACAGCGCGTGACCACGTCTGAACTAAAAAAAATGTACATTTTATTTGATAAATAAAATCTAAATTATTGTCTTATCATTTCTCATTGCAATTTTATTGCGTGATGTACTAAAGTAAAAAGATATTTTTGTACACAATTTCTAAGGAACGACCAAGACCTAAAATGGCTAAATTAAAAATTCAACAATGAAATTGTGATAAGAAGAAGGAGGACATTATATATGTTTTTAGTTAAAATGTACATGTCAATGTTGGTAGTTGGGTGGTGCATTGCGAACTGTTTCAGTTCAGACTGATCTATAACAAGACTATAGCAAGAAGTAGATATTGTTGAGAGATATTTAAAATATTTATCAGTCGTACATGTGATGCTAGTCTGTTTATTTGATCATCGAATTATTTTAATGTGCATTTATTAGGTATCTAATTGTCAAGTAACATTAACACATTGTATGCGGGAAACGATACATTGTTTTCGATGTGTCCAGGATCGTCGCCGACGTATAAGGCGTCTTTGTGCAAGTTTTTATTACTCCATACTAAGCAAGAAACGTGAGAGTTAGCGCAACTTGGGCACCTTAAATTTAAATTTGAAAACAAATAAATAAACAAATAAAGCGGTCAGTAGTTAATATTGGCCGTAGCATCTCTGATTTCTCGATATTTTTCATTTCTTAAGAAATCAAATTGATTACCTTGAGGTTTCTCGATACGTTGAAGAATATTGTAAAAACATTATTTTTGTAAAATGTTGATACTGTTTTATAAGAAAACAAATTTATATAGTTCATTTTTTACACCGCACTGACCTAGATAAAATCTAGTAACTTTTAACAATTGAATGGGACTGTTGACTAATTGTTTCTGACACTGTATTTTTTTAAATTTATTTATTTTACATCGACCTATTTCTATAACAAGGCTAAGCGCCGATGCCAGGGGGGAGCTCCTACACCTGGATAAGAAGTGAATGATTGTGAAATGAGAGTAATGTAAACCTATTATTCTCGCCCGAATAATGTCACCAATGGAGTATCTAACTACCGACCGCACAATTCAGACTGTTCACCAGTCCAAACTGCACGACTTAATACGCTCGGCCACTCCGTTGGCGCCACTGTAATTCGGACTATAGGTTAATATAGCTTATCAGTTTCATTACAGATTGACAATGAATCTGTCACTTCATAATCAAATGTGACATTTGAAATTTTTACTGTCATATTTTGCGCACATTTGCCAATATTAAAAAAAGAAATTACTATCTAGTCCCGAACGAAGCTAAAAAATGATCTATAGCCTATTCCAAACTTTTAAGCGGTACTAAATGAAATTTATATTTTTTTTTAAGTTGCTACTAGCTCAGTTTTGAACGAAAAGCTTCATTCACTCGTTAAGTTTTCAACTTCTTTTTTTTAACCATAATTATTAGCTATTATTTTATTCATTTTGACTAGAAGTGGTCATTATTAAGCACAAACAATCTAAAAGTTGACTCCAAATATGATTTTTTTTTTTGTCGTTGTCTGAAATTTAACTTCTTTTGACTTTTTGGATTAATATTTGAAGGATTTCTTTTATCGTTACCTCTGTTTTTAGTGACAATTCTTCATTTCATAATATTTCAATATATATTAGCGACCCTGATAGTTCCAGATTTCGCAATACGAATAATATCCTTCGATTTACCCGGTTCTTTATTGTGCGGTTTCTTAATTGCGCTGTTACGTTATTACTAATATCCCGAATTCTCGGTATACAATTCGAGTTACGCGATTTATTCGATAGTTATAAGGTTTTTTTTTTAAATGAAATGTATTTTTCACTGACTAAAATTTATTTTTTAAATTTAATTAGATTTTTAATTATTTTTCTACAAACAAAAACTGGAACTCATATTTTTATTACTGCTAGAAATGCAAAAGACGTGATTTTTTTTAAATCGTGTTAAAACGAATTTAAATTTTATAACATAATTGTGCGTTCCAAGTCTACGTGAAAATATTATGCCTACTATGATGCGCATTGCACGTATTTGTATTGCACGGTGTTTTTTTTTTTGGAACGTCACCCCCGCTTAAATCGAGGGATCACTGAATATTATTCGTTTGAGAAGAAATAAAATATGACAGAAACTATTGGCTATTCCAAACGTTTAGGCGGAACTAGATTTTTAAATCTAGTAATTTTTATCTATTAATTCGAACTTTTGGTTATTTTGTTTCAGCTTTGTAAGGCGCAAATAGCCTTTGCTGCTGTACACCAAAAATTTTAACTAACTTTAAGCTTTGTAAATCATAATCATATTGCAAATTCTAGATTAAATTGATTGTCATAAATTGTCCTTTTCATTGTACTTTAATTTTTTGTCATTCTTAATAAAAATTTCCCATTTTTTTTTGTCTTCAAAATATGTAAAAATGTATTAAAATTTTTAATAAATGTCATTCGTTTCCATGGTTTCACTGATGAAATTTTAAAATTTCACATACCAACGTGAAATATAAAATAACCCAAGCAAGATCCCTTCTTGTGACAACCTAAAAGAACGAAACTCCCATTTAGTTCGGCCTAAAGTTTTGGATTAGCCCGTAAACACACAAAAAGTCGTTAGCGGTGCTGATACTTTAAAATTTCACAATACGTACATTTTTTAAAAATAATATACAGTAGTACTTTCAGAGTTGCCGTGGCTCCGTGGTAAAACGGTTTTCCTTGAGCACAGGGACGCGGGTTAAAATCTCCCCGCCTCCTTCGGATTTATATCTTCCGTTACTGTGCAATCAGCTCTGGGGTCGACTAAGCCTCCAATATTTAATACTAAAAGTGAGTACCAATTTATACAGGGATAACAGGACTGGTCGAAATGTTATACTGTTCATATCTATGGCCGGTGGTCTAGGAACGGAAAACTTACCTTCTCTGCCCCTTAAACGCCTATCTAGGAGTTGGGAACCTATTATTATTAGTAGATACTTTGAAAAGAAATGAAATCTATCACACCTACATGCAGAGAGCCTGGGCAAACTCCACGCTACCGGTGCAGTTTTTGTATTAAATGTAGCCTAAGTTTTAAGTTTGTCAGGATATCAGGCGTCATTATGTTGACTGTCTAATATAGCCTATTAAACTTGTCGTTAGACTCAGGTCTGACGAGAAGCCGTTGATCTTTACCAACAGTTACTGGAAACGAAATATGTATTCGCTTGCAAACTTATGTCGTTAAACTACTATAGTGTCAGTCGCTTGACGATATATTGATACTTTATCCAACAAATATAAAACAGAAACTTGATTTCCCTGCCCTTGTTCGATCCCGCATATAATGTGTTACAACTGCAACCCCGATCCTCTGAACCAAATATCAAAGTATTTGAATGCCTAGCCAAAATATTATGTTTATTTATTATAATTTTGTAATACGTAAATTGTAATTACGTTGGACAGAAAACAAAGTGCTTTTGTAAAACCATTGAAGTGTAAATAGCAGGGGAATTGAGAGAACTATTGTAAGTAAATTAAATTGAGATTTGATATTTTTGATGAAGTTGAACTTGATATATGTACGAATGCACAATTTGATATCATTGATTTTATATTACGTAACCATGTTTAATTTACAATCTTCAGTTTTAGTGAAGTCTACTTTTATAACTTGTTTTTATAGTGACGTTTTAACAACCTGTGATTTTTTATTTTAATTTTAATAAATGCATCTGTTCAAGCACATTCATTTTGTAGCACAATTGTCAAATTAATTTTGTATAACTCTTTGCAGTTGGACATTCAAGATTACGTAGAAGTGAAGGTTATTATATTTTATGACAGAATAAATGCTTGTAAGCTGGAGAAAATTGAAAATCATATTCTCCCTAGTCACGTACAAATTATACTACCAATTTTCAACCTCTTTTCAAACAGTTTTCCAAATTGCTGCTGTGCAGAAATTGAAAAATATTCATTCAAGGTGGGAGCAGAAAGAACCAGCAAAGTCAGAAAAAATACGTTTATGCACAGTTTATACAATATTTGGAATAATCCGCGAGTAATCAGGTGAACAGCAAAGTGATGGAATTTTTAATTTATGCGATGTTCAAACGGTATCTCTTGTATGTAGCGTCACATGAAAAGAGTCTACCTACGTTGAAATATGGGAATAGTACATGAAACGGAATGTTTCTAGCTGGAATGCAACTTTTCACACTTGTAATCTTGGACGCCACTACAAAGCCAAGTCCACATCTAACGAACTTTTATAAAAGAAAATACAAAAACTGTTCTCATACACCTTCGTTTACATTCCTTTGAAAGGTTTTAATTTTACTACAATTGACATTAAATTTTACAAAAAATATCAGCGAATTCTGTTGTTCGTGGTGGCGTTTACGGACGGAGCACTCAAAGATGCCCTCGATTTTGAAAAAACCCCAACATATTTAATTTTCTACTAACTACTTTTACCGATAACCTTATAAACCTGAAAAACTATAGGGCCTCAATAATTATTTCTACTTTAGGTTTGAAATTTCTAACCCTAAGGCGGAATAATCTCTGCTTCAGTTCAGAATTTTTACCCTTCGATACTAAGCGAAGCATGTCATATCCATCCACGAGTCGACGATGGTGTTTCTTTAATAACTAAGTAGTTACTCTGAAGTCTTTCGCGAATGTGATCGTTCATGACTGTAGACACAATTAAAATTCTTCCGCAAATTCGACAGAGATAGTCAGATGCAACTTTCATCTCCCTGCCTAGTTTAACACACTCAATATTTTTCTTCTCAGAGGTTTTTATAGTTTCAGAGCTCTACTTTTTTCCATAAGAGACCATAGCTGTTGGTTAACCCATGTGGAATTCGTTGCATATTCTATAGTCTGTTTTTTAATTCCGAGAAGTAAATGCAAAAGGAAGATTTACATTAAAACATTTTAAGAACCATTAATGTTTACAAATTAAGGATAACATCCCCGCAAGTAATAAATTTAAAAATACGTTGCATCTGAAAACCAATCATGTGATTAATTTATTTTGTTGTGTGTCACAATGTAAATCGTGGATAAAGAAGAATCCCACTTTAACATTCCATCATTATCCTAAATCACAAAAAATATCAATTGAAACGGCATTTGGAGGCAGAGAGAAAGTGGATCGTAGGTTTCTATGGACCTAAAAACTAAAAATGGGCAAAAATCCAGGCCCTTGCATGCATGTTTGCTCGTTGCATTTTATGGAAAGTGATTTTTACGTCCAAGAAAAGGCTGAAAAAAGCACTTACCCTACCCAAATTTTGCCTAAATCATCAATTAAGGCCCTTTCACTTTTTCAGGCATAGATTTAATTTTTTACTAATATATTTACCATATTTTTGTTGCTATTATATTGACAGACAGTCAAAAAGAATTAAAAATACAATTTAAAACTAAAAATTTCCATGAAATTTCTTTAGATTAAAAAACATTATAAGAATATTTAACGACATCCTTATAACTACCTTGTCCCAATCCGGAATAAAGGATCTATTAAGCAGATACTGATATCTTCCATACGGATAAAATAAGCTACCTACTTGAAATTATTTTTGTATATTACTGCTTAACTGCTTAAGTTATCTGCCACTAAGAACCTGAGAGTTTGTTACATCATTTGTTGTCACTTCACTTTAAATATTAGGTATACTATGCACACTATTCCTCCCAAACACCAGTCCTAAAGAAGGTATCTATCCGATAAGAAATTCGTGCTTATTTACAGCAGCATATGGTAGTCAGAATTCTCTTTTACCATTCGGTGTAGAGGTTATTCCTTTCATACCAATTTTTTTGCTTTTAACTTGTGTCATTCTGTTTTATTGCGAGCCTTATTTTATGCTTCCTTCCATGTCAGCCTTGTCTTATCTAGGATTTATGAGACTGTCCCATGGTCCATGATATCTTCCTCTCGGTCTGCTATTCTGGCTAGCAATATATTTTTGGTCCGTCCTTCGTCCTTCATTCTTGTGATTCGACCATACCATCTTAATTTCAGTCTTTCTGTATTTTTTTCTACTGGTTCTATATGCAGCTCTTCCCGTATTGTTTCACTTTTTATTCTCTTTATTTCGATGACATATTTAAGTCTTCTTAGAAATTTTATTTCTATAGCCTGTACTCTTGAGTTGTTCGGAGAGTCATGAATCGCATCCATACTTAAATATAGGCAGCACTGACTATCTGGTCTGGTGTACTGGCAAATTTTATTTTATTTTATTTAATACATATTTAGAGAAAATATTATATGAACATTCGTAAATACCGTAAAATATAAATATAATTAAATTTTACAAATTTATTTTAATATTATTTTTATATTGTATACAATTAATACAATATTATAATTTGAAGCATTGGCTTTATATTAGATTATATATTTTCGTAATTTAAAATGTCCAGATCCGCTAAATTAGGTCTCGAATACGCTACTGTTAATTTATGCTATGGCTTTTTAGGGATTTGTAGGTATGACAAAAAAAAAAAAAAATCTTTTAACGTCACTTACATGCCAGTGCTACTCTGGCTACACTGGTCTAAATTATGCCGACTCGCGGTATTTAGAATCTGGGAACAATTGCTTTAACCAGCCTTCCTCTGTCTAATACACGATATTCTATTAATGATTTATTTATCTCTTGACACGAACTCTTTCTGATGGTCTTGATGCGTAAATACTTGTTCGTTATTTGTGGACGTGGCATAGTACAAGCTTTGTAACATATACAATTATTTCGTCACAACAGGAATTTGAGTTGAGAATAATGGAACCATCAAATGTGAAGGACCTTTAACCTTAGTATTTGTATATTTTGTTATATATCTTCCTATGCGTACTAATAAATTAAAGGAATGTAATGATGAATTGTGTTTAAACAAATTATTGTTGTAAGTGTAATTATGTGCTGATGTATCATAAAAGAAAAATGTAGAATACCATTAATGTATAAAATTCATATGAGACTGTTTGTATTTATTGTATGAGATTATTTGTGAATTCTCAACGTATGAACCTTACAGGTGTATATGCTGGTTGCTCTTATTTGATACTGACGTGGAAAGGAAAAGAACTGAAAACGAGGCAAGTCGAGTAGATCAAATCAATAGGAAAATCAGGAATAGTACGAGTGTTGATCAATAAATAATGTTCCCTATTTTTAACATATTTTTATCCACAAGTTTTACAACATATAAAAGCGTAATATTGAAACAAAGTACTCTGACTATTTTTCAGTATAATCGCTGTAAGAATTTATGCATTTATCTCATCATGGTAAGATTAAAATGACTGTATGGAACTATTTCCTTGTTAATTAGTCTAAGACAGATCTCTGTGCTCAGTGGCGTAAAGTCCAGACTTACAAGGCCTGTGAGGTGGGCGTGCCCCAGTTCTAGGGCTCCGCTGGGATGCGCAGTCCATATGTAATTTGTATCTACTAGGACCTCACAAAATTAATGCGGGTGAACCCCCGATCCTATGGTAGGGTGACCATTCGTCCCGCAAAAGTCCCGCATTTTAACATTTTGTCCCGCATTTTAATTTTGAATTTAATTTTTTTGCTCTTCACTTGGATTTGGGAGGCGAGAACCTTTTTTTTTTGCTCTTCACTTCGATTTTGGGAGGTGAGGACCTTTTTTTTGCACCGTCCCACGTTGCCTTCTTAAGAAAATGGTCACCCTATCCTATGGTTACACAAATGTCTGTACTGCTATATTATCTAGATACTCTTGTCGTCCAAGATATTTATCACTGGTCCAAAGAGATGAAAAATAAAATTACATCTGCCACTTGCTGAACCACCATTGACAATCTGAATTTTAATTTACTAATGTGAATTACAATTTACTAATCTGAATATCATACTTTTTGAATAGCATTTTAGTAATCTGAATTACAATTAACGCTTTTTGAATTATAATTCACTAATATGAATTACAATTGACGCTGTCTGAAAAACATTTAATCATTATTGAAATACAACTAGAAAAAGCTATACAGCGTTTATCATGTGGTGTGTGATGTCGCATTATCAAATGACAAATCACACCTTTAGTGAGCAGGCCTGACCACTTTCTTCGTATTGCCTTTCTTAGTCGTTTCAAGGTTGAATTTATCCAACTATCTGCGTTTTTTGTTATTTCTCCTTCACCTCAGTTCTTTCAAGTCTACGACGGGTGATGACTATAGACTCCAGCCATTTGATAATTCTTGGGGGTAGCTTTTTTAATATTTGAGTGCTACCTCTCGCGATTTTTTATTCCTCTGATGGCGCCTTCTAGATCAGACTTAAGCAGAATTTCGTTGGTACCTATCTAACGTGTAGATAATTCTTTTGCCATCTGATTTACCTCAAACCACACACTTTTCTAGGTTATTGCCGAGTGTTACGTGATGAAGGAATTTGGGTATTCGTGGATATACGCCTCCAGAGTGTCCGTGCTTAGGTTTGATTTCTGTTAGGAAGGAAGCTTTAGTGTGTTTACCAATCCACTATATCCTAAACATCCACCACATCATCCCGAATGGGTCTATATGACGGTGATCCGCTGCTTTCAGGACCTTTCGTCAGCATAAAAACATGTTCCATATTCTACGTTTTATGAATATACGGACACCATAACAGCTAAGGGAGTTGCTTAGATTTTCATTGTAGTCCGCGTTTCTGAGTGTTTACATTCCACTGTCGTTTCGTTTCTGAAGTAAAATGGTGGATGTCGCATCGTCTTCGGATGATACTTTTTAAGTAGCGTCTACACAACTGGAGATAGTCAGACAATTGCGCATGTCAGGAATTTCTTACACATCCAATGATAATCAGAAATTAGAGACCAGTGTGTCCAATGAGAGTAATTGCATGTGTAGATATAAAGTTATTCAGTTGAGAACCTTAATTGATCATACCTCGTATGTTACCTTGTAAAATAAAATATTTATTTAAATTAATCTCCCTTTGTACTCTCAGTCAGGTTGACTTTTGGTATAACTTCCACAAATATGTATCAAGATTTAGATCTGTTCTCCTTCATTTTCAAAGGCAAAAAGATCATTGGCGAGGACTTGTTTTCTCCACGGGGATTTCTCAAGGAATTTTCATTTGAGATTTCGGCTTATATTTTTCCTTCGTGGATACTGTTAATCCCTATTCTGTGCCAGATATATTAATATATATCAGTAGACAATAGTCTACTGCCGGCGAAAACATTCAAGGTAAAATTTGTCATAACATGCACATCTGGTCAGAATTTTAACATAACATCATTGTGTAAATGTACATTTTGGTACAGAGTAGGGCTATTAGTTGGGTTGATTTTTAGCCAGATTCTCACAAATTCACATTGCTCGGTAACACTTGGCGCTAGAGTTGAACCCTGAGCGACAGTGTCAAATTTGGGCATCCAATGCATAACAATTTACAGCTTTAGGTCTATACTTGCAGCATTCTATAGGTATCCGTTTCATTAGTAGATGATAGCTACATTATTTTTATAGGAGAGAAGTTTTACGAAACATTAAATAAATCTGTTTAAAATGCATTTTAATTTATAAGATGTGCCTAAAATTTTATGTGAAAATATATTTTATTTCATATGTTAATCAGTTAAGTAAATAATATAGCAATGATACCCTTAAAAAGTTATTTTAAATTATTTCAGTATGAAAAATATATTGAACTTTAAAAAATGATCCTCAATTAGTTTTATGCAATAATGCATAAACTTTCACCTGGAAATTCTCAAAATTCGTTTCTAATACTTTCATTTTATTCGTAAAATACATCTTAAGTCTGTGGAAAAAATGTATCCCAGTTTTGCACTTATTGTCTTTTAATTATCTCTTTAATATTTACCCTACAAAATACAATAGCTATGTCCAGCGAAAGAATTCAGTGTCGACGTGAATAAACTATAATCCGATAAAGTTCCCATATTTTTAGACAAAGTATTTATTATAGAATCGTTTAAATTAGCTTCTTCAGGTGGTATAATTTTATGATATAATAAAACAAATTATACATAAACAATAAATTAATTATACAGAGCGTTCATTAATAACTGATAGAAGCAGTGGCGGTTGAAACAGGGTGGCGCTGGAATAATGACTTTATTTAATGATAAATTTTTAATAAGAAAACTGAATTTAAAATCTAATTTATACTTTAAAATTGCATTAAAGTAGCTAAATCATCTACATATATTTCTTTTTATTATTTCTGATTAAAAGATTTTTCTTACAATGCGATTTCTAATGTATTTATCAACGCAAGTAATAAAAATGAACTGGAAAAAGGGCAACAGCGGCGAGGTTTAGTGTGTATGTATTAGTGAATTTCGGCCGGTGTCCTTAGCTTGGTTCTTTGGTTTTGATTTGTGATAAGTGCTCAGAAGTGAAACTAGATACAGTGCGTTATATTAAAACTAAACTAAATTTCATGTAAGCCGTTTGAAAATTGGGATTCGATTCGGCCAACGGGCCGTCAACTGGACACCACTGCAGTATATGGATCAAAAAGTGTCACCCCAAATATTTTACTCACCAGCCGCTACTGGATAGACGTTTTAATTTAGGGTGTTGAAGTGTTAGTAATTTTCATTCCTAGCTGTACATGACGTATTTCAACATAAACGTAAATACGGATATAATTTGACATTGGCAGTTGTTTGACATTGACAATTTCTAGGTATTTATTATCAAAAAATACTCTATTACCCCCCTTTGTACATTATTTCATTGATAAGCAAAATTTAGACTCATAAACAGTAGCAAATGTATGTTATTAATAAATTGTTTTGTCCATGATTCATTAATTTGTCTTAAAATAAATCTAATGGGCGGGAAATTCAAACGACTATCAATCATTTATGAACGCTCTGTATTTACTTATTCTAATATATTACTACATATATACGTTTTGATGTAATAAATACTTGGTTTTTTTCAACTGTTAAGTGTTTGCAGAATATTGGCCTACAATCGCGACATTCTACGGCGAGGTCGATCACTGATATAATTACCGTCTTTAAAACGTCGAAACCAACATTTACAAGTATTGTGGTTCACAACATATTCAAATTAATGCGCATGCTTTAAAAGCGTTTTTATTGGAACTCGCACGGAATGCAGTGACGAATATTTTGAGAGGTAATATTTGTCATTAAATTATGATATGACGTTTAACAATTTTTAATGCTAACTCTTTAAAAACGCAAAAGGTGAGGGTTTATTTAAATTTTAAATAATTTGTCCAGAGTGCTGAAAATATGAATAAAACTTTTGCACACACTTAAACAATAAAGATTTCTATTAGATACAATTTGAAAATGTTGACATATAATACAGAACTGATTGGTAAGTGACGTGGTATAAGTGTATGGCATACAATTTGAAAATATGATTAATATTACTTACTTATTTTTTTTAAATTTTATTATTTATTTTACACCGGTCTATTTCTGCAACGTAGCTTATCGCCAACGCCAGGGGGCGAGCTCCTACACCTAGTGAAGGGTGAATGATTGTGAAAATGGGAGTAATGTTAACATATTATTTCCGTCCGAATAATATTACCAACGAGGAATTGAACCAGCAACTTAACATTTCAGACTGTTAACCAGTCAGAACTGCATGATTTAACGAGCTCGACCACTCCGTAGAAAATATTACTTGTTTGAACTTCATTAAATTATAACCAGCATACACGTAGTTTAATTATGATATTTTTAATTATCTCTGCTACATACTAGACATGAAACAAGAGGATATGCAAAGTAAGTAAATTTTGGTAAGTATCGAATTGAATTATAAAATACTTACTACTGATCTTTTTGGTATTTCATAGGTATAACCAAGAAACCATTGAATGCTACCATTACAATCGAAAATAAATTCTTGAAAATCATGATTTTTATTTTGGTAAATATCATAGTATACCTCTTTCGGATTTTTATCTTCCGATATTGTGCAGTCAGATATGAGGTCAACCCATCCTCAAGTATTTAATACTTAAAATAACTACCTGTTGATACAGGGATAATAGAACCGGCCTAAACGTCACACTGACCATGTGGCTTTCATATCTATGACTGACGGTCTAGAATCGGAGAACTTACCTTCTCTGCCCATTATAATAATAATAATAATACTTTATTGATCCAAAAATTACATAAATTCAAGACAAGTCAATTATAAAAACATAGTTATTGGTTAAAAAATTACATTAACTTCCTTTTTGAAAACTCTTTCCTTAAAACTGATTTACTTTGACAGTAAATATTAATGGCTCAATAGTAGTTTTAAAGAAGAAAAATATTTAGATCTTAACAGTGGATCAATTTGTATGAACTCAGCCGCGCACACAGATTTTTGGCTTGGGAGGGGTCCAATTATACATAATTTTTATAAAGAAATATTATGTATATGTAGTCGGATTGCTGATAGGTGACTGTTACATGCATGTATCAAGTAGTGCATTCATATAATAATCTAGTTTCCATTTTTCAGCGATTTTAAAAATGTGCTTTGTTATTTGTCTTAACTGTCAGTGTCTGGTAATAAATATTAATTAAAATATGGCTTGCGGTCAATTATTAAATTCACAAACTTTAATTTTAAATCTTCTGGAATAAACAACAAATTATAATCCCAAATTTACGTATGAGTATAAATTTTTCCTTATTTATAATTATTACCTTAAAATTAATAATTTTGTTTGTTTGAGTACTGCTGTAAATTTATTTTCGCACTCTAATTAGTGAAGATATCTACGAATCATGCCATTTCTTTCTAATGCATTGTTTTTTATTCAAATAATTTTTAAGCTTAGTTGTCAACTTGGGTCACTATACTTTACTATGGGTATGAAAATAATTATAATGATATAGACAGAGAAAGCATATAGTATTGAATATCGATACTTGTAGCAACGAACAGTCACTTATCAGCAATCCGACTATATTTAAAACTTATTATAAATACAGGGCAAAATTACAATTTTAAGTGAAGAGCAAAAAAAAAGGTCCTCACTTCTAAATTTTAAGTAAAGAGCAAAAAAAAGTCTAAATTTAAAACTTCTAAACCGTCTAAACTTCTAAATTTTAAGTGAAGAGCAAAAAAAAAGGTCCTCACTTCTAAATTTTAAGTAAAGAGCAAAAAAAGGTCCTCACTTCTAAATTTCAAGTAAAGAAAAAAAAAAAAATAAATAAATTTAGAACTTCTAAACCGTCTAAAATTCTAAATTTTAAGTGAAAAGCAAAAAAAAGGTCCTCACTTCTAAATTTTAAGTAAAGAGCGCAAAAAAAGGTCCTCACTTCTAAATTTTAAGTAAAGAGCGCAAAAAAAGGTCCTCACTTCTAAATTTTAAGTAAAGAGCAAAAAAAGGTCCTCACTTCTAAATTTTAAGTAAAGGGCGCAAAAAAAAGGTCCTCACTTCTAAATTTTAAGTAAAGAGCGCAAAAAAAAGGTCCTCACTTCTAAATTTCAAGTAAAGAGCAAAAAAAGGTCCTCAATTCTAAATTTTAAGTGGAGCAAAAAAAAAAGTCCTCACCTCTCCCGGTACGGGGGGGGGGGTCTGGACCACTTTAACCCCCCCTGGTGTGCGCCACTGACTTTGCTCAAAATAATAATAAATCTGCCGAATTTACAAGAAATGTTTCTATCATGTCAGAGATGGCGGTATGCGTATTGAATCGAAATATTTAAGAATAATTTTAACAAATTTTTGAAAATTATTGTAGCTTATAATAATATAAAAGAACTACAAGCCGTTAAGGCCTTGGCTTTATTTATAATCTTTCTCAATTTTTGTCTCTCGTATGTTCATTCTAGTTTCTTATTTTTAGAGCCGTTAAGTCTTTCTCGAGGAAATACAAAGAAAATGTTTTTTTTTTTTAAAAGGTTACTGATACTGTTCATTTCCAATAGTAACACAAGACAACACACACTCACACACGACACAACCAGTGGCGGTCAAAGACATGGGCACAGGCCCAGGGCGCCAGCTCTCCAATACAGATTCTAAGTTTTATTTAGATCAAAAATATAAATATTCATTTCTATATCAGTCTCATAGGATATTAAATACAAAATTGAATTTATAAATGGACACAATTATTGTTATATCAGCGTTTCCCAAACTGTGCGCCGTGGCTAGGCTACAGGGGCGCCGCGAAGATCCAGAACTTTTTTTTTGCTCTTCACTTTAATTTGGGTGGTGAGGATCTTTTTTTAGCTCGGCTCTGATTGAATGTATTGACCTGGGTGACGCGGGAAAATTTTAATACATTAAAGGCGCCCGGAACCGAAAAAGTTTGGGAATCACTGGATTATATATTAATATTCAGTCTTATTTTGGACTTCTGCAAAATATATAAAGCATTATACATGCATATATTTGTATATAAATAACAAAGAAAGTCCATTTTTCAATCTTCTGTTTTGTTTGAAGACGCTGTTTCGAAGGATTTACGGAAAATTCATCGCGGGAAAACTCATCGCAAGAAAATTCATCGCGGGGAACATTCATCGCAGGAAAATTTCATCGTGAGAAAATTCATCGCAAGAAAATTCATCGCTGGGAAAATTCATCGCAAAAAAGTTCATCGCAGGGAAAATTCATCGCAGGGAATATTCATCGCAGGGAAATTAATTTAAATATCGGGTCATTTTAATTCGTACAGTGAGCGTATTCCATTGAAATTGAAATCGTTTAATAAAACTGGTAATTGTTATTACATATAAGAGACATAAATAAGATAGACAATTAATATCAACAAAAATACTTTACATAAACAAAATATTGTTTAGTTTTAATATTTGGCATGGTGGTCTTCTATGTTTTCCACAAAGCTGTATTTACCTATTTCGGTGAAAGTCGATTACTTCAGAAACTGTTAAAATTTTCGGGGAAAACGCAAATTTGCACATAAATTTGGATTAAAAATGTCTAAAAAAAGTCCTTATTCTATTTTCATTCAATATTCGCGACACACACGCGTAACGCGTAAGTAAGTTGGATTGAACCTAATTTGACCCTACTCTCAGAAAATGGATTGGACCTAATTTGGTCCAAAAACACCAACCCTACCGAGTTTACCTAAAAATTTTTCATCAATAAATTACGTACGACCTTAGCGTTTGTAATTTACCTGCAATGAATTTTCCCCGCGATGAATCTTGCCTGCGATGAATTTTCTCGCGATGAAATTTCCCTGCGATGAATTTTGCCTGCGATGAATTTTCTCGCGATGAAGTTTCCCTGCGATGAATTTTGCCTGCGATGAATTTTCTTGCGATGAATTTTCTCGCGATGAAGTTTCCCTGCGATGAATGTTCCCCGCGATGAAGTTTCTTGCGACGAATTTTCTACGATGAATTTTCCACGATGAATTTTCTGCGATGAATTGTCCGGACCCGGTTTCGGAGATAGTTTTTTTTTTTCAATAATTTAACGTAGAAAATGATTGTTCAGCAGTACATTGTTTACTAGTAACGTTATTAATATGTTTAACAACTTTCATAGAAATATATTTGATTAACTTTCTTACACATCTGAAAACATCTATAACTGATTTTGGTGGCACATTTAGATATACAATGACACCTTGACTTACAAACTTAATTTGTTCATGACCTCGGTTCGTATCTTAAAAATTATGGATCTAGAAACCCAATGGAAAATCAATTAATCCGTTCCCAGATTAAAAAATAATAAAGCAAATACTGATACTGTTTATTTCTAATAGTAACACACACACGACTCGATAAAGTAAAAAAAAAAAACACTATAATACGCGATTCCTTCTATATGCAACTGTAACTCGTGCAAATATCCAGTTCGCTCGCCTATAATGTAATTCTACCGCATAATCTGGCCAACCGCTCTACATCTGGCCACCAAACCGTCTGAAAACGAAGCCAGTTTCAATTTGGCTCGACTGCCTAAATTAATACAAAGCGTGCTTCGTCGCATCAAACGCATGGCAACAGAAGCGTTCCGTACTTAAACGCGTGTATTAGACCGGGAGGTCATGACATTTTTGGTCTCCGATTTCATACATCATGCCTTTTGGAGGAGAGAATATTTACCCTGTGACAACAAAAAAGGGATGGTACTTAACCCCTGCACGCTTTTCACAAATATTTGTGAATATTATAATAGGATTTTACGTGATTTCTTTTTGCATGCCATCTTAATTATAGGTTATTGATATAATGCATTGCTGTATAACATAATTGGCATGCAGATTAGGAGGTACTAAAACAGAGGCATGCATCGGAAAAGTTGCAAAAAAAAATTGGAAAATTTCGGTCATACTATTTTGCATGCCTTTTTGCATTTCACTAAATATGGTTGTTTTTAGCTCAAATACAAAATGGCATGCATGCCGAGGAAGCCCATCACATCATAAATAATTAGAAAAGTTGCAAAAAAAATAATTGGAAAATTTAGGTCATTTTATTTTATATGCCTTTTTGCATTTCACTAAATAATGTTGTTTTTAGCTCAAATACAAACTGGCATGCATGCCGAGGAAGCCCATCACATCATAAATAATACGAAAAGATGCAAAAAAAATGGCATGCATATTGCTGAAACCCAATATTAAAAAATACTATAATCATTGAAAAAAATTCTAAAGTTGCAAAAAAAAAAAATTGTGATTTTATTTTGTATGCCGTTTTGTATTTCACAAAAATGTATCATGCTTAGCTGAAAGAAAAAATAGCATGCAGATTGTTAGATCCCAACTTTAGAAAAAATTAGAAAAATTGCCCAAAGTAAACAAGCTAAATAATGGTGTGCTGTATATGATTGTCACTATTAGTAAAAAAATTGTACATTATTTAGTGAAATGTATAAAGGCATGCAAAATAATATGATTTAAATTTTCCAATTTTTTTTGCAAGTTTTCTTATTTATGGTGTGATGGGCTTCCTCGGCATGCATGCCATTTTGTATTTGAGTTAAAAACAACATTATTTAGTGAAATGCAAAAAGGCGTGCAAAATAATATGACCTAAATTTTCCAATTATTTTTTGCAACTTTTCTTATTATTTATGATGTGATGGCCTTCCTCGGCATGTATGCCATTTAAATTTTGGACATTTTACACTATAAAATTAACATTTTACTTTATTTGCTGTTGTTAGATAAGATCACGTAAAATCCTATTAAAATTTTCACAAATATTTTCCGAAATTTTTCACCCTTGGGCCAACGAGGGCTGCATGCCATTTTTTTTTTATATAGAGATTTTATGACACAATCTTTAATTCTTTTCATTGGCATGCTGTATGAAAACGCGGAAAATCATATTTTTTTATTACAAGATCACGTGACCGTTTGAGCCCTTTGAGACCCTGCGAATCGCATGCCAATAATTAAAAGACTTTGTTTTAACTTTCTTTTGACAAAAGGGCAAGCAATATTAAATCGGAGAAAAACACACAATTTTAGTGCAAGTGGAAATGCAATTTTCCCTATGACCGGAAAGCGTGCAGGGTGTAGTACCATCCTTTTTTTTGTTGTCACAGGGTAAATATTCTCTCCTCCAAAAGGCATGCTGTATGAAATCGGAGACCAAAAACTGTTGTGAGCTCCCGGTCTATATATTTATTTGTATTTATCGGTATTTTTTTTTAAAAAAAAGCTCTTCAGTTACTAATTTGTGATGGTGTTAAAATGAAATTTTTGCAATGGTGGAGGCATTTGCTGCATGAGACGCCGCCACTGATATCACAGCTTTCTTACTCACGTATTGAATATAGGTTTTAATTTAATCCTTTTGCTCAATTGAATTCTGTTAGAGCAGAGTTTCCCAAAATTTTTGAGCCGCGGAGCACTTTTCACGAGAATATTTCGTCGCGGAGCACTATCATTGCTATATACAGTGGCGTACGCAGAAAAATATTTCGGAGGGCTGGGGGGGTTTCACCACATCGGAATTTATACGTATTAAGAATGCAAACAATCTTGAAATGGGGTAATTATAATTTTAGTTTTTTTCGAATCTTCAGGGGGAAGGGATTTACCCTCAATTCTCCCTATGCGTACACCACTGGCTATTTTAGTGAATCTTGACGTGTGATATGTTGTGGAAATAAATGTCTCAGTTGATCGATACAGGATAATTGTTTTATGCCGATCTTGAAAAGTTATCTGGTACGGACTATAAGCTGAGCAAAATGTAAGAATGGTTTGTTAGTTAAAAGCAAAAATATTAATATAAAATCGGCTGTGGCTACCACAAGACCGAACGCCATCACAAAATAGGTACTTAAACAAAATACTCTCTAACACAAAAATTATTTACCATAACCGAAACATTACACATACGTATGACAAAATAAATACTTAATAAGTATTATTAAGTATTATTACTATAATAAAAATAAAGTAAAAATAACGTAAAATTATTATTTTTTAAATCATCTATGGCTACCACAGGACTGACCGTAAAAATCTTCCATTTCTAGATGACTGCTTTTTACCAAAAGTTGATTAAATGATGCCATTAATCAGTTGTTTCATAAAAATCCGTTTAGACAAATTCGCTTTACACGTGTCCAAGGACCGACAGACAGACCGACAGGCATCATGCTAAAAATAGAAAAAACATTATGGAGGAACCTCAATCCGTGGACATCCATGGAAATTTAAAAATGTCAAAATCGGTACGATCACAGTACCTCCCTTATTTGTATGTAGCGGTTGGTAAAAACTTAATCCATAAGTCTTAAACGTAAGAAAAATCTAATTGAAATACTATCTTTATAATATTTGAACACACTTGTCGTCTACTGGACATTCTAAAACGGAGACTTTGGCAGCTTTTTTTAACAATCTGTACTTTAGCCAGCGATCCATCGAAAAATAATCGCAGCAAAAACAAATAAATAACACTGCACTACTATGACTTATTGACTTATAAGAGATATAAAGAATATATGTAATTCATATTCCCATTGCATGAAACGTCACAACATCCATTATCTATTATTTGGCAAATTTTAAGGAATTTATACTGTATTATATGCCGCTCTTGTAATATATCAGTCCTGTAATAGAACAGTCACTCAGCTGTATATTTCTATTTCATCATGGTTAAAACTTTTTCAATGACCAGTTGGACTATTGAGATTCGAGTGTCTTTATTAACATTTATTGGGGGCAATAAAATATTATTGTACTGGCTTTTGTTATCTTCAGTAGCAAATCATTTCTGAGTGAAACGTTTGTTTTGAAAAAAAAAACACTATTTTCACATCTGATCACATTTATTTTATTTACTTTTCTGTCTAATCTGCTCGCGGAGCACTAGTAGACGCCCCGCGGAGCACCAAGTGCTCCGGGATGCACAGTTTGGGAAGCCCTGTATTAGAGTATTCTTATAAGAGTATTCAGATTGATTACGTATTTTGTAATAAACGTTGATACGAATATAATTTGACATTGGCAGTTATCTGACATTAACAATTTTTAGAGTATTTATCAGTGTTTCTCATAGAAATTACCCCATAAAAGTAAACACAATAAGCTCTAAAACGTTGTAGACATAGTAATTTCGTAATGAAATGTAATTTTTGGCACAAACCATTATTAATTTATTGTATTTGATAATGTCCTTGATATTTTTACATTTTGTACATATTTAATTACATATTTAATAATAGAATTAAATTGTCAATCAAAATAAAAATCTTAATATATAATTATTGTCTTTGAAATTGAAATATGTAATTTTAAAATTGTGTAATTATAATAGTATATGACATGCAAAGTATTTTCACATTGTCCATATATAAGATATTTGTGAAAAGTTCTTTATAATAATGTAGTTGGAACTTCTAAGAAGAGTTGGACTCCCAATCAAATGTAAGTATTTTTGTGAATATATACATCTACTACGTAAGAAGAAAACTATTATATCTTTATTATTAATTCTTAAGGTAGTTATTGACAATTCTGAAATATTTCTGGATTGATATATCGGTTATAACTAATACCTATTAGTTAGCGTCTTTTGTTTTAAAACTGATATTATTTAATATACGGGGTATTGCAGGAGAAATACGCAAATCTTTAAGCATGCGTGCCTTCATGATTAATTTTAACCAAAAAAAAAGTTATATCAACTTAGATCTGATTCGAAAAAGCACAATACCCCAACTTATATAAATTCTTTATTTACCCTAGGCCTTTCGGCGTTTAGGGTTTTAACAAATACATTTAAAAATCATAATAATAATAAAATAAATAAAATAATAATATTATAGTACATTTTTACATTTTATGACTTCTTTCTTCTTCTTCTTCTACATTCTTCCTCCGGTGTTCCTCTCTTTCTTTCTATTCTCTTTTCGGCTTCCGTCTCCGGTCTCCTTCCTTCTTGACTCCAGTTGTTCTTCCTCTCTTTCTTCGCTTCTCTTCCCTCTTTTCTTTCCTCTTCCTTTACCTCTCTCTTCCTTCCTGTTCTCAATTCTGTCTAACCTCACCGCATTCCTTCCTTCTTTCCTCGAGTACTCTCACCCACTTTTCTCCTTTTCCTTCTTCACTCAACAGATCCTTTATATCTCCCTCCCATTTTGTCAGCTTTCCACATCTTCTTGTTAGGTGTTCCAAGGATTCTTCCTCCTCCCTACACATTCTGCATAGCCTATCCTCTGTTTTTGCCCAATACCTATTACTCCGTTCTTCATTTCCGCATCTTAATCTGGCAATCCTTCTAACTCTGCCCCCTGCCTTTCCTCTCCTTCCTTTCAAATATTTAGGTATTCCTACCGTCCTTATCTCTCTATACCTTTTCACATTCCTGGAATTTTCTATTCTTACTGTTCTTTCCTGCTCCTGTACCTCCTTGTCTCTCCTCCTCAATTCTTCTACTATGTTTCTTCCTCTATTTCTCTTTCGCTCAGCTTCCCTTATGTCCATCCCACATCTCCAATAGTACTCTTTCCTTGTTTCTCCCCATTCCGACAGTTTACCCTTTTGTTCTTCCTTCAGTCTTTCTTCCCAGCATTCTCTTAATATTTTCCTTCTTTCGTCTCTTCTGATTTTCTCCTCATACTTCGCCGCCCTCGCCCCGGCACCCACTCTCAGCTTTTCCCTCTTCATTTCCTCTCTCACTATATAGAGTCAAGATATATCCTGGTGTCGTTCTGTCTAATCCCATAATCCACCTCATGTATCCCACTTGTACCCTTTCTACTATCTCCCATTCTTTCCATCCCCAGATCTCTACTCCGTACATGAGGATACTCTTCACTATCCCGTCAAACAATTTCATCCTCCACCTGATATCGTCGTCAAACCTCCTCTCTCCTATGCTCCATAGCTTCCCCATAACCATTCTTGCCTTCTTCACCCTCTCTTCATTTACCATCAATACCCCAACTTAATCCTTTTAGATTATTACTTTGTTTTGTTTACATGTTTAAAGGCACTTCAGTTGCATTGGTTATTAATGTCCGGTACAATGTTTTAAGTGATAAATACAATAGTTATAATAATACATGTTGTTATGTCGCGTGGATTAAAATAATCAGATCAGTAGAAATTACTTTATTTGCCAATATCGATACATCAATTATTATATGTCAGAATGCAATTAATCCATAGATAAAGAAGGAAATAGATTCGAAACTGCCGTTATATTTTTTTAAACCAAATTAGCGCTGTAGATGTTGGGTTATGGAACTAAAATTGGTAGGGGAGGAAAGGGTTGGGTTTTCGCGGGTATTTCAAATGCTTCAGTGGATATAGTTGTAAGCATAATTAAATATTATTATTAAATGAAACAATTGTTATGATTTATTTTGTCTATTTTTAATATTATTAACGACAACAATATTAAAAATAGACAAAATAAATCATAACAATTGTATCATTTAATAATAACATTTAATTATGTTTACAATTAAGAACAAGCAGTTAGGAATTATACAGAAAAACAATAACTAGCAGAAATAATTATTTATTAAGTAGACTAATATATAACATAATATTTATGGACACTGCCATGGACAAGCCATCCAATTTTGTATTTCCAATGTTCCTCATCCACGTTTTATACAATTATGGAGCCACACGTGTCTTTGGGTTTGGAAAGCGATATCTTGTAGGTTCACTACTATCACACCCCAAAACAAAGCATTTAACACCCATTTTCCGAATTAAACAATGAAATTACAAAATTACAGAAGACGATTTTGACACTTATTACAGATTTTGACGCTAATGACAGAAGCCGTAACAGGCAACATCCTGTCATGCACGTAGCTATAGCGACTGGCAGCGACTGGGGCGCTATTCGTGTTGGGTTATGGAACGTAATATGGTTTTCGTTTTGCCATTAGAGTTTCACCCCCCTGAATTAATCAACTATCTAATATGTATCGTTGCCGTTGCTACGCAATATGGTAGGCCTTGCAACATCTTCCCTCTTAAGACAGTTGGCTGCCCCAGGAACTAGGTTGACTACTGGATGGCAGAAGTACTAGTGTAAGACTTTTTCTTAGGATCTACAATTAATGTTTTTGTTAGTGAACGGTTTCGGCTGGATATTCTAACAGCTGTCTCCAGTAGATGGTTGTTGTTATCTGGTTCCAATATATTTTGATCAGCTTCTAAATCTGGAATTTCAGCAACTGGAAGTTCTTCTGTATATAATTCAAAATGTCTGGTTCTGGGCTCCTGGGCGATATCAAAGGTATCTAAAAGTGTATCTACACTGTTGTGTTCTTCAAAAGAGTTGAAGTATCTCTTTCTAATTTGCTTGGCGTGGCAAGATATGAGATGACCATTATCTTTCACTTTATAGAGAACGTCTCCAATTTTTTTTTTTATTGTAGCTGGTTGCCAAGACCCATTACCATTTTTAAATCTTCGTATGAAGACATGATCAAGATTTGGCGACGAGGATGGGATAATCAGATCACTAGAAATTACTTTATTTGTCAATATCCATACATCAATTATAGGTCAGAATACAATTAATTAACTGGTATCGTTACCGTTGCTACGCAACATGGTAGGCCTTACAACACATGTTCTTTTATGTTTTCTATGATGTTTGAGTCATGTAGAAATTTAAGTGTGTTGTTCAGCATGGTTTTGTTGTTTGAGAGTGCTTATTTCAGGGATCTTGCATCGTTGTTGTTTCTTCTTGGCATGGAATATTTTGGGCAATCAACAATTATATGTTGTACAGCGCTTTGTGCATTGCATTCTTCACATATGTTTCATTCCATATTGTGTAGCAAATATTGATGGGTTAACTTTGTGAGACCTATTCGTAATCTTGTGATTATTATTTCCTCTTTGCTGGAGTAGTATGTTGGCTATTGCATTGTATTTTCTTTTACTGTTTTTCAATTATTGTTTTAGGTTTTCAGCCGTTGAAAGTTCCATAGTTCTTTTATTTTCTTTTCTATCTGGATTTTAAGGTCCAGTATTGGGCATGGCATTGAGAGGGCTGCATAGATGACAGATACTTATATAGATAGCCGACTCTCGCTATCTCGAGGTATTTTTCCACCGTCCCCCGCCGACTGCTTTGTTAGTTCCACTACATATTCTAGCGGCGCTGTAGTTTCGAGTAGCGGGGTTTTTGAATAATTCTATTTCATTGCTATATAAAAAAAATAATCATTTGCACTTGTTAGTCGTAAAATTTTAAATATAGCTAAATAAGTTCTATATCAATTAATTATTATACAGAACTTGAGCTATATTTAAAATTTTACGACTAACAATTGCAAATGTGTGTTTTGAAACATAAGTTATATAAAAGGTTAATGAAATAAAAGACAAGAAATATAATAAATCTTTTATTATTCTGATTTTTTTTATTTAATATATCATTTTACAATATTTCATTGTACAATAAACAATATTAATAATAAATAAACAAAAAATTGCAAAAAAAAGTTAATACTAAACATTAACAAGAAAATGAAGTGAAAAGCAAAGAAAATGCGTCACTTTTATTTTTAAAATGAAGAAAATAGAGTGACAAACAAATAAATGCTTCACTTTTATTTTTACATAAACAATAAACAAAAAATTCACATTCCGGCACAGCACAATGTCTAACACGCGTAGGCACTATATTAAATTAGTAATGAACTGAATTAATACTCTGTAGCACAAAAAACTGATACACAAAGGTAAACACTACGTTAACTCAACAATTAATATTTACTGATACACAAAGAACTCAATGTGGTGATAATGGCGGCCATCATAGATGAAAGTTCTTTCTCTCTGAATAATGCCGTTTGTTTCAACCAATGAAATGCCATCTTTTGCGCCTGCGCACTTGTGACATATTGACTGCAGCGCTGTAGTTATATGTAGTTCAACTAAACTCTAAAAATACCTCGTACGACAACTAAGTGCCCATAGCATGGAGGGTTGGTTGTGCTACTGATTCTTTTGGGGTGACGTTTGCTTTTTCATTACCATTGATGCCGATATGGTACGGTACATGACTGATATTTCAGTACCCCGATTGATGGCCTCTTGCACGTTTTCCTGGATTTTTAGCACAAGTTTGTTGTTCGGATACATTTGTTGCATGCTATATATTTCTTGTGTTGAGGTTGTGTATTATGGTCTCTGTTGTCTTGAATGCTAAAGACTTTGGATGTGAAAGCACTTGGCAGGTGGTATTTTGGACTTCTTCTCCGATTACTACTGCTGCTTCGATCTGGTTTTCAATTTTGGACCCCACTGTATAAATAGAAGTTTAAAAATTACTATACGAAAAGATTATTATATTTGGGGATACGTGAAAGAACTTGTCCATGCTAAGAAGATAATCGATACTAATTACTTTAGAAATTTTAAATGCTGCCAAATTTGTGTTTTCCCGGGGCCCCGACCCGAAATTATGGTTTTATCGGGCTCTATATGCCCTTTGTCAACAGATAAAATGGTTTTATAGTCGCAAAATGGTCGTGAATTATTAAATAAATAAAAATCCATATTTAAATTATTAAATGTCACTGTAACGACATTGACCCCTGACCTTATTGATTTCTAATATGTTTTCTGCAAGTTTAAACGCACAAAGATTACTCGCTTCCTGCATTTCTACCAGAGCCGTGGTAAGCCAACTTGGCGCCAGCTTAGGCAAATTTGAAAGGCGCTTTTCAGTGGTCAATGCTCTATTGTCATATGTACAGTAATTGATAAAGAATGGCAATTATTACCAGAAACAGGTGAAATCAATACTCAATATGATATTGATGTATTTTGCACTAAATTATATGAGGTTCACGTTAAACTTATTGAGAATAAGACACATGGTTCATATTTTTAGGATTTTATATTAAATATGTTCAAAGTAGTTCCCCTTCAATAATAATACCATTCTTTATATAATATTCTTAATAAAGCCATTCTATCCTTCCCTTCTTAAATACTCCCAAGCAATATTCTTACGGAATACCTGCAAAATAATCATGTATTGCAGCATCAAACTCTTCCTCAGCCGAAAACCAACATATTTTTTTAAGCCCACAAAATAGCCCATAGTGTCACATTGCCAAATCAAAAGAGTATGGCAGGTTCTATTAACTTTATATATATTTTTTTTTCTGCCTAAAACTTGTGAAAACGGTGAATTTAAGCTGCCTATGGGAAGACTCGTTACCATGATGTAAAAATTCCTTTCTCTGGAACTCAACTGAGCACTTCAGGCAAACAGTTTTCAGTGTACAATTTACCTTGACTGCGTTTACCAGACCCGTACTTCTAAAGAATACTTCATACTTTACTTTTTCATGGCTCGCTGCTCTCTTGGTTATTGTTGGAGTTTTCCTGAATCCATACATGACTCTCTTGGCGTGTTAGTACGTCGATAAAAGGAATATACTTTTCCTCACCTATTTCAATTTTTGAGAAAGATATCCGCCACTATTTAAGAACCGGTTTCTGAAAGCTTAGTAAACTATAAGTAAGGTCAACTACGGACACAATATATCAATCCCATAAGTAACCATAGCAACCATTTTCTAACTATTTAGTTATAGTTAAACAAGCTTTCAGAAACTGGCCCTAAGAGTTTTAAAATTTCAATGCAACTTCCTACATGCTACTCTACGATCCTATAAGATCTCCTCTTTATAGTAATTAGAAATGTGGCACAAAACGACTACCACCTTTTTTTGTCACCAGCTGCAATGTTTTTTTCGGTAATAGCTGTAGGAAAATCTTGCTCCTTATTGGCGTTGAACAGAACTTCTGCCTCATTCACATTCTTTATACCAGCGTAAATTGTAGCCGAAGAAGGCGCTTGTTTACCAAAAACTAAATCTAAACTTTCTTTGTACCTACTCATAAGCGCTTTAACCTTTTTTTAAATCTCTAGCTCTCTAGTTAATTTTATATTTTGACCCACAATGTTACTTTAAAAAATGAATTAAATGAGTTCTTGCTAACCTAGCTTTTACAACATAACTTGATGATAGTGTTACATTTGCATTCCACTTATTATTTTCTTATTCTCAATAATTCTAGCGTGACCCGAGTATTATTTTAAAAGCATTGTAAATATTAGAAAATTTGGCATAAATTGCTTTAAATGTTTTGTCTTTTCAACACTCTAACGCTAGTTATGGACACATATTTAGGAACGTCAATAATATTAAAACAAAATCTGGAACAATGCTGGATTTACGTATAGGCCAAGTAGGCCCGGGCCTAAGGCCTGTGATTTCGGAGCTCGGAAGGAGTCTGGTGTTTTTTCCGTTGCTCATCTTTTCGATCCGACTTCTTTATTTTGCTCATCATTTCGATCCGACTTCCTTTAAGGGACTATTCTATCCATCACTGGTCGCGAAACAAATAAATAGTTGCCTAATAAGAGAAAAAAGTATTGCCCGAAACAAAGTTTGTGTAAATTATACACTGTCTAATAAAATATTGTCAAATATAAGTGCAAATAATTTGAGTAGTAAGGAAGACGAAATTAGTAATTATATAATTGTGTAGGATTGTAATACCTATATGCTCTTAAGCGGGACCATATGAAATTTTTATTCTCTTAACTTGTCACGAGCTCACTTTTTACCGATTGAAGTGGGTTTTTGTTAAACAAAATGATTAAAATCTTCATTTAAACGTCAAAAGTTACTAAATTTAAAACTCTAGTTCCGCTTAAACCAAAGAATCCGAGTATATTAAAAACTTCAATATAACATTTTTAAATATAATAATTTAATAACTATCTTCTGTGTTTTTAAATTTCTATTTTTTTTTTTTTATATACCTACGGTAATTTTTTTCAAAATACGGTAATTTTGAAATATGGTACGATATTTTCATTTTTATCGTATAGTAACACTGGTTTCATGATACTTTTGATCTTACAACTACAAAAAAATATATATACGTCGCGGCGCCTCCATTGATTTGGCACCTGTTACGGGAGCACCACTTGTACACCCCTTACCACGGCACTGAATCTTAAGTATGCAAAATAAATTTTCACAGTTCTTATCAGCAAATGACATTGCATATTATACATGACATATCAATTTTAAATCTAGATTTTTGTTGCTATTATTTTTGTTTTAACTATTGACGGCCATATTATGACTATAAAACCATATTTATCTGTTGACTAGTTTAATAACTATTACAATTAACGGTGAGTGACATGGTGTGATTTTATTTTCAGTATATTTACAATAATTATAAGGATATTTAATGCCATTTATCACAAAATATATTGTTGTACTTTTGAGGTTATTTTAACGTGAAGATGTAATAATTATAAAATAAAACACTGTATCTTTTCTTCACTTTTTTTTTATTAATAATACTAGATATACATTTCGACAGCTATGCTGTCATCTTCAGTAGTACAGTAAATTTTAAATTGAATTTTTTATGTGTTGTTATATTAATGATGACTGAGCAAGTGAGAGAGCGTGGGAGAAATTTTTTAGGGATCGGGATTTTCCGGAATTATTCGTTTTTCGGTAAATGGGGTAGAGTCTTAGATGGTATAAGGAGGTATAAGGTCTAATAAAGTGTTGGATAGGGCACTAAGGTCATAATTTAAAAGGTTTTTACAATGTTTTTTCATGTAAATTGCTTCTAGCATGTCTAAATTTTTGTCACTGGCCGCTTTCACTAAAATAACATTATTAATATTAAAATTGTGACCAGTATCTAATTTGTGACTTGCTAGAGCCGATTTTTCCCAATCATTGTTCTTAATGTTGTACATGTGTTCCTTAAATCTAATGTTAACATTTCTTTTGGTTTGCCCTATATAAACCTTCTCACAAATATTACAGTTTATTTTATATATTCCCGATTTATCTAGATTATTTTTGATTTTATCTTTGGGGTTTCGTAATAGATCTTTTAATTTAGTTTTACTTTTAAAAACTGGATAAACGTTAAATTTTTTGAACAGGTTTTTGAATTTATAATTAATTTTTGGGTGGTAAGTAAATTTTCTCCGGGTTACTTTCTCCTTAATTTTGACACTGGGGTAGTCAATATGGTAGTTTTACCTAGTGGTTATTAGTGACTAGGAAAATCTGTACTTTGAGGTTTTAGTCTTATATGTGATTTGTGTTGGGCTATTCTGTGTTTTAGCTTTTGAGTTTTACTACTTATCTACAGTGCCGTAACTAAACAGGGGCACATGCCCAGGGCCCAGAAAGGAAAATATTCACATAATAATTATATTTGGGTGAGGACCTTTTTAGGGTTTTGTAGGTATGACCAAAAAACCCTTATACCGTCATTTTGTCGTCTGTCTGTCTGTCTGTCTGTCTGTCTGTCTGTCTGTCTGTCTGTCTGTCTGTTCGGTAAAAATTGTAGCCAAACGGCTAAACCTAGAGAGTTGAAATTTGGCATGCTTATACAACTTTTTGACCCGCACATAGGAAAAATACTAAAACATCTAAAAAACATATCCCTTTAAAAATATAAACAAATATGTGCTCATCGAAAAAAAAAATATTTTTTTAAAATTCTGAGTAGGGTATCAAATGAAAGCCCTTAGTACGTGGATTAACGATCAAAATTTTATTTTTGCAAAATAAATTATTTTGGGGCGATTTTTGCCAAAATTGTGCATAAAAATTTTTGTCCCACACCCTGTAGCCCAAATGGTTTAAACTAAAAATGTGAAAAAATTCTAAGTAATGTATATTGGTGTGAACCGGAATAGTACAACAGGAATTTTTGATCAGATTATGTTTTCGGAAAATAACGCATTTTTTGTGTTTTTTGGTTGACGATGCATACATGTTATACTCTTATAACACACTAAGTTGATAAGCGTTTGGTGGTCTAGTGGCTCAGTTGCGCGACAACTACACAGGACGTTATTCACTACACAGGTTCGTTCCTGGCTTGTGGAGTTAGTTTTATTTTTTGTTTTTTTTTTCATATTTATTTTGTTTAAATTAATTTGTTAAAATTCTAGTTATATTTTAGCACATTTTGAAATTAATTTTCAAGAGCGTAAATTTAATAACCAATTGGAATTATATTTTCATTCTATGTGTCATTTATACGAAGCCAGAGGGGCGGAGCGTATGATTTAAGACAACCAATGAAAGCTATAGGCCCAATTTTCAAAATCTTAATGAACCTTGTTATATAAAAAATATACTGCACTTATTTAGAAACCTAAATAATGATATTAGGTATTCGAATTAAAATTAACAAAAAAATATTTTAACATAAAATTTGTTTTTAAAGCTCTGAGATTAACAGACGATAAATTATTTTAAAAAGATCGTTCATTTTGCCATGGTTACTACAAAGCAAAATTTGTCCTACACACTCAGCATGCCGCCTTCACTTATTATATACCTGCGAAACCCTGCAATGTGTGAAAATTCACACTTCACATCAATTTTTTGTTAGTTCATCACTTGTATTTTGGAGGTGATGACTTTTTTTTAGGACATCACTTGTACTTTACAGGGTGCTAGGTAAATGTCCGGCACAATTTTAAAGGCAGCATTGTTGGCCCATTTAGAGCTAAACAGTCCTCAACCATTTTAGGATAAGATGCGTATATCGCTTGATAATCGATGCAGTACCACCGTTTAGGAACCACTAATATTTTATCTGTTACAACAATCACTTATGTGACTGAGATAAATAGAAACCATGGAAACAATACCGTAATTTTATTTCAACAAAATGCTTTTGCAATTTTATAAAGAAAAAAGAAATAAAAAAAACTTTGATATTAAACATTTTAGATTATGACGTACACGTACTTTGATATTCTATTATTGAACTACAATTAAAATATTTTTTTCTCTATGGCAACTACACAACTTCTGGATTAATATGAATAATAAAAAAAAGTCAGTGGTTTTCAAAATTTTGGGCATCTTTTTGTTTGTTTATTTTTGGATGAAATTCACATTTTAGAGAAAATTGGCAATAGAAAAATCGATTGCATTCTACGTCACCATGCTCTTTTAAATTGTGCCGGACATTTACCTAACACCCTGTATAGTGTTTAAGGGGGTCCAATTAAAAAATCTAGCCCAGGGCTCGAAAAAAGCTAGTTACGTCCATGCTTATCTATGAGCGAGGGCTGGAAGAACATGAGGCAAAATATATAACTTTTGATTGATCTAGATTCCCAATTTTTGATTTTAATTTGGAGAAGTTTTGTTTATTGTTGTGCCACTGGCAAATTTTTACCTTCAAATTATTTTTTTGTAATGGTTGAAACTAGAATCATGAAAAGGGAGTGTTATGTATTTATTGCCTTTCACGTCTGTCTGGTTATTGAATGTATTGTATAATTTGTTTGTTCTTTCTCGTAGACGTCTTTGAATAAGTTTCAACGGATAGTTGTTGTTTAGAACGCGTTGGTAATCTATTTGATGTTATCTTTTCTGAAGTTGACAAGAGATAATTTTAACGCTTTACCAATATTATTGTCTAGGCTGTTAATTGTCAGGTTCTTAGGGTGGTTTGAGTAATTATTAAGATAGCGTCAACTAAGTTTATTAGCTTACTACATAGACAAAAGATTTTTCACAGTTATTCATTTTACAGTGACATTTTTTATTTTAATTCTTGACTTTTTTCTATATTTGACTCTTATTGACCATAATTTATGAGCTATCTTACTTTTTGACCGCTGTAATACCTATTAACTACCTACTGATGAGTTTTTTATTCTATTTTTCAATAATTATAGCCGGTTTCTTTGGTTTAAGCGGAACTAGATTTTCAATTCTAGTAACTTTTACCGCTTTTGATCATTTTGTTTAGCAAAAGTTCACTTCAAACCTTAAAAGGAGAGCTCATGACTTTCAAAAATTAAAATTCCAGTTTGTTCAGCTTAAACGTTTGGAATAGCCCATACATGCAAAATTAACACAATTTTTTTATCACAAATATATTGTAAAATTAGGTATTCCAAATTATTCATTATAATTTTCAAATATAACATTTTTTAAACAATTAATTTGCTATATAAGTGTTACATGTATTTATTATAGTCTGAAGATTCGTTAACTAATAAAAACGAGAAACGTATCATGCACTCTTGGGTTTTATTTTCCAGACGATTAAAAAAAAAACGTATTTTAACAAATAATCAAGAATATTGCACTTTCATTTCATACTTGAAAGTGAAATATTATTAATTATTATTTATTATCATGTTTTGAGCTACAGATAGCGCAAGAATAAGCCGATGTGTTTAAATCAAAATGGAAGTAACTTTGAACACTTATAAATACAAATATATATATTTTTTTTTTAATTTATCGTTTATTTAGGGGTTCTTCAACAAATAGTTTACCTTCAAGTCGTTATAAAAAATGCAATTTTTTATAAATCGTAAATGATATAAAAAAAAAATAAATAAGCTAAGTAGCACCTTTTCAAAAGCTCTATCCAGATATATAAACGTTAACGTTTAAAAAATCAAATTTGTCCTGCATATCCTGTACTTCTGGTTTATTCCGAAACATTTCAATACTGCCATTTGATTCTTTGGGTAGACTTTGGTCAATTTTTTTCCCCAACTTGCTCACAGATAGGTAGGTAAGTAATCTGCTAATTCTTTTCAAAATTTAAAAAATATTGCGCCAATTTTGCCAGTATTTATCAAATTTTTGACGAAATTTTTTTCCAGCATTTCCCAAATTTGACAATTTTTGCCAAAATATCACAAATTTTTGCACAAATTTTGTTAATATTTTTCTATATTTCGCTCAAATCTGCCAATTTATGCCAGAATTTCACAAATTTTTGCCAACATTTTTCAAATTTTAAGGGAAAATACACAATACCGCAGACCTGAAGATATGCAACAGTAGCTAATGATCTTCATAATGCATGCCAAATTACAACTCTCTAGGTTCAGCATAGGGGTCGGTATATGGGATTTTGGTCATACTGGTGAAACCTCATAAAAATTAATAATGTAAATTCGCATCGATATTTTTAAATGTCTACTCAATTCCCATTAAATTCACTAAGAATGTCTATTCTCATCTTTAAGCCTCTTGTAACAGTATTTATGGTATATTGACACAATTTAATTTTTATTATTTTATATGATTTTATACTTTATTACTAATAATATTTTTGTATTTTTTAGATGGCTGTGCTAACTCCCTTTTGGTCAGTCGACGTGTTGACCATAATACTTTTACTATGCACAACATTTTACTTATACATGTCCAGAAACTATAATTACTGGAAGAAAAAAGGAGTGTCTTATCATAGACCAATAGCATTTTTCGGCACCTTTAAAGATTTGGCCCTATTCAAAGTGGCTCCTGGAGAATATCTGGCAAACATGTACAATAAAACAAAAAACAGCGTCTACGGAATCTTCGCATTCGACCAACCATATTTGATAATCCGAAATCCCGAGCTTATTAAAAATATTTTAGTGAAGGATTTTAATTATTTTAGTGACAGATTAATTGCGGATAACCATAGAGATGATCCTTCTGGAACTTACAATCTGTTTATTATAAAAAATCCTGAATGGAAAACACTGAGGAATAAATTAACACCAACATTTTCCTCAGGAAAAATTAAACAGATGTTTAGTTTAATGCAAGAAAATGGGGCAGATTTAATTGAATATTTAAAGAAAGAAATTGTAAATAAAGGATCAGGAGAGGGGGAAGCCAAAGATATTTGTGCGAAGTACACTACAGATGTCATAACTAACTGTGCATTTGGTATCAAAGCTAACTGTTTGGTTGATGAAAATTCGCCGTTTAGGATTGCGGGGAAGAAAATTTTAACTTTTAATTATAAGAGGGCTATTCAGTTCTTTTCCTACTTTTTTGTACCTTCTGTTGTTAAGCCTTTAAGGCTTAAATTTATTGATGGAGAAGCTTCAGAGTTTTTAAGAAGAATTTTTAGTGATTCGATGAAGCAAAGAGATGATAGTGGAATTCAAAGAAATGATCTCATAGATGCACTTTTAAAGATGAAAAAAAGTAAGTGTTTGTCAATTCTTGCCCTATGCCAAGAGGGGCTCCCAGCTATCGCCTCATGCGCCTGATGGTACATATGGCCCTGGGTGCAAGGCTTTGACTTATTTATGTTGTTAAATTCGTGTGTTTTCTTAATATAATAATATTTTACACTAAGATAATTAAGCTTACGTTGTCAATTTCTGAAATATATTTCTTTTTCTACAGCCCTTAGAGAACAGGCCTAACTATCCAACTCCACACATTAGTGTGGATATTTATTTTCATATTTTTCTTAGTAAATTAAACAAGAAATATTTAGTATACCCGCTGCTTCGCTACCGAAAAAGTAGTCGTAGCCGGCTTAGACCGGACCCATAGCAGAATCGGTTTAAGACTGGCTTGGTGCGAATTGTTTTTGGAAGATTCAAATATATTTATTTGTTTTAATCTACTATTGTATTGATATGTGCTTCTTACACAAATAATGTAAGTAAGGGCTTCTTTGTAAACACTGATAGTCATTTGGTAAAAACACATATAAGTGTCCCGTTGTGCTAACTTAGGAAAATGCCACAAACAGTTGCCCATGTGAGAATCACTCATCGCCAAAGGCGGCACTAGTCACGTGACTTTAAATCTATATTCGTAAAAAAAAGATAGAAAAAATAATTAAAATAAAAATAAGTTAAGAAAACTCCGCCAAAAATAATTAACCAGAAAACAGATGTTCATCTTATGTCTTGCTCTACATACACAAATCATAAGTTTTGCAAAATTACAATAACAATTTATTATCAGCCGTAACCAAACACCGGTTTTATTCTCTACAATGTTTACCTCCTAACAAAATTTATCCTCGGGCCGAACACTTTCGATATTTAGCGAAGACTCACGATGTTAATACAGTTATACAGTCAACTATTGAATGAAAATTTCTATCCGGTCACTGCATGTTTAATAAATATCCCAATGGTCCAATATAATTAAAAACAAAATTATTAATTTCTCGTTTCTGATGGGGACTTTTGAGATTTTCGATTTTTCTAGTTATGATGAAGGCATTTCCTACCTGTATGCAAAATTTCCACATATCCACAAATATTCATTTTTATATATAAAGATGTGTCATTTTCCTTACAGGTTGCATGCAGTACTCATTCCACGGCCGTTCAGATAACTGCGAAAAAAGATCCAGAATATCATTTTTTTAAATTACATGTACATTTATTTTGTAAACCCCTTAATCTCAACAGTTTCATGATTTTTTTATAAATTAATTTTATATGCTATGTTAAAAAATAATGTTATTCTCACTCACTTTTCGCAGTTTTTATAAAGTTCATAGAGAAATCATTATGTGCAACACGAATGGAAAATGGATCATTATCTTACTTGTTGCATAAATAGCGTGTGTTTTTCAGGTGACAGTTCGATGGTTGATGATAAATTACTGGCCCAGTGCATCATATTTTTAACTGCTGGTTACGAATCATCCAGTTCAGTGATTTCTTTCACCTTGTATGAACTATGTTTGCAGCCAGAAATTCAGGAAAGACTTCGAAATGAAATCAAAGCAGTTCTAGCGAAACATAATGGTGAACTTTCGTATGAAGCTGTTGCTGAGATGACATACTTGGATATGGTGGTTTGTGGTAAGTTCAACAAAAATTATAATTTAAATCAGCAATGTTATCCAAGTCCCTCTTTTTATAAATCAAAACTTCTGTAACTGGAACGGTTTGTTCCACTATCTACTCAGTTTGTGCTGTGGTATCACGAGGAATGATGGGAGGAAAGTGTCCATACATTAAACTGGATTTTTAAAGAAGACTGTGATACAAAAAAAGGTTAAGAACTACTAATTTAAATAAGGCATAGAATTCGGCATACATTTTTTCCCTTTTGCATAGTTCTTGACAATTTAGACTTTGAAATAGTTATAGCGCTGGTTTTAAGATGAATTTTTATCATCGAAAGCAATTGAAAATAGATTATGACAATTTTAAACAGAACTAGATTTGAGATAGAATTTATAGTTCATTATACAACACTAGCTGATTTATGCGGCATTGCATGGGTTATTTAATACATCAGTGATTAACAACCAAAATCTTACCACGGATCGGCAAAAAGACAATTTTTACTCGGGCCGATAAATTACTTAAATTTTTCTCGGACCGGTAAAAATATTATTTTATAATAAATATAAAAATATAGTAATAGCATTTTATTTAATAAGCATATAATGGAGGCTATATTTCACGAGGATGAATTTTATCTATAACTAAATAGTTATATCATTAAATTAGTAAATTGTGAGGTTGGTAACTGCTTACAGACACTAAAGCGTGGATTTTTTACTTTACTTGGCTGCCTAATGAGAAATGGACTAAAATCGTGCTCTTTACTAGGAAAAGAATCAATCTTAGTGGGACAATACTTCATCTTGGTAAACACAAAATTCCCATAACAGCGAACCATAAGTATTTGGGCCTGCACTTTGATCAAAAGCTATCCTGGAGTACCCATCTTGCTCAGCTCAAAAGTGAATGTGATAGAAGATTAAATGTTCTTAGAGCAATGGCTCATTGCTGGTGGAGAGCACATCCCCAAATTCTCCTCACAAATTAAGGATTCCACACACCAAAGCGGCCGCGGTGGCGGCCACGGTAGCGATACGGCAGCGGCCTAACGCAACCTATACAATACAATGAGACCACGCACATACAAGCGTTCCGCTATCTGATAACGCCACCGAATGCAGCGTTCAGTCTAGCGATCACCAAACACTGGCGGCCGAACTCGACAAGTTGCGTTAGCCCGCGCGATATTCATTGTTTATATACCACAGAGTGAATATATTTAAGAAAATAATATCGAAAATAGATAATTTAACAGAAAAAATAGATCAGTAAAGGATCATTTAATTTTGTATGACTTAGCACATTCTGATTACAAGAATATTAGGAAAACAAATAAAGTGTGGAACGAAATAGGAAAAGTTTTGGAAATTGATAGTAAAGTCTGTTCCAAACGGTTAGGCGGAACTAGATTTTGCAATCTAGTTACTTTCATCGTTTATCATGCTTTTCAGCCGTTTTGTTTAAGCTTTGTAAATCATACTTGCAACAAACATTTTTTGGTTAAGGTTAATATCATTTTAAAATGTCATTTTCTTTATATTTTTATTTTTTGTGTCATTCTTAATACAAATATCCCATTTATTTATTTTTTGTCATTAAAATATGTAATAAAATTAATTTAAGTTTGACATATGTCATTCGTTTCCATGGTTTCATTGTTGGAATTTTAAATTTTGACATTCCAACGTGAAAAATGAATTAACCCAAGCAAGGTCCCTTTTCCAACTTAAAAGAACGAAATTCCCATTTAGTTCCACCTAACCGTTTGAAACAGACTGTAAGTAGATTATTATTTTTCCTCTACATAAAATTAATTATTCTATTGTATTCTCGCAATCAATATTATCATACAACTATATACCGTGATTCACTAACTGATCGCTACCGCTACCGCCACTCCCACCGCGTTAGTGGGAGGAGACCTGATCGCTAGTCGTATCGCTACCGCGGCCGCTTTGATGTGTGGAATCCTTTATATGGCTTATGTGCGCTCAAAAATTGACTATGGATCTCTCTTTTATTCTTCTGCAACAAACACTATGTTGAAAAAAGTTGACAGTATCCAATACAAAGCGATGAGAATATGCATAGGAGCTATGCAGTCTACTCCAATCAACTCACTCCTAGCAGAATGTTGCGAAATCCCACTAAATCATCGTCGTTTCAAGCTTGGCTTCAATTTCGTAAATAAAAAATATTGTAGTGACAACATATCCTTATTGCTTCTGAACAGGTTGTATTAAAAAGACCTAATGTTAGCTAGTGGTATTAACCATAAGCTGCCTGTTACCTTGCCTATCTTTGAGAAGTTAGTAAGCATATCACATCATCTGTTACAAGACAACAAATATCCTCTTTTCAAATATCCTTTTGAAAATAATCTTCTCAATCCTGAAGTCATCTTTCCAGCGTACAGCGGTCATATAGAGGCCGATAAAATTATTTTCAATGAGACGCTGCAAAAAGTCTACCCCTACTATACCCGCATATATACAGATAGCTCAAAGGATACCAAGAAAAACAAAGTGGGGGCTACTATATATTGCCCGGACAGAGATATACAGCAAAGTTATGCTTTACCATCTTCATATTCAAGCTTCTCTGCAGAACTCGTAGCCATACAAAAAGCAATATCTCTGGCATCATCCTCACCAGTTGACACATTTTTTGGGATTATCTCTGATTGTCAGAGTGCATTGAAAGCCATTAAAAGTAGCTCCTTGCAGCATAACAACCACGCTGTACAGGAAACAGTCAATCTGTTGAACACAGCGAAAATAAATAATATAACGATTGCCTTTATGTGGGTAAAATCGCATGAAGGTATATCGACAGGCAATAGCAAGGCAGATCAACTAGCCAGACATGCCCTGACCCTGGATGCTCAAGATATCCACCTGCTGTATAAAACAACACCTTCCGACATACGCAATATAGTCACAAATGAAGTCACGTTGCAGTGGGAATCTGAATGGAAAGATATGAATCAAGAGAAAGGTAAGTACTACGCGGAGATACAGAAGAAGCTGACAAAGAGACCCTGTTTTCATAACGTGAACGATGGGAGAAAAATTACATCAACTCTGTGTCGAATACGCCTGGGACATGTTTCCTGTCCAGCACATTTATCTAGGATAAGGGTTTACAGTACCCCTATGTGCTCCTGTGACAACACTTCCATTGGCGACCTCAACCACATCATCTTTAAATGCCAGCTCTCCTCTGGACCAAAGCTGCGGTTTGAAAACTATCTTATTGCGCAGAAAATCCCCATACACTCTGGTATACCAAAAATCTTTGGGAATAAAAAAATGCTATCAGGATTTGTAAGATTTATAAAAGATTCAAATTTATGTTTATAAGTATGTTTATGATATGATAATTATTAGTTGTTTTTTATAATTTTCTTTGCTTTTTAGAAACTCTCCGTAAATATCCACCACTTCCTTTCTTGGACAGACTTTGTATGAGAGAATACAATTTACCTGGAACTGATATAGTAATTGACAAAGGAATTCCTGTGTGTATTCCCCTACTTGGATTACATTACGATCCTGAGTACTTCCCACAGCCTTACAAATATGATCCCGAGAGATTTTCAGAGAACAACAGGAGAAATATTGTATCTGGTTCATACATGCCCTTTGGTTTAGGACCTCATAATTGTATAGGTAAGCTTTTGTAGTATTTTATTTGGCAAGCATATAATGGAGGCTATACTGAGTGAGGATGAACTTTACCATCCCAGGCGTAGGCAAGGGTGGTAATGATCTTTCTTCTTCAACCATGTATAGTTTGAAAATTATATCAGTCATAAAATTGTATTTTTTTTTTTTTACAAAACAGTATTTTACGTAAAATTCTCGAGTCTCTTGTGATAATTTTTAGAGAAATAATAATCTGGAAAATATTGAAATTTAAGTTCTCGGTAATGGAAAAGAGAATGGCAATCTCGAGAATTTTCGAGACAAGATTTCTCGATCCTTTACTTACAGGCAGATATAAGAGGAACGGTATAAGGGTTTTTTGGATATACCAACATCTACAGGAGACTATTTAGAAAATTAACATTTTAGTTTAGAATATTTATTTTTTTAATACACTACATGTTATATTTTTTTACCGCAACTGATTATTTATTTACATTTTTAGGAGAACGTTTTGGATTGATGTCCGGTAAACTTGGGATAATAAGAATTTTGCTAAACTTTACTGTAGAAAGGAACAATGAAACACCAGCGAAAATTAAACTGGATCCTAAGAGCTTCTTGGTTACTCCCGTGGAAGGTCTGCACATGAATTTCAAATCACTACGTATTCCAGCAGCTTAAACATTTATATATAATATACTTATTGTTTCGAAAATAAAAATAAATATTATAGAAACAGAAGCTAGGGTTTATTGCTTTTTCCTTGGTGTTTTCCTTTATAGGCAGGCGCGGATAAGACTTCTGGGACACCTGGAATTTTCCCGATTAGTTAGTGGCCAATGAGATCTACTGATGCCAGCCTAAATATAATGTATGAGTGCATTTTTATTTCTTGCACAGTTTTTGGAGGCTGCCAGCCTCTTAGAGAATTCTATTGGCTCGGGCGTCAAGGGCGTAACCTAATTGTTATAATCGTGTAAGATTAAAATACGAAACGTGTCCGGAAACTAAAGATATATCACCTGTATTGTCCATTAGGAAATTTTTATACTCATTTCAAAGTCCCTCCAAATGTCACGTGTATGCCGTCATACGATTTCTCAACGCAAAAGGTGACCGACCAGCGTATTTAGACCTTTGTATCTTTAGTTTCCGGACATGCCTTGTAGTTGGTGTGTTTTATTATATATATTTGATATTTTTGCGATATAGATTTCACTTTGATGGCCCTTTGTATGTGCGATGTTGACCGGCCGTCTGGCGATGGTTGACGCATTCACAACGCATTGACGTATCACCCAACACAAATAAATAAATTGTATGGCTCGAGTTTAATATAAGGATATTTTGTATGAAATAAAGTATTTCGATTTAGTTTAGCACAAATCGTAGGTTTTTGTACATTTCTGCTCTTCCCTTAATATCTTTTACGTTTGTATTTTGTATCGTGTTTGCTTAAAATCACAGGTAGGTTGCTTATCATTTATTTTGTACCTCTCGTTTGTATTTTGCTAGCGATAAATTTTGAATTTTAATGTCTAAAATTAATAAATTATTAACAAAGCGGTATTTGCTGCAGTTAAAATTGACACGAACAAAAGAAAATCTGAAGGAGGAATCGAGTAAGAGAGAACAATCTTAATATTATTGAAAGCATTTGTACTGTCAGTCTATTTTTAGCTGCATTTGTTCTTTCTCGCATACGTCTGTGAATAAGTTGCAGCGGATAGTTGTTATTTAGAACGCGTTGGTAATCTATTTGATGTTATCTTTTCTAAAGTTGACAAGAGATAATTTTAACGCTTTGCCAATATTATTGTCTAGGCTGTTAATTGTCAGGTTCTTAGGGTGGTTTGAGTAATTATTAAGATAGCATTAACTAAGATTATTAGCTTACTACATATGCTATATAAGATTTTTCACAGTTATTATCAGTTATTCATTTTACAGTGACATTTTATATTTTAATTCTTGACTTTTTTCTATATTTAATTTATGACTTATTTTACTTATTGACCACTGTGATTCGTATTACTATCTACTGGTGAGTTTTTTATTATATTTTTCAATATATTTATAATAATGTTAACCTGTTTTTTTGGTTTAAGCGGAATTAGATGTTCAATTCTAGTAAATTTTACTGTTTAAGTGAGGCTTTTGAGTTTTGTTTAGCATGTCCACTTCAAATCTTAAGAGGATAGCTCATGACAACTTACAAAAATGAAAATTCTAATTACTGCTTTAACATTTTGGATAATCTATACAGTCAAAATCAACACACATGTTTTAAAATTAGGTGTTATTTATCAAATTATTATTTATATTTTTATTATATTTATAAATAAAACGGAGGTTTGGCTATAAAAATAAAACAAGCATAGATAAAAATATTTTATTATATACATCTTAAATCTACATAGTTTCTTTATTTTTCCACATTTTATAGTTGCCATTTAAATTTAAGCACTTGTCATGGCGTTTAACCAGCTTTGAAATTCCTAATTCATAGAACTCTGCCGCCTGAGAATGTAGCCAACTTGTCACAGCGTTTTGAAGATCTTCATCATCAGCGAATTGCTGAGTCCCAAGCCAGTTCCTCATGTGGTTGAACAGGTGGAAATCACTTAGAGTCAAGTCTAGGAAGGAATCCATTCGTTTCGTTTTGTGGAACTGGGTCAGCTATTTTGCTACCCAGCGAGTACAAAACTTCCGGTAGCCTAATTTTTCGGTGACTATCTTGTACAAAACAGTCCGGGAAACTTGAGGAAATTTTTCGGAAAGTTTCGAGATGGTGAACCGACGGCTCTCTCTAACATTTGGCGGGATTTTCTATTTAGGCACAGATGTTTTGAGGTTATAACAAGCAAACACTCAGCAGTACGACGCTCCCCCTTGCACAACTGGAAGATTACTGAATCACTGCACGCACCGATGTAACAATGGCGGTGCTCTGCCGCCTGCTACTCACGCTACGCAACAATGGGAGTTACTTTCCGTAAATAATAGCCCTCGTTCGTAGCTTCCACCAAAATTCAGCACCAGCCCATAACGCGAATTCTGTGCAGTTGAGACTTAAAATCATTTTACCACACAGCCAATCAGCAGAAGTAATACACTCCTGCTGAGTGGCCGCTTAGCAGCCCTGACCTTAACCCACAGGACTACAAATTTTAGTCCATGCTTCAGGGGACATGCCTTGCAAAAAGAGACACCCTAAATCGATGCTCTGAAGTGCTTGCTGATGAAGATAGTGGCTTATTTTTTCTGTAGAAACCCTTTTAATTCTATTGAAGTGTGGTCGCAGCGCTGTCTAACGACCAGAAGTGATCATTTTGAAAACTGATAGGCGTTTCTTGTTTAAGATACATCTATGTATTAGTGTATGTACTAAAAGAAAATTAATCTATCTTTAAGTATCTTGTGGAGTATCTCTGAAAACTTTGTAACAGTATTTATGACAATACTAGCTATATTGATACAATTTAATTTGATTTGTGTGATATTATTTAATACTTTATTAATAACTAGCTGACGTTCCCGGTGTCTGTTCCTCCCTTCAATTTTCCCTCTGCCGCTCTTCTTTCCTTGCATATCAACGGCTGCTATGATAATTCGGTACAGAGTTCATAAAATAGATGTATTTAAAGATATTTTTCATATAATTTTAAAGTTTTCGCTTGATTTTAACAGTTTAAAAGAATTCTGGGGCCTTGAGAGTCATAAAAACAGGTCCATTTTACCACTAACAATATCATGGGCACGCTGTTGTATTTATGTTTTTTTTTTTAATCTGTGTAGGTGTTCTTTAGATAGATAGTTATTTTATCTACATATTATTTACATACAGTTTAATTTAATTTATTTTCAAATAGGTACGTATTCTAATTGTTGTTGAATATTTTGGTCTCAATACTTCTCTTCTTTCTAAGACGTCCTCCAACTATTTCCATACTTGCCCTGATTCAAACAACGCGCCTTCTCTTGCTCCTTTTTTAAATTTCATTTCTCCACAATTTTTCATTATATTCTCCAAGTTCTCTCTTTCTCCTCCACACGTCCTGTACATTCTTTGTTCATCTTTTCTGTAGTACTCATTTTCCCTTCCCTTATTTCCGCACCTAAATCTAGCTATTACCTTTTTTTTAAATCCATTGCTTTGGATTTAGAGGTACTCGGGTATTTGCGTCATACAAGTTTTCTTGTATTTACTGTTATGCCTCGAATTTTTTAATCGCTCACTTCTTTCTTGCCCTTTGATGTCCCTCATTCTATCTGTTATTTCTAGTGGCACATCTTATCCTTCCGACCTCTTTCTTGATATGTCCTTAGTTGAGTAGCCTTTATGCTTAAATCTTTTCTTTCTTTTTACTTGCCCGACCTTACTATATAAGGGGCAAGTATTGTAATCGCGAAAATTTTCGATGTCGAGATTTTGACTGATGACCACGTTTGATGTCCAGGGAATCCAAAAAACCTATTTTCGAAGTGCCGTCCGTCCGTCCGTCCGTCCGTCCGTGTGTGTGTGTGTGTGTGTGTGTGTGTGTGTGTGTGTGTGTGTGTGTGTGTGTGTGTGTGTGTGTGTGTGTGTGTGTGTGTGTGTGTGTGTGTGTGTGTGTGTGTGTGTGTGTGTGTGTGTGTGTGTGTGTGTGTGTGTGTGTGTGTGTGTGTGTGTGTGTGTGTGTGTGTGTGTGTGTGTGTGTGTGTGTGTGTGTGTGTGTGTGTGTGTGTGTGTGTGTGTGTGTGTGTGTGTGTGTGTGTGTGTGTGTGTGTGTGTGTGTGTGTGTGTGTGTGTGTGTGTGTGTGTGTGTGTGTGTGTGTGTGTGTGTGTGTGTGTGTGTGTGTGTGTGTGTGTGTGTGTGTGTGTGTGTGTGTGTGTGTGTGTGTGTGTGTGTGTGTGTGTGTGTGTGTGTGTGTGTGTGTGTGTGTGTGTGTGTGTGTGTGTGTGTGTGTGTGTGTGTGTGTGTGTGTGTGTGTGTGTGTGTGTGTGTGTGTGTGTGTGTGTGTGTGTGTGTGTGTGTGTGTGTGTGTGTGTGTGTGTGTGTGTGTGTGTGTGTGTGTGTGTGTGTGTGTGTGTGTGTGTGTGTGTGTGTGTGTGTGTGTGTGTGTGTGTGTGTGTGTGTGTGTGTGTGTGTGTGTGTGTGTGTGTGTGTGTGTGTGTGTGTGTGTGTGTGTGTGTGTGTGTGTGTGTGTGTGTGTGTGTGTGTGTGTGTGTGTGTGTGTGTGTGTGTGTGTGTGTGTGTGTGTGTGTGTGTGTGTGTGTGTGTGTGTGTGTGTGTGTGTGTGTGTGTGTGTGTGTGTGTGTGTGTGTGTGTGTGTGTGTGTGTGTGTGTGTGTGTGTGTTCAAGTTCAAGTTCAAAATTGTTTATTCAAAATTCATGAATTCACGCGCGGAGCTAATACTACAGGTACTAAGAATAACATATAGTTATTAATACATTATAATACATAATTATTTACACGTTTACACACAGAAAAGTATTTATATTGTACAATGAAAAATAGTAAATCACTATATTGTACAAAAATATGCAAAACATATTAAGCATTTTTTATCCTTTACATTCATTTCAAATTATTTTGATTTTAAATTTTAAAGCAGACATTAATATAGTAATAAATGAATAAATAAATAAATAAGATAAAATAATAAATAGATAAAGACAATAAATATATAAACAATTAATTTAAAATAAAATACAGAAATTATACGAAGATGTATAATAACGTATTTGGCATTCTCTATCCTTACATTAATATCACTTTATTTTCATTTTAAAATAGACTGGAATAAAATTATAAATAAATAAATAAATAAGATAAATTAATAAATAAATAAACAATTACATTTTTTGTGTCCACTTTATTTCTACTTTATAATAATGAGCTCTTCAGACTCTTGTAATAAATAAATAGACAAATACAATTGAAGGATATAACAAAGTGGAACAATAAATGACATGAATGAAACAAAGTGAAATAAAGTAAGATAAAAATAAATCACGACAAATAAATAAATAAATAAATACTCTATTACTAACAAACAAACTTTTTTTTTTTTTTGTAAGACGTACCGAGGCATTGCTGTTTACAGATTTAAAGAAAGGTATTTGTAGTATTTCAATGAGATGTTGAAATTATGAATGAAGTAAAACTAAATAAATAAATAAATAAATAAATAAATAAGATAAAATAAAGATAAAAGCCTTACACCGCAAGGTAGAAAGGGATTAAGTAAAAAAAAGTAAAAAGATAAAATAAATAAAATTAAAGTTAAATAAAATTCAAAAAAAAAAAATAACAATAATAATAAAAAATAAAATAAATTAAAATAAAATAAAAAATAAATAAATAAAATAAAATAAAGTAAAAAACGAAGTAAAAAACAAAAGATAAAATAAAATAGTACCTTGAAAATAAATAAACAAATAACTAAATAAAAAAATAAATAAATGAATAAATAAATTAATTTCAGCAAATAAATAAATAAATAAATGAATAATAAATTAATAACTTGTTTTGTAAGACGTACAGAGGCATTGTTATTTACAGATTTTAAGAAAAGCATTTGTAGTATTTCACTGAGTTGTTGAAATTGTGAATGAGGTAAAAATTAGATGTGTGTGTGGTAAAAATTAAATGTGTGTGTGTGTGTGTGTGCGTGCGTGCGTGCGTGCGTGCGTGCGTGCGTGTGTGCGTGCGTGCGTGTGTGTGTGTGTGTGTGTGTGTGTTTACTCGTGTCGATTTTAAGATTTTTGCGAATATTTAGCAACAGAAAAATATTTCGAAAAAATTTATTGAACAACAGTTACTATAAATGCAATAACTAATAACTTTTATTTGAGACGTTTTTTGATAAAACAAAAAATTTCGAAAAATTTTTGTAAAATTATTTAAAATTTTTCCAAGTCTCAATTTTTTCATACTTATATGTAACGTTTCCATGGTCATGATAATTAATTCGTAACTAGTAAACCAAGCCTTGGACAAAAATTTGTATAGAACATAATTTGATGTATTTTTATAACATATATCTAAATATTTAAAAAAAAAAAATTTATGGGAGGGCAAGTCTAGCGGAGGTTTCCTTTCGCCACTGGTTGCTTCCTATCTGAATTGCGTCTTTCTTTGTATCTCATTTCTCTCTATTTCTATCCAGCACTGATACAGCAAGTTTTTTTCTGGATGTCTTATTATCCTCTCTTCGAATTTAATGGCTCTTTTTATAGCTTCTATTCTGATGTTGTGTAATTTTACTTCCTTTGTAAAATATATTTCGGTGTGCATTTGCAATTTCACTTCTAACTTTTCTTGGTCTTCCCACCCCATATTTCAACGCCATACATCATTATGCTCTTGACTATGGAGTTGAATATGAGAATCCTTATTTTGATGTCTCCTTTAAATTTCCTCTCACCTATTCCCCACACTTATGGCACGGCTAACATTGCTTTCTTTGTTAGAGTCTAAATATGTTCTACTGCATCAAGAGGCTTTAGCATACGGAGATAACACGTTGGTGCAAACTAGACTCTAGTACCATAATTAAAAACAAAGTTCTAAGCATTTATATTTTTAGGGAATTATTTTAATATAATTTAAAGAATTTTGCTTGATTTTTATTATTTAAAAAAATTCAGGAACCCTGAGTGTCATAAAAACAGACCAATTTTACCATAAACGATGCCATGAACACGCTTGGTATTTATTATTTAAATCGATGCAGCCATTCTTTAGTTTTGATGGAACATGCATACAAACACACAAACGAACTAATTTATATATTACTATAGATAATATTTTTATATTTTTTCAGATGCCTGTGCTAACTCCCTTTTGGTCAACCGACGCGTTGACCATACTTATCGTACTATTGACAATCTTTCACTTATACATGTCCAGAAACTTCAATTACTGGAAGAAAAAGGGAGTATCTTATCACAGACCAATTGCATTTTTTGGCTCCTTTAAAGATTTGGCCCTATTCAAAGTGGCTCCTGGAGAATATCTGGCAAACATGTACAATAAAACAAAAAACAGCGTTTACGGAATTTTCGCCTTCGACCAACCATATTTGATAATCCGAAATCCTGAGCTTATTAAAAATATTTTAGTGACGGATTTTAATTATTTTAGTGATAGACTAATTGCGGATAACCACAGAGATGATCCCTCTGGAACTTACAATCTGTTTATTATAAAAAATCCGGAATGGAAAACTCTGAGGAATAAATTGACACCAACATTTTCCATATCAAAAATTAAACAGATGTTTACTTTAATGCAAGAAAATGGGGCAGATTTAGTAGAATATTTAAAGAAAGAAATTGTAAATAAAGGATCAGGAGAAGGGGAAGCCAAAGATATTTGTGCGAAGTACACTACAGATGTCATAACTAATTGTGTATTTGGCATCAAAGGTAACTGTTTGGTTGATGAAAATTCGCCGTTCAAGATTGCTGGGAAGAAGATTTTAACTTTTAATTTTAAGAGGTCTATTCAGTTCTTTTCCTACTTTTTTGTACCTTCTATTGTTAAGCCTTTAAGGTTTAAATTTATTGATGAAGAAGCTTCGGAGTTTTTGAGAAAAATATTTAGTGAATCGATGAAGCAGAGAGATCATAGCGGAATTCAAAGAAATGATCTCATAGATGTACTCTTAAAAATGAAAAAAAGTAAGTGTTTGCCAATCCTGGAAGTATAACGATAGTATTGGATGGATAATGAAAAATATTATTAATGACAATTCTCACTCGCTTTTCCTAGTTTTTGTAATGGCTGTAGAGAAATTATTATGTGCATCTATGGAAAATGGATCATTATCTTACTTATTGCATAAATAGCTATTGTGTTTTTCAGGTGATAGTTCGATGGTTGATGATAAATTACTGGCCCAGTGTATCATATTTTTAACTGCTGGTTACGATGCAACCAGTTCAGTGATTTCTTTCACCTTGTATGAACTATGTTTACAGCCAGAAATTCAGAAAATACTTCGGAATGAAATCATAGCAGTTCTAGCGAAACATAATAGTGAACTTTCATATGAATCTGTTGCTGAGATGACATATTTAGACATGGTTGTTTGTGGTAAGTTCAATCATATTTTTAGTTTATATCAGCAATGTTATCCAAGTTCGATTTGTTCGATTATCTACTCAGACATCCATTCATTATATTTTATGTATAATTTTGAAATACGTAACTAACAGGGAGAGTTCTTTTTAGGGTTTTGTAGGTATAACCAAAAACCCTTATACCGTCATTTTGTCTTCTGTCTGTCTGTCTATCTGTCTGTCGGTCTGTCTGTCTGTTCAGATATTTGAAATTTGGCATGCTTTGACACGCACATAGGGAAAATACCAAAACATCTAATAATCATATCGCCCTAAAAATTAAAAAAAAAAAAAAAATGCTCATCGAAGAAAAAATATATTTTTTTAGTACTTTACTTATATAAATAGATTAGAAAGCGTACAAAACAAATGTGTTAAGTATATGAAGAGGAAATTCCCAAATTTCAGCATAATTTTGTTGCCGATGGATAATAATATTTTAGGTCTTCTTTAAATTTATCTATGGTTCACAAAATATTTAACAACTCTGTAGTAGGGTTGTACATCGAAGGCAAAACATCGATGTTTAACATCGATGTTAACATCGGCGCTTACTATCGATGTTGAAAAAACATCGAAGGAAAAACATCGATGTATCGGAAACATCGATGTTTTATTAATATTAAAAAAAGCTATTTATTTAAATTATATAGGTTTTATTTAACAATGTATAGAATACGAAAAAAGTAACATATAATACACAAAAAGCATTTATTAGATTTTGAAATAGAAATATTCCTTTTTAATAGTAATTAATTTTACATTAACATTATTATACGCACTATAATAATCCTAATTTGTACCTACAGTCTATTCCAAACGATTAGGCGGAACTAACCGCAATTTTCATTTTTGTAATTTTGTCATTAGATATTTTTTTTATATATTAAAGTTGACTTTAATATATAAAAAAAATTCCTGAACAAAATGATCAAAAGCTTCAATCAATTGGTAAAAGTAACTAGAATTGAAAATCTAGTTCCGCCTAAACCAAAGGAACTATTTTTATCAATAAAATGTTTTTTTTTACACCTATCTGTCATTTTTATCCAATGGGTAACATTTATCAGTACCTACATGGTGGAAATAACTTCCTGTGGATAATGTAGTTACTCTATAGATACATAATTGGAAATACGCAAAAAATCGTTTATTCCCTTCATAACTACTTATCCCATTGATTGTCAATTTTATCTATAGGTGGAAATACCGAGCCTAAAAGGGTTATCTCTGAATCTTGGTGAATAAAACGTACGGTAAGTTAGTTGGTTTTTGGATCACAGTAACGATGATTAAGATAATTAAGAAAATAAAACAATAAATAAATAAATATGCTGCTACACACGTATACAATAAAAGAAACCTGCACAGAATATATAAGGGGCAAGTATTGTAATCGCGAAAATTTTCGATGTCGAGATTTTGACTGATGACCACGTTTCATGGTCCAGGGAATCCAAAAAACCTATTTTCGAAGTGCCGTCCGTATGTGTGTGTGTGTGTGTGTGTGTGTGTGTGTGTGTGTGTGTGTGTGTGTGTGTGTGTGTGTGTGTGTGTGTGTGTGTGTGTGTGTGTGTGTGTGTGTGTGTGTGTGTGTGTGTGTGTGTGTGTGTGTGTGTGTGTGTGTGTGTGTGTGTGTGTGTGTGTGTGTGTGTGTGTGTGTGTGTGTGTGTGTGTGTGTGTGTGTGTGTGTGTGTGTGTGTGTGTGTGTGTGTGTGTGTGTGTGTGTGTGTGTGTGTGTGTGTGTGTGTGTGTGTGTGTGTGTGTGTGTGTGTGTGTGTGTGTGTGTGTGTGTGTGTGTGTGTGTGTGTGTGTGTGTGTGTGTGTGTGTGTGTGTGTGTGTGTGTGTGTGTGTGTGTGTGTGTGTGTGTGTGTGTGTGTGTGTGTGTGTGTGTGTGTGTGTGTGTGTGTGTGTGTGTGTGTGTGTGTGTGTGTGTGTGTGTGTGTGTGTGTGTGTGTGTGTGTGTGTGTGTGTGTGTGTGTGTGTGTGTGTGTGTGTGTGTGTGTGTGTGTGTGTGTGTGTGTGTGTGTGTGTGTGTGTGTGTGTGTGTGTGTGTGTGTGTGTGTGTGTGTGTGTGTGTGTGTGTGTGTGTGTGTGTGTGTGTGTGTGTGTGTGTGTGTGTGTGTGTGTGTGTGTGTGTGTGTGTGTGTGTGTGTGTGTGTGTGTGTGTGTGTGTGTGTGTGTGTGTGTGTGTGTGTGTGTGTGTGTGTGTGTGTGTGTGTGTGTGTGTGTGTGTGTGTGTGTGTGTGTGTGTGTGTGTGTGTGTGTGTACACGATAACTCAAGAACGGTTCAACTTAGAGAATTCGTTTTGGTACTAAAAAATTCTCTTATTAAATTGGAAGAACCCTATTGTTTTTTATGAAGATCGGTTGACTAGAAATGGGAGTTTACTCGTGTCGATTTTAAGATTTTTGCGAATATTTAGCAACAGAAAAATATTTATAATATCTTTGAAATTATTTTGCAATGGTCCAATATTAATGCAGACACCTTTATTTTGGACGTTTGCCATTGCTGATAGTACTAGGCTAGAATAGTACAATATAATGAGTATTAGTATCAAAAATATATAATACTTCAAGAGTAATATAAAAAATTCGGACGTTTCGGAAACTGCTCAACAATCTGTTTCCGTCTTCAGCGATCACGAGAAGTGATAAACATTTCAGTTTTCTTCGAGTTTTTATACCTAGTATTGTAAGAGTGGGAGCAGGTTATAGGTGCGTTGCTATTGGTTGGGTGATTGGGATCAGGTATGGGTAGGGACATGACTACCTGCTGAGGATTAACGACCGGATTAAGGATGTTTGTCACATTATTGTGTGGTAATGAGTTGTTTGTTACTGGATTAGTGACTTGAGGATTAAGAGGATTGTTTTGAATAATGGAAAGCCAGAGTTGAGGAAATTCTATGCTGGCTTGGCTGACAGCATCTCCAGAGTTTTCGATCAAAGCAGACTCTTTCAATTTTCTCTTGAACTTGTTTTCCTCATACATTAAGGGTTTAGCATCTTTCCATTGGAAATGGTGTTCATTTTCCCAAGCATGTTCAGCCAGTTTGGAACTGTAAATTTCGCCCTGTTGAACTTTCTTCTTATGCTCGTTTACCCTAACATGTAGAGGTCTGCAAGTCTCGCCAATATATTGTTTTCCGCACTGGCAGGGAATAGAGTAGACACAGTTTTTGTTTAGGACAGATTTGGGTTTTGTACATGATAGGATAGATCTTAAAGTCGAACTCGATTTGAAGGCTACTTGGATATTATGCTTCTTTAGTATCTTACCAATTTTCTCAGATACTCCTTTATAATAGGGCATAGAGACATATCTCACTTCGTCAGTTCTAGGTGTGTCATTTTTCTTATGATTGATAGCATCAGTAATAATTTTATGACTGTAGCCATTATCCTGTAAGGTGGAACGGATGTTCTTCAATTCAACTTTAAGAAGCTTTTTAGAAGAACAAATTACTTTGGCTCTATTAACTAGACTCAGTGCAACAGCTCACATAGTGCTATTATGGTGGAATGAGTTGAAATTAAGATATAGACCTGTATGTGTTGGTTTTCTGTAGACCGTGGTTGCTAGCACCCCCTTGCCATTTCTGATTATCAATACATCTAGGAAAGGCAGTTGATTGCTAACTTCCAGTTCAACAGTAAACTTAATGTTAGTGTGTACTGAATTTAGGTATTGATGGAATTCGTGGAGTTTATCTTTACCATGTGGCCATATGACAAAAGTATCATCGACGTATCTTAACCATTTATACGGTTTGTACTTGGCTTCTTTTAAAGCTTTCGCTTCAAAATGTTCCATGTATATATTAGCAATAATAGGTGACAGTGGAGAACCCATAGCCATGCCATCCTTTTGTTGGTAATAATCGGTTTCCAGTTGAAAATAGGTAGTTTTCACACAAAGTGTTAATAACTCCATAACTGAAGACGGAAACAGATTGTTGAGCAGTTTCCGAAACGTCCGAATTTTTTATATTACTCTTGAAGTATTATATCTTTTTGATACTAATACTCATTATATTGTACTATTCTAGCCTAGTACTATCAGCAATGGCAAACGTCCAAAATAAAGGTGTCTGCAGAAAAATATTTAGAAAAAATTTATTGAACTTATTGACTTACTATAAATGCAATAACTAATAACTTTTATTTGAGACGTTTTTTGATAAAACGAAATATTTAGAATTTTTTTTTGTAAAATTGTTTAAAATGTGTAAATTTTGTTTAAAGTCTCAATTTTTTCATACTTACATATATGTAACGTTTCCATGGTTATCATAATTAATTCGTAATTAGTAAACCAAGCCTTGGACAAAAATTTGTATAGAACATAATTTGATGTATTTTTGAAGATTTTTCTAAATATTAAAAAAAAAAATTAAATTAAATTTTATTTTTTATGGGAGGGCAAGTCTAGCGTAGGTTTCCCTTCGCCACTGGTTTCATACTTATATGTAACGTTTCCCTGGTCACGATAATTAATTCGTAACCAAGCCTTGGACAAAAATTTGTATAGAACATAATTTGATGTATTTTTGAAGATTTATCTAAATATTTAAAAAAAAAAAAATTAAATTAAAATTTTTTTAAAAATTTTTTTTATGGGAGGGCAAGTCTAGCCGAGGTTTCCCTTCGCCACTGGTTATGTTGTATATTGACAAACTTTTATAATATTATCATAATATTGGTTCACACGGATACAACAGTTCACAACAGTCACCAAAGACTAGTCACCTAACTAGATCTAGTTTCGTATTACAAATTGAGACGGATTATACGAATTAGTCACGACTTATTCGCTGAATTAAACAGACGTCTTTTGCGTTTATATTTAACTCTGTGATCTTCAGTACCTAATTATTGTTTTCGTTTCGTTTTAAACCCTTGCATTTTAAAATGGCGAAAGAATTTTCATCAAAACATTTTTTATGCTATTTAATGTTGTATGAGTACCATAAAAAAAAATCTGCAACAGTTGCTACATAAAACATTTGCACTGTTTATTTATTTATTTATACATTGGGGAAGCTAACGGTCGCCCACAAGTAGCTTCCACGAAATACAGTTAAATAGTGCACAATAACTTATAAATTATAAATTACAGATTGTGTACGTAAACAAAGTATATTAATTATTAAGTATCTCATTACAATTTATAAAGTATTTAGAAATTATAAAGTATCTCATTACAATAATTTTTTTAGTTTATTAAATGTTAGGGAAAATATATCTAAATTTTGGAAATTATGGTTATGAGAAATCATTATTCTATTAATTGGCGAGTTCTTGCAACAATTAGTTTTAAATTGATTAATATAAAACAAATTTTGTGATCATGTAGACGTTTGGTATTAAAAAGGTAAATTCATGTACAAAGGTCTGTGTGTCAATCATATTATTGAAAATTTTGAACAATAGCAGGATATCAAATTTAGTTCTTATTTGTTCTAATGATTTTATGTTGAAAAATTCGAGTTTATCGGAATAACAGTTCATCTGAATATTAAATTTATAGCAAAGGAAGTTTTAAATTTTGAAAATGCCGCGAAGACGCATCACGGGCAGAACGGCCGAGTTGAAATAGTTAGTTGCAGTTAAAATTATAGGTCTTTTATAAACTCTCTTATCTGGCTTTGATTTAATTTCTCTTTCTCGCTATGGCAAAAAAGATGATCTGCATGAAATTAATATGCAAACTTCTCTTTATGTCCATGTAATACTTCGTCTGCGAAACGAACTATTTATTACATGAATGCCCAATACATTCTCGCAATCGTGCCATATTTAGGCAAACTTTGATTAACTAAAAATGTCTATGCAAATTTTAGACGCTTCTAGCTTTCCTATTCTCTAGATATTAACAAAATTAAAATACAAGGTGTCTCAAAAGAAATTTTATATTTAGTGGATCGATTAAAAAAAAAAGTAAGCCGTATATAGAAAAAATGTTTATTAATTATTAAAATACACTTTTTGGGGATTTATTCCTAAAAAATAATATCGTCTAAATGTAGACCTTCGCGTTCTCGGCACTCATTTAATCGAACAGTAAAATTATTTATGACGTCTCGGCAGGTGGACTCAGGGATGGCTGCCATTTCGTGACGGATATTTTCTTTCAAATGCGCCAGTGAAGTCGGTTTATTGGCGTAAACTTTAGATTTAAGATAACCCCATAGGAAAAAGTCCATAGGGGTTAAATCTGGACTGCGTGGAGGCCAATTTATGTCACCTCTCCGGGAGATCAATTTGCCTGAGAAAATTTCACGAACACGTGGCAGAGACATATTGGACGTGTGTGAAGTTGCTCCGTCCTGTTGGAACCATGTTGTTTGGTTATAGCCAGGAAAGTTTTGCAGTTCAGATACCAAGAAGTTGTCTAACATCTCCACATAACGCTCTGAATTCACTGTAACTGCACGCCCCCTTTCGTCTTCAAAAAAGTAAGGGCCGATAATTCCTCGCGCCGACATCGCAGCCCATACGGTCACTTTAGGTGAATGTAGGGGTTTCTGATGTTTGCGTTTCGGATTCGTTGCACTCCACTAGCGGCAGTTCTGCTTATTTACGTAGCCATTAAGATGAAAATGAGCTTCATCCGAAAACAAAATGTTGGTAAACGTTGAAAATCGCTCAATCACCTGATTTACGAAATTAAGCCTCTGACTGGCATCTTGGGGCTTTAATTCTTGCACCAATTGAATTTTGTAGGGGTGCAGCTTTAGGTCTTTGTGCATAATGCGATGTAATGATGATCTATGCACATTTAAAGCACTTGCGCGCTTCCGAATTGAAAGGTTCGGGTCGTCACGAACAGACTGATTAACATTCTCCACGTTTTCTACCGTTCTTGATGACCTAGGTCGCCCGGATTTTGATTTATCCAGCGTTGTACCAGTCTCTTCAAACTTTTTAACCCAATGTCGAATGAGAGGAATGCTTGGCGCATCATTTAAGTGGCGAAAACCTCGAATACTGCAGAATTTTCTACGCGCTACAGTCACCGAATCACCGTTTTTTTAAAACTCTCGCACGCATAACGCACGGTCTGCTCCCGAGAAACGCTCCATAGCGACTAAATTCCCAAGAGCCAGGCTACCGATTGACATAACCCCCGCGCCCCTCGGATACGTTGCGTTCACGCAGTAAGCTAAATAAATATAAAATTTCTTTTGAGACATATTAAATTATAAACCAAAAAATTAAAAGAAAAATCTTAATCTCCGCCTTTATTAGCTGGATAAAAGTCAAACCTGATAAAGCCAACAAAAAGAAGAAAAAAAAATATATGATTTTTTTTTTTGTTTGTGCTACTAATTAATTGTAATAATATCATATAAAGTATTTATTAAGATGATTTTTATATTAAATTCTAAATTACACAAACATTCTATTACTGGCAACCATAACAACCATGGCTAACTATATTAATTCAAATATACAACATCCCCTAAAAATTAGGTAATTAGGTTAGTATATGGTTGGTAATTCGTTTGTTTAATTCGAGCAGACAGGCAGGAACAAGAAGGGAAACAACTGCCATTTAGAACATTATTTATTTTTTTATAATTTTCTTTGTTTTTTAGAAACACTCCGTAAGTATCCACCACTTCCTTTCTTGGATAGACGTTGTACGCGAGAATACAATTTACCTGGAACTGATATAGTAATTGACAAAGGAATTCCTGTGTGTATTCCCCTACTTGGATTACATTACGATCCTGAGTATTTCCCAGAGCCTCACAAATATGATCCTGAGAGATTTTCAGAGAACAACAGGAGAAATATCGTTTCTGGTTCATACTTGCCTTTGGGTTTAGGACCTCATAATTGTATAGGTAAGAATTAATAGTATTTTATTTAACAAGCATATAATGGAGGCTATATTGCATGAAGATGAAGTTTACCACCCTAGCCGTAGGCGAGAGTGGTAATGATCTTCGTCAACCATGTGCAGTTTGATTACAACAAAATTAGAGAAAATCATAAAATTGTTTTTTTTTTTTTATTATTACAAAACACAGTATTTTGTGTAAAATTCTCGAGGCTTCTGTTACGATTTCTCGAGACATAACAATCTGGAAATTTTTGAAATTCAACAACTCGAGAATGATAAATAAAAATAATGTACAATTTCTCGAGAATTCTCATTATTTTACGAACAGACTGATATTACTTATTTACATTTTTAGGAGAACTTTTTGGTTTTATGACGATTAAACTTGGGATAATAAGAATTTTGCTAAACTTTACTGTAGAAAGGAACAATGAAACACCAGCGAAAATTAAACTGGATCCTAAGAGCTTTTTGGTTACTCCCGTGGAAGGGCTGCACATGAATTTCAAATCACTACGTATTCCCGCAGCTTAAACATTTATATATGTATAATATAATTGTTTCGAAAATTAAAATATTGTGGGAGCGGTAATTCCAAAAATAAAATTTCATTCTTATTTAAAATAAAATTAATCAATTAGGTAAAAATATTCAAATTATTTAAATAGAAAAACTAATCTATTTTAAGATAAACATCCTCAGAGATTAGTTGAATTATCAACAACGGTATCTTTTTTTTAGTTAAATGTTGAAAAACAGGGGTACAATTTACGATCGTATATTATATGATTTGTTTAAATATTGTCACCGTTTATTTCAAGTGCATGGTGGAATGTTTATACAGATGTTGATATGCGACCATATATTTTCAGTGGTATGGACTTTGTAGGTAATTAGAGTCAAAATTAATTATTTATGAATATGTAGTTTATTAGATTCCGGGATAATAGGTCAGGAACAAAGAATTACTCAGTATTGACGTAAAACTAGTTTCGATAAACTGGTATTATCTTCTTCAGTTAGACTACATAATTCGAAACAGAGAAATGATACAAATTAGGAATTATACAATAAATTAGTCACTTGGGTCTTAATTAAATATAAAACTTACTCAATAATGGTACATTTGAAGTGATGTGAATAGTCCTCCTCCAGATGAGGGTGGATAATAAAAAACTGTCATATTTTATTATAGCAATAATTTAAATACAAATTAAAAACCAGATTAAAATTACTATAAAGTCATAAAATTATTAAGTATCACAGACTAAAAAATATTATAAAATAAAATAGAGTAAAATAGACAAAAATCAATCACAAAATGTTACAGAATTTAAAATGGAAGAAAATTAACCTTCGTTGACTAACATTGTGAAACAGACTGCGACAAAATTAACGGAGATAAAAAAAAATTATAGTTGAAGGTAATGGGATTCGGACCAGTCAGAAAATAAAAACAAATTTATTAACTTCGCTAACGTTTCGATTTTTATTTTAAATCTTCATCAGAGCTACAAAGATATATAGAAAAATACAATTATTAGATCGGTAAGTTTACCTGTATAAAATTATGATAGTGTTCAAATTTAACAAGTCAAGTAGTTAAAATAAGCATTAAAAAATTGTCGGAATTTAAAATATAACATAAAATAATTATTAAATAATAAAAACATATCAAATATGAGTTAAAGAATAAAAAAAAAAAAACAATGTTAAATTTACATTACCTTAGTTAATAGTCACGAAATAAAATAACAATTGTAAAATTAATAACGAACACATCATATTGTCCGGTATTTGAACTCAGAGATAAGCAATGAATAAGCCACGTATGAATTTGAAAAAGGGTTTGAGATGGTTGAAACCAGTAAGTAACGCTATCTATTAATAAATATACTATATTAATATTTAATACTTTTTTCAGTAATGTGTATAGGAATAGGAAGTTGTTTTAAATTTTTAACATCTTGTTTGTGTTATTTTATGCGTTTTTAGGGTTTTGTAGGTATGACCAAAAAACCCTTATACCGTCATTTTGTCGTCTGTCTGTCTGTCTGTCTGTTCGGTTAAAATTGTAGCCAAACGGCTAAACCTAGAGAGTTGAAATTTGGCATGCTTATACAACTCTTTGACCCGTACATAGGAAAAATACTAAAACATCTAAAAAACATACCCCCCTAAAAATATAAACAAATATGTGCTCATTGAAAACAAAAATATGTTTTTTAAATTCTGAGTAGGGTATCAAATGAAAGCCCTTAGTGCGTGGATTAACGATCAAATTTTTATTTTTGCAAAATAAATTATTTTGATGCGATTTTTGCCAAAATTGTGCAAAAAAATTTTTGTCCCACACCCTGTAGCCCAGATGGTTTAAACTAAAAATCTAAAAAAATTCTAAGTAATGTATATTGGTGTGAACCGAAATAGTACAACAGGAATTTTTGATCAGATTATGTTTTCGGAAAATATCGCATTTTTTGTGGTTTTTGGTTCACAAAGTACAAAAGTTATACCAATGTAAGACACTCACATGCAAGGCGTACGATAGCGTTATTGGTTAGAGCACTGGTGTCGTAAGCTAAAACTCGCTGGTAAACGAAGGGTTTCGAGTTAGAGTACGGAGTGAATATAATTTTTTCTGTTTAATTTTTTTTTGCATTTTTATTATGTTGAAATTATTTTGTCAAAATTCTAGTTATATTTTGACAAATGTTGTATTTAATTTTGAAGAGCATAAATTTAATAATTATCTTATTATATGATTAACAGACGATAAATTATTTTAAAAATATCGTTCATTTTGCCGTGATTACTACAAAGTAAAATTTGTCCTACACACTCAGCATACCGCCTTCACTTATTATATACCTGCGAAACCCTGAAATGTGTGAATATTCACACTTCACATAAATTTTTTACATACTGGCAAGTCTGTCCTGTGTATATCGACATTTTAGATACTGAAAATAAACTACATATTCATACTTCTGAGGTCGACAACATATACTTAATTATTTATATTTATGAATTATTGGAATTAGAACTACGAATCTTCAAGATAAGTTAAAAGGTTTTTGTAGTTAATTGGAGAGCTGATTATTTTTACAACGACAAAAAAAATGGAGTTCAGAGATCAAATTATTAGTTTTAAGAAAAAGGCTGAGGAAATCTTGTGAGAGAAAAGGAGTCGTTAGTAAACCGTTACCTTAGTCGGATGAACCTCCCAAGCATTTTTGGTTTAGAAACCCGGTATCGGGTAGTGAACCAGGAGTCTGGAAGTGTTGAGAACAGCATTAATGAAATAAACAAACCTCGATGACGGATTAAACACTGAGAGTGTTGTAAGGTATTTAACGGCTTGTGAGGTGAAACTGTGATTGTGAGGTTTTATGATGAGTGTCTCTCATGGGATTTCGTAGCCATAATTTAATTGTAAGATCTAGTGTATTCTTAAATTTAAATCTTATCTAAACATTAAACGTCGATTAAGTAAAATGCGGATTTTAATTCAAACATCCTTATTCCTGTCATAAAGAATCATAGCAACCGACCGGCGAACAATTTTAGGGTTTCGGACTCGAACCCGCTCGCAAGTTGAGGAACCCACTATGTGGAAGGGCCTTTCAAAGTAAGTACCATGAAGTACAATGAAAATATTTAAATTCAATTAGACACCCGGACGTTTCGACATATCCTAGAATTGCCCCCAAAATATAATAGAAAAAAAAATAATATTAAAAAAAACAATACAGAACAGTTATATGCTTATTCCTTGTTCTTTTTCCATTATAAGCAGGTGCGGATAGGGGACACCGGGAATTTTTCAATCGCCCTAAATACAAATGAAAATATGATGGTTTTAAATTTTGAAAAGATGGAAGAGATCCTTTGACCCGCTTCCATATTTCTCCAAGCATATCTGGAGGCCACAACAAATTTTAGTAGGGCCATGAGCCCTCTATCTCTGCGTTAGTGCTTCCACTGATAGACCCTTGTGCAAGGCGATGTATCAAATACAGTATAACATGACCCAAATCGGAAATAAAGCTCTGTTATTCGAACCACGTATTTGAAAATTAACAAGCTAAAATGCGTATTACTCCAACTCCAACTCCAACTCCATTACTCTTACAATGACGGCTGATCGACAGCTAGAACACGAAGTTTCTGATCGTTTGAAGTCGGGTGTATTCGTAATTTATTTTGCACTCTTCCGCCATCTACCAATGATCCATAGAACTAAAACACCAGCCAAGGTCATTATATGCCAGTGGCATCCGGGTGCGTTGCAAGATTGTTAAAGTAAAGGTTGTCTCGTAACTTCTGACCAATCAGAGCGTGAGAGGGAATACGTCACATGTATGCGTAGTTCAAACTAGCATACAAAATTATTATAGATGTTGCATGTTTTAAATATTTTTATTGACTATATTCATAATAGATATTTATTTCAAGACAGTTCTACTGAATACATTATAAATAAAAACCTAATAAAATTTTATACTGATTTGTATAAAATTTAAGGTGATGGGTATTATAGTTAATAAATAACAATAAAATCGAATACAAATATAATTTTAGGAATATTTAAATAACAATAGAAAAACAAATTGCTATAATATATAGTAATTAATAAAATTGGAGGTTATATCAGTTTTTAAAAACGGCTGGACGTGTTTCAACGAAATTTGGTACAATAGAGTAGAACCAGGATCAAATATAGGCATGATATCTCAAAAAATTTCTTTCTTTGGGGATGTTTCTGGGTTAAAACTGGTACTAAAAAAAAAAACTTTAAATTTTTTTATTTCATTTATAAACAGAACTATCTTAACAGAAAAAACTATACAATAAAAATTGTTTATAAGAAAACAAATCTTATTTATTCTCTACATTTTTTCAATTTGATGAATATGAGGGTAGTTACTGGGGCACACCCTAAAACTAAAATATTGAAATATTTCACTTCAGATCAAAAATGAATGTAAGAAATTTTATTTAGAACGAAGAAACATTCCTTTCGAGGAAAAAAGAAATGAAAATAAGTAGAAAATCAAAAAATTAAACGATATTTTTATATTTATAGCCAAAAATCAAACTTCACGTGCATATAACATATACGATAAACAAAGACGGATGTCCCGTTAGCATACAGATGACACGGAGCTTCGCTATTTACCCCCACCACTACAAGTTAAGAGACAATCTTTACTTTACGGATATTGTCTTAGAATAGGGCTGCCATAATTGTCGGATTACCAACCGGGACCCCCCCCCCAAAAACTTTTATCGACAATAATACCTTTATTATAAAAAATTGCACAATATTTTAAAAAAATTAAAAAATTTAAAGACAAAATAAAAATTAAAGTAGAGATTGATAATAGGTATTCCAAGAGCAAAACGTTGGGATCAATGGTGAATCATTTTGGAACACTCAGTTCGACTGGAAAAATTTGATGTTTTTTTGGTGGATGCGTCTTTATCAAATCTAAAATAATATAATATAAATTAATAGGCGATTCAATTTAATAAAACCAAATAGATCCTTACATTCCATTCTTCTCTTGCCGTTACTCTCGCCCTTCCCCGACTTCGGTGGCTTCTTTATCATCGCTCGTCTTTGCCCAATCATACTTCTCCGATGTTTTCGTTTTTTGAAGCAGTTCTTTTTCCCCTTTTATATAATTATAGAATTAATTGCATGACATTTTATAATTTAAAACACATTGAATTATGCTTTTCACGGTGTCAATAGAAAGCGAATTGCGCTCATCTGTCAGTACCAGTCCGCTAGTGACTAGCTGACTGGTACTCAGCATTACTCTTGAACATTTCGGACCTCGAATCTGTTATATAATTTATATGTATATAATGTAGTATGTATATATGTATATGTACAATATTATCGAAAAATAATTTTTTAATATGCATAAATTTTAAATCGATCGGGACAAATTACTCTTGGACCGGGACACTGGGACACAAACCTCGAAACCGGGACATGTCCCGGTGTACCGGGACGTATGGCAGCCCTATCTTAGAATCATTTGAAACGTGTAGAAACCAAATACGTGGCCGAAAAAGTATAAAAACAGGTATAGCCTCCAATTTTATTAATATTGTTGAGACACGACAACTACCTGTCACCGGATTAACGCGACGCGCAAAATTAAAACTCAAAAATTTAAATAGGTATCCGTTTCAGGACATAACACGCACAAAGAAACCACACTAATATTTACTGTAAAAAAACTATATTACATTCTCAATATTATTTACTAACTATTTTGTTATTTGTTGACAACGCTTATCCTTTTGTTTTTCTAAAAGTGGAGTTACAACATCCTCCCACCTTTAATTTTTTATTTATAATCCTAGAAAGAACAAATTAAATTATTATCTTTTAAATATATCTTCTAGGCATTTTAACTAATCTACCGTGTTGAGTGATAGTCTCTATCTTCACTTTTTTCTTGAGCACTGTTTCATTTATGACCTCTGCTGTTACGGTTTTGGCAGAAACGTTTACTTGGTCTTTGTGTAATCTTTAGTAGCGGCTTCCAAGAGATACAAGCGTTGTACAGCCTCATAAATAGACTCTTTGATGTTTGAAGATTTGCTAGCTTAAATCTTTCCTTTTTGGCGTTACGAGTAAATCTTCTTATCCAATCTATTAGCCAAATTATTTGTGGGAAAGAGGAGAACCATCGTCCATACCTGGGCGTACTATATTACAGCAAAAACTTGGAAATTATAGTCACCGGTACCAGAAAACCCATTGGGCCAGAGATACGTTGAATAGCAGACAACAACTCTCTCTTTATACTTATATTTTCACTCACTTCTTTAGAGGAACAACCAATCATGTTCGAAATTTTGTCCCACTTCAAACCGAGTACACTGCTCACTCGTGAAGTTACCGGGTTGTCATTCGATTCATTTTATTTCCAAGCACTTAAATCCATTTTTGCGCTACTTAAAAAGTTTTTTGATTCCGCACGAAAAATGTCCATTTCGATTTGACTGTCCACAGAAGTGACACAATTGTCCACATATAATGCATTCAGAAGGTGATTAGCACATTTCTTTAAGTGATCTGGTGCCTTCTTCAAATGCAATTTGAAAACTGCTGCAAGAATTAAGGGGCTGCAGTTTACTCCGAATGCAACATGTTTGTGTCCAAACTTAATAGGCGAGTTTGCTTCAAGCAACTCCCACCATAAGAATCTTAAATAGTTTCTGTATTCTTTAGTCACCCGTATGGTGAAGACTACCTTCTCAATATCTGGTATTACACCAAATTTCTTTTCCTGGAACCGTAAAATCATTGCAGGCATCAGCTTCATCAGGTTTGATCCTTTTTTTAAACAATCATTCTGAAGGCCATACTTCCACTTACTTGGAATACAACTTTTGTTCTTACAAGGAAACTGCGATCCAATACAATTCTTATTCTCACCATTCTTTTCATTACTCTTATCCTGACAATCATTCTCAAAATCACATTTCCTATACTGTGGAATTCATTTTTCATCTCCACAAGTAAACATATTTGGTGTGAATGTACTTGATCCACAGTTGACTTCATCGGAATTTTTACCACAATCTTCTATATCATCACATCTTTGCTGTGTAATTATCGAATATTTGGTATCATTACTAACAACAGATGAACCAACCTGGGCACTCTCCATAATGTCTCTAGCTCTTATTTTAATAATTATATATTTGCAACGATACTCTTCAATCGCGGAAAATTCTTCATCTTGCTCATCATCAGACAGAGTATTATCATCCAAAAGAGCATCAATTACCCTTTGATCCATTTCTTTCAGGTCTTGGTAATTGCTTATAATACCCTCCAATTTGGCTTTAATTAGAACCAAATCTGGCACTGTCTGTTCCAATAACTGTGTAAGTTGGTTTATAGATCTCGTTAACAATATCCTGAACGGTCTCCTATTTCTTTTTAATTTATCCATCACGTCTCGGGGTCACCAAACTTATGTTGAGACCCGACAACTACCCGTCACCGGCTCAACGCGACGCGCAAAATTTAAACTCAAAAATTTAAACAGGTATCCGTTTCTGGGAATAAAACGTACAAAGAAACCACACTAATATTTACTGTAAAAAAAACTATATTACATTCTCAATATTATTTACTAACTATTTTGGTATTTATTGTCAACTCTTATTCTTTTGTTTTTCTAAAGACGGAGTTACAACAAATATAGATTTTGTAATTATAATCTGTCTCAGTTTGTAATACGAAACTATGGTCTATTTCAAAGTAGAACAAAGTAGATAGCGCTGCGAACCGAGTACGATTTACACTGATCAAATACAGTATAGCGGGAAATTTAAAATAATTTACAACTAGGGCATGGGCGTAGCAACTGGGTTAGCAAGTGATTTTTTTTTTAATATAAAAAAGGTTAATAAGATATTGAAATAAACAAGGCAGATAATACACTTACGTTATTTATGCGACATACATTCAGTTTAATGGGAAATTTGAAAAAAATATTAATTTTAAAAATTATGTACTTTATATAAAAAGAGAGATTTGGCTAAAAAAGTTTAAACAAAGCAATAAAACAAACAATATATCTTCAGAGCTAAAGTTTCTTATTTAAATAATTATTGTAAATAAAAATTAAAAGTATATGTATATATGAAGGTCTAAAAATTATATCAATAACTTCTTCTTTGGGCACAATCAGCTGGGCTGTCTTTTGGCCTCACATTAGTCCTCTCTCTTGATCTGTTAAATGTCAAATGTCAAAAAATATTTATATGTCAGATAACCTAAAAAATATATAACTGCGTAAAAACAAATTACATGGAGAATTTTCTCCATAAAATCTACGCCAAGAATATAAATAAAAGTCTAACTATGTAAATAATACCAAAATATATGAGAAAAATTAAATAATATAAATAATATATATTTCCAATGTACGACACTGAACATCTGTCAACTTGGACTAAAAACAATATTTTTACAGTGTAATAGGGATGACGATTTAAACCAATCCGAAGCAAGGACAAACAGCTCCTATCTTCTTACACACATTTTTCTACTTTGAAATAGACCATAGATCTGGTTACTTTGGTGACTGTTGTGGTGTAAACAGAGTTTGGCGTATCCGTGTGAACCAATACTATGATAATATTATAAAAGTATTGTCAATATACAATATAAAAAATGAACTTTACCTGTTAGTTACGTATTATAAAATGAGACAGATAATAGTAATTATAATGATGTGTTTAAAATAATATTTAATGTTGTGTATAATTTTGTGTTAAAAAAATAAATAGCTTACATCTTTTATTTAGATTTATTTACTTAAATTCCTTATTTATATGTTACTACAGTCTGTTTCAAACGGTTAGGCGGAACTACATGGGAATTTAGTTCTTTTAGGTTGTCACGAAAAGGGACCTTGCTTGGGTTAATTCATTTTTCACGTTGGAATGTCAAAATTGAAAATTCCAATAATGAAACCATGGAAACGAATGACATATGTCAAAATTAAATTATTTTTCTTACATATTTTAATGACAAAAAAATAAATAAATGGGATATTTGTATTAAGAATGACACAAAAAATCAAAATATAAAGAAAATGACATTTTAAAATGATATTAACCTTAACCAAAAAATATTTGTTGCAAGTATGATTTACAAAGCTTAAACAAAACGGCCGAAAAGCATGATTTAAACGATGAAAGTAACTAGATTGCAAAATCTAGTTCCGCCTAACCGTTTGGAACAGACTTTATTATATGGATTATTAAATATATATGTATTTCTTTGTTTATTGTAAAACTTTTGTTAATATAAATAATAAAATGTTACAATAAATAAAAAAATATATATATTTAATACAATAATAATGGCAATTATGAACGTCAAACAGATAGTTAAATTTAAATTTAGCGGTAGTTGTTTAGTTCATTGGATCTCTGTAAGAGAGCAGTATTAGACGTACTATTTGTTTATGCAGGGAGTGTCCGTTCTTCAGATATTATGTTCTGCGAAAAAACCTTTTGTAGAAAAAAATAATAATCAAGCAATCTGATGTTCCTAGCAAGTGTTTTGAAAAATGAAACTTTTGACATAATATAGACAGATCAAAATCATTGTTCAGTGTAGATATATTATTAGAAATATTCTTATTAGTTACCTTAAATTTAAAAATTCATTTTAAACCCATTTTAAAAATGTCAAAATCGCCGCATTCAAGATACCCAACGAAAACTATTGAATTAATCCTATCTGCCATAAAACAACTTGGTGACAGGCATGGCTCAACAATAATTTCCATATCCAAATATATTGCCACTAAACATAACATTCCTTTTGATACGGTAAAACGAGCAGTTACGACATCTTTGGAACGAGGTGTTCAGCTTGGTGCCATTAATAAAACTAAAAATGGTTACTATTCCCTTAACAAGGATATATTGAATTATGTGCAGCAACGGAAAAATATCAGTAAAAGGTCCAGGAGTAAAAGTATCAGGACTAGGAGTAAAAGTAGCAGGACTAGGAGAAAAAGGTCCAAGAGTAAAAGAAAAAGATCACTAAAAAGAAAAAGAAAAATTGATGAGTCCGAAAGAAAATGAGAGAAATGATTTATATGATGTTTAATGTAAACATTGTGCACTAAAATTTGTATGTCCTTTAATGTAATTTTATATTATTACATCATATGTTTTGTATTCGTGGTTTAATTTTTATAACAAGGAAGGAAGATGGAATTATAATTTAATAATAATTATAATAGGTTCCCATCAGGGCCGTCTTAGGCCATGGACCCCTGCATGACCTAAGACAGCCCTGCAGCACCCTTAGGAACAGAGATTTGAGCCCTTTTATTAAGTAAAAAAAAAAATGAATGTAAACATCAGTAGGTACTTTTATTTAGTGACTTTATTGGTTATTATGGTTAGCTTTATACAACCCAAATATAAGTGAAGTGATTACTATTTTGAGAATTGGACTTACGTTAATGATGATGGTTTCTTCCGGGATTTCTGTTTTGCAAAATCTTCTATTATATCCTCAAAGTCTATTTTTTGAAGAATATCACGTTCTTGGCACATGATTGACAAATTAGTAAGTTGTTCTTGTAACATAGTCGTTCGTAATTCATTTTTAGGGTTTTGTAGGTATGACCAAAAAACACGTATACCGTCATTTTGTCGTCTGTCTGTCTGTCTGAACAAATATGTGTCAATCGAAAAAAATATATTTTTTTAAAATTCTGAGTAGATATCAAATGAAAACCCTTAGTACGTGGATTAACAATCAAAATTTTTGTGGATTAACGATCAAATAATTTATTTTTGCAAAATAAATTATTTTTATGAGATATTTGCCAAAATTGTGCAAAAAAAAATTGTCCCACACCCTGTAGCCCAGATGGTTTAAACTAAAAATCTGAAAAAATTCTAAGTAAAGTAAATTGGTGTGAACCGTAATAGTACAACAGGATCTTTTGATCAGATTATGTTTTCGGAAAAAAACGCATTTTTTAATGCACAAAAGTTTTAGTTATGTAACACACTATATTAAAAAGCGTATTCTGGTCTAATGGTTAGCTTGCTCGCTTGCAATCCAGCATACTAGGGTTCGCTCCCGGGAAAAGGAGACAATTTTATTTTGTTTTTTTTTTTTCATTTTTAATTTGTTTAAATTAATTTGTCAAAATTCTAGTTATATTTTGGCAAATGTTGCACTTAATTTTCATGTATAATCGTCATGTATACGAAACCAGAGGGGCGGAGCATATGACTTAAAACAACCAATGGAAGCTATAGGCGCAATTTTCAAAATCTTAATGAACCTTGCTATATAAAAAAAATACTGCGTATATTTAGAAACTTAAATATTGGTATTAGGTATTCGAATTAAAATTAACAAAAAAATATTTTAACATAAAATTTGATTTTAAAGCTCTTAGATTAACAGACAATAAATTATTTTAAAAATATCGTTCATTTTTCCGTGATTATTACAAAGCAAAATTTGTCATACACACTCAGCATGCCACCTTCACTTATTATATACCTGCGAAATCCTGCAATGTGTGAAAATACACACTTCACATAAATTTATTATTCTTTTTAGCCGTGAAAATGAGCGTTCTCTACTACAATTGTTCACCATAAATCTCATTTGGTTTCGATTTACATTTAAATTTAAAAATTTTAACGACAATTCTTAGTAAATTTGCACTAAAAATTGAGCTCCTTTTTTTTTCGTGTAAACAACGACCTCGGCATTTTGAGGCCCCCATCAAGCCAGGGGACCTGGGCTCGTGCCTCATGCGCCCTTATGGAAAAGACATAATTGCTTCCTATCGCCTACTTGTCCTACAGGGCAGAAAAGGTAAGTTGTTTCTAGTAAGACACGTAGGCAGTGTGACGTTTTGACCATCCCTGAATATATGTTGTGTAAAAGTTTTTCATGTTAAGTATTAATTATTCGAGATTGAGTCGAATTTTATGACTGCATAGTACCGGAAGATAACAATTTCGAAATTAAAATGATCCCAAATTAAAATATCCCAAATTTGAACGGTATTATGGCCAAAACATTTTATTAGGATTTTGTAGGAATGGCCAAAAAACTCTTATAACGTCACTCATGTGTAGGGTTGCCATCCGTCCCGATATATCGGGACTGTCACCGTTATTGAGCTTCATGTCCCGATGTTCCGATTGTGCTGTTAAAAGCCCCGACAATATTCATTTATATTTTTGTTACTAAACAATACAATTTTATTAAACAATACACGTCTAGTTCACGCGGCGTTCATCAAATGATGAACGCTGCGTGTGTTTTTTTAACTCTCTATATCTTTCCTATATGTGGGGCAAAGAGTTGCACAAGCATGCCAAATTTCCACTTTCTATGTTCAGCCGTTTGACTACAATTTCTACCGTACATACAGACAGAGAGACAGATACAAGTGTGACGTTTTTTGGTGGTCTTATTGCACCCGGGTGCCACTGGTATGTAATGACCTTGGCTCGAGTTTTAGTTTTCTGGTATATTGGTAGATGGTGACATAGTGCAAAATAAATTACGAATACACCCGACTTCAAACGATCAGAAACTTCGTGTTCTAGCTGTAGATCAGCCGCCATTAGCTGTCAAACACATGACAGTTGGTGTTGAAGTAATACGCATTTAAGCTTGTTAATTTTCAAATACATGGTTCAAATAATAGAGTTTTATTTCCAATTTTGGTTATCTTATACTGTATTTGATACATACATTGTACATCTCGGGAAGACGGACAAAAATTGAGTTTTTGTAGATATTGTCTTATATGATCTTGTCTTATATGATCTGAAATGTGTAGAAACCAAATATAAGGCCGAAAAAATAAAAAAAAACAGGTATAGCCTCCAATTTTATTAATACAGTGTTTGTAATTAGTAATTATAATGTTGTGTATGATTTTGTGTTTCAAAAATAGCTTACACCTTTTATTTAGATTTATTTATTTAAATTCCTTATTTAAATGTTATATTAATGTACAGTCTGTTTCAAACGCTTAGGCGGAACTAAATGGGAATTTCGTTCTTTTAGGTTGTCACGACAAGGGACCTTGCTTGGGTTATTTCATTTTTCATGTTGGACTGTCAAAATTTAAAATTACAACAATGAAACCATGGAAACGAATGACCTATGTCAAAATTAAATTATTTTTTTATATATTTTAATGACAAAAAAATTAATAAATGGGAAATTTGTGTTAAGAATGACACAAAAAATCAAAATATAAAGAAAATGACAATTTAAAATGATATTAACCTTAACCAAAAAATGTGTATTGTAAGTATGATTTACAAAGCTTAAACAAAACGGTCGAAAAGCACGATTTAAACGATGAAAGTAACTAGATTGCAAAATTTAGTTCCGCTTAACCATTTGGAACAGACTGTATACGGATTATTAAATATATATGTATTTCTTTTTTAATTGTAAAACTTTTGATAATATAAATAATAAAATATATTTAATACAATAATAATGGTAATTATGAACGTAAATCAGATAGTAAAATTTAAATTTGGCGGTTGTTGTTGTTTAGTTCATTGGTATATTCCTAGAGGGAACGTACTAATTTTTTTTGCTGCCAGTGTCCGTGCTTAATATATTGTGTTCTGTGGTCTTATTGGTTGTTTTTTTGTATTAAACCTTAAAAAGATATTTTGAAAGAAATCAAGTCATTAGAAAAGTATTATTTTTAAACTAAGCAAATAAACTGTTTTGTATATGATATATGCATGTTTTGATTAAAAAAGTAAATATTTATATATTTGATTTTTATTTTTTTTTTTACATCACTTTGACATTTCCAACTTTACATTTGTAAACATTATTTTAATTTCCGGATGTCCCAATATCAGCTGTGAAATTTATACCAGTGTCCCGATATAGGATGAGAGATTTATGGCAACCCTACTCATGTGTCTGTCTGTCTCTACGGTACAAATTGTAGCCAAACGACTGAACATATGAACATAAGAAAGTTATAGGAAGTTTTATAGACAAACAGAATTATAAACAAATTTAATGAAAAAATATATATGTTTTTAAATTTTGAGTGAGATATAAATCCTATTAATGCAGTAAAACGTATACCATTACACATAATGATAATAACTTCTCTTATAGCATATATAGAAAACACACCTGTACAGATACAATCATTCCTAGATCATAATTTCACCCTTACAACATTAAGTTATCAGTACTTTATAGTTACCTCCACAGATTAATAAATATTCCTATGTCCCATGAAGATTATAATAAAGAATTAAATACAATTTTACAAATAGCTAAATATAACGGTTATAGCCCCTCCATAGTTTATAAAATCCTCAACAAAAAATATAAACAACACATTTTAAAAAATTTGTTTCATTATGAGCATTCTCCCCAAGATAAAATATATAGACGTATTCCTTTTATAGGTCACAGTAGTTACAAAATAGCTAACCAGTTAAGAAAACAGAACATTCAGGCAGCTTTTCATAATAAATTTACTTTAAAAAGAATGTTATTTAACAATAAAATCAACAATAAAAACTTTATGTTAAGTAGTGGAGTATACGAAATCAGCTGCAACGAATGTGATTTTATTTATATAGGAAAAACAGAGAGAAACTTTAATATTAGAATTAAAGAGCACATGAGCGCATGGCGTCTCAACAAAAATCATTCTAATGTTGCAGAACACATGGTTCACAATAATCATACGTTTGATTTTGACAATGTAAAAATGCTACATGTACAACCTAAGGGATGTTAGAAGCGTTTGAGATTAAAAAGGCTGTTTCTAAGAACAAAAATTTAACGAATGATCAACTAGAACTCATTAGTTCTCCGCTTCTAACACCTTTTTAATCCTTTAAGTTTTTCCTTTATTATCTTGTTTGTTGTACCTACCTGTTGGTATATATTTCAGTAATGTATGTGATTTATTTATTCTGAAGTCGAAATACGTATCAATTCATTAAATAATTTTTGAAACAATAAACCGAGTGTTTTTATTTTAAACTTTTTTAAAATGTTTCAACGAGTGCCTTCAACTAATTCAATTAATATTAGTAAAAGGTAAATAAATAAGACAAACAAAAAAAATATATATATATAGTAGAGTAGAGTGGTGGTGGACACATCCTCTACGTAGAATACGTCAATTTCGTTTTGTGACAGTGTCGTTTGTGATAAGCAATGAATTTAATTTATTTCGATAAACTTCATTCGTCTTTACATAGGCACTGCCGGCTCCACGACAAATGTTCTAGCGCTGATGTTTATGTCGCGCGCACCAACTTTACTACGTTTTCTTAGTGCTGTGCTCGCTCGGCATCGCTCAATGACTCACGACCGCGACGAAATTCTGCAAACAAATTGTAAACAGTCTTTTCTGATGGTGCTTCATTACCAAAAGTTGAACGAAGCAATTCTATGCATTGTTGTTGAGTAAGGCCTTTACTAAAATCATCCAATGAAAACATTTACGAGTAATATCCAATTTTTTACAAACTTTTCTTTTTAACGCCCACTGTCAACAAACTACTCGGTCAATTTATAATCTGCCACTGATTTCACAATAACAAATGTCTAATTTTACGAATAAGTAATGACACATTTCAATATTGCCATCTAGTGGTCGTTTGTAAAAACATAAAAGGTAACCCTCGTACCAATGGTACTCCATGCTGTATCCAAACTTCGGCGCGCATATAGTACAAGAAGAAGAAGAATACTGAAAAATAATGAGGACTTTAAATAAGAGACATTCATTTTTAAAAAAACTTTATTAAGTAACTTTAATATAAACTTATGTATTTACAAAAATTAAATTGCACTTTATTGTTTGAAAGTCACCTTATTTATGCGACTACCTTTCACATTAATTGTACTTTTAATTACCTACAAATATATTACCTACAACTTCATTTAGAAAATCTATCTTTGGCGTTTACTAAATGCAATACAGAAATATTTTAGCCTTAAAAACTTAGACTTACATTTAGTATTTTATGTTGGAATTATTGACATTTGTTAATTGATACAGTAAAGAAAAATGAAACATTTTAGGTTATGGTTTAATAACTTCGTTTGCGTATGAAGTTTCTGACAGATTTGATGAACACGCGCACGCGCAATATTTATGTCATCGTTCAGAGCAGTGTTGCCAGGTCAAAAGGAAAAATTGCGTAGATTTAGGGATTTTTTTTTCTTGTTTAAGGAAAAGGAAATTATGTAATTTTCTACGGAAATTCTGATATTAGAAGAGAAAATTTCTTTATTTTGACTATAATCTGTTCGTTCTACTGAAATCAATATCCAAATAATATCTGTCTCATTTTGTAATACGGAACTAACAGGGAAAGTTCATTTTTTATGTTATATATTAACAATACATTTATAATATGAAGGGTTCGGGAGTAAAACGTGTTAACTATCAATTTTATCTATTGTAGTAAATTCAATTTTAAGTTTTATTGATGTATTGATATTGATATAAGCTGTTCACTTTTGTAAGAACAAACTAAGAGGGAATTTTGTTTTCAATAGTTTGCACATTTGAAGTTGTATGTCATGTTGGTATTAAAAAATGTAACTTTTTTAAAATGTCGATCCATTTGACATATGTCATAATGAAAAATGATATCTTAATTATAATGATCATAACCTTATCAACCTAAAGTTGGTTTTACAGCGTAAGGAATATTTTTAATTGACATTTAAAGTCAGTAACACACCATAAAAGTAACCAAAATAACCAGATATAGTGTGTTCTTACAAAAGTGAACAGCTTATACATTTATATACAGTCTGTTTCAAACGCTTAGGCGGAACTAGATTTTGCAATTTAGTTACTTTCATCGCTTAAATCGTGTTTTTCGGCCGTTTTGTTTAAGCTTTGTAAATCATACTTACAATAAACATTTTTTGGTTAAGGTTAATATCATTTTAAAATGTAATTTTCTTTATATTTTGATTTTTTGTGTAATTCTTAATACAAATTTCCCATTTATTTATTTTATTGTCATTAAAATATATAAAAAAATAATTTAATTTTGACATAGGTCATTCGTTTCCATGGTTTCATTGTTGTAATTTTAAATTTTGACATTCCAACGTAAAAAATGAAATAACCCAAGAAAGGTCCCTTGTCGTGACAACCTAAAAGAACGAAATTCCCATTTAGTTCCGCCTAAGCGTTTGAAACAGACTGTATTTTATAAATTATTTATTTAACATTATTAACTACGCTGGATAGAAATATGAAGGAGAATAATAGCGGGTTTACTTTACCTGCTTTTAGTTAAGAAACCCCAGTTTTGTTACTTAACATATTTTGTTCCCGAACCCTTCATATTATCATAGTATTGGTTCACACGGATACGCCAAAGTCTGTTTACACCACAACAGTCACCAAAGGAACCAGATATAGTTTCGTATTACAAATTGAGACGGATTATACTTACATGTTGGTATTTTTAAGTATACACAACCTGAAAGTTACACAACGCCTCAAGCTATTCCAAACGTTTAAGCGGAACTAACTGGAATTTTCATGTTTGTAAGTTGTCATGAGCTCTAATTTTAGGATTTGAAGTGAACTTTGTGAAAAAAATGATCAAAAGCTTCACTTAATCTGTTAAGGTTACTAGAATTGAAAATCTAGTTCCGCTTAAAGCAAATAAACAGGCTTCTCAGTGATTCTCAACCTTTTTTTTTGTCGCGGTTTAACAATTTCAAAATTTTCGGCACACTAACTAATAAATTGCTGTATAAAAGTACATACAAATTTTTTTTATTGTATGCATTTCTAAAATTTGGCGGCACACTTCAAGAATTTCGCGGCACACAAATGTGCCGCGGCACAGTGGTTGAGAATCTCTGGGCTATATGATACAATTTTAAGTCGAAAATAATTTTTTTGTTGCCCCTGTTTTTTCATTCATACACAGGTTATGATTATATTTACAAAAATATAGTTGTATTTATGAATTAATTATATGGCTATTCTAAACTTTTAGGTGGAACTAGATTTTGCGATCTAGTAATTTTTATAGTTTGATTTGAGCTTTTGAACATTTTGGTTAAGCTTTGTAAATAATATTTACAATAAACATTTTTAGGTTAATGTCATTATAAAATGTAATTTTCATTACATTTTCCAAAAATTTAAAAATGTACTTATTATTTATTGTAAAGGCTATTCCAAACCTTTAGGCGGAACTAAATGGAATTTAAATTTTCTCAAGTTGCCACTAGCTAATTTTTTATATATTGAAGCAGGCTTTTCCTAAACAAAATGATCAAAAGCTTCAATCAATCGGTAAAAGTACTAGATTTGAAAATCTAGTTCCGCCTAAACCAAAGAAATCACCTATAGGCTATTCCAAACGTTTAGGCGGAACTAGATTTTGAAATTTAGTAATTTTTATCTATAAATTCGGTCATTTTGTTTAAGCTTTGTAAATCATACTCACATGTCAAATTCTAGATTAAATTGATTGTCATTATAGAATGTCCTTTTCATTGCATTTTAATTTTTTGTCATTCTTAATAAAAATTTCCCATTAATTTTTTTTTTGTCTTCAAAATATCGAAAAAATTTGTCATTTTGTCAAATGTGAAATTTTTAATAAATGTCATTCGTTTCCATGGTTTCACTGTTGGAATTTTAAATTTTCACATACCAACCTGAAAAACAAAATAACCGAAGCAAAGTCAATTTAGTTCCGCCTAAACATTCGGAAAAGCCTGTATATATATATATATATATTATTTTCTGTTTTCGTGACAACTTAAAAATACGAAACCCCCACTTACATCCGTCTAAATCAAAGAAAGGACCTATAATTTATTCCAATAAAAAAATATATTATCTGTCTCATTTTGTAACACGAAACTAAGAGGGAAACTTCATTTTTCATGTTGTATATTTAAAATATCATCTTAGGGTGGTAATTCTAAAGTGGCACGTTTCAAAATATTTGACATATCAATTATAATTTTGACATGTTAATTGCAATTTTGACATATCTATTTGTTATTTGACATATGTAGTTTTTAAGTGAATATAACCTCGACATAATAAAACTTAACCATAAATTTAAAAGCCAGATTTACAAGTTCATATGTTTCCATAAAAGTCTATTTACACCACAACAGTCACCAAAGTAACCAGATCTAGTTTCGTATTACAAAATGAGACAGATTATATATAAATATAATCTTTTTTTCTTTATTATCCTTCACGAATTTTTTATTAATTTTAGGGAATTTTTGATTAAATTTAGGGAATATTTGATTAAATTTAGGGAAATTTTACGTAGTGTTTAAGGAATTTTTTCACGTCTGGCAACACTGGTTCAAGGATGAAATACTGTTGAATGTCGTAGCACCGCAGCCGGGCGTACAGTATGCGCCACACATGGCCGCCTGAAAAGGGCGGCTTTTGAGGTCTATTTTATACTCCGTTCAAACCTTAGAATGCAGTATTGCTCTTATGGGAAATAGGACCGGTGTTGCCAAATGTTGTAAAAGTGTCAAATATGTATGTCAATGAATCCATAATAATATGCATAATTTTATATTCTTTTGTTGATAATTTATTCAAACTAAATGGAACAAGTATCAGGGTAAAGAATTAAACATTTGTATCGCGTTTCAACGTCCAGCGCAAATTACAACTGGCAACTCCGCCATTGAAGAAGAGCACAGTGTTATTGGTTGAACCCATTAGAGAGTATTAAAAACAACTACTCCATTTACCCTCTATTGCATTCTAATCTTATAACGGACTACGGTATAATCCTACAAGTAGGCGGAGGTCTTATTGGAGTTTGCACACCCGTGTAGGGTGCGACATTTGAGTTCGATTCTCTTAGAGGACGGTCTTATGAATGCTTGCACACGAACAGCAGACACCCACGTTGCGGCCTTGGAGACAGTCTTCAGACATTTACGTAACCTATTTGTAGCAAGTCAAACGTGTTTCTAGAGCGAGAACTCCTAGTTGAACACATTCGTATATTAGTTTGATTCAATTTGATTAATAAATTAAGTGCTTCTACTTGAATTTTCTATATTGTAATAGTAATCTTGTCCACCAAACAGATTTGGGGTTCGCAGTTCATACGAATATCTAACAGGTTTTAAGTCAGACATCCGCAGTAAAACTATTCAAGAACTATTCTATTTTCTGTAACTGTTGTATCTTGCTAGAAACTTCATCCACGAACGACGTTATGATTTAAACCTAAACGTGATTTGAAATAACATTTTGCTTTAAAAAACAGCCCTGTATATTTAATGAACTTGCAAAGCGTAAAAATAAAATTGATACATCGTAAAATTACTAAATTTGCAAATTGTTGACATAGAGATAAAGTGACCAGACGTTCCTGATTATGCGGGACAATCCCGGATTTTAGTTGCTTGTCTGGCATTGTGAACTATTGGGAAATTTCCCAAGATATTATTATTAACAATTTCTAGTACACTCTATCCTTTCAAAGTATGAAGTAAGATAAATTTATATCAAACAGGATTATAAGAAATGTAGATTATATGATACATAAAGTAATAGTAATAAAAAAGTACAATATGATCGAAGAAAAAAAAAAAATTCTTGATAGCCAAGGAATTTATTTTTAAATTAGGTTGACAATATCACTCACCGTATCATTTAACTGACATTTGACGTACGAGTTTGAGGTTATATTTGGAACAAACATATATTTGTAAAAGAATATATTATAATTATTGAAAGATATACATTGTGGTCACAAGCAATACGAAATTAATTGCTTAAAAATGATAAACAGCACAGAATTGCCAATTTTACATTTAAAAAAATAAAATTCAAGGTCTGCTAGACGCATTTTTTCGATCATATTGTATTTATTTGGAATTCATGTTAATTTGTTTTATAATTTAATTCTATAAATATGTAGTATTTGTATAAAAATATTATTCTGGCTTTTGTAAGTAGCAATATAAAATTAAATTCACAGACGACAATACGATATGATAAAGTCGGATGAACGGTATATGACAAATATATTATTCGCAAAAAAATAATTAAAAATTCTGAGCTTAGTATTTCAGTTTACTTTCGCTCAATATGTACGAGTGGAAGTCAGTAATTAGGTCACAAACATGTTGGAAAGCTGAAAATAGCAGTGAGCTATTTCCAAAAGTGTCATTAGGTGGCAGCACAATCCAGCTTGATAACACAAAGTGACCGTTGGTGTGTGCGTGCGCAGGCAGAGTGAAAATGGCGATCATGCTCGAAGAGTATACTGCGGAAGATCAACGTACTGTTGTGCGTTTTTTTGCGGGCAAATTACTTCCTGCAAAGGATGTGCATAAGGAAATGTATCGTTTTTACAGTGTTTGTCGCGTAAAGCAGTGTACAACAGGGTCGAGAAATTCTCTCAAGGGCGCTTAAAGTTGTTGACGAACACCAAACTGGGCGCTGGGTGCAGATGGCGAATGATGAAACATTTCGACGGGTGGACGAGATAGTTCGAGCTAACAGGCGGATTACAATAGACAGCATAGCAACTGCAGCAGGATGTTCTCATGGTTTGGTCTACAAAGAAGCATCTTGGCGTCAAACGTTTCGCGGGTGATTACGATGTTGAACAGAACTGACTTTTATACAGCAGGCATTAGGGCATTGATAAAGCGATGGGATAAGTGTATTAATGTTGGTGGTGACTTTCTTGAAAAATAAAACTTATTTTCAGCTAAGTATTTCTTTGAGTATTTTTACCGACCGCCAACATATATAAGGGAGGTATTGTGATCATACCAATTTTGACGTTTCGAGATTTCGATGGATCTCCACGAACTGAGGTCCCTACATAACGTTTTGACTATTTTTAGCATGATGCTTTGATTTAGCACGTCCGTCTGTCTGTCCGTCTGTCTGTCTGTCCGTCTGTCCGTCTGTCCGTCTGTCCGTCTGTCCGTCTGTCCGTCTGTCCGTCTGTCCGTCTGTCCGTCTGTCCGTCTGTCCGTCTGTCCGTCTGTCCGTCTGTCCGTCTGTCCGTCTGTCCGTCTGTCCGTCTGTCCGTCTGTCCGTCTGTCCGTCTGTCCGTCTGTCCGTCTGTCCGTCTGTCCGTCTGTCCGTCTGTCCGTCTGTCCGTCTGTCCGTCTGTCCGTCTGTCCGTCTGTCCGTCTGTCCGTCTGTCCGTCTGTCCGTATGTCCGTCTGTCCGTCAGTCCGTCTGTCCGTCTGTCCGTCTGTCCGTCTGTCCGTCTGTCCGTCTGTCCGTCTGTCCGTCTGTCCGTCTGTCCGTCTGTCCGTCTGTCCGTCTGTCCGTCTGTCCGTCTGTCCGTCTGTCCGTATGTCCGTCTGTCCGTCTGTCCGTCTGTCCGTCTGTCCGTCTGTCCGTCTGTCCGTCTGTCCGTCTGTCCGTCTGTCCGTCTGTCCGTCTGTCCCTCTGTCCGTATGTCCGTATGTCCGTCTGTCCGTCTGTCTGTGTACACGTGCAGAGCAAATTCGACTGAAAGGATTTTTATGAAACTTCATATTTAAGCTTCTGCCATCAATGGCATGAGTTGATCAACTTTTAGTAAAAATCGGTTGACTAAAAATGGGAGTTTACTCGTGTTGATTTTAAGATTTTTGCGAATATTTCACAACAGAAAAATATCTCGAAAAACTTTATAAAACAAAAGTTGCTATAAAAGCAATAACTAATAACTTTTATTTGAGACGTTTTTTGATAAAACGAAAAATTTTGAATAATTTCTGTAAAATTTTTCAAAATTTTTTCAGTTTCAATTTTTCCATATTTATATATAACGTTTCCATGGTCATGATAAATAATATCTCTGTTAGAAAATATTAGGTCAAGTTATTTCTACTCTGCTGATAGGATGTAATTTATATAAGTACTTTATGATGGCGGTCCTGTGGTGGCCACAGCTGATTTTTTAAATAGCCATTTGTGACTTAATTACTGACTTTCCATCATATGACTATGATTTTCATCAGTATATTAAATAAAATTGTGTCGTTCTTCCACGTATCGAGAGCTTTTATTTGCTACTCATCTCCTTTTTTCTTGATTTACATATTTGCTTATATTTTTCGCGCGAAGTGTGATTTTAGTCTCAGTATCTTTTCTCTCTGAGTCAAATAGCTGTGTATGCACGGCAAAATCTAACTCGATTGGTTAAAATTACCACCGTACACAGATACACCGCAAAAAATCGTCCAGGGGGAGGCAAAAAAATCTGCCAGGAGGTAAAAATATTGTATTTTCTAGATTCCATAGGGGCACGTGTCTTGTTTGCTCCCCTATGCGGACACCCATGAACATTACATAAACATATGACATTATGTCATACAGATAAACAGACATATGATTGTATATGGTTTTTTCTTTTTTTACACTTACAAAACCCTAAAAAGATGAAAAACATATACTTTTTTCTATTTTGCATTCGTAAGAGAGTAATTGCAAAACTCAATTGAGTATTAAAGTCCATTTACCGTAACTATGAAATGACGTCACAGTTGAAAAACTCACCTTGTTGCCAATTCGTAAACTCAAAAAAAGTTAGGTTATATCGAACAACCAGGTTGACACCTAAATGTCAACCCGACAAATAACGATTGAACTATCCAATTGCAAACTGGCAACATTGAAAAAATGTACCAAAATTAAATAAATAAATGTACTAACTGAGTTATGGATTAATGTTGATTAAAACATATCATAACGTTGGTACTTAAAATAACCAAGTGTGACGTCATCTCATATTTATTGTGAATGGAGTTTATAATGAGCTTCATTATGGCACAAAACATTTTATTTCATAAAATTGGTAAAATTGGTGTAATAACCTGCATATTTTACCTTTGAAATATACTGTCAAATCACTCAGGCCAACCGCTACATTCACATATCAAATTTCCTTACGTTGAGTAAAATAAAAATTTATTATTTTAAAGGCATGAAAAAGCAAAATAATATAAACAACTCGTTATATAAGGCTTTTTGCTGCACTTGTCGATTTTTAACTTATCGGCACAAGCATGCCTTATAAACCTTGTTTTTTCATATGTTATTTTTTATTTTCCATGGAAATGTAAACTTTAGAAAAGTGTGGACAACAATGAAAGCGAGTTCTCTTGGTAATCATAAATGTTTACTAATTCATTCGGTTTCTCGCTCTTGTTCAGGCAAGAGGTCTAATAGTTTGAGCCTCAGCCAAAGTATAGTTTGAATTCCATATTTTGTGATATAAATAATATAATCTTAATTAAGTGTAAATCAATTTTCCTACTCGAAAATTCTGTGTTTTGTGTGAAGATCTCGAATAAGTTACAATATGATAAAAATATATATTAAATACTTATATTCTTATTGTCAAATAAGACACACACACGAACAAAACCAAGAGAAAATAATAACATACGTTATTAGTATCCAGCGTAAAACTAGCCGTCGAACTGTTGTGACTTCAGTCCAAACAGTTGAATTATTCGTTCCCAAACTCAATGAATGTCGCCAATCACGACTTGGCTAGAAAATTCTACGTTACTAGATAAGAGCTGCATTGCAGCTACTGGATGAACGAGCTGGGCTGCCATTACAATTTTTTTAAATTAAATATTAAATAAATTTAAATTAAATAAAACAAACTCATACATACATAGTTCCACAGCTGAACAATTCCAACAATGAACTTTCCAAACCGGTAAAGCTATATAGAAAAAAATCCATTTTTTGGTCATAGCAATATTAAAATATCTAACCTTTTAAAAAACATGAAATTACTTACAAACTTGGATACGCGCTATCTCCTTACACTTTGCATTCTTAATTGAAATGAACTACAGTTCTTTATGTTTAATATGTGCCAAATGGTACCAACTTCGTATGTTTTTTCTCAAACATTATGAATGTATTGTTTACGAAGTCTTTAATAACTTGTTGAAAATTATTAATATTATAAGATTTGGTGTTGTAGTCTGTGAATTAATTCAGCGACGGCTTAGCTATTCTATGCATTGTGAACTAACAGCTAAAATTATACAATTTGGTTATCTTGCACTTGTGGTGTTAATTCAAACAGTTCATATTCGAGATCCTGTTGACAAGATTCGTTATGAGGCGAAGGGGAAGAGCGATATCTTCTTGAAGCCAGACCATCCTCCTCAGGACTGTATGACACCGGATGTCAAACTCTTGTTCTGAAATAAAAAACAAAGCAATCAGTTGAGTTTTCTAAACAAAATAATATATCATAATAATATTAACTAAATACAGAGTTTATTAATACAAATAATAAATAATACAATTATTGCAAAAAAATGCATTAAGCTGATAAACGTCAATGATAAAAAATACTAAATGCATAGTAGTCTCATAAAGTCTGTTACAAAGTTCATTGATAAATTAGTCCCAGCCAGAGCCTGCGCTAACTCTTTGGTGCCCGAGGCAAACCCGCCAAACTGCGCCCTTTTTAAAATATGCACTGGCGTCCCAATGAGGGGAGTTTAAGTGCTCGCAATCTTATTTCAAACATATTCTTTTGATTTAGATGGTTGCAATTTAAATATTTTAACATTTTAACCGAATACTATATAGTTATGGCTAAGTAAATTTGCTAAAACAGTGGTACCTCGACTTACAAATCTCTCAATATACGAACTTTTCAAAATTCAATCTATTTTCATATCCGATTTTGACCTCTAGATTCGAACCGTGATGTTTTTCATTTCAAATTAATTAAAGTCTGTTTAAATTATACTTTTTCCCTAGTACTAGAAACAGACTACTAACAGGTTGCTACTACTACAGGCAACAAATCGAAAACTCCTGAACCACAAAACCAGACACAAGAAAATTATCCTTTTTTCACAATTTAATTGAAGATGATTTTAATATTAATCATGTAAAACAGAAAATATTATAAATAAAAATTAATATGTAATGGTATAAAAAATGCATATTTATAATGAAAAAATGTTCCTTCTCACTCATTCTCAATTTCTTTGCATATTCTTCATTTGGTTGAGAATATATTTTTTTTTTTTTTACTTTCTTTATGATTTTTTAAAACACAAAAAAACACAAAAAAACACTAATCCTTTAATTTTTTTGAAACGGATAATTGAGCCAGCCACTTAATCGGGACAAAATGTACTAGTCCCGTTGTTTCCCGATTAAGCGGAATCGACTGCACTAAGAGCTTTAACTACACAAAAATGACAAGTTTACTGTTTTGGTTCACATCAACAGTGATATATGCATGCTAAATTTCCACTCTAGGTCTAATGACTACAATTTCTGCCGTGCAGACACACGAGTGACAGTTTTTTGGTACTACACTACAAATTCTACACTGACTACGTGCCTAACTTACTCTGGTGCAAAGATATCTGGCGGTACACGCTTTGGTTTCCGAAAACACAATCTTATCCAGTGTCATCTCTTCTTCCTATAACACAATCAGTTATATTGATCCTATTTTAAGACGAATCGAACATTTTGAATATCTGTTTAGAATTTTATGACCAATCATATAAGGTAACCTTCGCTAAACTAAGAAGGCCGTCTTAAAATTAAGTTTAAAGAATATTTTTACAATATAAGAAGTACACCAACAGAAAAATTCTGAAATGTATTTCTAATTTCCACGTTAAAAAAAAAAAATATAGCGTCTAAATTTTTAAGTAATCCAGCGTCGCTTTTCTGATTTTGTCGTCGTTCGTGAAACGTGTTCTGCATAAATAATATAGTTTCAAGTTTGGAAAGATGTGGTATTCGGACGGCGCGAGAGCTGGAGAGTAAGGAGGATATTAAAACAATTTCTAATTGAAACTAGTCACCAGTTCGCCTGTTTTTGTGCAAATGCGGCCTCGCATTATCGTGAATAAGAAAAAATGTTTTCGACAAAAATCTACGCTTTTTTTATATCCATTGTTTGCAAATATGTCTGGTCAGTGGGCTAAATATATAAAAAAATTAAACAATAAAACAGTTTTTTCAACATCTAACAGTGACATAGGCTGTGTCCTCTTTGAACTGAAATTTATGGTTATATGGTCTGTTAGTCGAGCAAGTTGATTGTTCTGATATTAATAATAGGGGATACGCATAAAATTTATATTTCCTTAAAACTAAATTTTTTTGATATGTTAATGTTAGTTATGTCACCTATTAAAACAAAATCACATTTTAATTAATATTATAGCCAAATTTTTTAATTAAAATATTGTAAATTTGAAATAAGCCGACCACGGCGCGAAGGTTGCCGAGTAAATACGACTGAGTATGACGTCAAACGACTGGGGTTTGACGTCACAGATACAGTTACAACATAATCTTTACGTGTGTATATTGTATTGTTCGAGAGTTTTGTATTTGTTTTCAAACAATTTTTCACGCATTTATTATTAAAATGGCAGATAAAGATTTTGTTAGGGCTCAGAGTGATAATTTACCCAACACTGATGCATTTATGCTCATGGAATATATGAAAAAACATAAACAAACATAAAGTTTGCTTTTTTTTGAAATATCGGTTTTATTTCGCCTCATAGCTTCCAGCCACAAATTTCGCCTTTTCTGTTGTTTTTCGCCATCAGGTAATGATATAAATTGTTTTTTTTTTGGATTTCTATTTGAACTATTTGTGCACATCGGTACTAAACAATATTTTCGACTATGTTTCGAAGTACTGGGGCCTGGATCTTCCATATTTTATATATTTTGATATAAAATTTAATTCGGTAAACATGTATAAATTATATTTATAGAATTAAACTTTATTTTAATTAAAATCACTCTAACTTTAAATAACCTATAAAAGTTATACAAGCAAATAAGTTCACGACTGTATAGGCTGCACGCTGTACACTAGGTAGGCTGTACGCAGTACATTGGGTAGGCTAGTAGTGTACTGCGTCACTTAGTTGGGGTATGACGTCACACGTCGTTTTCGCGCGCTACATACATTTATGATTTTTTTAAGCCTTCAAATTAAAAAAAAAAAGTGCAAAACTTGTTTTTAAGTTTATATGCAACAAGAGGAATATAATAAAACAAATTTTAAAAATCATGCCTATCCCCTATTTAGCATCTTGCGCGTGATGTACAATTTCTTTAACAATAACTGAATCATTTTGAAAAGTGGTCATGTCCATTTTTTGAAAATTTTCAAGAGAAATAAAAAAACTATTTAACTTCCATGCATTATTAGTTACGGTAACGTAGTATTTTTTTATGTTTATAAGGCATAAAACCTGGTGCCAAATATATGTATTTGTTAATCTTTTTGGAAACTGAGGGGCCACCAGAATATTTTTGTTTTCTCCAACCGAAATGACCCTTTTGCAAAATGAACTAAGTTTTTCAAAGACAACGTCCATCTTTTTTTAACTTTATTTTGACAATTTTAATACAAAAGTAAAGATAATTAAAATTGAAAAATGTAATTACAAAAATAAAAATAGTAAAATAGGTAGTTTAAACTCTTCTGGCTGTTCTTCGCCTGTTGTTGTCGGTCATTCGTAGATATCATCCCAAAAAAATTTCTTGTCGCTAGGAATGTACTGATACAGTTTTCTGATGTCTTGCATTTTTTTAATATTAATAGGAAATTTTCATTGAATATGGATGGAATAAATATCTGAGAGCTCTGGATGCATGCTTTCTTTAGAAGGTAACGGTGTTGCAGAAGACTATCGATATAAGGTTTGGCAACAACCAATCTCTTCACTCATGAAAACGAATTCATAAAACTTATTGACAGCAAATTGAATCTTTTGTTTTTGACTAATCTTTCTGCGACCGAACTTTCTTTTTAAAAAAATCTGCCCACCAAATTTTAAAAGCAGCTACGTCTTGATACCTTAAATGTTTCACTTGGAATTTCTGGGTGTTTGTAGAAGATTCAATAAATTTTTTATATTCACCAGGGCAATATAATCCCTTCACCGGTTCAGTTTGAAAACGGACTATCTTTCGTAGATGACTCTTCTTCAAACTGACTGACAGAAGTCTGGTCTTGTTAAAGCTGTTAAAGCAGAATCCGGTAAAAGGTAGTTTTATGAATAAAATGGACATGACCCCTTTTCAAAATGACCGATTCAACTCTTTCAGTTACTTTGTTAAGACTGGATAATAAACTAATTGGGCAGTCATTTTTGGCCTTTGATGAATCTTTAATCCATGAATATAGGAAAATTGGCGTTGAGTAATATAGCGTTAATTATTTCAAAAATGTAAACTATTACCTTTTTTTTGGTAAGTATCTTAATTTAGCACTTGTAATTTCGTCATTTCCGGGTGCTCTTTTATTTAAGTTTTTTATTATTATCGAAATTCATTTAATATTTGTCATTTCAACTGTTTAAAAGTTTATTCCTATTTATATAATTTATATTATTTAAATTGTGTTGAGAATGAAATTTAAAGAAAAAAAAAAAAAAAAAAAAAATATAAGTTAAGAATAATAAAAGAAGACACAAGAAAATGGCATACTTTTACAAAGAGAAAACACCAAATAATTTCAACAAAATTACGAATTGACCATGCAGTAACTATAAACATATTTTTAAAATCGAACCCACTTAAATGCATATACAGTGGAACCTCTATATTCGTCAACCTCCATATTCGTAATATTCGATATTCAGCACATTTTGATGACAATTTTTGTTCCCCATATTCGTTAGTATTGTCCGTATTCGTCGTCACTCCCACCGCCGCAGGTCTTACAAAGCATACAAAAACAGACAACATTGAACAAATACCATGTTAAAACGAGTGCTGCTGAATCATCGACAAACAGACCCCATCTACCAGAATTAGAATTACTATTGGCTGTTTTGTTTTAATTGATAACAACTCTTGTTTTCAACATTAACCTTCCTCCTTTTCCACTTATACCACATGTTTATCTGTTTAGTACAATAAAGTTAAAGTACAAACAACATTTTTTTAAATTTTTGCACTAGAATAGTGATTTTTAAACTGAGGTTCGCGGCCTATTAGAGGTCGTGGCTACCACGTCAATGTTCAAAATGAAGTAAATTCATTTCAATGACATTTAAATAATTAAATTTAAGTTATAAGATCAAATTGGTGTATGAATAAACCCTCCATATTTAAAATTTTCATTGGTTATTCGAACGGAGAATGAAATTATAAAACTAGTGGGTCCACCAAGTAAATTTTTACTCAGAGGGGTCCTGTGTTCTACAAGATTAAGAACCACTGCTGCAGAACATTTCCTAATCGTATTTCCGTATTTCGTATTAAGGGGGGGGGGTATGGTCAGAGCAGCACATTTTATACCCATTTTCAAGATTTTTTTTTAGAAAACTGTTAATAGTAACCAAACCTATGAAGAGTATCCAAAAAAAATTTTATTGAAAAATATCGAAAATTAAGCTCGTGACATGAATTTGAAATTTTCGTTCAGGACAAAGAGTTGATTTGCGGTGAGACACATAACTAATGACTGGATCATATTAAACAAAAAAACCAAAAATATTTCGTTAGTTTATGAGTTTTTTAAGGTAACGCTGTCGAGATATTTTTTTTTCTTGCTTATTTTTTTTTATGGTAGTTTTTACAACTGAAAACAGAAATTTCGAAAAAAAAATTTCCGTTTTTTTCGTTTATATGACTTCAAACTTATACCAAAAATTAAATAATCTAGATATTTGAAAAAACTCGACAGCGTTACCTCAAGAAACTCATAAACTAACGAAATATTTTTGGTTTTTTTGTTTTAGATGATCCAGTCATTAGTTATGTGTCTCACCGAAAATCAACTCTTTGTCCTGAACGAAAATTTCAAATTCATGTCACGAGCTTAATTTTCGATATTTTTCAATAAAATTTTTTTTGGATACTCTTCATAGGTTGTTCTTTACTGTAGGTATTATCCCAATCAAGTTACTATTAACAGATTTCTAAAAAAAAAATCTTGAAAATGGGTATAAAATGTGCTGCTCTGACCATACCCCCCCCCCCTTAAGTACTCGAGAGGAAGAATAGAACACCAAATTTCAGGAACACCGAAAGAAGCCATAATTGAAAATTTGAAGCCATCCAGTATCGAAGACATAATTGAACGAGTTCTTAAGTAGGTAGAAGAAGTTGTTTTTTCCGCCAAATAGGAATCCCATGTTTACCGCGATTAAATATTTACATATATCGTGAAGGTGATAAATAAATTATATTTAATTAGGATGCGTGCAAATTTATACAAAAATTGCTTTCGTATGAAATTACATATAATTCAACATAATTAAGAAGTGTTTTCATAAATTTAATTCGAAAACTAGAAATTTGAAATGCTTACTACATTGTACTTGTGTTAATTAGTAGAGCCCTGCGTGGATAAGCTTTTCTGTATTCGCATCCGATCCGCATCCGCACATCCATGATCCGCATCCGATCCGCATCCGCAGCTTTTGAAAATAATAAATCCGCATCCGATTCGCATCCGCAAAAATATCCGCACAATCCGCACAGCAGGTTTTGCTGTCAGTTTGGAAAGAACTAATATGTTTCGCCTTATTTGGTAATCGCTGCTCTAAAACACTACTGAAAAATTTTGGATTTAAACTACGACTAACCAAAGGGACGCCAAAAATTTTGGGGGGCCTAAGCGTCCTTTTTCGTAGGGAGCAGGTGGCGCGCTGATCATGAAATACGTGTTGATAGTACTGTCAAGTATCATATTAATGTTAACTAAAATCTCACGTCAGTTTTATCTTTTCCAAGGTGAGGAAAAAGTAATGCAACGTGGCTATATATATATATATATATATATATATATATATATATATAGGGTGACCAACCGTACTCTTTTTGAGCAAATAAAATTATGTACTCTTACTTTTTCTAAAAATTCAATAAAAGTACTCTTTTTTAAAAAAAATTGAAGAAATGAAGAATTTTCAAAATTGTCAGCTGATTCAAAATGGATTTATTATTTTGAAGAAAGAAATCAAACAACATCTTCAGAATTCCGAAAGATATGTTCATTTTTTTTTCGCGATTCCAGCGCATAACGCAAATGTGGAAATGATTTTCAGCATGACTCTTGCCAGAATCAGTAAAAAACTTACTGATAGTACAATTTTATTTAAAAATTTTAATTGTGAACAATTTTTTAAATATTGTGTGGACAATAAAAATTTGTTAAAAGATGTGAGAAGCAAAACCAAATATCTATGATTTTGCTGATCGTTTGTGACTAAATTACGTTTTGTTCGTCCTATAATATGTTTTGTAATATTTATACAGTTTATTTTTGTTTATATTGTTTATTTTGATTTTTTAAATACACGTATTTCTTATCTTAGCAATTTTATTATTTATTAAATATATAAATGACTATTGACGAAAATGATAAGACGATAGTTAGTAGGTATGTAGGAATTGCTATATAAAATATGGGTACGATTTTTTTTTTTTAAAGAAATGTACTCTTTTTGAGCTGGGCTGAGTTGGTAACCCTATATATATACTCGAAAGAAAGTTCTTGACGAAATTAATATGGGTATTAAATAAAATTCTTATGTCATACTCGTCATAAATTTATTAAAACAATATTTATCGAGACGTTTCGATTGGTAATCCAATCATCCTCAGTCTAAAAATAAGGATACACATTGAAATATAACAAAATCGAAATTATTAGTCTTGTATGAAAGAATATTTGTGATGAAGAAATGTAAAAGTAAAATGAAAAACTAGAAAACTAACAATAAAACCAAAATATGAAAAACAAAACCAAGATGGCGCGAACTCCATTTTGTATTACGTACGGTTAATAATATATGTGCTAAACTCGTAAACTGAAAAACATTTAAATTAAAACAAAATGGACAAACAATATTCTTTAATACAGTCATAATTAGCAACAAAAGGAAGTGTTCTTAACAAAGATAGCTTACCCAATATTATTGTCAGATGTGTAAAATAATGTATTTCCACATTAAAATGTGTGGAACGGACAGGAACGGTTAATCATAGTCTAGCCGAACGGTCTGTCCTATACTGGTAGACAGATCGACGTCACAGACATATGATAAGGTGAGGAAACTACTTGTGACAGGTAGGTATCGAAACAGCTGTTTATTATGTGAAAAGTTTAAAATATGAATTATTAAGACCGACGGTATCTGTTTTTTTATTTACGCATTTATCTTTAGAAGTGTGTATGTGCAGCATCTCTGATATCATTCTTTTTTGAAAATGTCCTTCTTTATCCAAAATTTGAACATTTTCATAATCAAATATATGACCCGTTTTATTAGAGTGTACCGCGAGAGCTGTGCTGTTAGGTTTTAATCTTACGTCACTTTTATGTTGGTAAATACGTTTTTTTTAAATTTGTTGAGTAGTGCCTATGTAACTTTTACTGCATTCCCCACACGGAATTTCGTAAACAACATTAGCGGTATCAAGTTTGGGAATTTTAGATTTTAATTTAGAAAAATTATTATTATTATTATTATCTGTACTGAAGGCTAAATTTATATCAAATTTGTTGAAAATATTTTTAAAGGGTGCGAATTCTGAGTTATGATATGGGAAGCTGGTATATTTATTATTATTATCTGTTTTATTTGTGGGTTTAGAATTATATGCTGCCCATATTCTTTTTTTAATGCATTTGTTAATGAGGTTGAGAGGGTAGTTATTATTAATAAATTCTGTTTTTACTTTATGAAGATTTTTAGTCATGTAATTAGGATGTGCTAACTTTATGGCATGGTCAAGCACATTGTTGAGGGAGTTGACCTTCAATGACATAGGGTGATTAGAACAGAAATTTAAGTATCGGCCACTGTGAGTATTTTTACAGTACCAATCCGTAAATATCTGGTCATCCTCAGACCTTATCATTAAAACATCCATGAAAGCTATTCTACCATTTTCTTCTTCTTCATATGTGAAGTTCAATCGCGGGTGAAAAGAATTAAAGCACTCAACTAGGGTATTAATTGAGTTTTTGGGATATATTAGAATGATATCATCTACGTATCTGTAATAAAGACCAGGGGTTTCTGGTAATCTACTTAAACAATTTGTTTCAACTTCTTCCATGACTAAGTTGGCTACTACACTCGATAGCGGGCTACCCATAGCGCAACCATCCGTCTGGGTGTAGAAGTTGTCAAATGCTTTGAAGTATGTGTTGTTAAGACAAAATCTGGTGCCTATTAGAAATTCTTCTTTGGAGAGTGTGGTGAAATCTGTAATTTGGTCCCATTTATTTTCAATGATTTTTATTGCCAGGTCAATTGGTACATTGGTGTAGAGTGATTCTACATCAAGTGAAAGCATTATGTGATTATTGGGGATACTGAAATTTCTGACCTTTTTGACAAACTCAAAACTATTTTTAATATTACTATTGGTGAGGCCTACGATGTTTGATAGAATATTTGCTAAAAACTTAGACATTTTGTATGTCGGAGAGTCTATACTTGAAACAATGGGCCTAAGTGGGACACTAACTTTGTGAATCTTCGGTAAGAAATAGATACGTGGGGCATTGGCATTGGTGATTAGAAGACCATTTTTTTTTATCAATTGACCTGGCAATAAAAATCATTGAAAATAAATGGGACCAAATTACAGATTTCACCACACTCTCCAAAGAAGAATTTCTAATAGGCACCAGATTTTGTCTTAACAACACATACTTCAAAGCATTTGACAACTTCTACACCCAGACGGATGGTTGCGCTATGGGTAGCCCGCTATCGAGTGTAGTAGCCAACTTAGTCATGGAAGAAGTTGAAACAAATTGTTTAAGTAGATTACCAGAAACCCCTGGTCTTTATTACAGATACGTAGATGATATCATTCTAATATATCCCAAAAACTCAATTAATACCCTAGTTGAGTGCTTTAATTCTTTTCACCCGCGATTGAACTTCACATATGAAGAAGAAGAAAATGGTAGAATAGCTTTCATGGATGTTTTAATGATAAGGTCTGAGGATGACCAGATATTTACGGATTGGTACTGTAAAAATACTCACAGTGGCCGATACTTAAATTTCTGTTCTAATCACTCTATGTCATTGAAGGTCAACTCCCTCAACAATGTGCTTGACCATGCCATAAAGTTAGCACATCCTAATTACAGGACTAAAAATCTTCATAAAGTAAAAACAGAATTTATTAATAATAACTACCCTCTCAACCTCATTAACAAATGCATTAAAAAAAGAATATGGGCAGCATATAATTCTAAACCCACAAATAAAACAGATAATAATAATAAATATACCAGCTTCCCATATCATAACTCAGAATTCGCACCCTTTAAAAATATTTTCAACAAATTTGATATAAATTTAGCCTTCAGTACAGATAATAATAATAATAATAATTTTTCTAAATTAAAATCTAAAATTCCCAAACTTGATACCGCTAATGTTGTTTACGAAATTCCGTGTGGGGAATGCAGTAAAAGTTACATAGGCACTACTCAACAAATTTAAAAAAAACGTATTTACCAACATAAAAGTGACGTAAGATTAAAACCTAACAGCACAGCTCTCGCGGTACACTCTAATAAAACGGGTCATATATTTGATTATGAAAATGTTCAAATTTTGGATAAAGAAGGACATTTTCAAAAAAGAATGATATCAGAGATGCTGCACATACACACTTCTAAAGATAAATGCGTAAATAAAAAAACAGATACCGTCGGTCTTAATAATTCATATTTTAAACTTTTCACATAATAAACAGCTGTTTCGATACCTACCTGTCACAAGTAGTTTCCTCACCTTATCATATGTCTGTGACGTCGATCTGTCTACCAGTATAGGACAGACCGTTCGGCTAGACTATGATTAACCGTTCCTGTCCGTTCCACACATTTTAATGTGGAAATACATTATTTTACACATCTGACAATAATATTGGGTAAGCTATCTTTGTTAAGAACACTTCCTTTTGTTGCTAATTATGACTGTATTAAAGAATATTGTTTGTCCATTTTGTTTTAATTTAAATGTTTTTCAGTTTACGAGTTTAGCACATATATTATTAACCGTACGTAATACAAAATGGAGTTCGCGCCATCTTGGTTTTGTTTTTCATATTTTGGTTTTATTGTTAGTTTTCTAGTTTTTCATTTTACTTTTACATTTCTTCATCACAAATATTCTTTCATACAAGACTAATAATTTCGATTTTGTTATATTTCAATGTGTATCCTTATTTTTAGACTGAGGATGATTGGATTACCAATCGAAACGTCTCGATAAATATTGTTTTAATAAATTTATGACGAGTATGACATAAGAATTTTATTTAATATATATATATATATATACTTTTTAATAATTGAATAAAAAAAAAAAAATAGAGAGAAAAGTTATTTGGTAGAAGGTGCTTAATATTTTTTTTTTCAAATAGCAACATGTGTCATTTTTCAATTTTTGGAATAGCAAGACTTTTTACTTCGGGTAGTTCAAAACAATTGGCAAGTTAAATAATAAAATTTTCGAGAAAAATGTATATAGGTAAATTTTGGTATTTAAATAAAACTTACTAATCAGTACCAAGCAACTTTTGTCCAAAATATTATTTCCTATATACAATAATAAAAAAAAAGTTATGTTGATTGTCTCAAATAACATAGAGTGAGATGAATGCTACAAAATATCACAAGTGTATACAGACAACCAAAGATAACCGAGTACTACGTAGTCAGAATACAATAGCGTGTTTCTCCGAAAGTAACCGAAGATTTATTGTTCACGCGGATATTGCGGATAAGCGGATATGACATTTTATCCGCATCCGATCCACATCCGCATGGTTTAAATGATAATTTATCCGCATCCGCAGAAAAGTTGCGGATACCCGCGGATTTGCAGGGCTCTATTAATTAGCGTGTTGATATAGTTACACATGACATTGTTGTGTCCTATTGTTATTGATATAGTTTTAGAAGGTTTAGTAACAGCCAAAGATATTTATGAAAAACGGTTTGAGAATCTTACCCCGCCCTGAGCTATAGGTGTACATTATAACTTTTGTATTGTTTTCATTTGCAATTTGAATTTTCTTTTACACATGAATTTTCGTTTAAATAGTAAATTCACCTTCACGATATATATAAATATGAATATAAATACTTTTAGATATTGTCGGTGTACCGTTTAATTAAATATTTTCGTTTCGTTAGAATAATCCGTTTTCTTAAAATTGTGATGCATATCGTGGTGCAATTGTCCAAAAAAATGTTTTATCTACTTTTTTTTAAACTATGCGTTTGAAAATGTATGAACTCAAGTCAAGGCCTTAATTACTACGTTTCCTAACAATAACATAATTGTACCGGGATACTAATCACTATGTAGTAGAGGCAGTGGCGGCTCGTGACAAAAATGTTTAGATGTTCTGCAAGGAAGAAGGAAATAATAATAATAATAATAATAATAAGAGTAAAAATTATATGCTTATGTTGTTAACTTAATGCAATTTCTTGAATATTAATGCAATACGCCCGTCTTTCTTAGAAGCAAATTTATCTATAACTTTATCGGTAAATTTCGGTATTGTTGATAAGATTTTTTTTCTATTGAAAGCGCTGGAAGGGCCGTTAGACGATCTTTACTCATCGAGTTTCTGAGAAAAGTTTTTATCCGTTTTAGAGTGGAAAAACAACGTTTAGCTTCATCAGTAACCGAGTGTTGTTACAAGAATTTGTAAACATTTCTTTTTCTCCACCATCGATTCGTCCAAATTATTTAAAATTATAAATTTTAAGAAAGATACAGCGCCACATATTTTTCTGCGTTCACTATTTGAATATATTACAACAAGTTTTGTTTTAAGACGTTCCTTATTTAAATTAAAAATCACATCCATTTTTATCTACTAAACGTTAAATTTTTACACATTAAACTCATTCACTAAAATAATCTTAAAAATATAAGAACGAAATATCAGCGCTGAGCACAACAAATATTCTACTATTGACGACACGTGACAATTTAATCTGCATGACCTTGCAGCTCAAAAGCCATTCATTGGAACTTTCGTTCGGAAGATTTACTGATATTTCTGAGCACAGAACTGCGTGGTTCGTCAGCGAATTATTAAAGAGAAACGGAAAGAATAGAAGGTACAATAATTATCTAACCCACTGTAAAGCTACGTGCTGTCTTTCTTTGTGCTACAGATACAATCCGTTTTCCAGAATACGACTATTCGATATACATATAAATACAAAAATCTTTCAAATATTATGCAATGTAAATAATAATTTAAAAAGTATATTTTTACTATATTTATTGGCAGTTTTGCAGCTATGCAGCATTTATAAACCAGCCACCACTGGGTAGAGATATCCGTAATTATTGTTTGACTTTTTGTTGTTGATATTTTGTAAATAGAGAATATATTTGTATTAATGATTTCTTTTTTTTTTTATTTAGAGTGTGTTCTATTTTCTTTTCTTTTTTTTCTAAATGAGGTCGGTCTACAAAAATAACTCATCCCCGTTTAATTTGCCAGCCCGTCATTGAGTAATACGCTGTTTGCAACGACGGATCCATTTTAACTAGCCAGTACATAGCCGTGCTTTGATGATGGGTGATGAAAAAGAAAACAATGTTGTCACGTAAATAGGCACTTTTATTTATCGTAAGTTATACGCCGCGAATTAATCTTAAACTTAATCTTGGAACGGCCTTCATATAATGATTGTTATTAAACTAAATACCTAGGTCAAGCCGTAGATGTTTGTGTATTTGACAAAGATTTTCTTCGAATATGACTGCATTTCTGGTATTTTCCAAGTACATCCGACATCAGTGCACTGCCCTTGATGGCACTTCTCACCTAGAAAGAAAAAATAATTAAACAATAAATTTTGGCCACATAATAATATATGTTAATGTAATGAAACTTCGAACAAACCCAAAAACTATTAGGTACGTGTAAAAGTTTTAGTCGATTTTCTTAGCGCTCATAATCAATTTTATAGCGCAGTATAATTATTTAGAATTAAATAAATTCCGGCCATTGCTCGTATTTGGAGGGTTGGCATAGAGTTTTGTGTAACATTATAAAGTGCGTTGGGGTAACAGGACTCGACACTGTACTGAAGAAAACAAATTTTCAATTCAGCAAATATTTATTGATAAACATTGATTAATATATCTCTAAAGTTTTCTCGAGAATGGTATTATTCAAGATTGTTAATGAATTTAAGTCAGGTATATTTAATAAGTTTTCTAAGCCTGTGAAAACAAGCAGAAATAGGTTAGTTTTGATGTGTCATTCATTCTAAATAGTTCAGAGTACATTAAGTGCGAATGAAATACCATTTAAAAATTTTCTGGCCCAAAAAGAATTATTAGACGCATTATGGTTGAATTAAAATGGGAAAGAAATAATGGCAAGTTACTATTTTTATTGATATTTTTAGGAATATAAGGAGTATAACAGGTATTATTGTGCAGTAATAATAATAATAATAATATTTATTTCATGCTAGACATCTTACGACGTTTACATTTTTCAGTACATATATGATAATTTAATTAAACAAAAGTAGAAAAACATTTGAAAACATTGAAAAATGAAAATAATTATGAGAGATAAGAGAAAAAAAATATGTATATATAAAATTAACAAAGGTAGAAAAAACAGCTTACATGTTAGGTGTAATTATTGAAATTAATTTTGAAAAATTCGTCCGAATTGTAGAGACAATTCTCAATAAGAATTTTTTTAATCTTGAACTTAAATAATCTAATTGACAAAGTTTTTAAAGATACTGGTAGGTAGTTAAAGAAAATGGCTGCCAAAAAAATACCATTCCTAGATTTAGACAATCTAAGTCTTGGTAGTCTGATGTTGCCAGCAGAGCGAACATTGTAAACATGTCTAGAAGATACGGTTACAAATTTGTTCGGGTTTTCTTTAACGTATACTAGAGAAACATAAACAAATAAACTATAGAAAGATAAAATGCTGCATTTCTTAAAGAGCTCTCGGCAGTGCTGCCTGTTAGGAACATTATTCAGGATTCTTACAGCACGTTTTTGGAGTAAGAAAATTCTGTTGACAGATGAACTTAAGGGGTTTAAGTTTAACTAATACTTAGTATTACTAAGTATTACCCAACTCTATCGTCCACCTTATATACCTAATCTAGTTCCATCTGAGATGAGTGTGTTAGAGTTAAGGGATATCATATTGAAAAATAAATGTAATTTTAAAAACAAAAATATGGTATTTTACTGTCAAGACCCATCTTTTTTATAAATCTTTTTTTAAATGATCAAAGGTGTATTTTCCAGGTATATTTTACAGGATTAAAAATACTAAATTTTTTAATGAAACACGTGACAATTTTCCGTAAAAAATTAAATTTAACATTAAGTAGTCTTTGTTTTGTTTACGACAAATATAATGAAATCATACATGCTTTTCAACCACAATTACTTGCTTTTAATATGCTCTCTCATTAAAATCTGTTGTACTGCAAATTCTAATTAAAAAGACCTAGACTGGCATTTTGTGTTATGATCTTGACGAGAGTTCGCGATTCAGTTTTACAAACGGTAATTTATCTGAAAATAAAATAAAATGTATCTACAGTGAACTTGTAATAAACTTTATAAAACAAATAACATTGAAAGTTTCTGTTTTTATACAGATGCCTTGTTGTTTGAAAGTAAAGAAAAGGAAGAAATGTTAATCTATAAACTCAACTAAGGACTTTTTTTTGTATGTTTGCAGTTCCTGTTTTACCATTATAAGAGTCTAAGCGATTGCCTAGGGGCGCCACGGGATTGGGACAGGAAAGTCATGAAGTTATGATTTTTTGTACTTGTGTGTAGCATGTAAAAATTCTATTTTATTATTTTTCTTATACCTATATTGAATACTAGCTGAGTACCCGTGCTTCGCTACGGTTTATTAACGGTTTGCCATCATCGTGCAATTATAATAAGTCATAGTTCTTTATAGATCACATTGCTGACTCTCTCCTCAGGTGTAGATTTACCCCGTTAGAGGTTCATACTAATTACAAATAAAATTCGTAGTTTGTTTCTAAACATGTGCACGGGTAACTTTTATAAGCAAAAACCTAGTTGATATCTCATCTGTCCTAAGAGATACTGAGGAATCCATGAAAAAAAAAATTGACTCCGGAATATGATGGGTTGTATAATTAACCCTGTTCGGAAATTCACCACTTTAGGGGTGATTAGAAAAATCCTGAAATAGGTTTTTCAACATTTATATGGGTAATCTTTGTAAGATAAACCAAGACGATATCTTATTGGTCCGTAGAGATATTTAAGAATCCTTGAATATACATTTCACCCCTTAGGGGTTGAATTTCGAAAAATCCCGTCTTAGTGTATGCTTACCTCATGGAGGGAATATACTTTGCGAATATCATGTATCTATGCCCAAGGGATGTTCTATCAAATAAAAAATATCCTTTTACCTCTTTAGGGGTGAAATTTTGAAAAACTGTCAAAACCATTTCAAGATATTTTAGAAAGACATCTATATGCCAAATAGGAATTTAATAACTCAACAAACACAGGAAATACGTCGGGTTGTATAATTCTCCCTGATTGTAGATTCACCCTTTTAGGGGATGAATAGGACAAAATCCTAAAATAAATTTTTCAACATTTATATGGATAATATTTAGAAGCAAAAATGAAGGCGATATATTGGACCTGTGAGATATTGAGGAATCCGTGAAAACACATTTTACCCCATTTCACCCCTTAGGGGTTGAATTTCCAAAAATCATTTTTTAGGGAGTTGTTGAGTCATAAAAGGGATACTATCCCCGAATTTTATGTTTCTCTATCTAGACGACATTCTACCGAATATAAAATACCAAGTTACCCCTTTAGGGATGAAATTTAAAAAAAAGGTCAATACACTTTTTAAATATTTTAAAAAGACACCTATATGCCTAAAAGAACTGTTATAACACAACAAACACAGAAGATGCGAAGGGTTCCATAATTCACCCTGATTGTTGATTCACCCCTTTAGGGGTTGATTAGTACAAAATCCTGAAAATGTTCCCCACATAAATGTTGAAAAACGGTTTTTCAACATTTATGTGGGTAGTCTTTGTAAGCAAAAGCAAGGCGATATATTCTTGACCTAAAATATACTGAGGAATCCGTGAAAACACATTTCACCCCTGAGAAGTCGAATTTCGAAAAATCATTTCTTAGGGGGTACTTAAGTCATAAAAGGGATATACTCCCCGAATTTTATGTTTCTTTGTCTAGACGAAATTCTATCGAATAAAAAAATACCAATTTACCCCTTTAGGGGTGAAAATTAAAAAAACGGTCAAAACACTTTCTAAATATTTTAAAAAGACACCTATATGCCAAAAATGAATGTTATAACACAATAAACACAGAAGATGCGAAGGGTTCTATAATTCACCCTGATTGTAACACCCCTTTCCTATGGTATTCACCCCTTTAGGGGTCGATAAGAACAAAATCCTGAAATATGTTTTTTAATATTTACATGAGTAATCTTTGTAAGCTAAAACCAAGTCGATATCTTATTGGACCTAAGAGATATTAAGGAAACCGTGAAGCCACATTTTACCCCTTTTAACCCCCTTTTCACCCACTTAGAGGATGAGTTTCGAAAAATCCGTTCTTAGTGGGTGCTTACGTCATGGAGGGAATATACTCGCCAAATTTCATGATTGTAGGTTCAGTGGTTTGGGCTGGGCGTTGATTATGAGTAGGTAGCTTAGTTACGATTTTATATATACAGATAAAGGCTGTCCCAAAATTCATGCAAGAAGTAATTTGGTAGAAAACACAGGTTTTTAATTAAAAATTGTAATTTTTGTATTGATTCATAAAGTATACAGTATAGGGTTATGTATGGAATGGAATAGCATACCGAGTAAATGGCCACCACGGCTTTGCTGGCACATACGCACTCTTTTGTTGAAATTTTCCATGACCGTTCTGCATAAATGTGGCTTCAAAAAACCCCAAAGAAAAAGTCCAACGGCGTTAAGTCACATGATCTGGGCGGCCAATTCTGATCGCCAAAACAAGAAATTACACGACCAGGAAATGACTCATGCAGTAATTGAATTGTCGGGCCGTATGGCATGTGGCACCGTCTTGTTGAAACCACATGTCGTCCACATCCATATCTTGCAATTTAGGCACAAAAAACTGGATTATCATGTCGTGGTAGCGAGCACCATTAACTGTTATAGCGTTACCAGCAGCATTTCCGGAGAAGAATGGTCGGATGGTGCCTCCAGCCCAAAATCCGCACCAAACAGTGACAAGTTGTGAATGCATTTGTTTCTCAACAATCACTCGTGGATTTTCTTAACCCCAAATGCGACAATTTTGTCTATTAAGGCGGCGCACAACCCTATTGTTCTCAATAGTTTCTTATACAAAACTAATAATCCGCAATAAAATTAATAACAATCTATATATCAAAATTTGCAGCGAATTGTCATCTATCTAATAGGATATTTTTAATTGTAGAAAAAATTGTAATGTAATTGTAAATAAGCAAATTGCATTATAGATGCCATCTTGTAAACCAATTGACGCATATTTGCGTACGATGCGGCAAATTGTAGCTAAAGCTTCATTCTACAAATATGTTTATAGCTATTTTGCTCTATTGTGAAAACTATTTATAGTTATATAGTTATATATTATACTTGGTAGTCAATTTTTGCTGCCATCTTGACACTGCCGCGGTTTTCAAAATAGATGTTGCAGGAAAAATGATTTAATCTTCGTAAAGAATACGTGTACCAAGTGACATTCCATTATCATCAAGTATAATATTTTTCGACGAAGGTTCTGAACTATCAAGTCGAAAAAAATGTTGACGTATTATTTGAACATTTCTACACAAATCTATATAAATATAAAAGTTATTTGAAACCCACAAATAGATTTAAAAAATTACAGAACAATATCGCTGATGTCTATTTTTAAGTTATTGAGCGATAATATTTTTACAATAAATGTTTCTACAATTAAAAATATCTTATTAGATAGATAAAAATTCGGTGCAAAATTTGATGTATAGATTAATACTAATTTTATTTTAGATTTTTAGTTTTGTATAAGAAATTAGTAACCACTGGGGGTTATACGCAGCCTTAACGATGTTATCAAGATGAAAATGAGCCTCATCGCTGAAGATGATTTTGTTCGAAAAATAAGCATCCACTTGTTGTTCCATAATCCAACAAATTCTCTTCGCTGTGTGTGGTCAATAGGCTTGAATTCTTGAGTGAATTGAACTTTGTAAGCATAAAGATGCAAATCTTTCCTGATAAAACGCTGTAGAGAGCTTCTCGAAATGCCCAATTCTTGACCACGGTGCCGAATTGACGCTCAGGGACTCTCAGCAACACTCTCATGAACTACTTCGATGTTTTGTGTTGAACAACTTGTGGAAGGACGGCCAGAGTGTATAAGACCACTAATTGATCCCGTCTCCTTGAATTTTGTAATTAATCGGCTCTGGTGCCGTATATATACACACTCAATTTACATTATTTTCATGATTTTTTTGTAGGGAAATCTTTCTTAGATAATAATATATTATATTAGGTACGGAAATTGTTAGTTTTCTTCACAGTTTTAATTATTTTTCACTTTCTAACTTGCAATTTTAGGTTAGATTTCTCCATATATCAACGTAAATTTGACGCTTACCACGGCGCGAGCTACATATCTTCTAATTTAATGACAAAACACTATCTTAGATTAGGTTTGTAAGAGGTTTGGTTAGAAGAAGCCGAGCGAAGCGAGCTACCTACTTTCTAGATTAATGACAAAAATACTATTTTCAGAAAATCGCGATAACCAGCAATTTTTTTTTTTTTCTGAAAACTACTACTTGAATGACCTACTTTCAGACACCGTTTGAAAAATTTGAAAATTCTTGTGTATATATACGACACCGGACCCTAATTAATCTTTTCACCGTTGATGAAGTTAAATCACTATTCCGACCATATTTTGTAAAAAAATGCGAACTGTAGCAATGAAAACACGTTGTTCTTTCGTGTAGCGCTCCATTTTTAATATCCCTGAACTATAAGCTGACACGTTGTCTTTTGTTTTTCTCGTTGGTAACATTTTACCACACAAATGGCGCTAAATTTAAATCTTGCGTGAATTTTGGGACATCTTTACATATATTAGGTGGACCGGTAGGGCAAAAAAAAAATTTTTCCAGAAATTTTTTTTTGTGTAAATTTCAAAATATAATATTTGTCATTATTTATTACGGATTCCTAACGTTGCACTTTTTTTTGTAGAAGTTTTCTAATTTTTTTAACTTAAAATAACTAATCAGGTGATTTTCTATATCGGTGATATTTCGGAATTTTTTATATCTGAGAGTATTTTCCAATGACCTAAGTAGGTAAAAATGTAAAGCGCCAGTTCGGGTGACTTCGGTGGATGTAGAATTATTTCCCAGTTTAAGTCCTGATTATTTCGGGTTATTTTTGCTTAGTGACGACGTGCGTTATCTTGATGACAAATTATTTCTTTTTGGTTAAATAATTTTGGATGTTTTTTCTTTAGTTTTTGATTTTGTCTCTCTAATTGTTGAACTGTTAAGCATCTCCAATATTTTTTCGCTAGCAAATTATCATAATAAATTACGAGGACTTATGTCTGGAATTTTCGAGGGTTGTTCTTGATTTCTGGAAATTCAGGATACGTATATAATGTAGAAATTAAATATCAAAATACTGCCTCACCGCGAATCGAACCCATCATCACAAAGATGATGATGAATTATTCTCAGCTCTATTCTATAGAATTCACTTTAAAGAGTAATATGAAGTTTGTATTTTGTCTTAGAATAATTAATATTTTTACCATCTTTCATTTTTTTTTTTCAATTTATTTTAATAACTTGACATTTACTAAAATAGGGTCCACAATTTTTGTAAACACCAGCGTTAACTTTTAAAGCCACCAATTCAATTTTCACGCCGCCGTGTTAAAATTTTAAGTGAAATATGTTTAGCGAATATTATTTGTTTGAATTGGTGTTAAAAAAATTAACGTTGGGTTTTGAGGTTAAAATTTAAACATCTTGCTTAGAGAATAGTTTCGTAAGTCCAGTTATAATTTCTTACCTCTCCGTTAAGGAAACAGTAGAGAAGAGCAATGAAAAATCCCTGGAAGGAGATGAGAAAATGTGTGGAGTAAGACCAGAGAGCAAACTGCCAGTTTTTCCCATCCAGGTGCGGATTAGTAAGGATGATGATGTTCACTATGCCCAACAGTGGCAGTAGGAACACTGTGGCACGTACGGCAGTTCTAGAAAGATTAATTTACATTTACAAAATTGAACTTTGCAAAGTATACACAGACCACACTTTGCGTTGGGGGTGCGTTTTCGAAAATCATAACACAAATTGAACGACGCAATTGAAATAATAAAAAGTTATTTTTAACACTCCTAAATTTATTTATTTAAAGAAACTCAATTATATACGGATATATATTATGTAAATACCTGAATATAGTAAATGTATTCTAATTGTTTATTAAATTTAAAACCATATTTCGAAATATCACAACAATCTTGTAATAAATTTAGTTGCTCCGGGCGCTGAATCTAATCAAAAACATAGAACAACTGGTAAATGATTTTTATTCACAATTCGGTTATTACCATCACAACGTCTAATGCCTATAGTACACGATGCAATTTCTTTTCGATGCGTTTTGAATCTCGTACGATTTATAGTACACAAATTATTGTATCGTGTACTACAGGATTTTCGTACGAGATATTGTACAATACTGAAAACCAACCAATTTTTATTGCCTCGACCGAAAATATTGGACAGAATTAACCAATAATGGCGCAGTATAGGATACGCATATTCATGTGACCGTAGCGGACAACTGTTCATCTGTCAAACATATTTCGAGGTTATTTCGTATCAACTTTAGCAATATTTTTTCTTATTTTGTTTAAAATAAATTGGATTTAGCTGTTCACATTTTTGTTTATAGACAAAAATAATAATAACAAAATATAAATAAAATAATAATTCCCTTCAATTTCAAATGTAATAAATTAGAACAGAAAACGGTACGGCTTTGCGAATCCAGGAGATTTACTAATTCGGGACCAAGATATATATTATCAGTCTTCAAAAATTGGTAAACTATCTGCCCACTAAGGTTAAGTACAATTATTTGAATTGTCAACTCACTAAAATAGACGTAGTGCGCATTAATTGGTACAGATTCAAAGCGATAAATATTGGATGGCAAACTACAATAATTTTACATCCGATAATTCTGAACAAAATTATCAATGCAATAATTATCGTACGACAAATCGTGTACTACAGGCTTAAGGAAAGGCGTCAGTTCATCCATACATTGCCCAGTAGAGAAAACAAGTGCTCTATAAATGCATTGTTCACGGATATGGAGAGTCATTTTCTTATTGCTTTTGGCAATTCGGACGTTTCAAACATACGAACCAGAGATGCGCATTTCTCCTCGGTCCACGGAACCGGCTCAGGAAACAAGTCTCCAGAGAAAAAAAAAAATGCTTAGAACGTCAATCAGTTCCACGACCTATTCTTCAACACAACTGTTAGTTTCCAACATGTATGTGGTATGTTTTCCTCTGCTTGCATTTGCATTTTTTACATGACCTAATTTATGACTTGTTAACCAACTCCGTCTCTCTGTACCTCCCTCCGTATCTTGATTTGTAAAATTAGAAGATAAATAAATAAGGAAGTAAATTATCCAATTTTTTTATTATGATTATTTTTCAACTGCTGGGTTAATAATAAAATAAACAATTAATTTAAGTTTTAAGTAGGCTGTCCTACAAATAGGACGATCAGCATTCACGGAAAATAATTTTTACAGTAAACTTAGTCTTCCCGAATAAGTAGTATTATTTAGAAATATTTCGTCGAACTGGATAATCATAAGGCTAAATATGAATTTCGTGGACACATGCAAAAGTTATTTTCACTTGAAACTTAAGTAGACATATGAGCTGCCCTGTACAAAATACGCAAGACGAGCCCTCGACATGAACACCGATCTGGTTCACTTCGGTTACAATTCCGCAAACATCCAACCAAATCCCTGATACTATGCAATGAGCCGTGATCCGGTTCATTTAAATTTGGTGAGCCGACTCACTTCGATCTATGTACTGATCCGACTCAGTGAGCCTGTTTGTTTATGAACGACCCATCTCGAATACTTAATTTAAAATTTTGACAAATAAGCAAGAAATAACTGATATTTAAAACTAAAGGTGGAGTCAGGAGACAGAAAACAAATATTGTGACTCCGAACGAAAACCTGCGAGGTGACAATTTTAAAATTTTTAGTTCTAGAGTAATAGTTCTGGGGCAGGCTTTTATTATTTCCATAGGCTTCTATCACTTTGACAGCTTTTTCCCCAACATCAAGTCATGCTATATTTAATTTTGAGTCTTAGAGTACTTGCATTTTTCTTTCAGTGGTAGATATAATATCAAAACGTGCTTGTATTGTAATTAAAGTCAGTCTACACAGCGGTAAAATCTATGTGGTTAAATATGTACTAACCCAATAGGGAATACGCGAGAGGCATACATTCATGCTAGAAACGATATATGAATAATGAATGTCGAGCTTTTATAAATGACGGGTATTCTCCGAACAAAATTTGTACGGAAATTTTAAAATATCCGAATGATACAAGTGCAGAATTTAACGACTCAAAGCGAAATGTTTTAATTGTCTTACGACGCAACTTCGAAAATAACGCAGAGTATAATGACGCAAAGTAGGGTCTGGGTGTTGCACTGTACTTACCTGACTTGTTCTATTTCACTTGTATGACTTTCACGTAGTTTAACTAACAGGATACGGATGATATTTACTAAAAACATTATGTTGAGCTGAAATAAAAATAAAATACATTAGAAAACACACTTTTCTGGTTGACACGTATTTATTAGCTAAATAAAGTAACTAAAAATTTAATCACTTGCATCATGTAATACATTCACAAACCACTAATACATCATTTTCATGGTGGTATCACAGGTGTGACAGAAGCGAGAGGCGTAGTTTTATATTTGAAATTTTGAATTTCATGGCGGCGTTAGAGTAATGTCACAGTATATCCAGTAGTTTCACTCGACCGTTTTTCTGTACCAGATTTTTCATGCGCATGTGTGAATCCTGGTTAGGTCGCGCAGTTTTGCGAAGTGAATAAATTAAAAAATATTAAATAATATTTTATATTTAAGTAATTTTCCTACTTTATTATTATACTACAAGGTTTCTCAAAAGAAATTTTATATTTATTTAGCTTACTGCGTGAACGCAACGAATCCGAGGGGCGCGGGGGTTATGTCAATCGGTAGCCTGGCTCTTGGGAATTTAGTCGCTATGGAGCGTTTCTCGGGAACAGACCGCGCGTTATGAGTGCGAGAGTTTTACAAAAACGGTGATTCGCCGACTGTAGCGCGTAGAAAATTCTGCAGTATACGAGGTTTTCGCCACTTAAATGATGCGCCAAGCATTCCTCTCATTCGACATTGGGTTAAAAAGTTTGAAGAGACTGGTACAACGCTGGATAAATCAAAATCCGGGCGACCTAGGTCATCAAGAACGGTAGAAAACGTGGAGAATGTTAATCAGTCTGTTCGTAACGACCCGAACCTTTCAATTCGGAAGCGCGCAAGTGCTTTAAATGTGCATAGACCATCATTACATCGCATTATGTACAAAGACCTAAAGCTGCATCCCTACAAAATTCAATTGGTGCAAGAATTAAAGCCCCAAGATGCCAGTCAGAGGCTTAATTTCGTAAATCAGGTGATTGAGCGATTTTCAACGTTTACCAACATTTTGTTTTCGGATGAAGCTCATTTTCATCTTAATGGCCACGTAAATAAGCAGAACTGCCGCTACCGGAGTGCAACGAATCCGAAACGCAAACATCAGAAACCCCTATATTCGCCTAAAGTGACCGTATGGGCTGCGATGTCGGCGCGAGGAATTATCGGCCCTTACTTTTTTGAAGACGAAAGGGGGCGTGCAGTTACAGTGAATTCAGAGCGTTATGTGGAGATGTTAGACAACTTCTTGGTACCTGAACTGCAAAACTTTCCTGGCTATAACCAAAGAACATGGTTCCAACAGGACGGAGCAACTTCACACACGTCCAATATGTCTCTGCCACGTGTTCGTGAAATTTTCTCAGGCAAATTGATCTCCCGGAGAGGTGACATAAATTGGCCTCCACGCAGTCCAGATTTAACCCCTATGGACTTTTTCTTATGGGGTTATCTTAAATCTAAAGTTTACGCCAATAAACCGACTTCACTGGCGCATTTGAAAGAAAATATCCGTCACGAAATGGCAGCCATCCCTGAGTCCACCTGCCGAGACGTCATAAGTAATTTTACTGTTCGATTAAATGAGTGCCGAGAACGCGAGTGTCTACATTTAGACGATATTATTTTTAAAAAATAAATCCCCAAAAAGTGTATTTTAATAATTAATAAACATTTTTTCTATATACGGCTTACTTTTTTTTTAATCGATCCACTAAATATAAAATTTCTTTTGGGACACCTTGTACTTTCAATAGTTTTTGTATAATATTTTTTAAATTCATTTTAGAGTCGTAAAATGCAAAATTCGTTTGTTAGTTGTCATATAAAGCTTATTCGTCCGTATCCATACGCGTAATAGTCTGTATCGTTCTTTAGAATTTTGGTTAGGACGAGGTAGCTCGAGGTCACGAAAATGTGGTACGCCAACATCAAAGATTCCGACACGAGTCGGCCTACTGGTTCTACTGTGGTAATGTATTCGGAGTAAACGGTTATTCAATTTCATTAAATATGTCATCAAATCGAAGGAGACGTCTTGCTCTTTCAAATACACATTTAGACACTGCGATATGAAGAAAGGCGATGGTGAGTACGTACGAAATACACTATCACAGTAAAAAGATGTCTACTTGAAGTAGGCCTCAGAGGCTGTGTTTCGGTTAAAAGTCACGTCTTACGAACGTCCATAAACAAAAAAGGTTAGCCTGAGCCAAAGAGAAAAACAAATTGGATGGTAGAAGAATGGAGAAGAGTGCTTTGGTAGGACGAATCAATATTAAAATTTTTTGACAATAAACGCCGATCATTTGTTCGTCGTTGATTAGGGGAAATGATGCTGGCACAGTGTATTTCCCAAACTTTAAAACATAGAGGTGGTAATATAATGGTTTGGGGTTGTTTTGGTGGTGGTCAAGTAGGAAAAATTGACAAAATTGACGTAAAAATAACGTAAAAGATGTATTTGCGGATTTAGACGAGAATGTATTGAATTGTGGAGTAGAACTGATTGGTGAAGGGTTCACGTTCCAGCAAGAAAATGATCCCAAACTCACTGCCAAAGTGGTTAAAGAGTACCTAAATATAAAATCTGAGGAAGAACTCTTAAAGTTAATGACTTGGCCACCACAAAGTCCGGACTGTAACGCTATAGAATTACTATGGGATAATTTAGAAAGGGATTTGCAAAAAAATAAATAAATAAATAAACTCCAAAGGGTGAAAATGAATATAGAAACAGAAGGCAACAGGGAGATTATTTTAACAGATTGTTGAGCAGTTTCCGAAACATCCGTATTTTATATTTTATGAAATATTATATCTCTTTGATACTGATACAAAATATATTGTTCTATTCTAGCCTAGTACTATCTGCAATGGCAAACATCCAAAATAATAGTGTCCGCATTAATACTACTACAAAATAAGTTCAAAGATATAATTGTAAATCAAACAGTTTAGTAGGTACTTGATCAAGTACTTGATTTAGGTTCACATTAAATAAATAGCAATACTTCTGTTCACTTAATCAAGTTGCGTAGCCCCACCACTGTTTTTCAGTATGCGCCATCTACTAAACAAGTGTAAACTGATTATATTTATAAAAAAATCAGCTGTGGCCACAACAGGACCGAGCGCCATCGTAAAGTACTTATATAAAATACATTCTAGCAGCAGAGTAGAAATAACTTGGCCTAATATTTTCTAACAGAAATATTATTTATCATGACCATGGAAACGTTACATATAAGTATGAAAAAATTGAGACGAAAAATTTCGAATAATTTCTGTAAAATTTTTCGAAATTTTTCGTTTAATCAAAAAACGTATCAAATAAAAGCTATTAGTTATTGCTTTTATAGCAACTTTTGTTCAATAATTTTTTTCGAAATATTTATCTGTTGTGAAATATTCACAAAAATCTTAAAATCGACACGAGTAAACTCTCATTTTTAGTCAACCGATTTTTACCAAAAGTTGATCAACTCGTGCCATTGATGACAGAAGCTTAAATATGAAGTTTCATAAAAATCATTTGAGCAGAATTTGCTCTGCACGTGTATACAGACAGACGGACAGACGGACAGACAGACGGACAGACAGACAGACGGACGGACAGACAATAGTCAAAACGTTATGTAGGGACCTCAATTCGTGGAGATCGTAAGCTTAAATTGATTAACAGGAATAGATAATAAAACACTCGGTTAGTTTAAAAGAATAAAACAAGTTTATTTGATACTTATTTCGGCCTATGAAGCCATCTTCTTACCAGAAGCATTCGACAACAAAAAGCATAACTCTTAAAAACTGCCTTGACCCATCTAGAATGGTAAGGTGACCATTTTTTGTCAAATATAAAACCAGGACATTTAAAACCAGGGTCCTTGGGTCCTGACCCCCCCCCAGGAACTAAAAAATCATATACTTAATAAAAACTAAGCTACTGAAAATAAAATCATCTCTTTTGTTGATAATAAACAAATCATAGTCAAAATGTAATTAACATATAAGACCACCCCTCCCCGTAAAGAGGCAATAATAAATTTTATATTATTTATCGTATATTTTTTAGAAAATTTTTTTAGTTAATTTTTCTAGGATCTGCGCGCTCCTAAAAAAGTAGGCGCTACTCAGTCAGCCTGAAGAAAAGTGGCTATCGTAGAATACATATTAAAAAAATATTGCAGAGTAAGCTTAGTTTTTTTGCCTTTAAGTGAAAAAATAAAATGTACTTCTTTTATTTATATTGTAGATTAAAGGGCGTATCACACTAGAACACTATCCAAGTTTTATTTTGTAAGTCTTTTTCCAGGATTCAAGTATTCAAGTCTTCAGTTATCACACGCGAAACAGGGAAAAGTAACTTGCGTCTGCGTACATAACGTTAACAATAGACCCATCTCACTTGATCTGACTGAGAGGGAGAGGCCGCGCACGCGTATTTCAAGACTTGGACTTCGTCTGTCTTCTAGAGACAGGGGAAATATATCTCGATGTATTTGCTCAGACTTAAAGACCTAGATTTTTTGTCATGCTATCATACAAACAAGACTTCGATTCGAATGCAAAGACTTTAATTTTCCAAGTTTAGACTTGAATAATAACTCTAGTGTGATAAGGCCTTAAGAAAGTAATTTTGAAAAGGCCGCTACACTGATGAGCCGTATTTTGTGTTTAAATTTACACGCGTACTGAAAGATGGAACGATTACTCGATCTTTTGAAAAATTAATAATTTTTGATTTTGTGTCCCTAAACTGTACTGGTTATATTTCACGACTAACCAGGACCAATGACCAAAAAAACAGTACAGTACTGGTAAAACCAGTACGAATGGTCACCTTAAGAATGGTAAATAAGAATATCTGTGCTATGTAGAAGAGAATACCCCTCGTTTCAATATATAACGTGGGTGCCAAAATTTTCCTGCTTAACTTTGTTCCACGGGTGATAAAAATAAAACGATGGTGTCATTTTTTTAGGATTTTGTAGGTGTGACCAAAAAACCCTTATACCGTCATTTTGTCGTCTGTCTGTCTGTCTGTCTGTCTGTCTGTCTGTCTGTTCGGTAAAAATTGTAGCCAAACGGCTAAACCTAGAGAGTTGAAATTTGGCATGCTTATACAACTCTTTGACCCGCACATAGGAAAAATACTAAAACATCTAAAAAACATACCCCCCTAAAAATATAAACAAATATGTGCTCATCGAAAACAAAAATATTTTTTTTAAATTCTGAGTAGGGTATCAAATGAAAACCCTTAGTACGTGGATTAACGATCAAATTTTTATTTTTGCAAAATAAATTATTTTGAAGCGATTTTTGCCAAAATTGTGCAAAAAAAATTTTGTCCCACACCCTGTAGCCCAGATGGTTTAAACTAATAATCTAAAAAAATTCTAAGTAATGTATATTGGTGTGAACCGAAATAGCACAACAGGAATTTTTGATCAGATTATGTTTTCGGAAAATAACGCATTTTTTGTGGTTTTTGGTTCACAAAGTACAAAAGTTATACTATTGTAAGACAATCACATGCATGGCGTGCGATGGCGTAATGGGTTAGAGCACTGCTAGAAAACGAAGGGTTTCGAGTTCGAGTACGGAGTGCATTTAATTTTTCCTGTTTTTTTTTTGCATTTTTATAATGTAGAAATTATTTTATCAAAATTCTAGTTATATTTTAACAAATGTTGTATTTAATTTTTAAGAGCGTAAATTTAATAACCAGTCTTATTATATGATTAACAGACGATAAATTATTTTAAAAATATCGTTCATTTTGCCGTGATTACTACAAAGTAAAATTTGTCCTACACACTCAGCATACCGCCTTCACTTATTATATACCTGCGAAACCCTGAAATGTGTGAATATTCACACTTCACATCAATTTTTTTATTTTACTTAAATTACTTACTAGTTCATCACCTATTTCTATGTTCGTAAGCTTAAATTGATTAACAGGAAAAGATAATAAAACACTCGGTTAGTTTAAAAGAATAAAACAAGTTTATTTGATACGTATTTCGGCCTATGAAGCCATCTTCTTACCAGAAGCATTCGACAACAAAAAGCATAACTCCTAAAAACTGCCTTGACCCATCTAGAATGGTAAATAAGAATATCTGTGCTATGTAGAAGAGAATACCCCTCGTTTCAATATATAAGGTGGGTGCCAAAATTTTCCTGCCTAACTTTGTTCCACGGGTGATAAAAATAAAACGATGGTGTCATTTTTCAATATAGTCTACTTGTACTTCAACACACATCTTACATCTCTGAATTAATATTTCAATACTCCCAAAAAATAGTCCGCAGTTCTGTCTGCAAAATGCTTATAAACTACGTCCTAGAACCTTAGTAGCAGTGATGAAGACACTGTTAAATTTTCGAAATCCAAAGTCTTTTTTGAGTATTTAAAAAGGGTAATAGTCACTGAGGGTCACATGCATCTACAATATAGATAGGTAAAAAAACACATCGCGAGATATATATAAAATAAATTAAGTAGGTATGTATTTAATGAAAAAATAAATATATTGTAACGGGCAACGTTTCTCAGTGATGAATTAACAAAAATGTCCACTAATGCATCATTTTCATAGTAGTGTCAAAGGCGCGACAGGGGTGAGAGGCGCGGTGTTATATTACCTATACTATAAAAGTTTATACAATTGTTTGAAGTAAACGGTTATTCAATTTCATTAAATATGTTGTCAAACCGAAGGAGACGTCTAGCTCTTTTTATGTATATTTAGACTTATTGCGATATGAAGGGTACGTCCCATATATACATAGAAGGCAACAGGGAGATTGTTTTAACTTGTTGCAAAAAATGAGACACGAAAAACACATACAGTTTTGATTCTTTTGGCCCCTGCTTGGAGGTGTATTATTAGTATACCCACTGCATGACATTTCTGCAGACCAGATATTTGAAACCGAATTCATAATAATAAACTTTATGATTGCCGACAGCATTGTAAAGTCGCTATTTCGCTACATCAATTTACGTTTTTTTTATTTTATTTTAGGAAATTAATATAGTGTCTCGCTAAAGATGTCACCATTCCGAAAAAATATATCTGTTTCTATGGTTTCGACGGTGCGGCCGGCGCTAGAGTTGAAATTTCTGAACTTGCGACACCGCGCTTGTTACACGGCGCCTACGACACCATGGTACGGGTTTTTTCAAAATAGAGCGATCCTATTGGTTGAATTTCTTGTTCCACGCTTCCAACACCAGCATTAAAATGATACATAAGGTGATGTCTCTTTGACTTTTTTTCTCAAAAATTATTTCCTGTATACGAACGGATGAACTTGTACATATTAATGACTAAAATGACGTTTATTCCACTGAATTATTGAAAAAGGTCACGCACAAACCAGTTTGAAATGTTATGTAGGCCATTTTAGCCTACTCATGGGCTGACCATTGGTTCAGCAGTCAATTGTTCCGCACTGAAGATTTTGATGAACTATCGCAGCTCTGAAAGACTACCCAACAGCTCTCAAATGCTTGAAAACCCACTGGAAAACAGATGAATCTCCAATCAACATTGCCCGGAGCAACCAGTGCTGTGAGATTCATCCTGTCCAATGACATTATCGTGAATAATTGACTTCCGTGTGTGTTTGATGACCCTATAATGTTGTATATATGTGACTCTAAAGCTCTACAGTGACTTCGAAAAATGGTCAAAAAATCTGATAAATAAAATTTTAAAACCATTTTGTGCGTGAGGTTTTTTTTTATCAAATCACCTTCAAAATTTGATTGTATCAAATCTTAAATGAAAGTTCATCAATTTATGATACAGGGAAACGAGGTTGTAAAAAAGTCATCACCCTAATGTCCACACCAAGTACACAAATCGAAAACCTAATTGTTTCTATCTATTTACAGTCCGAGCAGTATCTATTTATCTATTTATTTTATACTATTTATGTTCACTATTTATGTTACACCATATCTAATTAATTATTTATGGTCCGAGAGCTAGCAACGTTTTCGGGAAAGAATTTTAGGTCGGCTGGTTTTTCGATATTTCCCATTCTTATTGAAGTTAGGTAGGGATACGGTACGTCTGGCACCTGGGAGCAGTTGCGTTTACCTGTGCGCATCTCGCCTGTACAGGTAAATAGTGGATATTTTGAAATCATTTTAAGACATTTTTTTTTTATATATAATTTTCTATGTCTTTTTAGCATTATAAATTTATAGTTGCCAGACAGTTTCGTTGTTGCTAACATTGCGCCAGATCTAATTTAAGTAATTAAAAAATAATAATTTTCAAACCATTTTAGTATAGCTGTAATTTTAATATGATATAGTTCTGTAATCGAAGAATACAATATTAATTTGCCAGACGGAATTATCGTCTGGCAAATTAATGTTTAACTAGGAACCAGACTAATTTAAGTCCCGGGGATAATAGGTAAGTTAGAAGAGTGTGGCAGCTTAATCGTTGGTTGCGTGAGAGAGATAGCTGCAGAGGGCGTTAGAGAGAGACAGGTTATATAGGTTAGAATTTCATAAAAAAATAGAGCAGAATAATAATTAAAGTAAAATGAGATGAGAACAACTGATAAAAAATATTATTAGCAAAATAAAACAAATTATTTATTTTAAATGTGTAGGAAATGAAACATAAAATGTAATTCAAAATTTTTATTGAATAATTCTGTCACAATAAAATGCTACATCGTCAGTATCATCGTCACTGCTATCATCTTTATCACTCCTTATATCATTATTATTATCAGTCCTTATATCATTATTATTATTGTATTCAGATGTATCGTCATTTTCTAGGACCTGAGTATATGTAAAAAAATAAAAAAATAAAAATTAAATAAAAATTTTATTATTTTTTAAATTTTATTATTTTACCACTTTTGTCTGCACAAAAAAACACATTTTTCTTTTTCCTCAATCATCACGATAAAATTCTGCTTTATTTTATTTTATAAAAACAAGCAAACATAAACACTCATGTGGTCGACGCCAACTTAAAAAATAGCAGCTGTGATTGTTTTACTGTTATCTCTTCTAACTCACCTATTCTCCCCGGGACTTAAATTCGTCTGGTTCCTAGTTAAACAACGGAATTTCCGTCTGGCAAATTAATATTGTATTCTTTGATTACAGAACTATATCCTATTAAAATTACAGATATACTAAAATGGTTTGAAAAATATTATTTTTTAAATACTTAAATTAGATCTGGCGCAATGTTAGCAACAACGAAACTGTCTGGCAACTTTAAATTTATAATGCTAAAAAGACATAGAAAATTATATAAAAAAAATTGATGTGAAGTGTGAATATTCACACATTTCAGGGTTTCGCAGGTATATAATAAGTGAAGGCGGTATGCTGACTGTGTAGGACAAATTTTACTTTATAGTAATCACGGCAAAATGAACGATATTTTTAAAATAATTTATCGTCTGTTAATCATATAATAAGACTGGTTATTAAATTTACGCTCTTAAAAATTAAATACAACATTTGTCAAAATATAACTAGAATTTTGACAAAATAATTTCAACATAATAAAAATGCAAAAAAAAAAACAGAAAAATAAAACTCACTCCGTCCGTACTCGAACTCGAAACCCTTCGTTTTCCAGAGAATTTTAGCTTCCGACACCAGCGCACTAACGCGTTGCGCCATCGGATGCTTAGCTTATCAGTGTCTTACATTGGTATAACTTTTGTACTTTGTGAACCAAAAACCACAAAAAATGCGTTATTTTCCGAAAACATAATCTGATCAAAAATTCCTGTTGTACTATTTCGGTTCACACCAATATACATTACTTGGAATTTTTTTAGATTTTTAGTTTAAACCATCTGGGCTACAGGGTGTGGGACAAAATTTTTTTTGCACAATTTTGGCAAAAATCGCATCAAAATAATTTATTTTGCAAAAATAAAAATTTGATCGTTAATCCACGTACTAAGGGCTTTCATTTGATACCCTACTCAGAATTAAAAAAAAATATTTTTGTTTTCGATGAGCACATATTTGTTTATATTTTTAGGGGGGTATGTTTTTTAGATGTTTTAGTATTTTTCCTATGTGCGGGTCAAAGAGTTGTATAAACATGCCAAATTTCAACTCTCTAGGTTTAGCCGTTTGGCTACAATTTTAACCGAACAGACAGACAGACAGACAGACAGACAGACAGACAGACAGACAGACAGACAGACAGACAGACAGACAGACGACAAAATGACGGTATAAGGGTTTTTTGGTCATACCTACAAAACCCTAAAAACAAATGTCTTAAAATGATTTCAAAATATCCAGGCTTTTACCTGTACAGGCGAGATGCGCACAGGTAAACGCAACCGCTCCCAGGTGACAGATGTACCGCATAGGGATGCGGTACGTTAGGTAGGGACCTAACTTCAATAAGAAAGAGAAATATCGAAAAACAAGCCGACCTAAAATAAACTTTTTTGTGACGTTGCTAGCTCTTAGACTATTATATGAACTGTCAAAAACTATTACTGTCTTTTTTTCTCATCTCCATGGTTTTCCCAACCTTCCCGAAGTTGGCAACCTACATGACTTAAACATTTTGCGGCCTACCTACTTAAGGTTCATTAATCGTTAGAATATTTTTAAAATTTGGAGTGGGGTTTTAAATTGAACCTCTCAGATTTTTTTCGCCAAAATATGTCAAACAACACCTTATTTCCCAGAAGGGTTGCTCTAAAAATTGGAAAAAATGTCAATATACATTGATGGGAAACAGAATAGTTCAAGAAGAATTTTGAATCAGATTAGGTTTGCGAAATTTTATATATTTTTTTTCAGCGACAAAAAAAAAAAAAAAAAAAAACTATGAAAAGAAAGCTCTGAAGACATATTTTAAGAAGCGGAAAGTAGACTCAAAATTTGTTTATTTTACTACGTTTTTTTCCAAGAATGTACTAAAAAATTACTGTCCCGCAACCTTTAACCCGAAAGGATCAAACTAAAAATTTGGAAACGTACGAAACGAATTTCTTAATGGCTAATAATGTTATGGATTTTTAGTATTTATGACTAAGGTTGTGAATGTCTCCTTTAACCGTTGAGAATTGAGTTCATGTGTAAGATCCACCTACTATTATACGTACTGATCAACCTATTGTTTATAAATCATTCATAGTATGACGATATACATGAAATTGAAAAAAAAAAAAAAATAAGCCATTTATCAATATATTTATTAATGATTTAATGAAAACTTCGATACAAAGCATATCCAGAAAAAATCACAGGGATTTTTTAATTTAAATTTAATCGTGACGAAATTTTCGCAAAATTATTTAAATTTAGTTTAAACAAGTTAATTGAAAGCTCCTAGTACTCAAATATCGAAAAAACTGTTGATTTCGATGTGCTTATAGAATAAATATTATCCTAGACCTGGGATGGCGAACCTATGACACGCGTGTCACTGGTGACACGCCAAGACATTTTAGGTGACACGCATCGTTTACGGACGGTCTTCGGACAAAAACAATGAACGCATTTGGGCTCAAGTCTCCAAACTTGAGAATCTGGAGAGAAATCGTTTGGAGAATGAAAAAAAGTACCACTACGAACAGGAAATTTGGAATGCTTGGAACCGATTACCGGACACATTAGCACTGAAAAATCTAGCGAAGGCTTTATTCACAATTTTTCCATCTACGTACTTTTGTGAGACCTTATTCTAGGCGTTAAATAATATTAAAACTAATTAAAGAAACCGACTGAGAGATGAAGTTAGTAGCGCTTGCTTGGGCTTGAAGTGCACGAAATACCAACCTTCAATTGAATTTAGCAAATGCAAATCAGCAACAAAAAAGTCACTAATGTAAAGAATTATTTGTTTTTGTTTTTTTAACAAATAAATACATCAAAAATATAACTATTTTACTAGGGCTGCGAATATCACAAAATAATGGATATTTCTAGACGTGACACGGTACCCGAGTTAAGCTAGGTTTTTACCCAATTTTGTCACACCGAGCTCAAAAGGTCATCACAGTTCTAGACCTATGTTCTTACTTTAGTGCCACACTTTTATTGGGCTTGTGCCTGTTGTGTGGCCAAAATTAAATAAATAAATAAATAAATAAATAAATAAATAAATAAATAAATAAATAAATAAATAAATAAATAAATAAATAAATAAATAAATAAATAAATAAATAAATAAATAATTAAATAAATAAATAAATAAATAAATAAATAAGTAAAATAATAGCAAATCCAGCATTCTATAGCTTCTTACATTTATTAAATACCTACAAAACCTTGAAATCAATTTTAGATAGAGCATCCTAGTTATCTTTTCAGTGACGACGGACTACAGTATTTCCTTCTTATTGTCACGGCAAAAGTTTAAAAACGTCAGTAGGCCACGTATTGTAGTTTGTGAACTGCGGGTGGAAGTAGGGGCACTGAATTAAGTTCCCCTATACACCCCTGGAACATGGTTACACCAGAAACTTTTGGCGTCTATCTCGTATTAGCATTTTCCTGTTTTTATAAGTTACTATATTCTAGAGCTAGTTCTTAAACTATTTGAATAGGCTATTTAAAAGTTTCATAGATATATGTCTCATAGCACCGAAAGCAAACACTATTTCCTTTTGAAAGGATGCGGATTTACTGAAAAGTTTGAATATTAAAGTTATATCGGTATAAAGTGAATAAAAAGAATTGAGGTCTTATTTGCCTATTGCCATTTCCAGGCACAATTAAACTTAGAGAAGTACCTATATCAAACATTTCAACTTACGATGATTACACTGCATCTAGGTCCTTCAAGTATCCAGTAGTTGCGAGTAAAAGAGTATGCTGGCCAGCATCTGCAAACAAGATAAGTTTTATGTACTCAAGAGTTTCAAATCGACAGATTACAAAAATATGGAAAACTGCTTGTCTTTTAGTTTTCCAACTCAAAGTGGAAAAGTATTTAAATGCTCTCAAACACAAATGTCGTAAGTTTTCTACACATTCGTCGAATAAAATATTTATTATAAATAGATGTTCGCGAAAGTATAATTATGCAACATTTACAGTTATTAACGATCGTAGTGTGCTATATCTTTGCTAAGGCATATTGTTTTATGTGAATAGAATAGTAAAAAATATATCATATGATGTGCGAGACGTATTAGTTGATCAATAAAATCATGTCTTATTATTCATAAAATACCTTTTTTTATTAATATCAGAAGTGTGATTGGCCTATCACCCACAAGAAAATTAAAATAGAAGACTATAAGTGCAATATTAAAAATATTTTTTTAATGCAACAATACATTGGTGTAAAGAAATTGTCGTATAATATGGCAAAGGCTAATGTAAAGGTTTAAGTTAAAGGGGATGATTGAGAATCATATAAAGGTATTATGAACTATGAGCTAGATAATAGATTAGCGAATTTTGAGTAATTTTGTCAAAAAATACTTCAATTGGTTTCTATGGAAATGACACTTAAATAATAAATATAATAAGGAATAAATTTGAAATGTGACATTTGTTTTAAAAATGCAGAATCTTAACACTAAGAACGTCAGGATTAATTATCTAAAGCAGATCTCTAAAAATTGTCAGGATGAACGAGCGTTGCTTTGTTATTAACAAACACATTGTATGAAGGTAACTGGTATTGATGATGACTAAAATGGTAAGAGGCATTTTATTGTTTTGGTTAAATCATATGGGATGTATTAGCCATAATGAGTAAAATTTAGATTTGAGATTTAATATTTGAGATTTTAATAATTGAGTTTTAAGACTTGAGACATCAAAATATGAGATTTTCTTTTTGATATTTGAGATTTGATAATTAAGATCTGAGTTTAGAGATTTGAGTTTCGAATTTGAGCGGTTATTGGAAAAGATAAGTGACAGATCGCTGGGATCGTAATGGCAAAATAAACTGATATGTAATAGATAATGAGTTGAGATTTGAAAGCTTGTTGAGTACCGCAAGACAAGCCGTTGCCTGTGGCATTAGTCCGGTAATAGCTCTGTTAACATGGTGGCAGAGGGTGAGCTATGGCGACGGGCTGATGATGATGATAAAGCACTGTGTGTGCAGAAACGAATAGACGGTCTCTGAGCTTGTTGTACTGTAGATAATCTGTAATGAAGGAAACTAATAGATAGTTACTGAGTATCTGAGCTTGTTGATCTAGTCGCTGAGTTCGTGGTAGAGAAGTGAAATGATAACAAAAAGTCTCTAAACTTTCAGATCTCTATTTATACTTTGCTTCTAGAAGGTTCTGTTTTGAGCTAATATTTATTTTAACTAATTGATATTGTTGCATGGTTGATTTTTCGAAAGATCAATTCTGCGCCCAAATTTCTCTATTTACAGATTATGAATTAGGTGAAGACTTCCAAGATGCAGTAGAAGATGAATGGTGGACCAGCTCAAGAATGGAGATCCTGGTATGTAGGACGCTGTTACTGGTATGCAAGATGCAGGATGCCGTTGTTGGTATGGAGCAGACCACTGGTGATATGCAGGTTGCTGTTGCTGATAACAACAATGCTGTTAATGGTGTGAAGAATGCAGTTGCGTCTCGAGAACGTCCCACGTGTCAGTCTGGCCGTGTTAGCGAAAATATAATTTTGCAACATTTACAGTTATTAACGATCGTAGTGTGCTATATCGTTGCTAAGGCATATTGTTTTATGTAAATAGAATAGTAGAAAATATATCATATGATGTGCGAGCCGTATTAGTTGATCAATAAAATCATGTCTTATTATTCATAAAATACCTTTTTTATTAATATAGATGTATCAGTTTTACCAACTATATACGTTTAGAACAATAGAATAAGCACAGAACGACAGCTGCGTATAATACCGAGTATCCGATATAGATTATTTAAATCACGTGGTCTACAGCAGTGTTTCTCAACCGGTGGTCCGCGGACCACTGGTGGTCCTTAGCAAAATTTTAGTGGTCCGCGAAAGGCTTATAAACTATTATTTAAAAAAAAAATTGTTAATTTTTTTATGATATTTTATTCATTTTGTGAATAAGTATTTTGTTCATTTTTCAGTGATTTTTTATTACTAAAATATATGCAATTATCTTATAAACAATTAGTTAAATAGTACATTTATTTTTAGAGGTTAGCAGTAGAAAATTAAGTATTTTACTGGTCCGCGCACGATTTCAGTTGAGAAACACTGGTCTACAGCATTTAAAAAAGTCAGTCGTAGGGCACACTAACACGTTGTTTAACACGTACGGCATAGGCGTTTAGAGTTTTATGTTATTTTGGTGAGTTTTTTATAAACATTTAGGGCCGGTTTTAGAAAGCTTAATTAACTATAGCTAAATAGTTAGAAAACGGTTGCTATGGTAACTTATGGGATTGTTATATTGTGACCGTCGTTGACCAGTTGCTTTTAGTTTACTAAACTTGAAGTTATACATGGTTTAGAAGGCACAATATCATAAGCAGATGTTATTTTAGTTTTTGGAAAAGGAGAAAATTATGAAGTAGCATTAGAAGATCACAACAAAAAATTAGAAATTTTAATGAAAAGACTAAGAGAAATGAATTTAATACTCAACAAAGATATGTAATAAAATATAAACAAGCAAAAGAAAGTCAGCACAAACAATAATACAAGAATATGATGATATTTTTAATGGATTGGGTTGTTTGGGTAGTGAAATTTTAAAAGATTATTCCCAAAATAAAACAGCCACAAATAATACCTGTTACATTAATTAATAATTTAAAGAAAAATTTAGAAGATATGGAAAAAAATGGTACTATCGTGGAGGAAGAATTACAAAAACTAAAAGATAGAAACAGTATCGCAAGCAGTAATACTCATATACCATGGTGTCAGGTGGAAACCAATAAATAAGAATTATTAGTACACAAAGAATTTATCATTTAAAATAGTAGTATTATATATTGATAAATATGGCGGAATACTAAGAATGTTAGAGAAATGTCATGTAGATTGAGCTTGAATAAAGAATACGCTCCTATTAAGTTATCTTAATATCAGTAGACGTAAACATGCCCAAAAATCGATGAAGGTCGACATTTCTGACAAACCAAGGAGTGTTAGGAATTTCATGTAACACCTTATTTTGGACAGTTTGTATCTTACGTATATTTGTAATTTTTGCACACTCCCAAAGTTGTATTCCATACAGCTATGCTGGTCTAATAATTTGTTACATAATGAGAGTTTTGAATATTTGCCAATACGCCATCTGTATTGTGCAATTTTAATTTTAAACTCCTCTTTCTTCTTAATATGTTCCGTCCACAGAAACTTGCCATTTTTTCGTTTTTATATGTAAACCCATAAACATCCATGTTACTGCCTATCCTATCTCTGCCATTTTTATATCCCCGTTTTACGGATGTGACGTCACATTAAAATGATCTATAGAGTGTAAGATAACACTCAGGGGCGCCGATAATAAGTGTGCAAGTTGTGCGCCGCACAAAGGCGCCCAACTGGGGTGTTTTGCATGGTGCATTTGAATAAGTCCATTGAAAACGCAAACCTGTAACGTACATTTGAAATATCTGTGCGAGTTTGACGCGCACAAGTCGAAAATGGATTTCATATATACAATATACGCACTTTTTTGTAGATCTAATCAAAGGCTAGAAATTAATTAGATATAGTTTTACTATATCTTTACTACATAATTTATCCAGCGTAAGCCATTTTGTCAGTATTCGGGTGCTCTGTTCCTGATCTATATAATATTATTTATCATTATTCCTTCCATTTTTGTCTTACAGTTAAGTAACAAAGCATATGATACGAGGGTCGTCTCAAAAGTAGGTTACACTATTTTTTTCATCCTTGTGGTTGGTAGGAAAAGTCTGGAAGTCTCAGGGAATTTGCGTCTGGGTGTAGTGACAGCACTGTAAAATTTCTATGCGCGTGCGTCGATTGATCCAGTAGTCAGGCTTCAGCCACTATCGAGACTCCTGCTCCTACGGCCGATTGTGAAGTTCGTGTTGTTATTCATTTTTTGACGGAAAAAAAATAAAAATGCTACTGATGTACATGCTGCGGTGTCAATAACCCTTCGAACATCTTCGAGAAAAGTCGTGATGCGGGAAGTGGAGGGGCGACCGCTTCGTTATTTATCGTGTAATATTGTTCTCCCTTCAATGAATGATTAGCGCTAACGAGAAACCATTGGCCTTGACATTACATCTTCACCATAAACACTACACAACTCGCGATTTATTTCAGTAGTATTTTTATTTTTTGCCGTCAAAAAACGAAAACACCACGAACTTCGCAATCGGCGGTAGGAGCAAGTGGAGTCTCCATAGTGGATGGAGCCTGACTGCCGGATCGATCGACGCACGCGCATACATATTTAACAGTGCTGCCACTACATCCAGACGTAAATTCCCTGAGACTCGCAGACTTTCCCCGCCAACCACACGGATTAAAAAAAATAGTGTAACTTATTTTTGAGATGACCCTCGTACTTAGAAAAGTATAGACTTTTCACCAGTGAAACAATTTTTCAAATCGATGAGGTAATTTCCGAGATAAGTTCCCAATTCTCTCAAATGCTCAAACAAACTTAGTATGTTTATTATATTGATATATAGGTAGTTTACAGATGAATGCATTTAATTTATTTTACTAAAAAAAATAGGGAGGATTAGGAGAACTCAATGATATTTTCCTATAAAATGGCAATGTTTGTCTAATTTAACCAACCTCTTAACCTTTACAGTTCGCGAGTTATCAATAGTGGACAAAATAAAATGAATATCCTTGTATAACAGAACTGCGATCGCTTCCTCTCCTTGCCTATAATTTCTTGTTAACATCACTACCACACGAGATGCATTCTCGAAGTCTAATCAATATGAAAAATGTTTTTCCACATCATTTAATGGGTTCCAATTAATAATTAATTCAATATGGACGTAAAGTGTGCGCCTCTTAAGGAAAACAGTAGAAAGTCACGTAATATCCTAAAAATCAATGAAAAAATGATGGTGATGCGTCTTGTGAAAGCGTCTCCGGATGTTTATAAAGATTATGCCTTACAATTTCCACAAATACAACAATAATGAAAAATTTTGAAAAAATTAAGCGTTCTTATCAATGTGTACCCTCAGTCTCTGTAGATTGATCATTTAACCTAAAAGCTGATAATATCATTCAAATAATCATTATGGAGAAAGCTAAGGAAATGTAAACGGTTGGAAACGAAACATCTTTCGAGAGTAAGAGATAGTTTTATATCTACATTGTGCTCCAAAATTTATAGTGTTATTCCTGATTAAATGTAATTTAATCAGGGATAGGGAGTCGGATTCTGAGTCGTAAGTCGGGAGTCGAGGGTAGAAGCTTTTTGGATGAGTATGAAGTCACGGTCTAGACTAGGAAAAACTATCCATTTCCGGCTCTTTGATTAAATGTTTTATCAAGAATGGTAGCAGACCGAAAACGTAAACAAAATAACAATATTACTACAATTTTTTAAAGAACGGAAACGGGAACAACATTTTCTTTTTTGTTCAAGAACGGATAGAAATTGGAAATATTCAATATCGTTTTTATCCGGTTTTTCATGTTCTCCAGTTTATAATTTAATTAATACTACTCGTATTACCAGATTAATATTAAATATACAAAATAATACGATTTTTTTTTTTAAACCAATATATTCAATTTTTTTTATTAAGAATCACACAAAAACTCAATATAGTCCAGTAACCTTGTCATGATTATAGGGCGAAAGTTGCATTAAGAGGGGGTAGTTAGTTTTGTTTCTTTTTCTTGTATGGGATGTGCCTGAGATGCAAAATCCAAGTTTTCGACCTCGGCAACCCTCCGGAACACTTTTGAATATCTCAAATTTTTAAAATTTTTCTACTTTTTTCGGTTTCTTCCCATTTGGACCATAAAGGAGCACGTTTTCGACAAACACCATCCTATGCATTTTTAAATTAGATTAAATTTGCTACAATTTGAGATCAGAATGGGCTTGGTAGCCCTTATAGTTTTTGAGATACAGCTATTCAAATTTTGAAAAAATCTCCAAACTTGAAAATTTTATGCTAATTTTTATGCTAAACCTTGTCATGAAGTCCTAATATAAATACAACGCACATGAAAGTTGGTAAGCATTAATAAATAGAAGTAATGGTATATATAACATGTGGGGTAAGTATTAATTATTATAAATAATGGTAACTTTCAACAACAATACGAGTGTAACTATACAAAGAAGCTGAGCGACTGGTTTTTGAAGTACTCTCCATTTCGTAACACCGATGTGATTATGTCCTTAAGTAGTAAGACTTGTAGGAGAGAAAGGGGTCAATTGTCATATGGCCAGAGATATTGGGAAGAAAACACTGTTGAAGGTTGTAGGAAAAAAATCGGCACGGTCAGAACATAGCTGTATATATGTTATATATACCATTACTTCTATTTATTAATGCTTACCAACTTTCATGTGCGTTGTATTTATATTAGGACTTCATGACAAGGTTTAGCATAAAAATTAGCATAAAATTTTCAAGTTTGGAGTTTTTTTCAAAATTTGAAAAGCTGTATCTCGAAACCTATTAGAGCTACCAAGCCCATTCTGATCGCGAATTGTAGCAAATTTAATCTAGTTTAAAAATGCATAGAATAATGTTTGTCGAAAACGTGCTCCTTTATGGTCAAAATGGGAAGAAACCGAAAAAAGTGCGAAAATTTAGCAGTTTTTGAGATATTCAAAAGTGTTCCGGAGGGCTACCGAGGTCGAAAACTTGGATTTTGCATCTCAGGCACATCCCATACAAGAAAAAGAAACGAAACTAACTATCCCACTTAATGCAACTTATGATGTACTAGGTTACTGGAGTAATATAATAAAAATGATATTTTATGATGACTAATGCCGATTGTTATAAATAAAACAGCAGTATCAGGGTATCATCGTTTCATTACCTTCAAACAGACGAGTTTAATGTATCAGAGACATTTTAATAAAGAATATTATAATCAAAGATATATTTATTAATTTCAACCTTCACTCAGTGTTACGATAAACCTGGTAAATACAACATCTGGTAGATACTAAAGAATAATTGTCAGCATTTCGTATTTCACTTTGGAACCAATTTCCTCAAAACTGGTATAGCAATCAAACCTTTGTACGTTGCCGTTTGAATTTTCATATTTTTGTGAATTTGGTTTTTCGGGGCTCACTTAAATGAAATCGAGAACGAACGCAGATGGTGGATGATGAGATGCGTGTTTGCTTGTCAATTTTAGAGCCGCGGTTTCGTGTTTATATGTTCGCAAAAACAATTGCATCCTTCCTATTAATGTTGGTAAAACACTATTTTTTTATTCAGTTTGTTGCAAATAAAATTACCTTAAAAATGTATGAATAAATAAAGTTTGATTTATATTTTTTGCAATTTGATTTGGTGTGCTGTGGACAAAGCCGTTCCCTAAAGTGCCGCGAGGTAAACAGTTTGTCCGACACTGATTTACATTGTAACTCTATCTAATTAGACAGTTTTGAATTACGAACTCATGTGGCTGAACCTGAACCTCTCACAAGTAGAGTTTTACCTAAAATTTTATATAATCTGGATCTGTTAAAATTTTTCGTATAAAAACTAGACGTACTAGACTAGGCGTGTAAATTAAGTAACCGGACTGATCTAATATAATATATATATATATATATTATATATATATATATATTAAAAAAATTACTAAAATTAGTAAATCAAAATTTATCGAGATCATGGAAACGCTGTATCGTTCCTGCTATTTTGTTTACGATAATAAATTTTTCTTGCAAAACAAAGGGCTACCTATGGGTTCAGCCTTGAGTCCAATCTTATCACAATTCGTTATGGATACTCTACTAAAAAAGGTGACTGAAAAACTTGATTTTGAAATCCCTTTCATTAAAAAATATGTAGATGATCTACTTTTAGCAGTCCCGGAAGATAAGGTAGATGTTACATTAAACATATTTAACCAATACCACCCTTCTTTACAGTTCACTGTTGAAAAAGAAGATGTTCTTAAAAAAGGGGTTCCGTTTTTAGACACCTATGCATTTAGAGATCCTCAAAACGTACTTAGGTTCGATTGGTACACGAAAAAAACTTTTTCTGGCCGTTATCTTAATTTTCACTCTTTTCATCCTTTAAAATACAAAATTGCGTTGGTAAAAACCATGAAATATAGGGTTATTAAAATTTCGGACGAATCACTAATACAAAAAAACTTACTTAAACTTGCCAAAATTTTCATAGAAAACTCTTACCCTAAACATTTAATCTACAAACTTTTATTCAATATAAATACTGATGAACCCAGTTCCCGTAATAGGAATCCTGAACTACATGGGTCCAGTACCTCTTCTATCGAACCTATTAAATATAGGGCATTAACCTACATGGGTCATATGTCTAACAGTATTAAAAGAGTACTTAGATTAGATAACCTAATAATAGCCGATAAACCCTTAAAGAAACTTTCAGTTATCAATACAAAATTGAAACAGAAGATTGACCACTTATCGACAAAAAACACTATTTACATGTTAAACTGTTCTTGTGAACAGGTATATGTGGGAAGTTCAATCCAAAAACTTAGGAATCGGATCACACAACATAAATCAGATTGCCGGGTTAATCCCCAAAAATGTACCTTAGCTACGCATGTAGCATCTACTAATCATGTTGTGGATTTTGATAATCCTAAGGTGTTGGATAGATTTCCCAACGATTCAAAAAGATTTTTTTATGAAATGTGTTACATTAACCACTTCCATAATGTGTTGAATGCCAGAACCGATACGGAAAGCTTACATGACATTTACTCGTTTTTGTTAACATTTAAAAGTGTCAGGTGAATTTTTGGTGCGGTTCTTCCATTTTTTACATTTAGTGGGTTATCTCCATCCTTGTTTTACTACCTTCCTTTAAATTATTTTCCAAATGGACTTTTTTACACTTTATACTTTTCTCCTCGTAGGAGTTTTACCTGTTTACATCCATGGGATATCAAACATTTCATATTTTCCCGGGGTTAGAAGTAGGAAGTTTTCTTCTTGTTACAGGCATAACCACAATGCCTTGCGTATCAAGTCATGTGACTCAGTAACTAATATGGCGTCATATCTGCCTTAACATCGTAACTTGTTTTCTTCAATATTTGATGTATTCAAGTGTTTCTTAACAACTCTTTTACTGTTTTGGACACCATGGGTCTAACTTCACTTACTTATATTACATCTTGGCGACATGCTTAACTATTTCGGTAAGGGAAATGTACAGTTTGTGTTTGCTTTTATGACCGGTTCATTTTGTTATAGAAATCCTTGATAAAGTTTATGAAGAATAAACGAAATATTGGATCAATTATGAAATAATTGCATTATCCTTCGCTTTACTTCTTTTTCCCAAATAATTTCCTAATATATATATATATATATATATATATATATATATATATATATATATATATATATATATATATATATATATAGATCTGAATTACAAATCAATATTGTCCTCAAAATAATTTCTTTGGGAAGCCACACAGCGCTGGAGACGGTACTTCCAATCCTCATAGCAGTGCTGGAACTCGGATACTGGAAGAGCTTTCAGCTGGTCGGTTACGGACGTTTGAATGTTTTCGAGTGTCCCAAAATGACGTCCCTTGAGGTGATTTTTCAATCTTGGGAAGAAGAAAAGTCACGAAGATTCAAGTCAGGCGAATAAGGAAGCTGAGGAGCCACAGACACAAGATTCCGGATTCTGTTGACATTTTCATCGGTTCTTGAAAATGAAGGCCCTCCGCTGCGTGATTCATCTTCAGTCAACTCTCTTCCTTCTGAAAATCCTTTAAACCACCAAAAAAACCTGATTCCTTGACAAAACATCTCCGTAGACCTGCTGAAGTTTTGCAAAAGTTTCCGTTGCACTGTGCCCGAGTCTGAAGCAAAACCTGATATCACACCGTTGCTCGAAATGAATGTCACTCATTTTTACAAGGCACTAGAAAAAACTGTTTCACGAAAAAAATCGTACCAAGGCGTCCAAACTCGTACTGAAGGCGTATCACATTATCACCTGCCGCTCCTTCAAGTCCCGTGTCCCAAATATTGCCAGATCAAACGTTATGTTGCCAGTCCAGTTACTTAATTTACACACGTCGTATAGCCATCAGCTATAGACTATTCCAAAACTTTAAGCGGAATTAAATGGAATTTAAATTTTCTTAAGTTGTCACTAGCTAATTTTTTATATATTGAAGTTGACTTTTCCTAAACAAAGTGATTACTAGCTTTAATCAATCGGTAAAATTTACTAGATTGAAAATCTAGTTCCGCTTGAAACAAATAAACCGCTTATATGAATAAATGTTGTAAGAAACGGTACATGTTGTGTGTCATTGTTTTTGTTTTCAATCAAATCAGCATTTTGAGCCCCATGATATGCTATATCATGGTTTAGGCGGCCCGCAAATATTCCTCGGGAACACCTGGTTTAAAAATATTATAACTTTTCAGTTATATTTATCTGCGCAGTGATATACGGTTATCGTAGCAAGATGCATAAGCTTACCGAACCGTTAGTAGTGATCTAGGATGATTAACTAAAGGATGCGCTATTCGCATGCTTACAGCATTGACGATTGTGTGGAAAGGAGTGTTAAGAGAGAAGGCAATATATGTCAGTAACTACGTAATGCGCATGTGCTCAATTTGAATTTGAAGCGAACGTATTTTTAAAGGATAATAATTATGGAATTTCCAACAAATTATTCTAAAATCTCGTAATTTCACAGCAAATTTAACATATTTAAATAACATATTTGAGAAATGTGTATAACCACGGTGTTAATTTTTCTGCGCATATTTTATACAAAATATAACATCAAACGAACGTGTCAAACGTACCTAAAACTATAGTAAATGTGTATTTAATATTTCTCTAATCATTTTAAAATAATATTGTTTGGCATTAAAACAATCTTTAAATACAAGGTGTCTCAAAAGAAATTTTATATTTATTTAGCTTACTGCGTGAACGCACCGAATCAGAGGGGCGCGGGGGTTATGTCAATCGGTAGCCTGGCTCTTGGGAATGCAGTCGCTATGGAGCGTTTCTCGGGAACAGACCGCGCGTTATGCGTGCGAGAGTTTTACAAAAACGGTGATTCGCCGACTGTAGCGCGTAGAAAATTCTGCAGTATTCGAGGTTTTCGCCACTTAAATGATGCGCCAAGCATTCCTCTCATTCGACATTGGGTTAAAAAGTTTGAAGAGACTGGTACAACGCTGGATAAATCAAAATCCGGGCGACCTAGGTCATCAAGAACGGTAAAAAACGTGGAGAATGTTAATCAGTCTGTTCGTGACGACCCGAACTTTTCAATTCGGAAGCGCGCAAGTGCTTTAAATGTGCATAGATCATCTTTACATCGCATTATGCACAAAGACTTAAATCTGCACCCCTACTAAATTCAATTGGTGCAAGAATTAAAGCCCCAAGATGCCAGTCAGAGGCTTAATTTCGTAAATCAGGTGATTGAGCGATTTTCAACGTATACCAACATTTTGTTTTCGGATGAAGCTCATTTTCATCTTAATGGCCACGTAAATAAGCAGAACTGCTGCTACTGGAGTGAAACGAATCCGAAACGCAAACATCAGAAACCCCTACATTCGCCTAAAGTGACCGTATGGGCTGCGATGTCGGCGCGAGGAATTATCGGCCCTTACTTTTTTGAAGACGAAAGGGGGCGTGCAGTTACAGTGAATTCAGAGCGTTATCTGGAGATGTTAGACAACTTCTTGGTACCTGAACTGCAAAACTTTCCTGGCTATAACCAAAGAACATGGTTCCAACAGGATGGAGCAACTTCACACACGTCCAATATGTCTCTGCCACGTGTTCGTAAAATTTTCTTAGGCAAATTGATCTCCCGGAGAGGTGACATAAATTGGCCTCCACGCAGTCCAGATTTAACCCCTATGGACTTTTTCCTATGGGGTTATCTTAAATCTAAAGTTTACGCCAATAAACCGACTTCACTGGCGCATTTGAAAGAAAATATCCGTCACGAAATGGCAGCCATCTCTGAGTCCACCTGCCGAGACGTCATAAGTAATTTTACTGTTCGATTAAATGAGTGCCGAGAACGCGAGGGTCTACATTTAGACGATATTATTTTTAAGAAATAAATCCCCAAAAAGTGTATTTTAATAATTAATAAACATTTTTTCTATATACGGCTTACTATTTTTAATCGATCCACTAAATATAAAATTTCTTTTGAGACACCTTGTATAAATTTATATAATGATATTTTAAAAATTAAAGGCTGCCAATTAACGAGGCAGTATTATGAATTTAATAGGCAGTTAAAGGATAAAGTGGAAGTTACAATAAACTAAAATAAGCTTGAAAAATATTAGTGCTAAATAATCTTGTTGCGAAAATTACATGACGATGGCCCGGTTGCAGCAATCTCTATTAATAAAATCAAATAATTATTGGTACGATTATCTTCTAAAAATGCCTGACAAGTTTTATGTACGCAGTATGTACTTTGTGACGGAGTGTTATCATCTGCGCGGGAAAATGCATTAGGTGTACCACAGGGAGCGGTCCTGGCTCCTGTGCTATTTCTTTACTTCATCAATGACTTGCCTCAGTATACTAGCGCGTCACCATTTCTGTTCGCAGATGATACCACTTTTGTCAACAGTGCCGCACTGCATCAAGAAATTGATGATATTGTCAACAGAACTCAATTGGAAGCCGCGAATTGGTTCAATTTCAACAAATTATGTTTAAACGAACGTAAAACCCAAAATATTGTGTTTAGTCGTAACCGCTACGTTGATAATTTGGAGCATTATGTGACCAATGATGTAAAATTCCTAGGTTTTTGCCTAGATGCCCAACTTTCGTGGCGATCTCATGTAAACATAATTGCTAATAAATTAAACACATATCTATTCATGCTTAAAGAAACCTGCAGGTCCGTTTCTATGTCAACTGCCAAAATATTATATTATAGCTACATCCATTCAACAATAACTTATAGAATAATCCTATGGGGAAACTGTGTTGAGTGGCTAAGAATTTTCAAACTCCAGAAAAAAGCAATTCGTATCTTAACAAACAGTCACTATAGAGCAACATGCGCCGATTTATTCAGAGCCCAAAAAATCTTAACAATGCCATGTATATATATTCTAAATATCTTAACCTACATGAAAACAAATATTGATACATTTACGAAAAACTCAGAAATACATAACTATGAGCTAAGAAACAAAAACGATATCAGATTACCAAAGGTTCATTATAATGCTTCAAAAAAAATGTGGTCCTATGGCCACCACAAGACCGACCGCCATCATAAAGTAATTATATAAAATACATCCTAGCAGCAGAGTAGAAATAACTTGGCCTAATATTTTCAGATTATAAACAGAGATATTATTTATCATGACCATGGAAACGTTACATATAAGTATGAAAAAATTGAGACTAAGGAAAAATTTCGAAAAATTTTACAAAAATTATTCGAAATTTTTCGTTTTATCAAAAAACGTCTCAAATAAAAGTTATTTATAGCAACTTTTGTTCAATAAATTTTTTCGAAATATTTTTCTGTTGTGAAATATTCACAAAAATCTTAAAATCGACACGAGTAAACTCCCATTTTTAGTCAACCGATTTTTACCAAAAGTTGATCAACTCGTGCCATTGATAGCAGAAGCTTAAATATGAAGTTTCATAAAAAAACTTTCAGCCGAATTTGCTCTGCACGTGTACACAGACAGACGGACAGACGGACAGACGGACAGACGGACAGACGGACAGACGGACAGACGGACAGACGGACAGACGGACAGACGGACAGACGGACAGACGGACAGACGGACAGACGGACAGACGGACAGACGGACAGACGGACAGACGGACAGACGGACAGACGGACAGACGGACAGACGGACAGACGGACAGACGGACAGACGGACAGACGGACAGACGGACAGACGGACAGACGGACAGACGGACAGACGGACAGACGGACAGACGGACAGACGGACAGACGGACAGACGGACAGACGGACAGACGGACAGACGGACAGACGGACAGACGGACAGACGGACAGACGGACAGACGGACAGACGGACAGACGGACAGACGGACAGACGGACAGACGGACAGACGGACAGACGGACAGACGGACAGACGGACAGACGGACAGACGGACAGACGGACAGACGGACAGACGGACAGACGGACAGACGGACAGACGGACAGACGGACAGACGGACAGACGGACAGACGGACAGACGGACAGACGGACAGACGGACAGACGGACAGACGGACAGACGGACAGACGGACAGACGGACAGACGGACAGACGGACAGACGGACAGACATCATGCTAAGCATAGTCAAAACGTTATGTTGGGACCTCAATTCGTGGAGATCCATCGAAATCTCGAAATGTCAAAATCGGTATGATCACAATACCTCCCTTGTATATGTTGGCGGTCGATAAAAAGTATATTCGATTTTTTTATGGTTGGGGGTACTTTAGAAATTAGAAGGGGAAACACAGTTGTCCAAATTTTAGGAAACACTGCTTTAGTTAATCATCCTAGGTAGTGATGGCTAGAAAGAACACTATAACTGATGCCATTTCGGGTATTTTTTTTACTATTTATCTATTCAGTGGCTTACGCAAGAGGGGGGATTAGGGGGATAAATTCCCTCCCGAAAATTCGAAAATAACTAGAATTATAATTACTGCATTTCAAAATTGTGCGCTTTTTTTAAAACGTATACATTCCGATGTGGTGAAAAATCCCATCCTGAAATATTTTTCTGCGTACGCCACTAATCATATTTTAATATTATACTTACTAAAAGAATTACTTACCTAGTCTTGTTAGTGATTAACATAACTATAGTCCATATTAAAGTTATCAAGAACGGAATACCCCAACCAATAATGTAATATATAACGTAATATGAATTAGCTTGGAACACGGTGACGGTCAACATGTTGTGTAGATACAGTCCCTCGATAAACATCCACATAAACATCGCTGTTCGGGCGAACTCCAACAGAACAATGCCAGTCTCGCACAGGTATCTCTGTAACCAAAACAAAAACATTATTCCTTTTCATGATTATCCATGCGAACTTATAGTGTTATTCTGAACATAACATGTTCACATTAACAGCACTGTAAACCTCCAATTAGGGCTGACTTATTCATTAGACCAGCGATTCTCAAATTGTGCGCCGCAGATGGGTTACAGAAGCGCCGCGAGAATATTACAATATTCCTCCAACTGCGTTAGTTAGACCAGTTTTACCTTGGGGTACCGCGGAAATATTCTGATACATTAAAGGCGCTGGGAACCGAAAAATTTTGAGCACCACTGGGTTATAGACATCCAAAAATCTGCGTAGTTTATTCAGTATAGAAAAAATTTAGAACTTAATTCGTTTAACACGTTTCGAGAACACGACATTTTTTTAATGGTATAATTTACATTATTTGTGATTATTATGAATTGAAAAAAGCAGAACTCAAAAGCAGTTTGTCATCAGTGATCTGCGGTGGAAATTTTTGGATTCTCCGTAATTTATTTAGTCTGTCAATAATTTGGGACTTTTATCGTTTAATGCGTTTCGAGATTATGACATATATTTTTAATGACAGAATTTACATTATTTATGAAAAATGTGAATGACCTGAGGTTACAATTTTTGGATTCCTCGTAGTTTATTTAGACTGGAAAAAAATTGAGGCTTAATACGTTTAGCGTATTTTAAAATTATGACAAATTTTAGTATGGCATGATTTTTAGAAATTTTCATCTTCGCATGGACGTATCTTAAAAACAGAATGCGATAAAGACCTGCGGTTGAAATATTTAAAATCGTGAAGTCCTAATTGACTTGTAACCGTATTTTGAAAGAAACCAAATTTTTGAAAATCTGCGGTTTGAATTTTTAAAATCCACCTAGAGTGTTGTATGGGCAGTAATCCAAAACCCTTGAAAATGGCAAAAAATCGCAAAGGCTTGTGACAGAACGGCCACCCGCCGTCTGTCAGCTACGCCACTGGAAGGCGCCATCCCTGACATATGTTAGTTTCAAGTGGGACATCTGAAAAAACATCTAAACAACGTTCCAGACGCCGAGTACTAATGACCTGTGAGCTAGCTAGCTTCCGTGCACCCCGCAGCCACCAGCTGTTTGATATAAAAGAAATGAAACTAAGGGCCACGAGATCAGCCGTAAACGAGTATTTGAACGAGTAACTGCAGAGAAATTCCAAAGTAAGCTCTGACACCGACCCCGTGGACTGGCAGCGCAGTGCAACAGCGGTTACAGCGGGCCGGTGCCGTCTAACAACCAGAGGCCAGTTGTAAGGGCTTCATTCCACGGGACCTCGGAAGAAGAGGAAGCCGCTTAGAAGGTAAGGTATACGCTAACCCGGTGATGGAGACACTTCTCTGAATGCGCGCTCCTCGGAGTCCGTGTTCCTTGGGTGTTTTGACGTAGCCAGCGTCGCTGACGAGAGTCGGTTTGAGCAGGCGGTCACACTTTTAGACTGCTCAGTCTTAGCTCCGGCTAGGAAGCAGTTATCTAGTGCCAGCACGAGGTGAATCGTATGCTCTACGTTTCTAGGGCTCAGATGTCGTAATATACCTCCGTCCGGTGACTGAGACACTTCTCTGAATACGCGCTCCTCGGAGTCCGTGTTCCTTGGGTGTTTTGACGTAGCCAGCGTCGCCAGCGAGAGCCGGTTTGGGCAGGCGGTTACACCTTTGGACTGCTCCATCTTGATTTCGGTCAGGAAGCAGTTATCTGGTGCAGTCGCGAGATAGGTTGTGTTTTACGACAGATGGGGGTCGGCTAAATCAGATATGTAGTTTCCGGTGGCGGAGGTGTTCTAGAGGCACACGCTCTATGGAGTTCGTGTTTCTGGGGTACTTTGACGTAGCCAGCGTCGCCGGCGAGAGTCGGTTTGGGCAGGCGGTCACACCTTTGGATTTCTCAGTCTTAGCTCCGGCTAGGAAGCAAATATCTGGTGCCGTTACGAGATTCTGTATATGGGGGTAGCACTCACAACGTTACCCCCCGTCAGATGTGACGGGCGAGAGCCCTGAGCACCGATCGTTGGTTGTTGCCACCAGCGTGAGGTTGGAGAACGGTGATACTCGGAGTACAATTGAAAACATATGTCTTAAGGACAATAAAATGATATCAACCGGCTACAGTACTGACATCCGGACTGGGCCGGCTTCATTTACAACGAAATCTCCGTGTACTCGCCGTGATTCTGCCTCACACCACGATTTCACAGTACGCGAGCGAGCAGGTCAGTCCATCTCCCGTCCGTCCAGGATGACACCACTGCCAAATCCAGCCGACTACAAGCGACCGGTATTTGCACTGCCTGTCGGTTCCACTACGGGAATTTATAGGAGGATTCCTTCACACAGCGACAATAAGAGTGAGTATATGCCACGAAGCTTCAGTTCAATTTCCAGTATTAGAGTTTAAATAATTACTATAATTTTGCCGCCCCTTTTTACAATGAGGTAACTAAGGATTGACGTGTACATCTTATGATGTAATAAATACAATTAATGTTAATGTTTTTCTCTTGTGTACAGTTACCCACGTGAACCTTCCTAACGAGACAAGAGGTCCCGTTTTGTCTCAGGCTAAATAATCGTAAATTTTAAGCAAAACATTTTTGTCACATTTGTCATTTCTGGCTTCTAGATCATGAGGGCTCGGGTTCGAATCCCGGTTATGGCATGGATTTTTCAAAAATAAATGCATCTACTGGATAATGACCTTATTAGCTAAGACCAAAATTTAAAAAAAAAAAAACATTTTTGTCTCCGATTTTATTGAAAATTGGTATAAATATGTATTTTTGGTCATAGATCAACAAAATGTGGTCCATTTTGAAGTTTGGGCAAAAATTTGGGAATTATTGGCGAAAAACTGATTCAAATCAGCTCTAACTTAAAATCTAGAAAAGCATAACTTTTTTAAATATTTTTCATAATCCTCACCACAAAATTAGCTTTAATCAATATTTTGGATAAAATTGGAGTAAACAAATTTTTGACCTAAATTTCAAAATTTTAGTAGAAAAAAAAAAGAATTTTGTTGGTAAATTGGTATACTTATATATTTTTAGCCTTATATCACAAATATATGGTCACTTCTGAGTTAAGGTCTAAAATTTTGACATTTGCAGGAAAAAAAAATTAAAACATACAGTCCCCAATAAGGCTCAGAGCCGATGAAATGTTAGTCTGCCTCCTTTTTTTAACTATCTTTGTTTCCTAATACTTACTTATTATCTATATTAGCAATTCCCAAACTGGTCGCCGCGGAAATATTCCAATATTCCTGCAATTGCGTTATTTAGACCAATGTTTTGACATGGGGCGCCCCAGAACAAAATCTGATACATTAACGGCGCCGGGAACCGAAAATTTTGGGAACCACTGCATTAGACACTTTAGGCATAGTGCCTAAAGCAGTTTTATAAATATTTCACACTTAATCTAAATCACATATGATTTAAAAAAAAATTTAAATCTAATAACAATAAACTAAATTAATTTAACTAGTAGGTTGAATCATGGCGAATAACAGTAGGCTCCTTACACACATGAATTCAATTCTAAGCTGTTAAAATTACATTTTTATTATATTTTTAATTTCAAAAGAAATCATATAATACCTTCGACATAAATACAAAAAATCCATAATACTATTAGCCACAATTTAAGCATTAATTAAAAAAATAATTAGTTGGTCAAAAACACAAAAACGTGTTCACCCGAAACTATTTTTAAAATGTTCAGTTCAATCCACTGCAAAGTGTTTTTCATATATACAGAGTGTTTGTTTGAAACGCCGCACCGCGAATAACTCCTTTATTTTAAGAGATACAAAAAAATTAGAAGAGAAGTTAAACTAGACAAAAGGGCCCACTTAAGGACTATAATAAGAATTCTGCATTACGCCATTTTGAAATGGTTAATTTTTTTAAATTTTTTTAAATTTATTTTAAGGCGGCGCACAACCCTATAGTTCCCTATAGTTTCTTATACAAAACTAATAATCTGAAATAAAATTAATAACAATCTATATATCAAAATTCGCAGCGAATTTTTATCTATCTAATAGGATATTTTAAATTTAAGAAAAAACTGTCATGTAATTGTAATTAAGCAAATTGTATTATATACGCCATCTTGTAAACCAATCGACGCATATTTGCGTACGATACGGCAAATTGTAGCTAAAGCTTCATTCTACAAAAGGGTTTTAGCTAATATGTTCTATTGTGAAAACTACTTATAGTAATTGTACTTGGTAGTCTATATTTGCCGCCATCTTGAATCTGCCGCGGTTCTCAAAATAGGAGTAACGGGTAGAAATGATTTAATTTTTGTGAAGAATACGTGTACCAAGTGGCATTCCATTATCATCAAGTGGTAACCGACGAGTTCATCGAAAATCAATTCATCGAATATCAATTCATCGAAAATCAATTCATCGAAAATCAATTCATCGAAAATCAATTCATCGAAAATCAATTCATCGAAAATCAATTCATCGAAAATCAATTCATCGAATGATCAATTCATCGAATGATCAATTCATCGAAAAAAAATAGTTTGTAAATATTTGAGAGGAATGCCGAGGGGATCGGAAAGTCAAAAGAGCAGTGGTCAATAAAAGTAGACAGACTAAGAAATAATTGCGTAATTTTTTTTATATGGTTTAAAAAAAAGTAAATTAAGTGACATAGTGTTTATAAAGTGAATATAAATAAAGAAATATAATAAGAAAACTTATATAATAAAAGAAATAAATGTTTTATTTTTAAGGTTTAATAAGACAGGTTATGGACAATTGCACGCAAATAATTTTTATAAATTCATACACAATGATACGCATTTTAATTGGGCTAATATGGGGGCAAATAAAGTACTATGCGCCTAAAAACAAGGTAATTAGGTTAGGTTTAGTTAGTAAAAGTCTAAAATCGAGCGGAGCGAGTTACCCATCTTCTAGTTTAAGGACAAAGCACTATTTTAGGTTAGGTTAGGTTAGTAAGGGTTTTGTTAGAAGAAGCCGAGCGAAGCGAGCTACCCATCATCTAGTTTAATGACAAAACAAACTCTCACTAACATAACAATGCCACCTGTTTAGAATCACCGTACATTGAACAAATCATGTGTGGTATAGTAAATATGAATAGTAAAACTATGTACATAACACAAAACCCTTAAGTCTTAACAGATGGGGAAATACCATTTTTATAATCCTTTAAGAATGGGTGTATTAAGTACATTTATGATCCCATTAACCGGGTTTTTCTGATCTAAGGAGCCCTGTTTGATTTCAAAATAATCCAACAGGTATCTTTTACCTGGCGTATTTTCTGAATGGAAAATTTAAAAATTATTAATAGACCAAGTATGACAGTTATTTAATAAGTGCAGTCTGTCAACTTTTATTGACCATTGTTTTTTTGGCTTTCCGATCTCCTCGGCATTCCTCTCAAATATTTACAAAATATTTTTTTTCGATGAATTGATCATTCGATGAATTGATCATTCGATGAATTGATTTTCGATGAATTGATTTTCGATGAATTGATTTTCGATGAATTGATTTTCGATGAATTGATATTCGATGAATTGATTTTCGATGAATTGATTTTCGATGAATTGATTTTCGATGAACTTACCGTGAATCTCATCAAGTATAATATTTTTCGACGAGGGTTCTAAACTATAAGTAATCAAGTCGAAAAAAATGTTGACGTATTATTTGAACATTTCTACACAAAACTATATAAATATAAAAATTATTTGAAACCCATAAATAGATTTAAAAAATTACAGAACAATGTTGCTGATGTCAATTATTAAGTTATTGAACGATAATATTTTTACAATAAATATTTCTACAATTAAAAATATCTTATTAGATAGATAGAAATTCGACGCAAAACTTGATGTATAAATTAATACTAATTTTATTTCAGATTGCTAGTTTTGTATAAGAAATTGGCAACCTCTAGGGGTTATACGCAGCCTTAAGACACTTCAGCTGCTTGGCTATTAGTGTCTGAAATTACTGTGGTTACATAATTGATACATAATTAGTATATTTATTGACATTATTAATTTTGAACTTATATTAGATGACGAATATTGGTTGCCTGTAAGAAGTTGAGTACGTTATTAGTCATTGTTGAGTCTAGTCTTAAGTTGTCTGTAAGGTCTTTTTGTAAATTGTAGTTTGTGCGTAAGTTAGTGTAGAGTTGGCAGTTAATTAGTATGTGGTTAACGGTGAGTTGTTCGTTACATACCTCACATAGTTTGTTGTCTAGTCTTGCCATGAGGTGTTCGTGTGTGTGTCTGGTGTGTCCGATTCTGAGTCTTGTCAGTATTACTTGTTCTCGTCTTTTGGTACCTGAGTTCCAGTTTTGTATGTCGTCCTTAACTGTACCATATCTGCCATGTCAGTACCATATCTGCCATTTCTTCATTTGAATAACGTACATAAGCCATAATTACAAACGATTTGATGTTATCACCTTTATTATCAAACTCGCACTAACAAAAACATTTTCAAAGCTTGCTATGTTTAACTTTGTACGATTTATGTTATTTATTATTTTATAAATAAATGGTCGCCATTTTGAAATGGTAAAAAATTAAAGTATGATATTTTGATATCCTTGTAAAGATGATTTAATGGACTTTCAAGAAAAAAAAAATTAAGTACCGATTCCCTATGCTAGATAAAAAGTTGAAACAATTTCCGCTGAAACCGGAAGTAATGCAGAATTCTTATTATAGTCCTTAAGTGGGCCCTTTTGTTTAGTTTAACTTTTTTCTGAAGAATTTTTTGTATCTCTTAAAAGAAAGGAGTAATTCGAGATGCGGCGTTTCAAACAAACACCCTGTATAAATAGATCTCATCGAGACCTTTAAAACGATATTAAGCACAGTGGTGTTGCGCTCACGGTTGCCGAGATAGGTTGAGTCAAACACGGCGGCATCCAGAAATATTGCATAATTTTTTCCTCGCATGTGATGCGTCAGGATGAGGAATACGTCGCACGTTCGGTGCATTACGCAGTACGGAAATTGCAAATTTTCCTCCATGTTGTTTACGAATATGCTAACACGATTACTGTGAGGCACGTAGTTTTAACGATATATCGATTTCAAATAGAAATGATATTTCGGGCGTGACATTTTACAGTCGTGAGCGTGTGTGACGTGACATTTTATTTATTCTGCATTCGTGATTGGGCATGAGTTGACATTTCATTCTTGTAAGTGAGCTTGATCGTGACACTAAAATCATTCACACGCATTTCTAATTCAAGTGGTCCCCCGGGGGGACTGGGTATAACGACAGACTACTTATATACTTCAATTACTTTCGAAACTGCAGCCGTTTGCAGTTAAAAGCTTGCGAAGTGGATGTTTGACTACAGATATTTGTATTTTTAATATTTCATTATTTTTATGGTGTTGTGGGCATGCAAAAAATAATTATAATTCAAATTCTTTTAGATTTAATTAATTTTTAAAGAATTTCAAGAACAGAAGATGAATATAACAAATGCAAAAATAAGAATACTGGATATCGCATGTTCTGTAGAACACATACGGGTCTATTTTATATCTTTTGTGGTTAAAAAGATTTGGTTCAAAATGATGGTAAAAAGTAACATTTTAACTAGGCTTTAAAATTTTAACCTTGTTTCTTATTCTGTATCTCAGGCTATAATCCAAGCGTTAAGTTCTAACTTTTTAACCTTATGGTTAAAAGTATGTGATGAAATTATCTACAAGGGACGTATTTTGCTAGTGTAAGTGTGGATTTAATGTAAACAAGTGTTTTGATTGAATCGTGAATCAACAACGTTTAAATATAATAAATCTATATTGCGGAAATGTACAATATTTATATATAAATAAATATGGATGCAGAAAGTAAATAAAATAATATTACCATAACATGCAAATGTATCAATATATTTTGTATTTTCTTTCTTCCATATTAAGTTTCTTTTATTTTCAGGTTATATTTACCTTATTTTTATTTTTAAACAAACAGAGAAATTTAAATTTATAAGTGTAACATAATTTTAAAGTTTTAAATATTTACTCGCAATATATCAGGAAATCTTTTGGTTCTTCTCTGATTTAAAAAAAAAAAACAGCATTTATAAAACGAGATATTCCGTAGAAGTTTTAAACAAATGAAAATATTTTAAAATGTTTCTTCAGTTGCCTTTCTTTAATTCGAACTGATCTCCTAAAAAGCATTTGTATATATTTTTTATTCATTAACTTTTCACTTATTAACCCTCCTTTTGTTCAATTTATTCTAGTAGTAATTGGTTTGAAATAAACAGACTTGTCATGTTTAATTCTAAAAATGTTTTTTTTTTCTGGCCATTTGACATTTAGAGGTTAGAATTACAGCTGGTTAAATAGTTAACACCATGTATTTAGCTGGAGTTAATATAACCTATTGTTAATTCAATAGAGACATCGAGTTTAAAATTTTAACGCCATAGAATTACAGAATAACCAAATATTGTTAAGTGTGGTTAAAAATTTTTAACTTCGACCTTGAGGTTAATTTTTAACTTTTTCAGATACAGAATAGACCCGATAAAAAGTTAATTTTCTTCTGCATACTTCACTAATACTTATATTAAATCATATAATGTAACATTTTACATAATTTTATTTGCAAACGCATAGATATGTAGTTAAAAAAATGTATGTCCATCTTAATAATAATCTTCTTTCCCGAAAGAAAATTATACATCTGGTTGCAGCCAGCACCGTAGCTAAGGCCCCGCAGAGCCCATGGTGCGGGTGGCCCGAGGTTTCTTTGGGGCCCAAGTTTAAAATTGATATATTTTTATGTTGCGGAGTAACAATTTGCGGTAAGGGGTAAACTTGACGTTATGTCACTGGTTGCAGACAGTTAATTAAAGATTTTCACGAGCCGCCACTGATACTTATCAAATTTTTATTTTTGGCATTATTTATTAGAAACTTTAGCTCTGCAGATATATTGTTTGTGTCATTGTTTTTAAATACTGTTTAACTAAATTTCTGTTTTAAAAGTTTTATAAATATTTTTTTTTTCAACTCGTTCAAAATTCCCATTTATACAGGCTATTCCAAACGATTAGGTGGGAATAAATGGGAATTACTTTCTTTTAGGTTGTCACGAGAAGGGACCTTTATTTATTTTTTTATAATTTTTTTATGGCCTTTGCTGCTTCTGCAATTAGCCAGGACAATTCTTATTTTTGAAAAATGCCTTGCCTGAACAGGATTCGAACCCGAAACCCTAGCAATGCAGAGCATATGTGTTCCCACTGCGCTACGCCGGTCGGCTACTTGGGTTATTTAATTTTTCACATTGGAATATCAAGATTTAAAATTCCAACAATGAAACCATGGAAACGAATGACATATGTCCAAAATAAAATACTTTTTTACATATTTTAATGACCAAAAACTAAATTAATGGTAAATTTGTATTAAGAATTACACAAAAAATCAAGATATAAAGAAAATTACATTTTAAAATGATATTAACTATAACCAAAAAAATGTTTATTGTAAGTATTATCTGTCTCATTTTGTAATACGTAACTAACAGGGAAAGTTAATTTTTTATGTTGTGTATTGACAATACATTTATAATATTATCATAGTATTGGTTCACACCACAACAGTTACCAAAGTAACCAGATTTAGTTTCGTATTACAAATTGAGTCGGATTATAATACACTATAAACTATAAAAGTAACCAAAATAACTAGATCTGGTTTGTCCTTACAAAAGTGAACAGCTTAAAGTCTGTTCCTTTGGTTTAGGCGGAACTAGATTTTCAATTCTAGTTACTTTTATCGATGATTGAAACTTTTGATTAAAAAAATTGGAAAAGTTGGCTTTTCCTGAACATTTTTTTTTTTAACACACTTGGCATTTCAAAGTTTCGACAAATTTGTCAAAATTTGGCTCTAAAATTGCACTAAAATTCTAAGAAGAGATGGAAATCGAGGACAAGATTTACAATATCCCACTGCAAACTCTATACAGATGGCAGCACATAACGACTACACTAAATAATTCAAGAATTATCAGTGGCTCGAAAACAATGGTTTCTGTTTATTTATCACATTAAAATATCATTTACCTTTTAGTTTAGGTTAGATTCACCTTAAAAGCACTTAGGTTATGGTTGATAACTGTTTATTTTTTTTTATAAACCACCTAAAAATAAATTGTATTTTAACTGTTCTGTGCAGGGCCAGGGTCAGTGATTCACCTTAAAAGCACTATCTTAGGTTATGGTTGATAACTGTTTATTTATTTTTTTATAAACCACCTAAAAATAAATTGTATTTTAACTGTTCTGTGCAGGGCCAGGGACAGTGATTCACCTTAAAAGCACTATCTTAGGTTATGGTTGATAACTGTTTATTTATTGTTTTATAAACCACCTAAAAATAAATTGTGTTTTAAAAGTTTTGCACAGTCCCACCTGTTTAGAATCTCTGTATATTGAACAAATGACGTGTGTGTGACGTATGCGCAGTGTTCAGTGGGATATTGTAAATCTACCCCCCAATTATTTTGTTATTTATTGACAACGCTATTTTTTTTTGTTTTTCCGAAAGGCGGAGTTACATCAATACGCACGGCCGTGACTAGCTTTTTTCAGACCCATAACAACATAAAGTTATGACAAGGTCCTCATTTCTAAAATCCAAGTGATGACCTAAAAAGGTCCTCCCTTTTGAAATCCAAGTGATGACCTACAAAAAAGGACCTCACTCAAATGCAATTATTATGTCAATATTTTCCTTTCTGAGACCCCCCTTCGAGCTGGGCCTCGGATCTGTGCCCCTGCTTAGTTACGGCACTGTATATTTCAACAAGTATTATTTATTAGGATTATTTTTTTTTTTATTCAAATACGCTCTGAATTTATCACTATAATTTGTCAATGTTCAAGTCAGCGTCGCGGGCGACTTCCAGAGACCTTGCGGTCGACGTTTTGTCCTTCCCTGGTATATATGATTCAAACGATGGAAGTAACTATGGTCTATTTCAAAGTAGAAAAATGTGTGCAAAAAGATAGGAGCTGTTTGTCCTTGCTTCGGATTGGTTTAGATCGTCATCCCTATTACACTGTAAAAATATTGTTTTTAGTCCAAGTTGACAGATGTTCAGTGTCGTACATTGGAAATATATGTTATTTATATTATTTAATTTTTCTCATATATTTGTTATTATTTACATATTTAGACTTTTATTTATATTCTTGGCGTAGATTTTATGGAGAAAATTCTCCATGTAATTTGTTTTTACGCAGTTATATATTTTTTAGGTTATCCCATATATAAATATTTTTTGACACTTGAAAATTAACAGATCAAGAGAGAGGACTAATGTGAGGCCAAAAGACAGCCCAGCTGATTGTGCCCAAAGAAGAACTTATTGATATAATTTTTAGACCTTCATATATACATATATTTTTAATTTGTATTTACAATAATTATTTAAATAAGAAACTTTAGCTCTGAAGATATATTGTTTGTTTTATTGCTTTGTTCAAACTCTTTTAGCCAAATCTCTCTTTTTATATATAGTACATAATTTTTAAAATTAATATTTTTTTAACTTTTTCAATTTTTCCATTAAATTGAATTTATGTCGTATAAATAACGTAAGTGTATTATCTGCCTTGTTTATTTCAATATCTTATTTACCTTTTTTATATTAAAAAAAAAAATCACTTGCTAACCCAGTTGCTACGCCCATGTCCTATTTGTAACTTATTTTAAATTTCCCGCTATACTGTATTTGATCAGTGTAAATCGTACTCGGTTCGCAGCGCTATCTACTTTTTTCTACTTTGAAATAGACCATAGAATGCAAAATTTAGTTCCGCCTAATCGTTTGGAATAGCCTATACTGAATTTATGTTTTGTAAATTGACATTATTCAAACGTAATGTCAAAATTGTAAACGTCAAATAAAATATATTTAAAATGAAGCCAATGAAAACTACAACTGAGGAAAGATCTCAATTTAAAATAAAATACACATTGTACGCTGCAGTGATTTTGACATTTTTGGAATTTTATGGTAAATTATTGATCAGTAAAATTCAAACTTTTTAATTATATGGTTATTCCTTTACAGATGGAGTTAAAATTACATATTGGGAAATATTAAAACATTCTGTCACTTTTGGCATGATTTTTATATATTGGGTAAATGTAAGATACATAGCTTCAAAAAGTTCACGAAATTATTTCATTTTATAACCAAAAAAAAAAGTAAAATGTAAAAATTGTACAATATCTGAAGATACAACTCGGAAGGAGTTGGAGGGATTTGAACCCACGTTCCTGCATTTGAATACACAACCATTTTAGAACGGAGCCCCGGCAACTCTAAAATAATAATAATAATAATAATACAACCACTAAAATGTATACTTGGGTTAGTATACATTTTAGGGAATACAACTTAATGAATAAAAAATCTATTGTTCTTAGATATTTTTTTGTTAGATTTTAATTGATTATTTTTAATTTCATTTTCATCCTTGAACAAAAAATAAAATGCTTCCGTGCCCGTGCTTTAAAAAATTCTGTTGATATCGTTGTTTTATTTTCGTTTTCGGTTTGTTTTCATCCTTGACAAAAATTTAATCATAGAGCCGGGGTCAATAGTTTTTCCGACTCCTGACTCCTCCAAAACTTCGACTCCTTGACACCTGAATACCGGCTCCCACTCCGATTCCTCATCCATGATTTCATCGCGATTATCGACAATGGTTAAAATCAACAAGATCCCTATGATACTCCTACTTCTTATGCAACCTCTTTAACAGTCGTCGATTGGTACGGATAATTCATGAACCTGGATAACCTTCTCCAGTCTGACTTAGAAGCTGAATATACGAGGGTTACCTTTTATGTTTATACAAACGACCAGTAGATGGCAATATTGAAATGTGTCATTATTATATTCGTAAAATTTGTTATTGTGATCTCAGTGGTAGCTTATAAATTGATTGTTAACAGTGAGCGTTTAAAAAACAAGTTTGTGAAAAAATAGATCTTAGTCTATTAGATAGTCCGTCAGTGATGAATCTCGTGAAGGTGGACCAAAATCGGTTGTGATTCAAAAAAATATCGATGTTGTGCGCAAAATGATTGAAGAAGATCGACATTTGACTCATGGTTGGTTTATATACGGAACAAGAATAAGGAATAGGAAATAAGAATAGTACACAAGAATAAAAAATATTAAACCGTTTATATAGGACATAACATTTCGTCGCTGCGCCTGCGTACTTGCGTTGGCCTGTGTTTAACGTTTGTCACTTGACAGGTTCTGATTCATAAAACCTTTTAAAAAATTTCGTTTATTACCGTTAAAAACATTTTATTGTTGTTTACAATCCTCTGATCACAACTGAAAAACATCTGTTGACCAAACTTTATTACGGCAGACATTTTGATTGCTGTGCGCAGGCTTATCGTGTCTTATTCTTGAAATAAGAATAAAAATGTTGAATGTTACCAACTATTCTTATGTTTAAGTTAAATTTCATTCCTACATAAACCGATATACGGCGCAGCCATGTTTTAACATCTTGTGCACTATTCTTATTTCCTATTCCTTATTCTTGTTCCGTATATAAACCAAGCATTACCGTGAGATAGAGACCTCCTTTGGCATATCGCAGACTGCAATACATTCGATCTTGCATGAACATTTAGCTGGGAAAAAGATCTGTACCCGATGGATTTCGCATAATTTGACCGCTCAAAAAAAGGCTCGTGTTGATTGGTGTAAGAGAATGCTAAGAAAATTGAACCTATGCACTGCAAAATCCGTATATAACATCATTACAAGTGCTGAAATTTATTCACATGAACCGGAAACTAAGCAACAATCCACTGTTTGAGTCTTCCAAGATGAACGAAACCCACAAAAGTTGTTCGTTCACGAAGCACTTCCAAGAAAATTATCGTTTGTTTCTTCGATTGTACTGGACATGTCGTAACCATTCCTTTAGAGGATCGGAGAACAGTCAATGTTGAATGGCATACAACAATTTGTTTGCCAGAAGTCATCGACAAAATCAGGAAAACAACCAAAAACGTCATATCGCTCTTCATCATGACAATGCAAGGTCCAACACAGTACGTCAAACAATTAATTATTTGAAGGAGAAAAACATCGAATTAATGTCTCATTGCTCGTATTCACCTGTTTTACCCCTAACGATTTTTTTTTGTTCCCTAATGTCAAACAATAAATGCGTGGACAGCGATTTTAATCACCTGAAGCTGATGAAGCCTTCGAAACCCATATTTTTGAGATACCAACTTTAGACTGGAAAAAATGTTTCGAGAATTGGTTTGAACGCATGCAAAAGTGTATAAATCTTAAAGGCGAATATCTTGAAAAGCAATAAAACAGTTTGTTCCAAAAAAAAATATTTTTTTTTCTTTTTTTTTTGTAAAAACTTAATAGGTAGCCATCGTATTATACAGAATTTTTCATCATCTACGGTTTAACTTCTACCATCTTTAAAAGCCTGGACCACTTAAAACACGTAATTAGACTCCGAACCACTTCTCCAAAAGAAGTGGAAAGGTTGTACGGGTATCGGACATAAATAAAAACAACTATCTACAGCTGACCAGTTTCGGAATAGTTTATTCCTTCATCAGAGCTGCTACATAAAGGAAAATCAGAATACAGTATAAGTGTACATTGTATATGAATAAATGAATATAATATAAGTATAAGTATAACATTGTAAACCATACCTGAGATAATAGTGATTAAGTGTAATGGTGAGATAAAACGGGTCATGATATAAAAAAAAAACAATGTATTGAAATATAAATAAATAAATAACAAAGTAACATAGCGAAACGCGGCGTAGCGTAGTGGTAACACACGTGCTCTGCGTTACTAAGGTCTCGGATTTGAATCCAGTTCAGAAATGGAATTTTCATTTTGAAAAATTATAATTGTCCTGCCTATTTACCCTAGTAGGAAAGGTCAAGGGCAGACAATTTATAAATAACAGTTTTATAGTATCAAATAATTATTGGCCCTCTGCACTTACCAGATATAGATACATTGCAAGCATTTCTTGTATTTTTTATTTTTTAATCAAACATTGTAATTTTGAATTATAACATGAAATTTTTACAGTTACATAAAAGGAGATTATTACATTCGATATGTAACGGGATGCAGATGTCCGCAAGATATTTAATCAAATATTTCAAAAGAGATGAGGAAAGCTGGTCTACATATTTTAAGAATATGGTCTTGGACATTTGTAGCGATGCATTCCCTGAGATTACTGATGCAGTTTTTATCATCAAAGATTCGGTATGACCACTACATATTACATACTTTTATGAATATAAGTTTTCGAAAGTCACAAAAGATTTCGGTATATTTTTAAACTAGGAAGAGTAAATATAAAAGTTATACTTACACTATAATAAATCACCAGAAAATGCACTAGATTTATTTTTTGTGAGAAAATTGAATTTAGGCATAATACGCGTTAGTAATTGTATGCTGAACTTATAGTATTTTGCACTATTAATATGTAATTTTATTTATTAAATATTAAACTGATACATGCAAATATAAATCTTTATTGTATATGCTGTTCACTTTTGTAAGGACAAACCAAATCTGGTTATTTTAATTACTTTTATAGCGGTTTACTGACTTTAAATGTCATTTAAAAAACTTTCTTGCGCTGTAAATCAAACTTCAGATTTGTTGGTTATTACATTTTTTATTATGACATTTCAAACATATATTTCAAACTGACATTTTTTAATACCAACTTGACATACAATTTCAAAGGTGCAAACTATTGAAATCAAAATTTCCTCTTAGTTTGTTTTTACAAAGGTATATATTCATATACAACAGAATATATGCTTTTGTAAGGACAAACTAGATCTGGTTATTTTGGTTACTTTTATAGTGTTTTACCGACTTTAAATGCAGTGGCGGCGCTAGCTCTTAAAATTGGGGGGGGAGGGCAAGAAATATGTGAAATCATTGATGACCAAAAAAAAAGGTCCACACCAGGGCCCAACCTAAAGGTCCCAACCTAAAGGTCCCAACCTGGGCCAGAGCAATTTTGCCCCCCCCCCACCGGAACCTCCGCTAGCGCCGCCACTGTTTAAATGTCAATTAAAAATATTCCTTACGCTGTAAAACCGACTTTACATTTGTTAGTTACAGTGATGAGCGCGTAGACTACATCACGTAAATTTACACCACTGTTTACGTGTAAACAAATGATGTAAACAAATATATTTTTTTCGACGTAAACAAGGTAAACATGTAAACACTTACTGCGCATGCGTATTAGCTTCTGTTATTCGTGTAATCTTACTTTTTTAATAAAAAAATGTATTTAATTACTTAATAAGGTATTAAAATGACCGGTGTTATTAGTGTTACGTATATTTTAAAAGTCTGCATATAATTAAAAAGTAAATTAATCATTGGTATAACAATTTATTAGATAAATTGTTCTTACCTTTCTTTGTTTTTACTTTTACAACGATAATTGGTTTTAATTAAAATTAAAGACAATGAATGTAAATAATTAAAGAAAAACACATAAATTGCAAGAAAAATTAATAATCGTACCTTAATTAATAATCAAGGTACATATTAATCAGCCTTATTTTTGATTTATATATCTAATAGCAGTCATATTTCATAGGACAAACACGACAAATGAACGCCTTAACCTCACTATTTAAATTTTTTACATGTGTTGACTTGTTGACGCTGTTTACATGTTGTTGACATTGTTTACGCACTGTTTACATGTATATGTAAACAACTGATGATTACACGTAAACGCCCATCACTGGTTAGTTTATGATCATTATAAAGTTAAGATCATTAAAAATTATATCTTTAAGATATCATTTTTCATTATGACATATGTCAAATGGATCGACATTTTAAAAAAGTGAAATTTTTTATGATTTTTTAATACCAGTATGAAACAATTTCAAATGTGCAAACTATTGAAATCAAAATTTCCTCTTAGTTTGTTTTTACAAAAGTGAAAAGCATATACAGGCTATTCCATTAGTTAAGTAAGTTATTATTAGCTATTTTTTTTATATATTGAAGTTGGCTTTTTCTCAACAAAATGATCAAAAGCTTCAATCAATCTGTAAAAATTACTAGATTTGAAAATCTAGTTCCGCCTAATCGTTTGGAATAGTTTTTAAATAATATTTATTTATTAAAATATTTGCTTACAAAAGATAATTCTAAAGTAAGAACAAGGTATAACAATAAAACAAAATCACACAGTAAATAGGAAATATAAACCAGTGGCGAAGGGAGACCTCCGCTAGACTTGCCCTCCCATAAAAAAATAATAAAAAAATACATATATTTTTTTTTTAATTTAAAAATATATTTAGGTAAATCTTCAAAAATAGATCAAATTATGTTCTATACTATTTTTTGTCCAAGGCTTGGTTTACTAGTTACGAATTTTGTTTAATAACTTCCATTTCCGGTTTCGAATTTTAATAAAAAACAATAGGGTTCTTCCCAATTATTAGAAGAATTTTTTAGTACCAGAACGAACTCTTTAAATTAAACCGTTTTTGAGTTATCGTGTATACACACAGATACACACACAGATACACACACATACAGACACACACACATACTGACGGCGCTTCGAAAATAGGTTTTTTGGATTCCCTGGACCATGAAACGTGGTCATCCGTCAAAATCTCGACATCGAAAATTTTCGCGATTACAATACTTGCCCCTTATATATTAAGGTCGGGCAAGTAAAAAGCAAAATAAATTAAGTAAAGTAGACAGACCGAACTTGATGTAAATGTGTTAAAATACATGTTGAATAAATCTAGAGTATTATTATTATTATTATTATTTAATACTCCAGTAATACTGAAATAAAACAGCGACTAGGCACAATAGTTTTGTACTATAATAACATAAGCGCAAGTGAAATGTTTGTGACGAATACAGTAAATTCATGTATGGCTGTACTAAGGAAATATGTTCTTAGTTTGCGGGAAAGACTGTGGGCGACGTGCAACGAGCTTGTACAGTGCTGTTTAGCTAGCGATAAGAATTTTCTTACGCACTGGGCACTACAACTCATACATTAACTCTTTATGAAAGAGCGGTCTCTCCTACAAGTTGTGACCATATTTCCGATATATTTAATACGCACTCAAACCATGTTTGTTCTATTTGTAATTTCTTGTTAACTGTTCTCTGTTAACTGTATATTATGTTTTCTGTTTCCGTTATGTATTTAGTGATTTTTTTTTTGTTGTAAATATGTGTTTCGTTTGGCTCTTGAGCCGTTCAATAAATATATTATTATTATTATTATTATAACTATTATTCTAGAATAACACATACAATCATCTAACGCGTCAGTTTTGGGGAAGTTATGCTGATATTTTTGGGTTGTGTAAAAACGGCTGATTGCCAGACAATCATATTTATAGATTTTTAAGCGAATATTAGAAATGCTCTTCCTAGTTTAAAAACAGACTATAGAAACTTCTACAATATGATCGAAATTAAATCGTCTAAAAAGCAATGAATATCTTTTAATAATTATGTTGACAGCGCTGAGCGAACAGTTGATGGTGACGTCATGAATAGAGCACTAACGGAGCGAGCGTTTTTGTGACGTAATGTTTATAAGATCTAACCCTACAATTTTAGGCGGCGATTTTACTGTCAGATTAGTTCACGTCAGTCATGAATCAAAATTATATACCTCGGTTTTTCCTTGATTTTTTTACAATAATGAAGAAATAAAATTAATTAAAAATTAAATAATAATTAATGAATTAATTTAATGAAATTATGCACGGTGTATTTTAATATTTTTTTTTCTGTTTACAGAACGTCACAAATACATAAAATGGCCGTGCTCGGTAGCCATAGACAAATAACAATATTATTTGTCTATTGTTATTTGTCTAAGGCTATTATTTTTATTTTATTTATGATTTAATTTTAAACTTTGATTTCTTTCCCGCCGTTCCCCCACTTTTTTAAGTCATACTCCATATGCTCGGTCTTAAAACCCAGAGCGCACTCTAAATGCTCGCTCGATCGCAAAACGAATGCAATTGAGTGTACTCCGAGCGTCAAATCGAACACGTTTGAGTGTACAGAACGTGCTCGGAACGCTCGGAGCGTCAAATCGAATGTACCCAGTATAATTGTCCAAAATCATTTTACTGTCAGTTGACAATTCACGTCAGGGTTTGAGGTTATATTAAAAAGCTAAAATATTAAAAAACAAATAATATTTAAAAAAAAAAAAACTGGCGTAGTTGTATACGTACATCTTAAAATTTATTTCGTTGGTTACGTATTTTTAATATATGTATATGTTAATTGTCATTGTGCCGACCGGCGTAGCGTAGTGGTAACAAAATTGCTCTGCGTTGCTAAGGTGTCGGATTCGAATCCCGTTCAGGCATGGAATTTTCGAAAATAATAATTGTCCTGGCTAATTGCCAAAGCAGCAAAGGACATAAAAAATAAATAAAAAAAATATCATTTTTTTTCAATTGAAAACGGTGTATAAAATTTCTATAATGCGTATTCGGTGAATAATCTGTTTTCATTTTGAGATTTAGCCCAATTTAGACTGCGGCATAACTATTTATGTATAAAAAACCATAAAAATTAATAATTTGAATCTATGCCCGCATTACAATCAGAGTGACCAGTATTCAATTGAGATAAACACTCAGATTGAAAAAAATTGTATTACAGTATATTTTATTCAATTTTACTCACCTCTAAAAAAACAAGCGATGAGCAAAAAAAGGTCTTTACCTCCAAAATCCAAGTGATGAGCAAAAAAGGTCTTCATGTACAAAATACAAATGATGAGCAAAAAAATGTCCTCACCTCCAAACTTTGTAGTTTGGAGGTGAGGACCCGGAGATTTTATAACAAAACCCGGAGCCCTGAGACTATGACCGGAAACCCTGAGACTCCGGGTAAAACCCTGCGACCTGGTCACCCTGATTACATACACAATTATCCTACATCAAAATCTTGTTGCGCCACCTATGGTATAAATTGGCAATGAAGTTAGAAAATATTCCTCTTACTTCCATGATGTGACGTTTATTTTAAAGGAACAAGTGAAATAAATCAATATATATTCGGACATTTTTCAAGAAATAAAAACTTGATCCGCAAACGAAGCTATTGTATTCGGAAAGTTTATGTGATACGCACTTCCCGAGTTTATAATTCTTTTTTATGTCAGCAATTCATCAGTTCCTCTTGCGTCTGCGACGAATTTTTATTCAATAATACTTTCAAATCATAGTCCTTCAATTGAACAATCATTCGTCTAATCAAATTTCCTTTTTGGCTTCAGGTTGTGAAAGTACTAACGATAGAGAATAATGTACCCGAACAAGTAGTAAATAACAATAAAGCAGTTGAAGATTACTTAGAAAACAATTATTTTTGCGAAAAACCTTCAGAAAACTTAAAAGAGATGACTCCACCTTTGTCTCGAAAGCGTGAACAAATGGATATTCCAAAGAAATATAGAAAAGGTTTAATCACAAAACGTTAAACTGAATTAATTTATTTAAGAATAAAGAATAAGATTAAGGATGTAATGGGTAATATAAATGTTTACTGTTGGTGACTGTGGAACTCATTTTGGAGTAAATATCAATAATATATGTTATTTGACGTCTCAAACATGCATTTTCTTTTATTTCAAATATATGAATATGTTCGAAATAGGTGTTGTTGTACATATTGCGTGATACCATCAAGAAGAAGAGCCGCGACAAGGAGTCAAATTAGTCACGGTGTTCGTTTCCTACAGGATAATGCATCAGATCACACGACCCTCGGTTTGAACTGTGCAATGATGAAGTGTGGGTTCAAAAAGATTGACGACCTGTCGTACAACCCAGACCTGGCTATTATCATCTATAACTTCTTCTCAAAACTCAAGAAAGACCTTCGATAATTTAATAGTGATGCAGAGTTGCAAGAGCCAGTTTAAGCATTGGTCAGAAAAATGGCATACTGTTTTTTTAAGGGTATTGAAATGTTAATTTAGTGGTGTAGAAAGTGTGGTAAAGTACAGGGAGACTAAATTGAAAAATAACAACGTCGTTTTCGTTCTGACTCCGGTAACATAGTTATATAGGAAATTTTTGCACCTACTCGTTTATATAGTCTATTTGCTCCTATTTGGAATCAGTCTTTAGCCAGGTGTTTTAGATTTTTCCAATTTTTTCTACTTTCAGCTGTCTCTTTTTGCGCCAAGACGTCAAGTAACAATTGGATTTTGACGTCTACGACTGACTTGTAACTTCCAGTTGATTGCAGATTTGCAAATAGTTACCGAGCTCTTGTTTGGTATATGACCGATATAGTCAACACATGAATAAGCAATGTAGATGCAATATGAATTTGTGAATCTATGTATAAATCTGTGCAAATACCAAAATTATGTATGTATATATATATATATATATATATATATATATATATATATATATATATATATATGGAAACCAAGAGGGCAAATGTCGGTAGTGTCCATTATTGTTAAATTAATAAACAAATATTTACAATTTCCAGCATTTATGCCTACTTCTAGATCAATACAGGAGTCACTAGACAGAATAATTAGAATATCATACGCAGGCAATTGTTAATAAAGTCACGAAGTCGACGTATGATTAGTTTTGTGTAATTCTAATTCATAAAGCAGAACAAGTGTTATATTTTAAATAACAATTTTGTTCTTCGTTGATTTTGTATACTGAGAAGAATGCCATATATTCCTAAGGGTGCGTTAAGTAGTGATAAAATATATAAGAGCGGCAACGGGACCTAATAATACATATCTTTATTTGATGTGGGTTGGGATGGCAGTATAGTTTTAGCTGAGATGTACCTACCGTTTCCAAAAAATGAGAAGACATACTATTATCGCCAAATGTTGCAAATTAATATCATTAACTAAAATTTATTGGTCTTAACTACAAATGTTGCAAAATGGTATAATGGAAAAAGTCTGCGAAAACAAGTCAATATGCTGTTCATTTTTAATAGGATTTATAGTCTATTTCACGATAAGTTGAAGTGACTATCTACTTATGGTCCTAAACACAGTGGGTGGTAATTACAAATAACTCTAATCCCTTGTTTGTACCCATAAACTAGCCAGAGATGTATCAGGTATAAATTACATTACACCATGTAATGACACAATTGTAACAAGAAATAAATATAAGACATCATCAAAATAAACTTTATTTTTATTATAAATACAATTAATTTATAGAACTTATAATTAAATTTAAAACATTACAATTAGTATTTAAAACATTACAATAAAATAAATTTTAAATTAAATAATGTTTAAGATAAAAAAAAAATCTTACAAGTCCAAATCATTCTCTGCATCAGTCTCTAAATTAATGATTATAGTACGTTCTATTTGAATATAACATGATTTACACAATTCTTCCAATTATCTACAGGGATATTTTCCACTTCTTTTTTTATAAGTTCTATCACAGTGCCGTTTAAAGTGGGAGAAACATTATTCCGTTTTATTCTCGCCTTTAACTGACTCCACATTTGTTCAATAGGATTGAATATACAATAATACGGAGGTAGTCGTAAAACTATGTGTCCTTTGCATTGAGCAATATTATCGCAAACATATTTTTTAGAAAAACTATAACTTTTTAATAATTTAATTAAACAATTTTTTTTATAACTTTCTCAAAGTAAATATAATTTTTATATAAAAAGTCTTGGATTTCCTTCTTACTGTTTGCACTATTCGGTACTTTATTTAGTTGCTGACTATGGTAACTTGCATTGTCCATAACAATAACACTGTTAGCCGGTATATTCGGGAGTAATTTAGTGAAAAGATATTTAAAACATCTGCAATTTATACCTGATACATCACTGACTAGTTTATGGGTGCAAACAAGGGATTAGTGTTATTTGTAATTACCACCCACTGTGTTTAGGACCATAAGTAGATAGTCACTTCAGCTTATCGTGAAATAGACTATACCTATATCCTGTTCACTTTTGTAAGGACAAATTAGATTAGGTTATTTTGGTTACTTTTATAGTGTATTACCGATTTTGAATGTCAATTAAAGATATACCTTACGCTGTAAAACCGACTTTACATTTGTTGGTTATTATCATTATAATTAAGATAACATTTTTCATTATAACCTATGTCAAATGAATCGACATTTTAAGAAAGTGACATTTTTTATAATATTTTAATACCAACATTACATACAATTTCAAAGGTGCAAACTATTGAAATCAAAATTTCCTCTTAGTTTGTGTTTACAAAAGTGAACATCATATACAGCATATTGACATATTGAATTTTTCGGGTATTAATATACCAGAAAATATAAATTTGAGTCTCATTATTTATACAATGACTTTAGGGAGTACCCACATTTTTTTTTTTTTACTATATGTTAATATTCACACAAATATTTCGCTGATTTAAGTGTGTAGATATACAAATTTTTTCTTCTCGACGCTTTTATCGTTGCCTAGTAATAAAATAAATCAGTGTATTATTATCATTGCTTTGGTAGTATGGCCGCACTTTTATCACCACTATATTCATTTATCACCACCCCGACATAACCGTACCCTTAAGTTCGGTCCATACGATTCGTCTTATCGTACGTCCAATATATTTCGTGTGGAGAGGAAAACGGACGATCTTTCAGAAAACTGACCAGCTAGACTTGCTTTTAGTTTTCATAAAACGGAAGTCATGTCGTTACATGTAAAGTTCGTGGGGCTGAGGATATGCTTTTTATTTTTGAGGTAACTAACGATAGTAAATTCATATAAGTGTCTACTAGTAGATAATTACACCAATTTTCAGGTTCATGACTTCATTACCGGAGCATTCACATGGGAGAATCTACAATTCTTCAGCAAACATATTCTAGACCACGAGCCGGTAACATATGGCTCTTGATCCAGATCGTTTCTGTGGGTACCTAAATATGACTCTTTTGATATTTACGGGATATTTTTTCCTGTTCGTCGGTTGGTTCAATGCTTTTTTTTTGCTAATCGGGCAGCTCAACGTTCCTTCTTACTTTGCTTTCTGGGTAAACCAACGTTTCTCTTTGTTTTTCTGGTCTTTTTTGCTGTCAGTCTTCTATCTTCTAAAAGTAAAAACTGAGAGTTTTTCGACTATTAACTCTACTTACATTCTGTGTTGCCCCTGTTCTAGAGCAATGTGAACAACAAACACGTTTTTTTAAATAATTTTCGGGAGTCATTATAAAAAAAAAAAAAAAAAAAAACGCTAAAAGTAGTGTTTCTTCCAGCATTTTTATCACACTAACTGCTAAATGGATAAAAGACGTTTAAATTTGTATACTGTGGTTAAGGGTTTTACCTGACCGTCTTAAGTGATCAAATAAAACATACGACAAAACGTAGCGTGTAGATCGAGCTAAACTAATAAAGTAAAATGTAGAGGTAGCGTGTAAACCGAGAATTATAAAAACGAACTCCTTAACGTTTCCTTCAATTCTCTATATTCTAATTCTCACTTTCTCTCTCTTCCTCTTCTTGGGTACTATCAGTACTAACTGATGTACCCATATGATAAAAAGGTATGTGACAACAATATATAATAAACTGTTTTACTTACTGTGTTTGTGATTCCGGTTGCTGGGAGAGATGTTAGTATAGTTTGATCTGTGTACAGAATCAGGCGAACCGTCACTTGGACTGTCATTGCACTAAACAGATGCGTATGTATTCTTGTACGATTATTTTTGAGACCTCTGAAAAAAAGTATATTCGAGTTATATATATTATGGTAACATATATACTGCGTGACATTAAAAAAAGAACACCCAGTATAAATTAGTTTATTTCAATAATTTTTGGTATACATGTTTGTTAGGGTAAGGTAAGTAAACGATCAAAATTTGAAGAGAATCGGATAGTTAGAAACCGAGATAATAATAATAGGCTTTGCCTCCATGGTGCACTATGCACTCCTTAACACGTCTGGCCATACTCCTAATTAGATAATCGATTTCTTCTTGGGGTATCTCATCCCTGGCTACCTGTACCTCATGACAAAGTGCCACTAGAGTCTGTGGAGGATGGAGTAAATTTAACAATCTTCTACTCATAATATCCCAGACGTGTTGAATGGGTGAAAGTCCGGGAGATATTGATGGCCAAGGCAACAATTTGATTTGATTATACTCAGAGTACTCCAACGCAACACTGGCTACATGAGATTGTGCAATGTATTGTTGAAACCGTGGATTGCGGAGGGTCCTGAGGTAGGGTAGAACATGTGTTTCCAGTGGAAATTTTCCACTACTTCCTAAATGTAACGCTGAGCGCTCATGTTGCCTCTGATGAAGATCAAAAGTGACCTACTGCCATAAGCAATAGCTCCTCACACCATAACTCTAACGGTGCGGTGCACTGGCCTATCCACATAAAATTGAGGATCACGTCTTTCACCAACTTCTCACCCTTGATCGGTCATCATGCATACCTAAACAGAATCTGGATTCGTCGCAAAAGACTAGAGTTCTAAACAACAACAAAAAAAAAAAAAAAAAACAGTTCAAAACTTCTTAAGCGGCGATAAATCGTTCGCATCCCAATAGGCCTTCCCTGTTCTGTAAACCATTGGTCCGTAGTCGCTCTAGTGGAAGTGAAGCGGTCTCTTAGAGCCAAAAGTCTAAGGCGACGATCTTCATGTTCTGTGGTTTATCGGCGACGTCCTGTACCTCCTGCTCTTCGTATTCGGCATTCCTGGAACCATGCCCGACAGTAACCCACCACATTATTGAGACTCCTATTCGTCCTAGTGGTAATTTCTTAAAAGGATAAACCGGTTTCTCGCAGACCCACTATTCGCCCGAATCAAACTCGCTAAGTTGATACAAATTTGTCTTCGCGCCCTAGGCATAATGAACTCTTAGAAATGTACTGTATGAAAATCAAATGCTCACTGCAGCTACGAAAGTCCATTGTCCCCTATTATGTTTTAAAAACAAAAACATGTTAAGACCAAAACCAGTGTATCGATATGGTTAAAAAACTGATCGTTTCTAGCCGTAATCTAAACAAACATGTAACCAGAATATTACTGCGATATATTCATAAATACTGGTTGTTCTTTTTTTAATGTCACGCAGTATAAGAGAAAACCAACATTTTCCATTTTATGAGTTTCAAGAAAAACGTCAAAAACTGTAATGGCTACAGTTTTTAATATAAAAATTTCATATTTGTTTTCCCTATCTTCATCATCAATATAATTCTGTTAAGGATGTTTTTTTTTTCTACAAAAAAGAGGAATATAAGATATATAATATTAAATATAAAATGGAGAAGTTTTAATTTTCTATAACTGATGGAGAAGTATTGTTTTGTTGACATATTTGTCACTATCATTATAAGGAAATGATGGCTTTTGCAATGTTATGTTTCACTGTGTAATACTTCACTGAAAGGGAAACTTAATTTTTTATGTTGTATATTTATAATATCATTTTAGGGTGATAATTTTGAAATGGCACCTTCCAAATATTGATGAAATAATATATTTGTATAAAGGATGCTTTTGGGAACTCTTTAAACATTGCTGATTTTTTATTATAAGTGAAGCAAACGAGATTATATTAAGAAAAATGAATAATTTAACTCTACAAATAAGAATATTTACTTGGAAAAACAATTGAACATAGAAGAGATTTCAAGAAAATATATTTTTTTAATGGAACTCCAGGAGTCACTGAAGATTGATTGTAGATTTTCCTTCATTATGGTACAAAGTGATTAAATACCGTATTTCGTCATTCTGTCTTTTCTTTGGCGACATTTTGATGCTAAACACGACGCTCTCAAGACACAAAGACAATTAATAAAGCATCTTAAATCGCAAAGTCTCTACAGTAAGTTTTGGAATGCAATAAATCCCTTATTTACTAATGATGTGGTAAACATTATTATAAAAAGAAATATATAAAATGCCAATATAAAAAAAAAAAAAGTGAAGAAAGGAAAAATATGCTGGGTGATGCAAGTCTTTTTAACAACACTGTATGTTAACAGAGAACAAGAAGAGCAAGAACCTCAATTATCTTCTATTTTTCTCCCCAAAAAAATTTGTTTTACTTCTATAGGGTACATATAAGGGTGTGATCAAAAAATTTGTGCAGTTCAAAATAATCCCCTTCAAATATAATATACTTATGTCAACGCCTTTTCCTATCTTTGAAGTAACTTTGAAAGGCAGTTTCTAGGATGGCCTTAGCCGTTTCTGGGTTTCTAGGTTCTTTTAGCTACGTTTGTTTATGTCTTCAGTAATCACAAAACGTGGTCCTTTAATGTCTTTTTTGTTCCTAGAAACAAGAATATTCTGTGAGATTATAACGGTGTTATTTCTTGTAAAACTCCCAAAGAAGCAATGAAGCAATGAAGCCTGGTGCAATGCATTCTGCAATCTCCACAAAAAAAATTTACAAGTTGCAAAAAAAGTTGCTATAAAAGCAATAGCTATAGGTCGTACATTTTCGAAACAACACATTGCGCAGAAACGAGTTTTTGACTGAGAGCTCACTGCGTCTGCGCGCACACTAAGCAGTGGTGTGCTGTATGACCTTTTAATTTTATAGGCAGTTGTTTGTTTGGTACCTTGATTGTGTTTCGGACCGCGACTGGTAAAATAGCTGAAGTTCGCGTCGATTTGATGACTCATTGTGTTGTTTCGGAAATGAACGGACTATAACAGCTCTTATTTGAGACATTTTTTGATAAAGCAGCATAAATTAAACAAGTACTTTGTGATGGCGGTCAGGCCTGTGGTGGCCACAGCTAATTTTTTTGGATAAATAACCCCAAAGAAAATTTAGTCGAACAACGTTAACTGAATAAAAATAAAATTTGCACGAATTTTTTGATCCCAACTAGAATATAGTACCCGCAATTTCCTGCCTCCAATTCGCTTTTATTGAAAATGTACTAGCACATACTAACTAATATGGATATATTACTGCAGTAACTTACCTGAAGTAAAAGAATATAAATAAGGACATTAGAAGTGAAATTAAAGACACTGTGAGGCCAATGAACTCTATGCTGCGAGTATTTTTTGCTATCTCATATTTGGTCTGCAAAAGAAAAAAAAAATGAATTACAAAAATGAAGAACAATTGTTGTTAATTGTGATCGTAACAAGAATGGTGTATGCAGAGACGTAGCGGGCTACAGCGTATGTAATTCCGACCATACGCGCCAATCTTATGAAGGCACCAAACAGAAGGCAACCAAAATTTGTAACAATTGTTTGATATTTCGCTTTATTTCTGTTACCAGTTTATCTATTTACTTTGCAAAATTAAACATTAGCTTTAGTAGAAGTTGTTCAGAAGTAATGCATTTGTTACGTTCAATGTATTTTTCTATAGATTTTCAATGAAAAAATAAATGTTTATTTTTACAGTTTTTTACCCGTTTATTTTATAAAATATCTATACAGGGTGTTCGTTTGAAACGCCGCACCTCGAATAACTCCTTTTTTTTAAGAGATACAAAAAATTCTTCAAAAAAAGTTAAACTAGATAAAAGAGCTCACTTAAAGACTATAATAAGAATTCTGCATCACTTCCAGTTTCAATGGAAATGGTTTTAACTTTTTATCTAGCATAGGGAATCGGTACTTTATTTATTTTTTCTTGAAAGTACATTAAACCAGCTTTACAAGGATATCAAAATTTATTTACAAAAAAATAAATAACATAAAAATCGTAAAAACTAAATTATAAAAAGATATAACACTATGTAACTAGGAAAAACAATAAAACAAAATATGATTTAATTTAGTAATAAATTGAGGAAAATTTACAAATGTTCAATATGACCGTCGTTGTTATCCACATATATTCTCATTCGTAATAAAAACTCTTCCATTACATTTAGAATACTATTCTCTTGAATTTCCCTGATGGCTAATCTTACCGGTAACCGACGAGTTCATCGAAAATCAATTCATCGAAAATCAATTGATCGAAAATCAATTTTGTAAATATTTGAGAAGAATGCCGAGGGGATCGGAAAGTCAAAAAAGCAGTGGTCAATAAAAGTAGACAGACTAAGAAATAATTGCGTAAAATTTTTTATATGGTTTAAAAAAAGGTAAATAAAGTGACATAGTGTTTGAATATAAATAAAGAAATATAATAAGAAAACTTATATAATAAAATAAATAAATGTTTTGTTTTTAAGGTTTAATAAGACAGGTTATGGGCAATTGCACGCAAATAATTTTTATAAATTCATACACAATGATACGCATTTTAATTGGGCTAATATGGGGGAAAATAAAGTACTATGCGCCTAAAAACAAGGTAATTAGGTTAGGTTTAGTTAGTAAAAGTCTAAAACCGAGCGAAGCGAGTTACCCACCTTCTAGTTTAAGGACAAAGCACTATTTTAGGTTAGGTTAGGTTAGTAAGGGTTTTGTTAGAAGAAGCCGAGCGAAGCGAGCTACCCATCTTCTAGTTTAATGTCAAAACACTATCTTAGGTTAGGTTAGGTTAGTAAGGGTTTGGTTAGAAGAAGCCGAGCGAAGCGAGCTACCCATCAACTAGTTTAATGACAAAACAAAGTCACACTAACATAACAATGCCACCTGTTTAGAATCACCGTACATTGAACAAATCATGTGTGGTATAGTAAATATGAATATAAAACTGTGTACATAACACAAAACCCTTAAGACTTCACAGATGGGGAAATACCATTTTTATAATTCTTTAAGAATAGTTGTATTACGTACATTTATGATCCCATTAACCGGGTTTTTCTGGTCTATGGAACCCTCTGCGATTTCAAAATAATCCAACAGGTATCTTTTACCTGGCGTATTTTCAGAATGGAAAATTTAAAAATTATTAATAGACCAAGTATGATAGTTATTTAATAAGTGTAGTCTGTCAACTTTTATTGGCCACTGCTTTTTTGGCTTTCCGATCCCCTCGGCATTCCTCTCAAATATTTACAAAATATTTTTTTTCGATGAATTGATCATTTGATGAATTGATCATTCGATGAATTGATTTTCGATGAATTGCTTTTCGATGAATTGATTTTCTATGAATTGATTTTCGATGAATTGATTTTCGATGAATTGATTTTCGATGAATTGATTTTCGATGAATTGATATTCGATGAATTGATTTTCGATGAACTTACCGTGAATCGTTCTTACCCTATGTTCTAAGTCTTCTAACCTCTACCTTCAGGATACCTTTCTTGGTAGAATTGTTGGGCCCTAACAGAATTTATTGGACATTCTCCGAATGTCAGTACCATATCTGTCATTTCTTCATTTGAATAACGTACATAAGTCATAATTACAAACGATTTGATGTTATCACCTTTATTATCAAACTCGTACCACTGACATGTATTATATTCGGGCTCGGGCCGGATAAAAACAATAATACCTTTAAATAATATGTTTTTAAACCTTCGTTAAAAAATGTATATTTTTTTAAATTTCTAGTTTTTTTAATTATTACAAATTGTAAGCAATTTTTGTATCATAATATTTTTTAACGAGGTTTATTCGGGCCGAATTTAAAATTTTGTCGGGTTCCGGCCGGGTAGATGCAATAATTGTCGTAATATTTTCGGGCTCGGGCCGGGCCGGACTGGCAACATAACGGGCTGGGCCGGGTAAAGATGATCCGAAATAGGCCCGTGCAGACTTCTACGTACGATTTATGTTATTTATTATTTTATAAATACATGATCACCATTTTGAAATGGTTAAAATTAAAGTATGATATTTTGATATCCTTGTAAAGCTGATTTAATGAACTTTCAAGAAAACATAAATAAAGTACCGATTCCCTATGCTAGATAAAAGTTTAAACAATTTCCGTTGAAACAGGAAGTGATGCAGAATTCTTATTATGGTCCTTAAGTGGGCCCTTTTGTCTAGTTTTTTCTGAAGAATTTTTTGTATCTTTTAAAATAAAGGAATTATTCGAGGAGCGGCGTTTCAAACAAACATCCTGTATATGTTCAGTGTTCATGTTTTTGGTATGAATTTTTCTGTAAAACAATAAAATGATGAGATTTGTGTAATCCCTGCATCATTTATTTATTTAGTTCTGAAAGGAACACTAGTAGTGTGTCTACTTTGGCCCTGTCATATAATGAGAATGAGATATGTTACCTGTAGGCCACATAGCAGACACGAAAACAGACACGATCTAAAAAACTAATACGGGCCGTGTTAACTTTTGTTCACGTCTAGGTGTATATGCGGACGGGCCCTAGCTGACGCTGTATGGCTTGAATTACACAACCAGTATGTCCTTGCAGCACTTTCGGATAGACTGTGAAACAGATACCGGTGTCTACCGAAGCCTGGGAAAGAAAATCACGAACAGACACCGGTGTCTGCTTTGGCACTCAATGTGTTAAAATCAATCAAGGTAAACATGGCTTAGTTCGCAAATTTGAAAATCTATTTTTTTTTTTTCATTATACGTTTTTAAAGTAGATTTGAGGTAGGCGCATATACAGGAAAATGGTCTGGGTGGGGGAGTCCTTTAGGAAAGAAATCCAAATAAAGATAATAAAAGTTTATTATTGAATTTCTGAGTTTGATATTAATTAAAGAAATTGATTTTTATTTGCAATTGTTTTTAGTTATTTAGTTATTTTTTCGTATCAGGTGGTTCGGACTGACCCCCCCCCCCCTCCTTATTTGATTGTCCGATCTGTCGACACGCTGTATGTACATATATAGAATATATTCTTTACATCAGTGGTGGGATTACGAGTAACAGAACAGTTGACAAAAAAATACAATAGTTGCTTGGCACCCAACAATTGAATCGCGATATTGGTTATGAATAGAATTAAAAATAAATGAAAAAATAGAATTCTATTCTATCATGATAGAATAGAATTCTATTCGTCATAACACTGCCACTGATTACAATTTTAATAGTAAACGAGAAAAGAAACTTACAACGTAGTCTCCGCCTTCCTTATTCATCAGATCATAAACGTACTTATACCAATCAGTGAGACATACAGGAAAATGTGTAAAACCATTAGCCATCGAGGTGTCATTTACAAATTTTCCTTCCCAACGGCCTTCGTATGTACAAGTTCGGAAGGTGAACACTGCAACAATAAAAAGAATAAGTATTATTATTTCATTAAATTCAATCATAATTATAAATAAATAATAGGTTGCAACGCCTAGATCAGTGGTTCTCAACCGAGACAAAATTTCCCTCTAGGACAGTAGTTCTAAATTGGGGCCTGCGAAACATTTTTAAGGACTTTGCAAAAAAATATAAACCTCCTTTAAATTTTTATATTTTTTACATTTTAAAATCTTTTAAAAGAATTGTTTATAAAACCATATTACCAACCCATATTTTTATATGGCAGTGAAACTTAGATATTAGCAAAGAGACAAATTAGCAAAATAAAAGCCGCTGATATGAAGTTTCTGAGAAGAGTGGACGGAGTATCCAAGAGTGTGGGAGCGGTAATTTCAGAAATAAAATTTTAATATTATATAAAATAAAATTAATTAATGAGTTAAAAATATTAAAATTATTTAAATATAAAAACTAATCTATTTTAAGATAAACATCCTCAGAGATTAGTTATCATATATTTTTTTAGTTAAATGTTGAAAGACAGAGGTACAGTTTACGATCGTATATTATATGATTTGTTTAAAGGTTGTCACCATTTATTTCAAGTACATGGTCGAATGTTTATACAGATGCTGATATGCGACCATATATTTTCAGCGATATGGACTTCGTAGGTAATTAGAGACAAAATTGATTATTTGGGCTTATGAATTATTGAGAATAGATATATGAGTCTTCAAGATAAGTTAATGCCAACGGAGTGGCAGAGCGCATTAAGTCGTGCAGTTTGGAGGGTGAAATCAGTCTTGTGCGGTCGGTAGTTCGATTCACCGTTGGTGATATTATTCGGGAGAGAATAATATGTTTACATTACTCTCATTTCACAATCATTCATCCCTCATCCAGGTGTAGGAGCTCGCCCCCTGGCATCGGCGATTAGCCTCGTTGCAGAACTAGGTCGATGTAAAATAAATTAAAAGAAATAAATAAAAAAAAAAAGTTAAAAAGTTTTTGTAGTTAATTGGAGATAAATTATTAGTTTTAAGAAAAGGGCTGGGGAAATGTTGTGAGAGAAAAGGAGTCGTGAGTAAACCGTTCCCGTATACGGACAAACCTCCCAACCTTTGATTGAGAAACCCGGTAACGTGTAGTGGGTGAACCAGAAATAGTCTGGAACAGTGAGAACAGAATGAAATAAACGAACCTCGATAATTGTGATTGTGAGGTTTTGTGGAGTGTCTTTCATGGAATTTCGTAGCCATCTTGTTATTGTAAGTTCTAGTGTACTCTTTAATTTAAACATTATCTAAACATTAAACGTAGATTAAGTAAATTGCGGACTTTAATTCAAACACCCTTATTCCTTTCATAAAGAATCATAGCAACCGACCAGCGTATCTTTTTGGGTTTTAAACTTGATTCCGCTCGCAAGTTGTGAAACCCACTATGTGGATCAGGGGATAAGGGCCTATCAAAGTAAGTATCATGAAGTACAATGAAAATATTTGTATTCAATTAGCCAACCGTGACATTTCGACCGATCCTAAAATGCCCACAAGAGAACACATACGAAACGAAATAATAGGAACAAATATAGAAGTGAAATCGGCCCAAACGAAAATAGAGGAAACACAACTGTAATGATATGGCCACACAACAAGAATGACAAACGAGATCATCTTCAACCCATAAACGTCCCACAGTTGTCTCACCGAGCCATAGTTTTCACTACCGTACTGCTACATTATGTTGGGCATTTCACTCCGAAGAGTAAAGTTTTGGGTCTACAACTCCCACGGTGGCCTAAGCCGGTTTTTTGTATTTTTATTTATTTTTATTATTTTAAATTAGAATGAGGTGATAAGGACAAATACAAATATCCATGCCCTGATCAGGATCGAACCTGGGACCTTTAGCATGAGAAGCAGGTTCGCTACCTCTGCGCTACTGAGATCAGCCCAAACGAGATACCATGTAAAAAATTATGGAAAACTAGAAAGACCGGTAAAGGAATACAGGAAACCATCAAAGACTTGGGCTGACTGCATAGAAAAAATAATTAAAAAGAAAAATATTACAAGAACCCAAGCCATGAAATTAGCACTAAACAGGAAAAATTGGAAGAGATTTATCAAAGAAATTTAAAATAGGCAGAAACACCCGATACGTAGAAGAGGATATCGATTATATATATATATATATATATATATATATATATATATATATATATATATTAAAAGAATTGTTTTTCTCTCTGTTTTATTTCAAACTTTTTTCGTTTTGTATTAGTAGTCTAAATTCAACTTAATGGCAAATCAAGGGACGCCGAGCTACAATAAAACAATTTTATCCCCAAAAGGATCGCTCCGTTTTAAATTGAGTTAAAATTTTGTTCAATCGTGTTATTTAAGTTTATTTGGTCGTGTTATTTATTCCTAGTTCCATTCACGTATTGCAAAGTTTCGTTCATCGCTTTGGTTTTATTTTGGATACATTCCCGGAGATAATATTCGCACTTGTTTACCATCGCCATTCAAAATTTGCTGCCTCGTGTGTAAAAGGATTTTTTACAATGGTAAATATTAAAACGAAGCAACGAAATCGACTCCGAACAGACACTTGAATGCGAACAGCATTGAGATACGCAATTGAAGTTGGGCCTATTTTAAGTACGTCGACCTTCGTGCCCTAGGCAATTGGAATTTTCCGAGCCCTTTTTTTCTACTATTAACACACTGACTGCCACGGCACTTAAGAATAAAAATATCTTCACATATTTCAGGGTTTGGTAGGTATTTAATTAAAATTTAAGTGTAAGAAGCCAACATAATGCTGGATGTCTATGCTCTATGTCACATTAGAAAAATGTGTGTAAGAAGATAGGAGCTGTTTGTCCTTGCTTCGGATTGGTTTAGAACGTCATCCCTATTACACTGTTAAAATATTGTTTCTATTCCAATGATGTTCAGGGTCGTACATTGGAAATATATATAATCTGTCTCAATTTGTAATACGAAACTAGATCTGGTTACTTTGGTGACTGTTGTGGTGTAAACAGACTTTGGCGTATCCGTGTGAACCATACTATGATAATATTATAAATGTATTGTCAACATACAACATAAAAAATGAACTTATCCTGTTAGTTCCGTATTACAAAATGAGACAGATAATATTATTTTATATTTTTCGTATATTTTGTTATTATTTACATATTTAGACCTTTATTTATATTCTTGGCGTAGATTTTATGGGGCAATTCTCCATGTAATTTCTTTTTACGCAGTTATATATGTTTTAGATTATAAGCTGTTCACTTTTGTAAGAATAAACTAAGAGGGAATTTTGTTTTCAATAGTTTGCACCTTTGAAGCTGTATGTCATGTTGGTATTAAAAAATGTCACTTTTTTAAAATGTCGATCCATTTGACATATGTCATAATGAAAAATTATATCTTAATTATTATGATCATAACCTTATCAACCTAAAGTCGGTTTTACAGCGTAAGGAATATTTTTAATTGACATTTAAAGTCAGTAACACACTATAAAAGTAACCAAAATAACCATATCTAGTTTGTTCTTACAAAAGTGAACTGCTTATACAGTCTGTTCCAAACGGTTAAGCGGAACTAAATGGGAATTTAGTTCTTTTAGGTTGTCACGAGAAGGGACCTTGCTTGGGTTATTTCATTTTTCATGTTGGGATGTCAAAATTTAAAATTCCAACAATGAAACTATGGAAACGAATGTCATATGTCAAAATTAAATATTTTTTTTAGATATTTTAATGACAAAAAAATAAATAAATGGGAAATTTGTATTAAGAATGACACAAAAAATCAAAATATGACATTTTAAAATGATATTAACCTTAACCAAAAATGTTTATTGTAAGTATGATTTACAAAGCTTAAACAAAACGCCCGAAAGGCACGATTTAAACGATGAAAGTAACTAGATTGCAAAATCTAGTTCCGCTTAACCGTTTGGAACAGACTGTATCTGACATATAAATATTTTTTGACACTTGACAATTAACTGATCAAGATAGAGGACTAATGTGAGACCAAAAGACAGCCTAGCTGATAGTGCCCAAAGAAGAAGTATTGATATAATTTTTAGACCTTCATATATACATATATTTTTTATTTATTTACAATAAATATTTAAAGAAGAAATTTTGTTTTCAACAGTTTGCACCTTTGAAACTGTATGTCATGTTGGTATTACAGAAAAATAATTTGAATTACAGATTATAAATATTTCATTTATAAAAATATCATTTGTCATATTTCATTTTGAATAATAATAATAATAATAATAATGTATTTATTTCCGTGAAATGAGAATTACATTTATGGAATATGTCTAGGTGTTACAATAAATAATTGATGAAAATTACATATAAAAGAATTTACATATACATGACAAAATTATTACATATAAATTTCATGAACATTAGCCATTTATATATGTACTATCCAGAAATTCATTAAAAAAATAATATGGATTTTCAAGCAACATCGATTTGATACTCTTCTTAAAATTACGAAAATTAAGATTTATAGTTTGCTTTGGGAGCTTATTATAAAATTTAGGTCCCCAGTAAAGAGGTGAATTCTTTCCCACTTCCAGTCTTAATTTTGGAGTTTTAAGTTGGGTACCATATCTAGTTGCTCGATATTTTCCATCTGAGACAGTACAAAATTTAATAATGTTTTGCTTGACATAAAGTAAACAATGAAATATGTACAAACAAGGTACAGTTAAAATTTTATTCCGTTTAAAGAGAGGCCTACAAGATTCACGCGAAGAGACCTTACATAAAACACGCAAGGCTCTTTTTTGTGCTTGCAAAACCCCAAAAGCACTTGGACTGGCGCCCCATAATAAAATACCGTAGGAGAGGTGGCAGTTAATTAAAGAAAAGTAAGCAATTCGGGCAACCTCAAACGGCACCACATCGACCAATTTTCGCATAGCAAATATTGATCTATGAATTTTACTAACAGTGTCTTGACAGTGCTGCTTCCATTTCAATTTACTGTCGATTATCATCCCGAGAAACTTAACCGTATCGGTGTTGGTATTATAATCATGACGATTATGCAGTACCATCTGTTGCGTTTTGTCGCGATTCAGTTTAAGCCTATTGCTTGTGAACCATGTTTCGGCGCGAACAAGTGCGTCATTCGCTAATTTTAAAGCATCATTAACTGAGTTTGATGCATTTAAAATGGTGGTGTCATCGGCAAATAAAACAATTTCCGAAGCATCTATGTTTGCTGGAAGATCATTAATAAAGATTAAAAATAAGACTGGACCCAAAACGCTACCTTGGGGGACACCGAACTTGATTGGTTGCAACGAAGATCTTATGTTATTTACTTCAACCAATTGGCGTCTCTCACATAAGTAAGATTTGAACAGTTCTAATGGCAAACCTTTTATACCGTAGTATTCCATCTTGGCAAGTAAGATATCATGCGAGACGCAATCAAATGCCTTACTTAGATCGCAAAAAGAAGAAGATATTATTTGACCGTCATCAAACATTTTTAGGAGGAAGTGTACCGCCTCTCCTACAGCGAGACTTGTTGATTTGCCCGACCGGAAGCCATACTGTTTCGCAGAAAATAAATTATTTTTCTCGAAAAAGCTTAGCAATCTTGATTTTAAGATTTTCTCAAATATTTTAGAAATTACAGGTAGTAGAGAAATCGGTCTAAAGTTGTCCAGGCTATCAGAGTTTCGTTTTTTGCGTATCGGTATTACCCTAGAAACTTTAAAAGCACGAGGAAAAATACCCTCACTTAGACATAAGTTAAAAATATATGCTAATTGCTCACATATATAGCTGGAGATATTTTTAATAAAATCAGTATTAAAACCATAAACATCTTTACTTCTATTTCTCTTGATTTGTGCTATTATGGTTTTCACTTCATGTGCGTCTGTTGGATGTAAAAACAAAGAATTTGATGTTTGAAGTGAAAAATTTTTTACAAACTGATCAGGAGAAGCAGAAGTTGCTGGAAGATTATTAATAACATTTTGTGCAACATTTATAAAATGATTATTAAAATCGTCCGTGCTAATGATAGAGTCATTTTTAACATCATTTTTTGATATTTCTGAGCGTATTATTTCCCAGACAGCTTTAGATTTGTTATCACTATTTGTAATATACACTGCGTTAAATTTTTTCTTAGATTCAACAATTTTCTTCCCATAGTATCGCTTGTAGTTTTTATAAATTGTTGACAATCTATCGTTGTTAGTTCTTTTAGTTGCATCAAAAATTAAATTTAGAGTATTCCTTATATGAAATAATTCAGGAGTAAACCAGTTACATTTTTTACTCTTAAGTGACAAACGTTTTAGAGGAAAAGAATTGTTAAAATTATCACATAGTACATTCAGAAACATGTTGGTTACTATATTGGCATCTTTACATGCGTACAGAAATGCCCAATCAATCGATTGCATATACCTGAAAAAGGCTGCTAAACCGTGCTCCGTAACCGGCCTGTGATAAACTTTAGGCAGTACAGTTTCAACTGATTTTATCGCTAATTGTATTATTTGGCCACGATGATCTGCTAGATGAGGTTCAATAACGTACGACTCATACGAATTATTATTGGTATTTATTATTATGTTGTCGATACAAGTAGCACTAGTTTTTGTTACTCGAGTTGGTTCAAAAATGGTTAACTTAAGCCCAAATGATGATAACAAATCAATTAACTTATTTTTTTGAGAACTACTCACCAAAAGGTCGGTATTAAAGTCCCCTACTATAGTTAACATTTTATTAAGCGCAGTGAGGTTTTGCAAGATTATAGAAAAATTATTTAAAAATACATTAAAGTCGCCTTTAGGTGATCTATAAACAAGTAAAACTATTAAATTTTGTTGTTTCAGTTCAATTGCTGAAAACTCACAATCTATTTCTATACAGTATTTATCAACCCATGCAAGTTTTTTTGCTTCAGTATTTTTCTTGGTAAATATCAATACACCCCCATGTACGTGTTGTGTTCTGCAATAATGAGATATTACATTATAATTCTGAATTTTTAGGTAATCTATTTCTGACTCATATAGCCAGTGCTCTGAGAAACAAAGTACATTCGGGGTGTCTGCTATGAAACTATCTAGGAAAAGTTCAATTTTATTAATTTTATTGCGTAAACATTCAATGTTTTGATGAAATATACTGAAGCAATTATTTAGACTCAGTAGTTGAGGCTTTTTTTCTAAAAATATATCTTCTGATTAAGACACCAGAGGGCCAGAAATCGGGATTTTCAATTTTCTCGCGATATTTATAATCGACACCAATTTTAAAACAGCTGTTAACTGTTTGAGTTTCTAATTTTTCACACACAAACTCGTGGTTGGGGATTTTATTGTTTATGTATTTTTCCACTTCACTGGAGTCTGTGCTGGGATTAACCCTCCCAAGAAAATACCATGCTTTTTTGGGGGCTGCTTGAAACTTCGATTGAATGGTACTTGCACCGATTATGTTTGTACCACGCTGTTGTTTGCGTTTATTTCGCTTCTTCGGCTCCTGGAAACCATCTTCATCAAGATTGGTGGTTGTTGGTATTGAATTTTTTAATTCAAATTTGGCGCTAGTCAAGTCAGCTGTGACATTATTTTTATTTACCTGCTTAACAACAGGTACAGACTTTTTATCTTGTTTCCTTATAATATCATTAGACAAGTCTCTACTGCCCAGTCTCGTTCGTAGTTTTGATGAATACGTATTGGATGCGGTATCATCAGTTTTAGTGTTGTGACTGTGAGGTGTTAAATCTGAGTTAGTGGTTTTTTCATCAACATTCGCGCTGTCTACTTTGGATATGTTAGTTCCTAGTATGGGCACTTCGATAACTACGCCATTTTGTTTGTCTTTGTTGGTCAAAGATGGCGCAATATTTTTCTTCACAGAATGGATATTTTTAATTGTAAGTAGTTCAATTTTTGTATTTTGCTGATCAATTTTACATTTTAGTTCACTAATTTCCTCTATGCATTTATTGAGCAAAGAAGAAAACAGAGTAAACCTACTGCCTGTAGAATTTATTTCGTTCTGTGCAACACAGATATCGCACTGCCACGAAAGGTTTTTATTCTTTTCAATTAATTTTAATTCTGTTGTTTTAAACATCGAACAACTTTGATGAATAACATTTTCACAAAATTCACTACATTTTAAAACTTTTTCCTCGACATTTAGAGGTTTATAGCACACTAAACACTTAGGGACGTTATTACTATCCGCCATTTTTTTTACTATCATGAATAGTGACATCTTATTTATTTATTTATTTATTATTTTTTTTATTTTAATGGCCTTTGCTGCTGTGGCAATTAGCCAGGACAATTTTTATTTGAGAAAATTTCCATGTCTGAACGGTATTCGAACCCGAGACCTTCGCAACGCAGAGCACATGTGTTACCACTACGCTACGCCGGTCGGCAGTGACATCTTAAATATTTTGTAAATATAATAATAACCTAAAATAATACAAACATAACCCAAAACTATAAAGCTGTTTTTCTACAATATAAGCACGTTACTAAAAGTCAGTAATACACTATACAAATCACCAAAATAACCAGATCTAGTTTGTTCTTACAATAGTGAACTGCTTATATTGCTTTATTTAAACTCTTTTAGCTAAATCTCTCTTTTTATATATAGTACATAATTTTAAAAAAAATATTTCACAAAACTTTCCAATTTCCCATTAAACTGAATTTATGTCGTATAAATCACGTAAGTGTATTATCTGCCTTGTTTATTTCAATATCTTATTAACCTTTTTTATAAAAAAAAATCACTTGCGAACCCAGTTACTACGCCCATGCCCTAGTTGTAACTTATTTTAAATTTCCCGCTATATTGTATTTGTCCAGTGTAAATCGTACTCAGTTCGCTGCGCTATCTACTTTTTTCTAATTTGAAATAGACCATAGGAATATTTGTTCTATAATCACGTCAATATCAACAGTTTTTTGATAATAATTTTTATTTGTTATTTCGTACTAAAAGCTTCCATTTAATTTTTTTAAACAAAATTTACGTAAGTTATGAACATTTCGTCACATTAAAATTTAAATAAATAAATCGCAACTTTTTTTTTCTGCATTTTTTTTTTTTTTTGAATTAAAGTCTTAAAAATATATTGATAAATAGCTTAATTTCAGAAACGAATTTCTCACTATTAATAATGTATCATTTTTGTGTTCAAAATTTGTATCTTTGTTTTTATATTTTCTTATTTAGTATAACATTTTAAATGATGATGTTTGAATATTAGCATATATTGAGCCATTGTGTTATGCTCAAACCCAGGGGTCTTCAAACTTTAAAGAAGCAAGACACATGATAAATGGCGGGCCGGAACTTGAATTCAACTGGGCTCTTGGGGTTCGATTTTAAAAACAAACTTAATAATAATGATGATATTATTAATAAAAATAATAATTTAAAATCGGATATTATTTAGTTATAGTTATGTGTTTTTTTGTGATTTTCTGATTATTTTAAATTGCTGTTTTTATGTAAGAAAACTTTAAAAAAAATGTCCACGGGTCGGATGAATCTTCTTGCGGGACGGATTTATCCCGTGGCTTTAGTTTGGGGACCCCTGCTCTAATCTATCATTGGCGCGACAGCCCGTGGTGAGCCTTGGCCTCCTGTTTCCAGGTTTCGTAACCATATTTTCAATCTGTGTACATTATTTTTAGCGTTTCATTTTTAGCGCACCCAGAAAGACACTTAAAGTTTTTACACCAGTAATTTGTGAAAAATATATTTTTTTAAATTAATTATTTGATATAGTCAGTATTTCAACCCAGAGCTCTTCTCTAATCTATGTAATGATAGTAGGTAGAAAGTAAATAAAGGAGAAAAAACACGACAGACCAACAACAGTGGAGAATAGACAAGTTATGCCAGTAGACTTATTATTACCTCGAGTATTTAAATGTAATAAATTTTTAAGTAAATAAATATTTAAATTCTTTAAAAATGCACCAAGTTAAACGTAATGACTAGTTGTTGCTTGTTTTATTATTTCTTTAATAAATTCCACGCATTAAAATAGACTTTAGATATTCAAAGCTAAATAAATACATTTTTGTGCTAGGCTGGTTACTGTTAAAATTATTTAATAAACATTTTAACTAACATAAGTGAAGTGTAAGTTTACAATATGAGGAATGAAAGATGAATAGACGTAATCGATTATAGAAAAGTAAATATCTTTCACTTGTAATTGCAGTTGCAGGACAACTGATTGAAATATTTCAATCAAAAACAGATTGTTCATATGTTTTTATTTGGTAATTTATAACGTGATGCGTATCTAATAACGCCTAAGCAGAGCCGCAGTAAGGAAAACTTGCGCTAAGGGCAGAGCCATATTTTGGCGCCCTTGGCAAATAAATACAAGGTTCTCACCCAGTGGCGCAGCCAGGATTTTGTCTCGGGGAAGGCCGAATCAAATCTCGAGGGCACGCGGACCGCATACGGTCCTCAACCTTATTTTTTGTGGCCCCTGAAGCGGTAATCAAAATCACTTGAGCTTATTTAGGGAAAAAATATATTTAAAAATGTAAATTATACTCTCTTCCCCTTTTCTGTTTATAAAAAAATGTCAAGAAGTCCTTCAGTATATTTACGATTTCGGTTTATTTAGGTTCCCTCACTGCTTATCATTTTGTATGTAAAATAGACTGCGACCCAAATCAGTTCGACACCCCTGCTGTTGGATATTGATGTTTATATCAAATAATAATTCCATTATTTGTTGATAAAAAAATTTAATTGTTAATCCATGTATCAAAAACTTTCACTTGATTTTTTCTTCGATAAATATATATTTATTTATATTTTTCGCGGGATATATTTTTGAAGTTTCTATATTTTTCTTACTTATGTTCAGTTCTCTAAATCAGCCGCTTGGGCACAATTTGTACCGAACGAACAGACTCGGGTGAAGGTTATACCGAAGTCAGATTTCCACTTTATCTTACTTGATTCAAGTAATTAGTTGTTTAAAACAGTTTTATCATTTGGCTGTGCGAATATTTTAGTCGATGTGTCAGGGGGAAGAAGGATCAACGCTCCCCTCTATATAATTCGTTGGAGCATATTTGGAAAGTGATGTATTTTCTTTTAAACAATAACCGCCCCTATCAAGTGTAGGCAATCTTAAAAAAATGTTTATTTATACGAAAAAAAAAAAAAAAATAAAATAAAATAAAAGATGCCAATATTGTTTACAATGAAGTAATTTAAAAATTAACTACTGTTGTGAATAACAAATTTTATTTTCACATCTCCGAGCAGCGCCGTGTAATCTGCTGGTCCTGGGAGGGGCCCAGGCCCGTCGCCCCCCCCCCTTGGTTGTGCCACTGGTTGTGTTTAACAAATTTTATCTTCAACTCCCCCCGAGCAGCACCGTGTAACCTGTGGGAGGCTCCCCCCCTTGGCTGCGCCACTGTTCTCACCTCTCAAAATTTAAGTGATGAGCAAACAAAAAAAAGGTCCTCACCTCGCAAAATCCAAGTGACGAGCAAAAAAAGAGGTCCTCACCTCCCAAAATCCAAGTGATGAGCAAAAAAAAAGGTTCTCACCTTCACAATGGTTCAAACTTCGCCCCTTAGCAAGCCCGTCAGCGCCCTTTACTGCGGCTCTGCGCCTAAGTAGCGTTTAAGGCAGAGTTATTCAATTCTTCATTTCCTAGTTTATATGAAATTACCAGTAAATTTCGAATCTATTATCCCTGTATGTCAGGTACAGGTAATAACTCGTTTAATAGTAATTGTGCTACAGCAGTCTCTATATTATCAAATCTAGTAATTTTTATCAATTGAATGAAACTTTTGATCATTTTGTTTAGTAAAAGCCCATTTACTCATTATAAAATTAGCTAGTGACAACTTAAACATTTGAAATAGCCTGTAGTTTAAATTAGTTGTCAAAATAAGTAAAATATGTATAAAAATAAATAGAATATTTATTTTATTTATGTTATGACAGGTATATTTTTATGAATATAAATGTAAGATATTTATAAATATGGATATAATTTATATCTTGCAAGATTGAGTGCATTTTTATTATATTTTCATGTTTCGATCTTGTATGACTTCGCGAAGCCTTCACAGCCCCCCGGTTGAGAAACGCTGGTCTAGAGGATATAAAATCCCCACATCCCGGCAAAGCACAATGTCTAATATTCTTACGAAAAGGCTCCATACTAAACTGTTATTGAACTGAATTAATAATTTGAAATACAACTCTATAGCACAAAGATTTATATCGTAACCATAGAAAAGGAGCGTAATGTGGCGATAATGGCGGCTAGCGAGTGGTACAGAAAAATCACAAATAAAATGGAGGGGTGGAAAGGGAGTCACTGTACAGTAGCGCCAAAACGGCTGCATGTTGTACGAACTCTGTCTTTGCTCGGGTAATACCAGATACCAGCCCATGAATGTAGACCGCTGCGCTGCGAAAATTGCAGAAGAGGCTGAGATACACCCAGGCAGCCGTTAACACCGCAGGTGAATTCAAATAAGCTGACTTTCAGTGGTCATCCAAACTGGCTTATATACAGTGACGGCGCTAAAGGGGGGGGGGCGGGCCCCCGGACCCCCAAAATTGATCTGGCCCCCAGTTGGCACCCCCAGAATTGCTTGGAGAAAAATGTATTTTATAGTAATAGTATTAGTAATAGTAATTTATTAAATTTGCCAAATACAAGAAATGTACATTAAATTATGTCAAAATACACAAATATAAAAATATACAAAAAAATATATATATATATATATATATATATATATATATATATATATATATATATATATATATATATATATATATATATATATATAAATAAATAAGCTGCACGCAATTATACAATCACAAAATTGGAGCTATCAATATTATCATTTAAAAATTCTTGAATACTGTAGTACATTTTCTCCAATAAGAATTTAAAAATAATTTTTTTAAATTTAGAAGTGAGGACCATTTTTTTTGGGTCATCAGTGATTTCAAATATATCCTGACCCCCCAGATTATAAGAGGTAGCGCCGCCACTGCTTATATAATACGCACTGTCAACACTATTAAGCCGAAAAGTCAAGGAAATTTAAATATCGATAGAGACATTTTCTATTTATGTATATATTTACAACAATATGCCTAGAGTCAATAGGATTCTCGATCAGCCATACAATTCTGATTTAACAAAAAAGATCGTCGAATAAGGCAAACAATTAAACACTCCGAATAACCGTGATATATATAGAGGCATATTTTCAGAAGCAGAAAAAAAAACAAAGAACATGAAGCTGTAAAAGAAATTCCGAGAGAAAAAAAATCAATTTTCATGTTTACTGATATTTGATTTACGTGTTTATTTTTATCAATACTTTGTCTTATTTACATTATATATATTTACATTATATAATCAATCTGTGATTAATGAAATAAAAAGTGCTTATACAATTGGAATAAATTAATAAATAATTATGCGGATATAAAATTGTATTTTTGTTCTTATTTTCCATTTATGTCTTTTAGTATAGCTTATTTACGCTAAGATTTAATGGTTTGGCCAAAACAAAACTGATATTTCTGCAGTAGGAAAAAACCTTAGAATAATAGTCTGGTGCCTATGCACCATATTTTACGTTGATACTGCACTTGATGATAATGGAATGCCATTTGGCATACATGTTCTTTATAAAAATTAAATCATTTTGACCCGCAGTACCTATTTGTGAATCGAGGCAGATTCAAGATGGCGGCGAAACTAGCGCGCCATTTACGATAACGATAACGATAACAAATTTTTATGATAGAGCAAAATAGCTAAATACATATTTAAACATTGGACCTTTAGCTACAATTTGCCGCATCGTACGCGAATATTCGTCACTTACTTTACAATATACCGTCCATAATTCATTCCCAGACGCAAAAAAGTGATTTCCAAAATAGCTAACTAATTTCGTATGATATGGCTCGTTTTCTATTAATTTAATGCCGTAGATTACAAATATGTTATCAAAATGGCAAAATTTTTAAATTTTGATACATTTTTTTCCCAAATTTGAGACATGATGATATACTCAATCACTGCAAATCTGTGTATATTAATATTTTGTTTCAATTCTTCCTAAATCTGTAGGGCATATCCTTGGCTACAAGAATATGTGCGGAATTTTTCTCTGAGGGGCGCCGAAATTAAGATAGCGGCCGAAATATGTAAAGTTTCAACTTCGTATTATTTTGACACTTTTTATATCGCTCTCGACCAAATCGGACATGTAGATTACAAAAATTAAATCGTCATTAAAAGTCAGTATTATTGGCACATATAGAGGATTTATCAACACATTACAATGTTCTCCTGATAACTAGTAACATATCAGAGATGATTTTAACCATTTTCGAAAGAGTTGTTTTTGGCCACCATTAGAATCGTATTAAGTGTGTAGTAATCTATATTATTTTGTCAGAACTGCTATATAATACTCTTTTGGGATGGGGAGGTACTTAACTCTCGTGTAATGAATCTCACAGTTACGTTAAGAATACATGTAATTATTTTTTTCGGGCAAAATACAATCTTATATGTAGCAAATCTTTAAACTAACTCCATTTTCGAAATCTACGACTTCAATATACCCGAAATTGATATACAACTCAACAAATTTGATGTAAATAGCAAAATTCGATTTTCGAGCGTTATTTCGAAAGCGGCTTCATTTGAGACCATGTGCTGCAAACAAATCTAATCAAATTGATCGATATAAAGAGTGTCCAAATAATAAGTTGAGACTTTACACATTTCGGCCACTACCTTAATTTCGGCGCCCCTCAGAGAAAAATTCCGCACATATTCTTGTAGCCAAGGATATGCCCTACAGACTTAGAAAGAATTGAAAAAAAAATATTAATATACGCAGATTTGCAGTGGTAGAGTATATCATCATGTCTAGAATTTGGGAAAAAAATCTATCAAAATTTAAAATGTTTGCCATATTAATAACAGATTCGTAATCTACGACATTAAATTAATAGAAAGCGAGCCATATCATACAAAATTCGTTAGCCATTTCGGAAATCACTTTTTTGCGTCTGAGAATGAATTATGGTCGGTTTCTTGTAAACTAAGTAACGAATGTTCTCGTACGACGCGGAACATTGTAGCTAAAGGTCCATTGTACAAATATATATTTAGCTATTTCGCTCTATCGTAAAAATTAGTTATCGTTATCGTAAATGGCGCGCTAGTTTCGCCGCCATCTTGAATCTGCCTCGATTCACAAATAGGAATTGCGGGTCAAAATGATTTAATTTTTATAGGGAACACGTGTGCCAAATTGCATTCCATTATCATCAAGTGCAGTATCTTTCCACGTAGGCACTAGACTATAAGATCTGTGATACTTTGATTGACCGCTGCAAGTCACGAGATATTTGCCAAACATAAATGCACATGAACTAAAATGTGTTTAACATTTGTAACAAATATAAAATAGGCATAATAAAAATAGTTATACCTAATATAAAATAGATAAACATAACATTGAAAAAAAAAATGAGACCAAAAAATTATAAGGTTTTGGAATAAAACAATTTTTATTTTTATGTGTTCAATTTAATTTATGCTCTATTTTTCTGTTGACTATTTGTGTTATGATTATTAAATTTTGAAAAATTTCTGTTTTGGTTTTTAAAATGATACTAAATTTTTCTAATACAATTTTTTATATAATATTTATAATACAGTCTATCTAAAGAAGTCTAATCAATGAAAAATGTATGAAGCAACAACCAACTTATTTAAACATATATTATGTTGTTGCAAAAGTTCATGTGATTTTTTGCCTTTTTTATTTATTTTTATAAAATAAATGGTACATTATATTTAATCAAAATATTGGCCATCTGTTTCTATGACCTTTTGCCATCTGTTAAGCAGCAAACGGGTCCCGCGATGACAGAACGTGTCATCTTTTGACGTAATTCAATCATCCACCCATTTTCCTACATCTTCGGTATTCAAGAAGTGCGCACCAGACAATACATGTTGCAATAATTTGATTAAGTGGGTACTAATCAGAAGAGAAAAGGTCTGATGAGTAAATAGGGTGAGGGAGGACCTATTCCATGTCCAACAGCATCTGCTTGCACTCTTTGGCGACAAGGGGTCTAGCATTGTCCAAGAGAAGGATGACTTTGCATTTGAACTGGTTGTAGCAGTTCATAGTAAACCACTCCTTCCTGATTCCACCAGATACAGAGCAGCATCTTTTGGCCGTACCTCACATTTATTTCTTATCATGTACTATCTTAAGTAATAATCAAATAGCCAACATATGAAAACTAAAAACTTCGGCTCAAACATTAAACACTAAAAACAGTAATTCTAAAGCACACGTATAGCCACACATATGCAAACACATGAACTTTTGCAATAACTTTAAATTTCTATCTCGCATGTGCCTTGCAAGGATGAGTGAGAAATAAATATATAAATAAGTTGATTGTTGAGTCGTTCATTTGTCATTGAACAGACTTCTTTAAAAAACTGAACTTTACCTCTTTTTTTTATGCATCAAATATTAAAACAGCGTGCCCGAGTTTTCACATTTAATACTTTACAAATTAATATAACAAAAATTGACGTGAAGTTTGAATTTTCAAACATTTCAGGGTTTTGTAGGTATTTAGTCAGTGAATGATGATTATTAAGGCCAAACGATGAATGCCTGTCACAACATAACACAATTACAAGTATTGGTTTTAAATCATTTAAATCAATAGGCCCGACAAAAAGGTTGCAGTTAGATTTTTTCTACTGTGTATCATAATATATATCTCTAATAATACCATAAAACATATTTTAACGCATTTTTTTTTTTTTTGTAAAATTGAAAAAATATCATTCAAATCCATACTTGGCACCACTGCGGGCGATCTCTTGTCACCCAAGAACATAACGCCTACAGATACATGACTAATGAAAAACTAACAGATTCTCTACTAGAAATGAAATCCCAGCAACCGGCCAGTTATTTATTTATTTTCCTAGTCGATATTTGCAAAATAATTTTACGTACCTCTTCTCTACCTATAACAAAATGTATCCATGTATATACAAATATATTTTTTTAATGTTAGCTAAGACATTAAACGAAAATCTTAATTCTTGGCAAAATTTAGTCAAAATGAAATGCATTTCAAAAATGAATTACCGTTCCTGAACCTGCACTTAAAGAGCTTCCATTTAATATCCCCACAATAAAATTTAAATTAAAAAAAATGTTTTTTCAATAACACAAAAACTGTAATATTTTCGAAAAACGAAATCGGATAAAAAATTCCTCTCGTACATTTCCGGTTCATAGCAATATACATTGCTTAGATTTTTAATTTAACCCCTTAGGGTTAAAAGGTGCGGGACACTGATTTTTTAGTACTTTTTGGTACAATATCAATGTTTTGCGAAAAAACAATTTGATCAAAATTTTCTGTTGAATTATTCCGGTTCCCATCAATGTACATTATTGAGATTTTTTTCAGATTTTTAGTTCAACTGGGAGATAGGGTGAGGGACAAAAGTTTTTTGCCATTATATTGACAAAAACCCCTTAAAAACTTTTTTTTCAAAAATAAAAAATTGTTTGTGCATCCACGGATTAATAGATTTCATTTGATACCCCACTCAAAATTTTAAAAAAATATTTATTTTTCCATTAAATACATATTTGTTTATATTTATCCCGCGCTGTATTTTTTGAACTCTCTATAGTTTTCTTATATGTGGGTCAAAAAGTTGTACAAGTTTGCCAAATATCAACTTTCTATGTTCAGCCGCTTGGCTACAATTTTTATCGTACAGACAGACAGACACATGAGTGAAGTTATAAGGGTTTTTTGGTGGTCATACCTACAAAACCCGAAAAATGAGTTTAATTTTTAAAACGCAAAATGTAAATTGGTTCTAATTAATGTAGGTATAAGAGAAATAGTTGTATATACAAATTTTCTGGTATTCTCGTACCAAAATATAGTTTAAATACTGAACTTTTTAAATTTTAATAAATAATTTTAAAACGACGTGGCACACTGGAAAGCGAAACTGAAAAGTGAAGCATTTTTAAGGTTTTGTAGGTATGACCAAAAAACCCTTATACCGTCATTTTGTCGTCTGTCTGTCTGTCTGTCTGTCCGGTAAAAATTGTACCCAAACGGCTAAACCTAGAGAGTTGAAATTTGGCATGCTTATACAACTCGTTGAACCGCACATACGAAAAATACCAAAACATCTAAAAAACATATCCCCCTAAAAATATAAACAAATATGTGTTCATCGAAAAAAAATTTTTTTTTTTTTTAAATTATGAGTAGGGTATCATATGAAAGCCCTAAAGCCTGTAATACATGATGCGATTTCTCGTTTTGAATCTCGTACGATTTATCGTACAAGAATTATTGTATCGTGTACTACAGGATTTTCGTACGAGATCTTGTACGATATTGAAAACCATCCAATATTTATGCTCCAGACCTAAAATATTGTATAGAAATGAACAGATATCGACGCAGTAGATTATTGCGCATAGTCACGTGACCGATACCGTTAGGAATAATTATCGTACGATAAATCGTACGAGATTCAAAACGAGAAATCGCATCATGTATTACAGGCTTTAGTACGTGGATTAACGATCAAAATTTTATTTTTGCAAAATAAACTATTTTGGTGCGATTTTTGCCAAAATTGCACAAAAAAAAAATTGTCCCACACCCTGTAGCCCAGATGGTTTAAACTAAAAATTCTAAGTAATGTACATTTGTGTGAACCGGAATAGTACAACAGGAATTTATGATCAGATTATTTTTTCGGAAAATAACGCATTTTTTGTGTTTTTTGCGTGACCATGTAAAATATTTAATGATATTATATAGCACAGTAAACAGAGCGCTTCGATGGTGTAATGGTTAGTATATTGGCGGTCTAATTTGCAAACTCGAGTTCAAATCGGCCTCGAGGCAATTTAATTTTTTCAGTTTTTTTGCATATTTATTTTGTTTAAATTATTTTTTTTAAATTCTAGTTATATTTGGGCAAATATTGCATTTAATTTTTAAAAGCGTAAATTTAATAACCAGTAGAAATTGTTGAAATTGATTACAATTGGACTTACAACCAAGTAACTTAAAATATATAATATATAATACCATGGACCCAAGTAAAAAAATTAGTGCCTAACTATATTACTGCTATACTGCTATTTATATTTCTATAAATACACGAAAACAGAAGGGCGGAGCTTATGACTAAAACAACCAATGGAAGCCATAGGCGCTATTTTCAAAATCTTATTAAACCTTGCTATATATATATAAAAAAATACTGCACATATTTAGAAACCTACATAATGGTATTAGGCATTCGAATTAAAATTAACAAAAAAAAATTTTTTAACATAAAATTTGTTTTGGCATCCCAAATAATCATTATTCACTTACTAAATACCTGCAAAACCCTGAAATGTGTGAAAATTCACACTTCATATCAATTTTTTTCATCTATTATTGTTATTTGTTTAGGAATGTTCGAATAATGTCTGTAACAATTTTAACCTGAATTTAAGGACGAAGCAATCACACGAAATAACATTTGTAAAACAAATAACGCTGTTTTTATTGCGATCGAGAAAATGCAATTCAGGAAGAGTTTAACGGGAAATGAACTACAACCAAATGTCAGCAGTGTAATGGTGCAGGAAATGAGAAGATTAACAATATAATAACTGTCTGTTGACGTTGCAAATAGAAATTGTTAATTTTCAGATTTTTTCAATTTAGTAGATATAAGCAAGACTTTAGACTAGTGGTTTTCAACGGAGGCGATTTGAACGTTTGAGGGAGCGTTAAATATAAACATAAATCTTGAGGAGTGTTTGAAAATTTTGAACGTTGTGAAAAACCAATGAAAATATTAGTACAGTTAACTAAAACTAAAGTTACAATATTAAATTTATTAATTAGCTATAATTAAATGCAAAGACTATTTCAGGTAGGACTATTTAGCGCAAATGATCATTATCTCTGCATATACGAGAACTACCTTTAAGGTTTTACAAAATCTGAGACAGAAAAGAAATTTTTTTCTGTTTTATTGCTTTTCAAAATATTCGCCTTTAAGATTTATACACTTTTGCATGCGTTCAAACCAATTCTTTAAACATTTTTTCCACTCTGAAGTTGGTATCTCGAAAACATGGTTTTCGAAGGCTTCAATAGCTTTTTGAGGTGAAGAAAATCGCTGTCCACGAATTTTTTGTTTGTCATTGGGGGACAAAAAAAAAGTCGTTAGGAAATAAATCTGATGAATACGGGCAATGAGACGTTATTTCGATGTTTTTCTCTTTCAAATAATCAATTGTTTGACGTGCTGTGTGGGAGCTTGCATTGTCATAATGAAGAATGATGCGACGTTTTTGGTTGTTTTTCTTGATTTTATCGATGACTTCTGGTAAACAAATTGTTGTATACGAAGAAACAAGCGATCATTTTCTTGGAAGTGCTTCATGAACGAACAACTTTTGTGGGTTTCTGTTCATCTTGGAAGACCCAAACATATGAAAAAATCCAAGTTTCGTCACCTGTAACGATGTTGTATACGGGTTTTGCAGTGCCTAGGTTTATTTTAGTATTCCTTTATACCAATCAACACGAGCCTTTTTTGAGCTTTGGTCAAATTATGTGGAACCCATCAGGAACAGATCTTTTTCACAGCTAAATGTTCATGCAAAATAGAATTTATTGCAATCTGCGATATGCCAAATATCTCAACCGCACGCCATTGATTCTGTGTCGTACTTTTCAATTATTTTACTATCGTCTTACTTTTAATTTAACTCACGTTGTGACGTGGAATTAACCACCCCAGCCTTATTATTATTATTATTTATAGTTGAAGGTAATGGGATTCGGACCAGTCAGAAAATAAAAACAAATTTATTAACTTCGCTAACGTTTCGATTTTATTTAAATCTTCATCAGAGCTTAGTTAATAGTCACGATATAAAATAAAAGTTTTAAAATTAATAACGAACACATCATATTGTCCGGTTATTGAACTCAGAGATAAGCTTATCTCTTGCTTATCTCTTGTTATTGAACTCAGAGATAAGCTTATCTCTGAGTTCAATAACCGGATAATATGATGTGTTCGTTATTAATTTTAAAACTTTTATTTTATATCGTGACTATTAACTAAGCTCTGATGAAGATTTAAATAAAATCGAAACGTTAGCGAAGTTAATAAATTTGTTTTTATTTTCTGACTGGTCCGAATCCCATTACCTTCAACTATAATTACTAACTTACGGACGTAACTCATCTAATCAAGATTATTATTATTATTAGAATTAATGTAATGTTCAATAACCTGTCACTGGCATTAGACCCGGAGCTCATGACAGTTTATGGTCTCCGATTTCATATAGCATGCCTTTTGGAGAAGAGAATATTTACCCTGTGACAAAAAAGAAAGGAGGGTACTAAACCCCTGCACGCTTTCCGGTTATATGGAAAACTACAATTCCACTTACACAAAATTTTATGTTTTTCTCTGATTTAATAATGCTTGCCCTTTTATCAAAACAAAATTAAAACAAATTTAAAGTATTAAAAATTATAGGCATGCGATTCGCAGGGTCCCAAAAGGCTCAAACGGTCACGTGATCTTGTAATAAAAAAATAGGATTTTTCGCGTTTTCACGCAGCATGCCGATGAAAAGAATTAAAGTTTGTGTCATAGAACTCCTATAAAAAAATTGGCATGCGGCCTTCGTTGGCAGAAGGGTGGAAAATTTCGGAAAAGTTTTGTGAAATTTTTAATCACCCACATTTTTTTCGAAATTTTTCACGTTTGGGCCAGATGCCAAATTTTTTATAGGGGCTTTATGACACAAACTTTAATTCTTATTACAAGATCACGTAACCGTTTGAGCCCTTTGGGACTCTATGCGATTCGTAGAGTCCCAAATTTTTAAAACTTTAAATTTGTTTTAACTTTCTTTTGATAAAACGACAAGCATTATTAAATCAGAGAAAAACACAAAATTTGGAAAAAAGTGGAAATACAATTTTCCATATAACCAGAAAGCGTGCAGGGGTTTAGTACTCTCCTTTCTTTGTTGTCACAGGGTAAGTATTCTCTCCTCCAAAATGCATGCTGTATGAAATCGGAGACCATAAACTGTCATAAGCTCCCGGTCTACATTGTGAAGAGTCTTCAAAAGCTATCTAATTGTGTGCGAATGTTTACGTCACACGTTGATAACATTATATATTGAATTTTCGTTTCAAACTACTGATTCACTTTAGATTACCTACTGACAACTGTTGTGTAACATATGTCAATACCTACGTGATGAATTGTAGGTTGGATGCTCTGGACATCTTTGTGTTGCATTTTCTCCAGCTTTTGTTGGAGGCCAGCAGAGTGCCTCGTCCCAAGTTGCATTGCAGTATATTTCTGAAACAATACACAATATAAGAAACTTCTTTTTTTTTAATGTTTGGTCTGAGCAACTGATGGCCGTTAACCAGTATATTTTTAGTTTTATTTTGGGTAAATTAGTTTTTTTTTTTTAATAAAAAATACAATCGTATTTAGAAATAAGAGGAGGACAATTGTCCTACTGCTCTATATTAATTAATAGCGTATGCAGATGACGTTGTACTTATAACAAAACAAGGGAGATAATGAGGGAGTGGCTAGAGGAGATAAGACGGGAAGGAGAAAAAATAAATGAAAGTAAGACAAAATAATGAGACCTGGAAAAATGTTGGAAAATAGAAAAATATAAATAGACAAATTTAAAATCAAACAAGTAGAAAAATTCAGATATTTGGGATTCATGCTAGCAAGCAATGGAGAAAGAAATATAGAAATTAGAGAAAAAATAATGGACACAAATAAAGTGTACTATGCAAACAAGACAGTTCTGTATAGCAATATATTAACATTAGAAACAAAACTAAAAGTATTCAAAACTATGATAAGAACAGTAATGTTATACGCGGCGGAAACAATGACTCTCTCCAAAAAAGAAGAAGAAGATTTAAGAATAGTATAGTTAACTATGCTCTATGTCACCTTAGAAAAATGTGTGTAAGAAGATAGGAGCTGTTTGTCCTTGCTTCGGATTGAATAAGAACGTCATCCCTATTACACTGTTAAAATATTGTTTTTAGTCCAAGTTGACAGATGTTTAGTGTCGTACATTGGAAATATATATTATTTATATTATTTTATGTTTCGTATATATTTGTTATTATTTACATATTTAGACTTTTATTTATATTCTTGGCGTAGATTTTATAATAATAATAATAATAATAATAATATTTATTAAATAGCACAATTGGCTACATAATTTACTACATAGTAAAAAATATACGAAAATATTCTAATAGTAAACAATATATACCTATCCTAAAAATACCATATAGAAAAAAGAAACGATAATAAAAACCATTATCAAAACTACTGTTTTTGGTCGCAGTCTTATTTTCCCCTGAGTTATGGTGAAAATTCTCCATGTAATTTGTTTTTACGCAGTTATATATTTTTTAGGTTATCTGACATATAAATATTTTTTGACACTTGACAATTAACAGATCAAGATAGAGGACTAATGTGAGGCCAAGAGACAGCCCAGCTGATTGTGCTCAAAGAAGAAGTTATTGCTATAATTTTTAGACTTTCATATACCATATACATTTTTTTTATTTTTTATTTACAGTAAATATATAAATAAGAAACTTTAGCTCTGAAGATATGTTGCTTGTTTTATTACTTTATTTAAACTCTTTTAGCCAAATCTCTCTTTTTATATATAAGCAGTACACTTTTGTAAGAACAAACTAAGAGGGAATTTTGTTTTTAATAGTTTGCACCTTTGAAGCTGTGTGCCATGTTGGTATTAAAAAATGTCACTTTTTTAAAATGTCGATCCATTTGACATATGTCATAATGAAAAATTATATCTTAATTATAATGATCATAACCTTATCAACCTAAAGTCGGTTTTACAGCGTAAGGAATATTTTTAATTGACATTTAAAGTCAGTAATACTCTATAAAAGTTACCAAAATAACCAGATCTAGTTTGTTCTTACAAAATTGAATTGCTTATATTATATGCTGTTCACTTTTGTAAGAACAAACTAAGAGGGAATTTTGTTTTCAATAGTTTGCACCTTTGAAGCTGTAGGTCATGTTGGTATTAAAATATATCACTTTTTTAAAATGTCGATCCATTTGACATATGTCATAATGAAAAATGATATCTTAAATATAATGATCATAACCTTATCATCCTAAAGTCGGTTTTACAGCGCAAATATTGTTTTTAGTCCAAGTTGACAGATGTTCAGTGTCGTACAATGGAAATATATATTATTTATATTATTTAATTTTTCTCATATATTTTGTTATTATTTACATATTTAGACTTTTATTTATATTCTTGGCGTAGATTTTATGGAGAAAATTCTCCATAAATATTTGTTTTTACGCAGTTATATATTTTTTAGGTTATCTGACATATAAATATTTTTTTACACTTGACATTTAACAAATCAAGAGAGAGGACTAATGTCAGGCCAAAAGACAGCCCAGCTGATTGTGCCCAAAGAAGAAGTAATTGATATAATTTTTAGACCTTCATATATACATATATTTTTAATTTTTATTTACAATAATTATTTAAATAAGAAACTTTAGCTCTGAAGATATATTGTTTGTTTTATTGCTTTGTTTAAACTTTTTTAGCCAAATCTTTCTTTTTATATATATTATCTGTCTCATTTTGTAATACGAAACTAACAGGAAAAGTTCATTTTTTATGTTGTATATTGACAATACATTTATAATATTATCATAGTATTGGTTCACACGGATACGCCAAAGTCTGTTTACACCACAACAGTCACCAAAGTAACCAGACCTAGTTTCGTATTACAAATTGAGACAGATTATAGTACATCATTTTTAAAATTAATATTTTTTTAACTTTTTCAAATTTCCCATTAAACTGAATTTATGTCGCATAAATAACGTAAGTGTATTATCTGCCTTGTTTATTTCAATATCTTATTAACCTTTTTTACATTAAAAATAAAATCACTTGCTAACCCAGTTGCTACGCCCATGCCCTAGTTGTAACTTATTTTAAATTTCCCGCTATACTGTATTTGATCAGTGTAAATCGTACTCGGTTCGCAGCGCTATCTACTTTTTTCTACTTTGAAATGGACCATAGATATGGTTACTTTGGTGACTGTTGTGGTGTAAACAGACTTTGGCGTATCCGTGTAAACCAATACAATGACAATATTATAAATGTATTGTCAATATACAACATAAAAAATGAACTTCCACTGTTAGTTCCGTATTACAAAATGAGACAGATAATACTATTATCTGTCTCATTTTGTAATACGTAACTAACAGGGGAAATTAATTTTTCATGTTGTGTATTGACAATACAGTCTGTTTCAAACGGTTAGGCGGAATTAAATGGAAATTTTGTTCTTTAAGGTTGTCACGAGAAGGGACCTTGCTAGGGTTATTTAATTATTCACGTTGGAATGTCAAAATTTAAAATTCCAACAATGAAACCATGGAAACGTATGATATATGTCAATGTCAATTATTTTTTTTATATATTTTAATGACAAAAATATAAAGAATTGGGAAATTTGTAATAAGAATGACACAAAAAATTAACATATAAAGAAAATGACATTTTAAAATGATAAAAAAAATTACCAAAAAATGTTTATTGTAAGTATCATTTACAAAGCTTAAACAAAACGGCCAAAAAGCACGATTTAAACGATGAAAGTAGAACTAGATTGCAAAATCTAGTTCCGCTTAACCGTTTGGAACAGACTGTACATTTATAATATTATCATAGTATTGGTTCTCACGGATATGCCAAAGTCTGTTTACACCACAACAGTTACCAAAGTAACCAGATCTAGTTTCGCATTACAAATTGAGACGGATTATATAAGTTGTTCACTTTTGTAAGAACACACTGGATCTGGTTATTCTGGTTACTTTTATGGTGTGTTACTGACTTTAAATTTCAATTAAAAATATTCCTTACGCTGTAAAACCGACTTTAGGTTAATAAGGTTATGATCATTATAATTAAGATATCATTTTTCATTATGACATCTGTCAAATGTATCGACATATTTATAAAAGTGACATTTTTTAATACCAGCATGACATACAGCTTCAAAGGTGCAAACTATTGAAAACAAAATTCCCTCTTAGTTTGTTCTTACAAAAGTGAACTGCTTACAGTCTGTTCCAAACGGTTAAGCGGAACTAGATTTTGCAATCTAGTTACTTTCATAGTTTAAATCGTGCCTTTCGGCCGTTTTATTTAAGCTTTGTAAATCATACTTACAATAAACATTTTTTGGTTAAGGTTAATATCATTTTAAAATGTCATTTTCTTTATATTTTGATTTTTTGTGTCATTCTTAATACAAATTTCCTATTTATTTACTTTTTTTGTCACTAAAATATCTAAAAGAAATATTTAATTTTGACATATGTCATTCGTTTCTATGGTTTCATTGTTGGAATTTAAAATTTTGACATTCCAGCATGAAAAATGAAATAACCCAAGTAAGGTCCCTTCTCGTGACAACCTAAAAGAACTAAATTCCCATTTAGTTCCGTTTAACCGTTTAGAACAGACTGTATAAAAATTATTAAATTAAATCTTAAATCTAAAAAAAAGAAGGTTTATAAAAATTGTGTTCTAATTTATTGTATTAAAATCACTCCAAACTTTCCGGTCAATCAAATTATTTCTTTCAACGTGTGAAACAAAATAAAATTTATAATTGTCAAAATTAAATGACAAAGTGACATCAAACTGGTAATAAGGTTAAAATCACTCAAAAAAATTGTACTGATACAAATTTCAAGAGAATTAATTATAATATTTTTTTCAAAATACAAAATTAATTGTCAATTTGTCATAAATTATAAAAAATGGGGTTAGTAATGTCCAATTTATGGCAACGTATTCTAGGCAAGAGGCAAATGCGAATTTTAATGGTTGGTTTAGATGCTGCTGGTAAAACTACAATTCTTTACAAACTGAAATTAGGCGAAATAGTTACAACCATCCCAACCATCGGCTTCAATGTTGAAATCTTTGAGTATAAAAACATAAGTTTTACAGTTTGGGATGTTGGTGGACAAGATAAAATTCGTCCTCTTTGGCGTCACTATTACCAATTCACGCAAGGTTTAATATTCGTCATAGACTCAAATGATCAAGACAGATTAACAGAAGTTAAAGATGAGTTATATAGCATGCTTAGCGAAGAAAAATTGAAAGATGCTGTGTTATTGATTTTTGCCAATAAACAAGATTTACCTAATGCTTTGAGTATACCTGAAATGATTGAGCGATTGGAATTAAATAATCTTAAAAGAAAATGGTATATACACTCCTCCTGTGCTACTAACGGTGTAGGTATATATGAAGGACTTGACTGGTTGTCAAGTCAACTTGCTTAACTGTGTAATAAGAATTGTGGATATGTTAGGTTATGTGTTGTTTAAATGATATTATTTCGATTTAATAAATTGTTGCCTATTTTATGACTATTTTTAATATAAGATATGGTGAAAAAAATAATCATCAGAGTAGACTGAGAAAAAATAACGTATGCCTTTGAATAAATTTGTAAGGTAAGAACTACAAAAAATAACACTAAAGTCTGTTCCAAACGGTTAGGCGGAACTAGATTTAGCAATCTAGTTACTTTCATCGTTTAAATCATGCTTTTCAGCCATTTTGTTTAAGCTTTGTAAATCATACTTGCAACAAACATTTTTTGGTTAAGGTTAATATCATTTTAAAATGTCATTTTCTTTATATTTTGTTTTTTTTTGTATCATTCTTAATACAAATATCCCATTTATTTATTTTTTGTCATTAAAATATGTAAGAAAAAAAATTTAAATTTGACATATGTCATTCGTTTCCATGGTTTCATTGTAGGAATTTTAAATTTTGACATTCCAACGTGAAAAATGAAATAACCCAAGCAAGGTCCCTTTTCGTGACAACCTAAAAGAACGAAATTCCCATTTAGTTCCGCCTAACCGTTTGAAACAGACTGTACAGAGCTATTGAGCAAATTTTTTTTTTCATTGTTTCTAAAAAATATGGTCTCTGTACAGTCTGTTCCAAACGGTTAGGCGGAACTAAATGGGAATTTCGTTCTTTTAGGTTGTCACAAGAAGGGACCTTGCTTGGGTTATTTCATTTATCACGTTGGAATGTCAAAATTTAAAATTCCACCAATGAAACCATAGAAACGAATGACATGTCAAAATTAAATTATTTTTTTTTACAAATTTTAATGACAAAAAATAAATAAATGGGAAATTTGTATTAAGAATGCACAAAATATCAAAATATTAAGAAAATGACATCTTAAAATGATATTAACCTTAACCAAAAAATGTTTATTGTAAGTATGATTTACAAAGCTTAAACAAAACTGCCGAAAAGCATGATTTAAACGATGAAAGTAACTGGATTGCAAAATCTAGTTCCGCCTAACCGTTTGGAACAGACTTTATGTGTAGAGCGTTCGTAAATTATTCATAGGTGTTCGAATATCCAACTCCTTAGATTAATTTTATAGGCTAGTGCTTACTAATGGCACATTTAAGAAAACTTACAAGGCAAATTAATGACATTGACAAAGCAGTTTATTAATAAAAGAATACATTCGCTATTGTTAGTGTGGCTATTTTTTGCTTATCAATAAAATAATGTACAAAACTGGCAATAAAAAGAGTATTTTCTGATAATTAATACACTATAAATTGTAATTGGGCCGATATTATAACTTCATCTACGTTAATGACTTTCCAAACTGTGTTGACGATGCTTACAATTAAATCTGTCGATAGATAACCTTATTTCTGAAACTAATTCTAGTTTTGGCAATATGTCCAATTGGTTCACTAACAATAAATTTGTCCACTATAAATCAAAAACAGTAACCAAGGCCGGCGCTAGGCATGTGCAGTGGCTCATGGCCTCGTGTCCCAAGAGGCCTCGCGCATGGTTCGAACTTTCTAAACCACGCGTACTCGTGTACACCAAACTACCATTTAAATTGTATATGTAGTTTTCGAGCGCGCTGAAATTAGAAAGAAGAAAACGGGTGGGGTGCTTTGCGTCACCTGTGAAGGGCTGTGATTCCCCGAATACGAGTGAAAATCACACAGCCGGAAGTTGTTATTGATAGATGCCACAGAAAAAAATAGTGTAACATTCACTAGATGTATCTCGTTCATTCCGTCATTTTGCGTGGTCCATCATTATTGAACCAGTCCTTTTTGACCACCGCGGCAATATAAATTTTTCTTGCCATTCTTGCACATGGCCTCTGCCTGCCCTGGCACATGGCCTCGCAAATCCTAGCGCCGGCCCTGACAGTAACAATGTATTTGAACGTTAAAACTTCTATTAATAATCAATTAATTTTACCTTTAAATATGTTAATGTTACAAAGTTTCTAAGTATAACAAGAGACAGCAACTTGAACTGGAAACAGCATATTGATAGTATTAGTACTATACTTGCCAAAGTTTGTTTTTGTATGAAAAAAATTAAACAACTTAGCAATAAACTGTCCAATAAATTTATTAGCAACATAATTTTTTTTCCCAAGAGTTCAACCTCGAAATAGTTATTAGGTTGCTAATAAATAGGCAACATGAAGTGCTTAATAAAGTGACATATAACCTAAAACAAGTTCACAAAATGTGTTAATATTTCAATTTTAATTGAAAAACAGTATAATTTTAAAAGAATATACAAATGTGTAGTTTTTGTACATTCATATTTTTTTTATAATGGTGATTTTAGTGTTTTATATACATTTTAGTTGTATTTTGACGAAATCGACGATCTGTTTGGATGAATTTATAAATTATAGGCTAACTACACAAGGCTGCATCCAAACCCTGGCGATATGCAGACACGGAAATTACGCCAGATCCAATGCCCGTACAATGCATAGTGACCTGAGCAACACTGCTTTCTACATTGTGCATATCAAACAGGTGGCAGAAGATCAGCAGGTGGGAATGAACTCGATTTTCCTAGCCTTCCTTTCAGATGAAGGCTTTCATATCAACCAAAGCATTAACTATCAGGACTACAAGTTTAACTTTATATCCTGGATACAGCAATCTAAGCTCGGACAAGAGATCCATATATTAGGGCGACCGGAAAGAAATCCATTATTTTAGAGTACAAAATAATAAAGAAAAAAACGGCCAAATTTATTTAGCCGACAAGGAATAATTTTTCATTATGACAATGCACGTTCACATTCAGTAAAAATTCAGGACTTAAACTGGGAAATTATTCCACATCCAACGTATTCACCCAATCTTGTGCTTTCCGATTTTTACCTATTTTATGTCTATAGAACATTTGGAAGTAAACAATTCGAAATATCACCGATGTAGAAAATCACCTAATCAGTTAAATTAGGAGAGGATATCGAAAAATTAGTACAAAGGTGGGAAGCCATAATAAATAATTATGAATATTGTTATTATTTTGTAATTATATATAATAAATTTTTTATTTTTTTTTTTTTTTTGTATTTTAATATAATGGAGTGCTTTCCGGCCCCCCTAATACTTGAACCTCTTTTCCTGCTCCTTGAGAAAGATATTCTTCTCAGCAGGACTTGATAATTCGATCACAAACATCTGTTTGATTTCGATATCCAGGAGGGTTATGATAGGCTTAGTGACTGTCAGTAACCTCGACATGTTAAACGAGTAATTCCAACAAATACGGTACTTGGAATTTTTCACCACCGATTCTATGTCAGATATTATTATTATTATAACTGCCAAAAATCAAACTATATCCGTAACTACTTTTATGATTATCTGTGTCATGTACAGCTAGGGATGAAAATTACTAACAGGGCAATGTGCTAAATTCAAACGCTTGTCAATCATTAATGAATGCTCTGTATAACTGATATTATACAAAAATGTGGTTAATAAACAATGATTAAAACGAGAAAATATAGTATAAAAATAGCATTCTTTCTGATATCTAATGTGCTCACATAATTAAATTATCTCTTCAAGTAATCTTAAAAATTATTTAAATTAAAATTGACATACTTTTTCAATATCTGAGTCGAGTATTTCAAATAAAAATTAAAGAAAATAAAACTCAACAACGCATAAAAATGTTAAGAACATGAATATACTTTAATCCAGCATATTTTCATCAGTTATATTAAATTTTGTTTCATAAGACGAGTTGGAAACTATCAAGATAATCTGTATTGCACTTAAGATGAGTGGAAGCTTTCGACCATCCTATTATGAGATGTTCAGAAATATTTTCTTAACTTCATGATTAATCGTAGCGTAAATTTCAAAAATATGAAACTTAACATAAAATTCTATTAAAATAATTTGCTATTTTTAGTAAGGCTCGTGTTTAGGGAGTCTAATCACTGATATTCCTTGGGATTAAATATAATCTTCTGAGTTTAAGTAAGCATGCTAGTAGGTAGATTCTTCCTGAGGATTATTAGGGAAAATTCTTGGGAAATACAGCTTTCTAGCAGAAGATTCTTTATTTGTGGGCCAGTATAAGGTAAATGTCCTAACCACTGACCCCTTAAGATTTTATTTTTACTTCAAATACGATTTTAACAAGTTGTTAGCAATCATTTTAAGGAAATAGAAAACAATGAATTTATGTAAGACCTTGTATCCAAAAATGTCTATATTATTACTAATTTTTTTTTTTATAACTAACTGTATAATGAACCTATTACTGACACTTTGAAAAGTCGATATACGACGGGTGGTAGAAAAGTAATCGGCCTAGGTAAGAGATGGAGCCGCCAGTATCAAATCAATGTTGTTTTTCGTAAATCCTAGTCTAATAGTCCTTCAAGTGACTATTGTAAAATTTTCAATTAAATATTTACTTGCAATATATCGGGAAATCTTTTTGTTCTTCTCGGATTTTTAAAAAAACAATATTTGTAATACGAGATATGCCGTAGAAGTTTAAGACAAATGAAAATATTTTAAAATGTTTCTTCAAGTAAATTAAAAGGGTCACTCATATCATGCAGTTGCCTTTGTTTAATTCGAACTGATCTCCTAAAAAGGATTTGTATATATTTTTTGATCACTTATATTAATTTTTTACTTAAAATCCATTCACAATAAATATGACATGACGTCGCACTTGGTCAATTTAAGTACCAACGTTATAATATGTTTTAATCAACATCAATCCATAACTCAGTTAGTACATTTATTTATTTAATGTTGGTAGATTTTTCCAATGTTGTCAGTTTAAAATTGGATTGTTCAAACGTTATTTCTCAGGTTGACGTTTGGGTACTTAGAATTAACAGTGAGGTTATATATATATATATATATATATATATATATATATATATATATATATATATAATTTAATTGTAATAAAAATGCCCAAAGCTCTTAGTAGCCGTGCTCAAAAGATGGTTTTGTCCCTTATTAATTATTTTGATTTTAGGAGAGCTTGTTACTGTCCACACTATTAATATAACATTACATGAAAGGGGTACCTTAGTAAACTACCATTTCTAACAGAGTGATTAAGACTAAAATTTAAGGGTTTTTTAAAACTCATAAAAGAGTAGTAGATATAAAATTTTAGCTTGATCGTAGTAATAGTTTTCGAGATATTGGTAGAGTTAATTTTTTAAAACTGCAATGGTACCTTAGTAAACTACCATTTCTTACAGAGCGATTCAGACCAAACTTTAAGGGTTTATAAAACTCATAAAAGAGTAGTAGATATCAAATATGATGGGTGATATTTCTATAACGTACTTTTATCTGTATATTGTGTTTGTATATTTTAAAAGGTTTTATAATTTGTAATGTAAGTGAACAAAAACAATATTTAATTTTGTATCTTGGTCGATAAACAAATATTATATATGATTAATAAAATATGTTCTATTTACATTTGTTACGTTCTTTTTTTTGTAATTTTAACCTACAGGTCTGTTACGTAGAACGGTTTATTATCATCAGATGCAAACGAAAAGTAATTTTGGCGTAGTCATGAAATTTACACTTGCAGATAGCGGCAATAAACTGTTTGACTGGAAATAATATTTGAATATTCATTATTCGAAACAAAATTGTATCTAACATCTGAAATTCAAAAATTTCTATTCGAATAATAAAAAAAAAATGACTCTTTATCATTGCTTTCCGATATCATTTAGTGAGTTCAGGAAGCAAGCTCGGAGCGTTCGAAAAAAGGTCTAAACGCGTTTATTCGAGCGGTCTGGAGTTAAACAGTGTGACTCGGAACACTACGCGTTTGCTTCCCGAACCCGCTGTGTCAATGCGACACCAGGCGAAAAATTAAAGTAAATTATATAAAAAGTATTAAAAGAACACGACACATTGCTAAAAACCAATATTTCTGATGATTCACTGAAATTTATTATTATTATTTTTTTAAACTACATTACACACTTAATATAATATAAACCATAAATTTCGCAACAAATCTTTTAGAAAGAACTGCTGTGCATCATAATTTACATTAATTCCTTTCCTCCATAGGAAATATAGGTTTTCAATATATTTTTAGAAGTTGTTCGATATAACCTAAGTTTTTTTGACAGTTTACGAATTGGCAACAAGGTGAGTTTTTCAACTGTGACGTCATTTCAAAGTTACGGTAAATAGACTTTATTAACCTCTTTTTGTACATTTTTTTCTAGTAAAATAAACAGACTTGCCATGATTTTTCTAAAAATAGTTTTTTTCTGGCTATTTGACGTTTAGAGGTTAGAATTACAGCTGGTTAAAATGTTAACACCATGTATTTGGCTGAAGTTAAAATTCCAGATATAACCTATGCCCGGTTTTACAATCAACTTTTAACGGTCACTGTCAAAGTTAGCATCCAGTTAGTGAAAATTATCGTATTACAATTTTTAGTTAACAGTCACTTTGACTGTTAACTGGCTGCTAAGGTAACAGCTGCTTTGAAGTGGTTGCTAGCTGGACATTAGATCTAAACAGGGACAAACAAGGAAAAGTGTCAAATTTTAATGTCATAATCATATCAGGGGGGGTGAAACTCTAATGGCAAAACGAAAACCATATTACGTTACATAGCCCAACACGAATATCGCCCCAGTCGCTGCCAGTCGCTATAGCTTCGCGCATGACAGGATGTTGCCTGTTACGGCTTCTGTCATTAGCGTCAAAATCTGTAATAGTGTCAAAATCGTCTTCTGTAATTTTGTAATTTCATTGTTTAATTCGGAAAATGGGTTTAAAGGCTTTGTTTTGGAGTGTGATAGTAGTGAACCTACAAGATATCGCTTTCCAACCCCAAAGACACGTGTGGCTCCAGAATTGTATAAAACGTGGATGAGGAACATTGGAAATCCAAAATTGGATGGCTTGTCCATGGAAGTGTCCATAAATATTAAGTATTAGTAAATATTATGTTATATGTTAGTCTACTTAATAAATAATTATTTCTGCTAGATATTGTTTTTCTGTTTCTATATAATTCCTAACTGCTTGTTCTTAATTGTAAACATAATAAATGTTATTATTAAATGATACAATTGTTATGATTTATTTTGTCTATATTTAATATTGTTGTCGTTAATAATATTAAAAATAGACAAAATAAACCTTAACAATTGTTTCATTTAATAATAACATTTAGTTATGCTTACAACTATATCCACTGAAGCATTTGGAATACCCGCGAGAACCCAATCCTTTCCTCCCCTACCAATTTTAGTTCCATAACCCAACAACTTCAGCGCTAATTTGGTTTAAAAAAATATAACGGCAGTATGCATCTATTTCCTTCTTTATCTATGAATCATATTTATAAAATGTCTAGTCACAGAATCATTATTGATAGTGATTCAGATAATGAAATATTAGAAAAACTGATAAATAAAACGCGACGAGAAAAACGAATGCGGCCTAGACCAAATCAATTCAAGTGTGGAACGAAGATGATAATTTTGTGAAGAACACCGGTACCAAAATGTTCACATCCTGACAAGAAATGTGGTCGAAAGATTACTTGCAGTTATGAAAGGCGATTCCCTATATTGGCGTTGGGAATGTGCCTAAAGCTACCCACAGTTCAGGCTGTGATTGTCGTCTGTGCTGTTCTGCACACCATTGCTCACGATGCCAATGACGGAGAACCACCTATTGACCCCGTAATTCAGGATCAACTTGAAAATTACATTTTAAATGGTCATATGGAAGTAGAGACAGTGCAAGAACAACTGAGAATATGAAATCAAGACATGATAAATAATTTCAGAAATTTAATCTAAATAGTAATTCAGTTGTTATAAATAAAGAACAAAAATACTTTCATTCAGATAAGTGCACATGAAATTTTAATATGCCAAGAATAATATATTAAACGATCAAAAACTTTTCCTCTCGTTGTAGGCTTATTTTAAAAATGTTGTAAATTTTTTATTGTTAATTCTTTAATTTCCATATCTTGTTTTACTTGTCTTTTTTTAAATTCCAAAGTTCATAAAATATTTTGTGCCTTCTTTGCTTTGGCCCAACCCTGTATTTTTGTTCCGCTGGCAATCTTCTTGGGTGAAATTAGTGGTGCGCTTTTTTTTTCTTTTTCCATTTTATTTTCCTTTATTTAAAGCATATATTTTTGCTACAAGAAGTCTGTATAACATGGTATAAGTAGGCCGTCTGTGGTATATAGAAGTGAATTGTGCTGACTGTTTTTTTGTTTTGTTTTGATAGTGAAAAATTCCATTTCATAGTTAACTAACAACGTTCAATAACTTGCTGTCCAGGTACTATTTCATCAAAAATACATACCGGGTGAATTATTTAAGGAGCAACATACATGTTTCACATATAATGTTAATGAAGTGAGTTATTTCATTTGCAACATAGCAAATTATGAAAGCAGGCTCATATCCATGGCAACAGATATGCAATGGTGATTAGATATAAAAGTTAGACGGCTAAAAAATAGTAAATTAGAAACAATAAATGAATTTTTATTAGTTTGTTTATATTTACATACAAACAAAAATAATAATGTCCTTAGTAGCTAAGTCCAAAAAAATATTTAAAAAAATATTACTAATATTTTGTCTTTTCTATGGATACAATAAGCTTTTGTTTTATGGCTATGTTGCTTTTGAAATAACTCACTTCATTAACATTATATGTGAAACATGTATGTTGCTCCTTAAATAATTAACCCGGTATATAGGTTATTACATCGTTTAAATTCGGCCGTTTTGTTTAAGCTTTGAAAATCAGACCTATTTTACTATTTTCAGGTTAAGATATTATAAAATGACAATTTTATTTCATTTCGTGTCAGTTTTAATACAAATTTTTGGAATATATTAGTTTTTACAAATCTTCATTGTATTTTTTCTGTTAATTGTTTGTTTTTTAGGTAGTCATCTTTTTATATCCGGATATATAATTCTGAAGTGTATTACTATCGAAATTATACGAAAACCACTGGACCGATTTGAGGTATGATAGTTTGAATGTTAGGTTCTAGGATGTCGACAAAATAAAATTATTCAAAAAAATAAATAAATAAAATAAAAGAACTATACTATTAATTATTAGAAAAAAAAAATGTGTTGAAAGTTGCCGAAAGAAAGGACCCGGCTGGTAGACAGCGGTGAAAGAGAGAATTGTAGTAGAGACATATGGATATTACTTATATACCTCTGCTTATACTAAGAATCTATCATATATAGAGGTAATATAGTAAGCTTATTACATGTCCTGTATTGTAGGAACTATCTTGAGGAGATCTTGTTGCGCAAAAAAAAAAACGCGAGACAGTTGCAAAAAGAACAGGGTGCAACGTGTTCGGAGAAAGTCCACTCAGGCTCTCCTCACTCTCACCACAAATCCATTGCGCATCCATTTAAGTTTCAAGTCGTGTCGTACATTATGAGACCTGTACATCTAGACATTCTCCCAACAAGCCGTTAGCCAAGAATATTTGCACATATTTTTATGAATAATATTTTTAATTACAAATATATTAAAATGTAAAAATAATAATAGAAAAGTGTGAAGGGAATATTTATTATTTGTAGGCAATATAATTTTCTATCCCTCTATACACAATATTTAGTACCATTTGTTTCTGAAACCTATAAAATTAAATAAAGATTAACATATTTAAATATATCAAAAAGTGGCAGATATCTAAAGTTGACATCAATCTTAAACTTATAATAGGTTTCTACTTCAAACGTCACTAATTTTACCACCTCCCATTTCTTAATTTTTTTTACTTTTCCAAAATGTTTTCCAAGTATTACATATTTTCTTTTTTAAATACAATGACACGTGTTTGTCTGTCGACATATCTTATTGACATTAAAGTTACCAACATGAAACGTGAAAAATCCCCAGCAAGCTCGATTCTTGTGACAACTTAAGGAAAAGAAAGGCCCATTTAGTTCCGCCTAACCGTTTGAAACAGACTAACTGTAACTGTCAAAGCTAATGATTAAAATGTACGTTTCCAACATCAAAGTATTTGGTCGTAATGATGAAATAATTGAAAAACCTAAACAAATAAATAGTTCAAACCATTTTGAGGCAAGGGATGATGAAGAGTTTTGTCACTCGTCATTGATAACGCATAATTCTTTAGGAATCGGAAACATTATGTTTTTTTTTTAACAGACGATAGCAGATCCAGATACAAATATAAGAGATATAGTAGCTACTTACAGTCCGGAGTAAAAGATGATACCCGTTTTTTTAAAAAACCCACAGTTTTTAAAGATTGTTTGAAAACGGAAGTTACAGTAATTTAGTATTAGTAGGTGATAGTGGCTTTCCGGGAAATAAACTTTCTCTGCTTATACCTTTAGCAAATGTAGCAAATAACGCGGAAAACCTTTACAATGAGTTTCAAATCTGAACACGAAACATTGTTCATACATCTTATGAATTCTCGTAACAGCAAATTTCAGGGTTAGCTTTAGAATTAACACTTCAAACTACTTCAAGCTACAGCATTGTTGAATAACTTTGCCTGTCACGAAAATGCAAAACTTCCCCTTGTAACCAGGAATGAAGATATAGTCCTCAAATTTGTCAATAATAATCCAACTGTAATTCAACCAAACGCTGTGCACAATGAACGTAAGATCGAAATAATAATATTTTTATTAATAATAACGATTATTTCGTTAGTTGTTGGAAATCATATAAAATACCTAATATATTAATTTTAATGTTGAAATTAATTATATATTTACTTATGGATGTTATGAATATTGTTTTCACTTCTGAAGAAAAATTGGGGTATAACTAGGGAATAGGAACCTACGCAAATGCGCATGTGTCACACCGCGTCATACCACACATGATTTATTCAACGTACGGTGATTCTAAACGGGTGGTATTGTTATGTTAGTTTGAGTTTGTTTTGTCATTAAACTAGAAGAGGGGTAGCTCGCTTCGCTCGGCTTGTTCTAACCAAACCCTTACTAACCTAACCTAACCTAAGATAGTGTTTTGTTATTAAACTAGAAGATGGGTACCTCACTTCGCTCGGCCTCAGAATTAATTTTACAATCACAATGAATATGTAAGTATTATCCGAATATATCGAGAAAAATGCACAAAAAACAATAGAAAGTTTGTTACCATTTAAATCTAAACAGACATATGAAAAATAATACGAAACCTTTAAACTATGGCAATCAAAACATAAGGTATCGGCCGTAAATGAGACTAATATTTGTTGAGGGCGTAATAAGAGGGCGTGATGAATTCATAAATCTCCGTTTGTTATACATATATTTCAAGATCTCGTACTCAGAGCCGGCGCTAGCTCTACTGAAGCCCGCGGCAAAGCCAGCAAAAATGCGCCCTTTTATTAGAACGTACAGTGGCGTACCGAAAAGTGTGGCCCAGAAATGGTTCAAGGAGAACAATAAAAATTTGTATAATTTTATCTCATATGTTTTTTCAGTCAATGATCTTTTTTCTATATACTTTTTCGATTCAATGAATATTTGGAGAGTTATGGAGGTACTAAACATAAAATAATTGAAATATATCACTTATTATTTACTTTATATCATAAATGTATATGAGGAAATATTTTTTTTTTCTCTTCAAGGTAGTTTGTAATGATTATTTAGTGGACAAGGGAAGTATTAATTATAAGGTTGAAATACCTTATTTAGCATTTACGCTTATAAGCTGCTTATAAACGAAATATCTCACTCATTATTTACTTCAAAAATATATACAAAAGAGTGATAGAGAATAAAGATACGATTATTTTGCGTTCTCTTTGAAATTGAAATATCTCACTTATCATTTACGTTACAGCCAAAATATACGTTACAAAAACCATACGAAGTCTTGGTTATCCATTCAATCCGTCTCGTTCTTACGGCACTATTTATTTCAATAGAAGTACAATGAAAATAACACGACAGACGGACAAAACGGTTTAACAAAACTCCTTACTAATTTTTTGTTACCAGAAATTGATCAGATATATAGTAGCACCAGTTCCTGATCCATTTCAGTGCTCATATATATATATATATATACAGTGTGCTTAAAAAAGCTTATGATGTAGACAATCCATACTATGTTAACAATTCTTTTGACCTAGTTAGGGACTTAAAAGGTACTATTCTGCCAGATAACTACAGGCTTATTAGCCTGGATGTAGTTTCCTTGTTCCCAGTATTACATGGGACCTTATCGTTAACGAAATACAACTTAGGTGGCCTAACATCAAAAAAGTTACTAAAATTAGTAAAAATAAATTCATTGAGATCATGGAAACTCTATATCGCTCCTGCTATTTTATATACGAAGATAAATATTTTTTGCAGAATAAAGGGCTACCTATGGGTTCAGCCTTGAGTCCAATCTTATCACAGTTCGTAATGGATACTCTTCTTAAAAAGGTGACGGAAAAACTAGATTTTGAAATCCCCTTCATAAAAAAATATGTAGATGATCTACTTTTAACGGTCCCTGAGGACAAAGTAGATGCTACTTTAAACATATTTAACCAATACCACCCTTCTCTACAGTTCACTGTAGAAAAAGAAGATATTATAAAAAAAGGGGTTCCATTTTTAGACACCTTTGCATTTAGAGATCCTCATAACGTACTTAGGTTCGATTAGTACACAAAAAAAACTTTTTCTGGCCGTTACCTAAATTTTCACTCTTTTCATCCTTTAAAATATAAAATGGCACTTGTCAAAACTATGAAATATAGGGTAACAAAAATTTCAGATGAATCTTTACTCCAAAAAAACTTACTTAAACTTGCAAAAATTTTCATTGAAAACTCTTATCCCAAACATTTAGTTTACAAAATTTTATTCAACATAAATACAGATGAACCTATTTCACATAGCAGGAACCCTGAAGAACAGGGAACTGACATACTTACAGTAGAACCTAAAAAGTATAGGGCATTAACATACATGGGTCATTTATCTAATAGTATCAAAAAAGTTCTGAGATTAGATAACCTCATAATAGCAGATAAACCTTTAAAAGAACTTTCGGTTATTAACACCAAATTAAAACAGAAGATTGACCACTTATCGGTAAAAAACACTATTTACTTATTAAACTGTTCTTGTGAACAAGTATATATAGGGAGTTCCATCCAAAAACTTAGAAATCGGATCACACAGCATAAATCAGATTGCCGTGTCAATCCACATAAATGTACTTTAGCTACACATGTTGCTTCTACTAATCATGTTGTGGATTTCGAGAATCCTAAGGTGTTGGATAGATTTCCCAACGATTCAAAAAGATTTTTTTATGAGATGTGCTATATTAACCACTTTCATAATGTTTTAAATGCCAGAACTGATACGGAAAGTCTATATGACATTTACTCCTACCTGTTAACTTTCAAAACTGTCAGGTGAATTTTTGGTTCAGTCTCGGGTGTATAATAATAAGTGCTTCAAAACATAGAAATAGAGACAACTTACCAATCAATAAAATAAAATAAAATCACCACGTAGTCAACTCGAAGTTAAAAACTGTGTGTCAACGATAACGTGTCCCAATAATTCCGTTAGAAACATATGGACAAGAATTAGGAATATACTCGTCGGTATGACTCATGTCGGTGGTAGACATTCCGTACGTATGTGGTGTGATGTTAAGTACCTATCTTGTCTTGACCAATATGTTTAAAAGAAACAATTGTCATATCTTATAGTAAAATATTGTATAGATGATTTAACTGTTCCGTATCTGTTTTTTTATTGACACAATTTATTTCGGATGTTTGGATATGCAACATTTCCGAGATTAATCTTTTTTCTGTGTTGATTTCTTTGTCCAGAATCTTGAAATCTTGACAAACTCATGTTTTAGGGTGTTCGCATGAATGGCCAAAGCAGTACTTTTTGGTTTAACATGAGTATCAGACCTGTGTTTTGTTAATCTTTTATTCAGGGTCTGATGAGTGGTCCCAATGTAGCATTTATTGCAGTTTCTACATGGAATTTGATATACTAAATCGGAGTTTTCAAGTTTCGGGATTTTTGTTTTTAAGTTGGTGAAATTCTTACTGTTCTTATTGTTTGTTGAAAAAGCGAGAGATACGTTATGCTCCTTGAATATTTTTTTAAAACCATTGAAGATGGTGTTCTGGTACGGGAACTTAGAATATTGCGTTTTTTCTTCATCATTCACTTCCGGTTTAGTATTTCGGTTGTAGGTGGCCCATATGCGTTTCTTGATGCAGTTCTTTACTATTAGGCTTGGGTAATTATTTTCCTTTATGAACGCCTCCAACACTTTTTTCAGATTTTTTGGCCTGAACGACGGGTGAGATAATTTTATGGCCTTATCTATTACGTTGTTCAGGGTGTTGATTTTTTGGTTGTGTGGATGGTTGGAAAAATAATTAATGTATCTCCAACTGTGAGTGGATTTCTGGTACCAGTTCGTGATGATTGAGTTATCACTGGACCGTATTAATTCAGTGTCCAAGAACGAGATTCTGTTTTGTATTTCTTCTTCATGGGTGAAATTTAACCTTGGGTGGAAACCATTGAAGATATCCACTGTTTCTTTAATTTCTTCTTTCTTGATGACTTATTATATCGTCTACATATCGGAAATAGAACAGTGGTACTTCTTTGAGCTTTTCCAAGCATTTGGATTCCAACTCTTCCATCACGAGGTTTGCGATAGTACTGGAGAGAGAGGACTGCCCATTGCGCATCCATGGGTTTGTGAGTAAATCTCCTCCATGTAGTCGAAGTACGTGTTGTTCAAGCAGAATTCTGCACCTGCAAGGAATACTCTTAAGCAAAGGCCCGTGTGCTCTTGTATCATTTCCCATTTTTCTCGGATAATCTCCAAGGCTAGCTCAACTGGTACATTGGTGTATAAGGACTCAACGTCTAAGGAAATCATTACGTGTCCTATAGGTATGTCCATCCCGCGTACTTGTTCTACGAATTCGAGACTGTTTTTAACACTATATTTATTTTTCCCGACGACCTTGGCTAATATTTGTGCCAAAAATTTTGACATTTTGTGTGTCGGAGAATTTATGCTTGACACGATCGGTCTGTACGGTACGTTTTCCTCGTGTATTTTTGGTTAAAAATATATACGTGGTGCTATGGCGTTGGTGATCATGAGGGAGCATTTTGTGTTCTCGCTAATTAGTTTTTTATTGTAATAAACTGACGAATAAAAGAGAACCTGCGTTTTATTTCATATAGTACTCGTCAAGAGTATATATAATATCAATATATAATATCAATATATATATATATATATATATATATATATGTATATATATAATAATAACACTGCCCAACAATGAAAATGTTTCGGGCGCAATAATAGCTGATTCTTATGTATTTCCACTTGCTGAATTCAAAAATCACCATAAAAATAACCGATTAGCTCTTGTTTGAGAGATACAGTGATATTTTATATTCTCTTTAGTCTTCATTTTCAGTTTGGGGAAAATTTGATTTTGGATGTTGGCAAACCTGTCAACTGTCAAAATACAACAGTAATCTAGCTGCGGGTAGGTTATAAACGTAAACACTATTGCTGTAATTAGTGCAGTATTTCTTGTTTTGGAGTGTTTTTAAAGAGTAAAATTTGTTACATCAACATGCCACCGAATTGTGTAAATTCAGTGAACAATTTTTGTTACATTTGTGGTGAAATAACGTTTTCGTCACAGAAACGCAATTTGACGGCTCTTGTGAAGACTGCCTACCAGCATTATTTCGGTGTGAAGGTAAGTGACCAGGATAAGTCATGGGCTCTACATATATGTTGCAACTCATGTTCAGTTTTATTACCAGAATGGCTGAAAAATAAAAAACGATCAATGTCTTTTGCTGTGCCTATGGTTTGGCGGGAGCCTACAAATTATACAGATGACACCTATTTTTGCTTGACTCCGGCTATAAAGGCAGGATTGTCAATGAAAAAAATAGGAACAATTCAATACCCGAATCTTCCATCTGCTATTCGACCTATTGTCCACGTTCAGACAGTTTACCAGTTCCTACTCCACACCAAATTTATGAGTTGGAAGTAGAAAATGATGAAATTCTGGAACAAGAAGAACCCAACAAGCCTTGAACATCCTATGACCTTGATTTTGAAGAAAAAGATGATCAACTGCATAGATTGAGCCAATCGGATCATTCGAGACCTTGACTTGTCACAGGAGAAGGTTACAAGGTTACAGCAATGGAATCCTCTTCAACATGATGTCAGGGTCTCCAAGTACAGACAACGTCAACGGGATCTGCTTCCTTTTTTTGAGAAGAAAAATAATCTTGTTTTTTGCTGTGACATTAATGGTTTGATGAAAAGTTTGAATTTGAAGTATGATTCAACTGAATGGAGGCTATTCATAGACTCCTCCAAGCTTAATTTGAAAGCTGTATTGCTTCACAACGACAACCGTCTTTCTTCTATTCCTGTTGGTCATGCAGTTCACATGAAGAAGACTTATGCAAACGTGACAACCCTTCCCGACTCAATTAAATATGCTGAACATAAGAGGCAAATCTGTGGCGATCTAAAAGTCATTGCTGTACTCTTAGGAATGTAATGAAGGTACACTAAATACTGTTGCATTTTATGTATGTGGGACAGTAGGGATAGGAAATCACATTATATTCAAGCAGATTGGCCGGCAAGAAATCTTAACTCTAGTGAGCAAAATGTCGCTGCTGAGCCTCTAGTGGATACAAAGGATGTTCTTCTTCCACCCCTACATATCAAGCTGGGTTAAATAAAGAATTTTGTCAAAGGCATGAACCGAGAAGGCCAGGCTTTTAAATACTTCAGAGAAAATTTTCCTATATTAAGTGATGCAAAAGTCAAGGAAGGCATCTTTGTTGGGCCAGAAATACGTCAACTCGTAAAGGATCCTGCGTTTGACCTAGTTTTGGAAAGGAAAGAAAAGCAAGCTTGGGAAGCTCTCAAGGGAGTTATGTATGGATTTTTGGTGAATTAAAGGGATGATAACACCACTCAGTTGGTGACAGTATTTCTTCAAAAATACCATCAACTCGGATGCAACATGTCCCTAAAAATCCATTTTCTCCACTCCCATCTCGATTTTTTTCCACCTAGTTGTGGAGCTGTCAGTGACGAGCACGGAGAAAGGTTCCATCAAGATATTTCTGTGATGGAACGGAGATATCAGAGCCGCTGAAATAAAGCAATGCTTGCGGATTACTGCTGGTTTGTGTGTAGGGATGCTCCAGAACTCACTTACAAGAGGAAAGCCAAAAGACAGCGATCTCATGAAGCCACCAATTGATTCTCTATAGATCCAACCACCTGATAGGTGTTCTTTCATCAATTTAGGATGTAACTATCATTAAAAAAAAAAGAACGATCACACTATTAATGTTGTTAGCATACGGAGTGATTATTTAATGGCAAGACGACGTCAGTGGAAGTTTGAATAATTTGCCGTTTCATACACATCGTAGCAGGCGATTATGCGCGCATGCGCATAATCTTTTTTCCTTCCTAACCAAATTTTCTTCAAGGTTATTGTAGTCATAGTATTCTGCTAGGAGGCACGTAAAATTCGGTGACGTCGTCTCGCCATTAAATAATCACTCTGTATGTAATTAATATTTACCGTTTTCTCTTAATCCTTTAAAATGAAAATCTTTCACCTATTGTATATTACAGAAACTAGAGCTACTAAAAAATTTTCTTTGTCATATTCATTTTTCTCAACCCAAAATTAGTAAGAATTGACACATGAAGTGAAGAAAACATTAACAATTTTTTTTTTTTTTTTGTTGGGCAGTGTAATTAGTAATTTAGAATGTATTTCGCTATTAATTGTGTATTAAGAAAAGGTTGGAATTTTTAAATCTACGTAGTTTGTTTAGTCTAGAGAAAATTTCAGGCTTGAAACGTTTAACGCCTTTTTAGATTACGACAGAAGTTTTTTTAATGACATACATGTTAGGGTTAGTTGAAATATTCACTCACACATCATATTTATTTATTTTGTGTATAATTAAAGAAAAAAATTTTTTGTATAATCACAATTTAAATAAATAAATAATAATAATAATTTATATTATCTCTGAAAATTGTGAATTAAAAAAAAAGCACAAATCAAAAACGGTTAGAGATGTCAATCTGCGGTTAGAACTTTGGATTCCTAGTCGTTTATTTAGTTTAGAAAAAATGTAAGGCATTATTTATTTTACGTATTTTAAAATTATGACAAATATGGCGTGATTTATAGAAAATTTCATCTTCGCATGGACGTATCTCAAAAACAAAATACGATAAAGATCTGCGATTGAAATTTTTGAAATCTCGAGGTCTGAATTGGCATGTAACCAAATTTTTAAACAAAAAAATTTTTGAAAATTTTTAATTTTTTTTTTTTTTTTTTTTTGTTGAAATATTGATAAATTTTAACTAAAAAATGATTAGGGATAGAAATAGAGTTATACATACTAAACTTAATTAGAGAGAACCAATTATTAAGTTTTGTATGGGCAGTAATCCAAAACCCTTGAAAAAGGCAAAAAATCGTAAGGGGTAGACCTTAAAACAAAATCGTGATTTTCAAGCAAAAAATTTTTGTCTCCGATTTTATTTAAAATTGGTACAACTATGTATTTTTAGATATAGATTAACAAAACTTGGTCCATTTCGAAGTTTGGGCAAACGTTTTCAAAACTCAAAAACTAGGCAAGCACAATTTTTTAAATTTTTTTTTTCAAAATCCTCTCCGCAAAATTAGTTTAAAACTATATTTTGGCTAAATTCGGAGTTAAAAATTGATATCTGCTGCCGTCTACAAAGAAATCTTGTAACGGTGTAGATACCTATTTCTTAGGTTAACCAATTTTTGACCAAAATTTCAATTTTTTTGAAAAAATTTGAAATTGATTTTTTTTTTTTTTTAAGATTGGTGTACTTCAGATGCGTAGTGAGACAGTTTTTTTTGCCTTAGATCGCATATACAAGGTGTCTCAAAAGAAATTTTTTATTTAGTGGATCGATTAAAAAAAAAGTAAGCCGTATATAGAAAAAATGTTTATTAATTATTAAAATACACTTTTTGGGGATTTATTTCTTAAAAATAATATCGTCTAAATGTAGACCCTAGCGTTCTCGGCACTCATTTAATCGAACAGTAAAATTACTTATGACGTCTCGGCAGGTGGACTCAGGGATGGCTGCCATTTCGTGACGGATATTTTCTTTCAAATGCGCCAGTGAAGTCGGTTTATTGGCGTAAACTTTAGATTTAAGATAACCCCATAGGAAAAAGTCCATAGGGGTTAAATCTGGACTGCGTGGAGGCCAATTTATGTCACCTCTCCGGGAGATCAATTTGCCTGAGAAAATTTCACGAACACGTGGCAGAGACATATTGGACGTGTTTGAAGTTGCTCCGTCCTGTTGGAACCATGTTCTTTGGTTATAGCCAGGAAAGTTTTGCAGTTCAGGTACCAAGAAGTTGTCTAACATCTCCACATAACGCTCTGAATTCACTGTAACTGCACGCCCCCTTTCGTCTTCAAAAAAGTAAGGGCCGATAATTCCTCGCGCCGACATCGCAGCCCATACGGTCACTTTAGGCGAATGTAGGGGTTTCTGATGTTTGCGTTTCGGATTCGTTGCACTCCAGTAGCGGCAGTTCTGCTTATTTACGTGGCCATTAAGATGAAAATGAGCTTCATCCGAAAACAAAATGTTGGTAAACGTTGAAAATCGCTCATTCACCTGATTTACGAAATTAAGCCTCTGACTGGCATCTTGGGGCTTTAATTCTTGCACCAATTGAATTTTGTAGGGGTGCAGCTTTAGGTCTTTGTGCATAATGCGATGTAATGATGATCTATGCACATTTAAAGCACTTGCGCGCTTCCGAATTGAAAGGTTCGGGTCGTCACGAACAGACTGATTAACATTCTCCACGTTTTCTACCGTTCTTGATGACCTAGGTCGCCCGGATTTTGATTTATCCAGCGTTGTACCAGTCTCTTCAAACTTTTTAACCCAATGTCGAATGAGAGGAATGCTTGGCGCATCATTTAAGTGGCGAAAACCTCGATTACTGCAGAATTTTCTACGCGCTACAGTCGCCGAATCACCGTTTTTGTAAAACTCTCGCACGCATAACGCGCGGTCTGCTCCCGAGAAACGCTCCATAGCGACTGAATTCCTAAGAGCCAGGCTACCGATTGACATAACCCCCGCGCCCCTCGGAAACGTTGCGTTCACGCAGTAAGCTATATAAATATAAAATTTCTTTTGAGACACCTTGTATAAAGTCACTTTTGAGTTAGCTTTGACATTTGCAGCAAGAAAAGTAAAAAAAAGACAGTCCACAAAAACGCTCAGAACCGATGAAATGTGAGCCTGCTCCATTTTTTAAACTATTTTAGTAAACTAATACTTACTTCTTATCTATCATCTATATAAATAAAATTGAAGGCTAAAGTCCATTCACAATAAATATGAGATTGAACACTTGGTTATTTTAAGTACCAATGTCATAATATGATTTAACCAACATCAGGCCATTAATCAGTTGGTACACTTTTTTACTGAAAGTTGGTAACGTTTTTACACGTTGTCACGTTTAGATTGTACTGTTCAGTCATTTCTAAGTCAGGTTTGACATTTAAGTGAGGTTAAACTTTATTTTACATTAAATAAAATATTATTGTAATAAAAATGCCAAAAGCTCTTAGTAGCCGCGCTCAAAGTATAGGTTTGTCTCTTATTAATAATTTTGAAAGAGAGCGAGATAATGCTGGACCTTTAATGGATTTGAAATGTGTAGAGATGTAAGTAAATATTATATTTGTTTATATCTATGGTCTTTTTACTTGAATATTTTTGTACAAATAATTGTTAATTAACTTTTTAGAGAGTAGCTGCTGCATTTGATGTCAGCATTTCTAAAGTGAATAAAATCGCTGCACAACAATCGAGAGGTAAATCTGTCAGTAGCAGAAAAAAAGAAACGAACACGTACTAAATCTGTTGTAGCATTAAACAATTTTGCAAAAACAACTGTTGGGATACGTAATGTAAAATGCCAAATTTTAACATTCTATGTTAAGCCGTTTGGCTACAATTTCTATCATACAGACAGATACATGAATGACTTTATAAGGGTTTTTTGTTGATCATACCTACAAAACCCTTAAAAAGAACTATCAAGAATTATTTTCTGAAAAATCCAATATATTCTTTTGATGATTTTACGCATGTCAAAATATATGGACAATATGATATAGGTATGCTATGAAGTAAATACGCGCCCTATTGCAATTTTAAAATATTTTAATTTTACTGTATTTGAACTGTTTGTATATTTAAGTATTTTCCATGTAGGGTGATATTTCTATAACGTACTTTTATCTTATTCTGTATATTGTGTTTGTATATTTTAAAAGGCTTTGTAACGTGTCTGACCAAAAACATTGTTTCATTTTGTATCTTGGTCGATAGAGAAATATTATAATATTAATAAAATATGTTCTATTTACATTTGTAACGTTCATTCTTTTTTCTAACTTTAACCTATAGGTCTGTTACGTAGAGTCATAACGGTTTATTATCGTCAGATGCGAACTGTTTGAACTTGCAATAAAACTTGCATATTCATTATTCGAAGTAAAATTGTATGGACCATCTGAAATTCAAATATTCAAAACTTTCTATTCGAATAAAAAATTTGACTTTATTTTAGATATGCAGATCACTTGATATTTTCAATTGTTAACATTATGTTCGTGAAAAAGAGCGCCTATATAGCAATGGATTTCATTTATTTTTTTATATAAATATGTAAAGTCTGTTTCTTTGGTTTAGGCGGAACGAGATTTTCAATGTTAGTTACTTTTACAGATTAAGGAGATTTTGGATAATTTTGTTTAGCAAAAGCCTACTTCAAACCATAAAAGAAAAGTTTATGACAACTTACAAAAATGAAAATTCCAGTTAATTCCGCCTAAACGTTTGGAATAGCCTATACGCTAGTAATTAAAAAAATAAATTTATTATTTAGGCCCGGTTTTTCCACCTTCAGATAAAGTTCCAGGTAGATATCTGACAGATAAGGTTATTTGTAACTTCATCTGCTGAGTAAATGTCATCCCTTCTTTCTATACAAGTGTATCTATCGGATAGTTATCTAACGTATAATGAGACTGACGTATTGGATTCACTGACTGGTATTGACATTTATTCAGCAGATGAAGTTACAAATAACCTTATCTGTCAGATAGTTACCTGGAACTTTATCTGAAGGTGGAAAGACCGGGCCTTAATATTTGTTTTTATTTCATGATTTTATTTGTACCTGTTCATACGAAAAAAAAAAATGTTTTAAATAATTATCTAAACATCTCAAGGGTAAGAATTTATTTAATATATCTTATTAATATTTTCACTTTAAAGCTTACATTTAACTTAAATTTAGTAGAAATTCATACATATTCCTACGATTGCGTCTACACTCAGCACAGGTAAAATTTTAAAATTTGTTGGAATTTTGAAATTTTATTCTTATGTTTATTTAATAAATATATTTTTCCTGCTTCTTTCCTAGAAAAAAAATGCGTTTATTTATTTCTACAAACGAGCAAACTATGCAGTATGTTCTATTTTAAAAGAAACGCATTTTACATTGCTGTCAATCAACGGAAGTTATGGAAATGAAAACTATGTTGCGCGATGTAATATATATTTCGGATCTGAGGAGTGCGGGGCCCGATTGGAATTTTTTTGCGGGGCCCTTCAAATATAATTGTTAATTATTAATGAATGAATTAATTATTTATTATTAATTGTTATAATTAATAGTTATACCAATTAAGCTATAACAACTAACAAAATTAGTTAAAGCGATTTCCAATTCTGCTGCAATGCTTTTGCAGTTCTTTTTTTTTCATATTTGGAAACTTTCCCAAAAAACCAAATAAAACGTTTTTTTAATTGTTCAAAATGATCTTCTATTGATTCTTTAGCTCTATCTAAAATTATATTTAAAAAAAATATCTTGAATGCGTTCAATGGATCTACAATAGATTCATCTTCGCCCTCATAATTGAATTTTTTTTTTCATTTCCGGAGTCTTTTATTATAAAACTCTGGAGATATTTCTCTTAAACTCTTCTGCTAGTGTTTTTGCCTGAACTAAAATTTGTAAGTATAAGTAAATAATTAGTATAAGTTGGTATTTGAGGATTCTATTCACATGGTCACGTCTGATGTGAACCTGTTCATCCCATCCAGTAAGAGGGTAACACAGATGAAAGCAATAAATTAAAGTACTATTTAGTCCCAAGCTGTCAATTGTAAGTTAAGACCTGTTTTTACACTTTTTTTAGATTTTACCCGGAAATTGTAAAATATTTTTGATTAAATTATTTTGATTATATTAAATTATTTTGAAAAAATCGATAGTTAGCCCCGCAGAAAGGACCCAATCTCGAGGGTCCTTTCTGCGGGGCCCACTAAAGCGCGGGGCCCGATTGGGCGTAATCGGTCCAATCGGCTATTTTCCGGCCCTGAATATATTCATCATATATTGCGTATGTTATGCTTTGTGAGTGCTGGTTAGTTGGGTGGTCAGTTGCTCTATGCCTCCACTGTGATAAATAAGACCACTGTAATCAGCGCTCTAGCTAAGGTCTCGCAGGCCCAGTGGTGCGGGGGAGGGAAAGTTTTGGAGTCCAAGAACTTATTTTAAAAATTTAGAAACCAAATGTTCTTGTAGTATATTGGTATTTTGACATGCGAACTTAATTCCTTCCTGACCGCGGTTCGTATCTTAAAAAGTTCTTACCTTGAAACCCAATTTTGTATTATATGGGAAAACAATTAATCCTCTCCAAGATTTACTATTTAAAAAAAGTACGAAAATATATAATCGAAACGTTTGAAACGGCACTTCATAAATCTGTACAGCTAATATTTGATAGATAATTTAAATATCAGTACTTACCATCGGGTTCATAACTAAAGTTTAGAAATCTCTGTACACAAATATCATATTGACTCGGCATATTCAGCTCCTCTGGATGAGACTCCCTCTGTCTGCTGTGGAATACTGCAATAAAAAATAATTAATAGTATATTTATTAAACAAATACGAGGGTTTCGCTAAAACTATTAAAAATAAGAAAATTAGGTAAGCCGTGGAAAACAAAACTAATACTATCATTTTATGCAGTTGTTGCATTTTATGCAGCTGTCATTTGAAGTTGTAAAAAATTATGAAGCAAATCTGTGGCCACAAGTGTTAAATCGATAGTACCTGCTGTTTGAGGCATGGATGTGAGTTGTTATTTCAAATAATTTGTGTAAAATATATTTATACAAATAACCGGTTCTGCTTAGCCGTTCACAACTGATTATAAACTATAAGTGCCTTTCTGCAAACGCTGAATAAATGAACGTATTATCGACCATATTACTGCTGTACGTACACAGATTGAAAATATGATCTTGAAACTTGAAAACAGGAGGCCTTGGCTCATCTCGAGCTATCGCGCCTATGGTGATGAAGAAAATCAAATAGACCATGGAAAACCAAAGTAGCACTATTATTTTATGCAGTTATTTACCTGTCATTTGAAGTTGTAAAAGTTAGGCTAAAAGTTGTGTTTAGCAAGTGTCCTCTTTGTATACAATTTCTGCGAGTATAAAGAATTTGATCTGGATAGGAATTCTTTTTAACACCAAAAAGGAACAGGGTGTCCGCCTAAAACTGTTACCGAAAAAAACAATACTGCGATTAAGAAGTTAATTGAAAAGACAATACAGCTACTTATGTTACAATAGACCATCAAATCCAATAATCCGTTCGCGTACGCCAAAGAATAGCTGAGAACTATTAATAGAATCATACACATCACCTGTATTTAAAAAAAGGTAGTCGTTTTGTGCAACATCTGATTTCTAATTTCCAAAAAGCGGAGCATGTAGGCATTTGCCACGAAACTTCAAAACTCTTCATACTTTGAGGCGGGCACCAAATTTTTTCAAAAGGTGTAACCGGTGGCAAAACTTATATAGTTTCTTTTTCAACGTACACGCCAAGAGAATCCCCATATATGTGCCGCAGAATCTTTCTTTCAAAATAGCCAAGTGCATTTCGTCTTGCTTTGTTAAGGCCTTTGTTTTATAACCGTTTGTTTCAGAAGCAACCTATAGATAAGCACTTACATTATAATTAGGCTTGTAATAGAAAACTGTGAAGGTGGCGCTATTATAGGTGAGCAAAGAATTAGAAACCTACTATTCGCGATGACACTACACTAGTTGCGGCAAGCCCCATAGACCTATTAGATCTATTACGTGTGTTAGAAGAAGTCAGCAAGAATTATGCCCTGAATATCAACAAAAAAAAAACGTTTCCGAAAAAACTTTCTTTAGTACACTCATCAACAATCTGGGAAGTGAGCAAGAGAGGAGACGTAGGATACAATTAGGTAGAACAGCTATCTAATATCTAGACGGATAGAAATAGTCGCCAAGATGTAAAGATTAATCTAATCAACACTCGTGTTTCCCATACACGTTTCTGGACGCGGATAATTGGTAAAAGGTCAGCAGTGGATTGCGCTTTACGATGTAGTGCTGGGGAAGTATATTCGAATATCGTGGATAGTACGACGCACACATATATTCGTGATAAATGAGATACAACCACAACTTCGCTTAATACAAGTCGCATACACGCAAATTCTCCGTTTTGGGCCACATAACACGTAGAACAAACAATATTGAAAAAAAACATTATCCAAGGTAAAGCAAACGGCAAACGAAAGCGTGGAAAACCATGACAACGATGGCTCGACGTTACAAAAAACGAACTTCATGGATCTTTTAAATCGGCCCTTCATGCGACTCAAGACAGGGAGAATTGAAAAACCTTAATCAAAGAGCAAAGACGTAACAAGTAAAAGTCATCACTTAAATTGTATTAAAATATATGAGGATTTTTGACTAGAAATCTCAACGATTAAAAATAATTTAAATAAATTTCAGTTAAAATAAATATAAATTTAAATTATTACACAAGTTTTATTTTTCAGATAATTAACGACTAGTAGAAATACCTGGTGTTGCCCGGGAGAAAAAAAGTTTTAAAACTATAATTTAATTAATAAAATGATATTGTTTCATTTGTTTCATTTCTGAAACAATAACATCCAAATTGGAACTTGTTTAGGTAAGCGCGATTTGAATATCATCTTCGTAATTCAAACGATTTCTTTGCTTTGATTTTATATTCACCAACGCCTAAAATCCACAACTTTTTAACCGCCTCTTCATGCAGGATGTGGGAAGCTTTTGCAGCAGTTGTCTTCCAAACAGTTGGCAGACTGATTTTGTTCTAAAATTTAATACGTACTTTATTATTGGAATAAAGTTCAAGAATTGCCTCTGCCAATCCTTGAGGCTCTTCTGGTATTTCAGCTATTTCACATTTAAATGGATCGACAACCCACCTGATAGTAAGTTCCCTTTCTGAGTTTAGTAACTGTATATTTAATGTTATCAAAAGTAATATTTTCATAATTTTCCAGAAATAAAGCTAACTTTAAAAATGCAGCTATCTTGTTCCGTTTTAATTTCTGTCTCCAATATTTATCCTTTGCTTTGATCCAAACGCTGAAATTATTTCTCTGGCTGAAATGATGTTGATTTATTTTCCCTGTAATTCTTTGTCCGGTGCATTCACATGCTCAAAAGCATCAGTTAAATATCCGAGATGATCAGCCCTTGAGGAGTTTTCAAAGCCCACACTCGATTCAAAATGGGCACATAGATTCTGCGGTCGTGTAGAAGTTTAAATATCTTAAAATTATGTTTTACACTTCATTTTATTTTTTATAATGTACAGAGTGGGCCATGGGAACCTGACATTTTTGAAACGGGTAGTACTCTGCAGGTAGGGGGGGGGGGTAGAAGCAAGCGGTAGGTTCCATTCCAACTGTCAGTTCGTGCAGTTTAGTGTACATCATGGTTGAATGGGTTGTCAAAAACGGTGAATCAGTAATAACGACGCAAAGAGCGTTTCGAATTGTGTTTAATTTTGAGCGCCGTGGAAGCATCCCAAACCGAAATACAATTCTCAAATGGGTCAACGACTTTCGAACAAGCGGGAACATCATGAATAAAAAACCGCCTGGACTCGCTCGTACGGTACGGACCCCCGAAAATGTGGAGAGGGTGAGGCAGGCTTTCCAAAGAAGCCCAAGGCGTTCTGTACGAAAATTCGCTCAAGCCTTAAGAGTAAGTCGTTCCACAGTCCGTCGTATTGTTAAACAAGATCTGAAGTTTCATCCATACAAGTTGACTTTAGTCCAGGAGCTGAAACCAAACGGCTAGGCGCAACGCAATGCCTTGGTCTCCGAGGTCACCAGATTTGACAACATGCGATATCTTCCTCTGGGGTAATCTAAAAGCTCGTGTTTACGAGAACAAACCCAGAACATTGGATGAACTAAAGGAGTCCATTCGTGTAGAAGTCCGGGCGATTGACGAAGCTCTACTGGACCACGTTCACCAAGAATTTATGAATAGACTTGAAACATGTTATGAGCAGAATGGTCATCACATGACTGATATAATTTTAAAAAATTAAAATGGCATATAATTTACTATTAATGTATGTTAATAAAAAAAATTTGTCTTCAGAAATTATTGTGTAATGTTCATTCAAAAATCGTCAGATTACCATGGCCCACCCTGTATATAATTTTTGTTTTGGTTAAATGAGCCTCCTTTACGACCGAGATTTTCATCGATTTTTAATATGTATGTACCCACAATTTGTTATCACTTACTAAATAGCTACAAAATCATGAAATGTGTGAAAATTCACACTTCACATCAATATATGAAGTGAAACTGGAAAAGTGTATTTATTTAAAAAAGTGTTGCAGCATTTGATGTTGTAGATATGACGTAAGCGTAAGCCATCTGCATATGCAGTATGATTAAATATTCCAAAGTTTTGAAACCTACATTTATCATTGTGCAAGTACTCTTTTGACATTCACACCGAGCATAATGAATGATACCGTTTTTTACACTGATATGTTTAACGAACAAATATCAAAATGACAGTTAAAATTGGGATATAAATCACGATTTGATTTCACGTATTTGTTAATTAATTAATTCATTGACAATTAAATTATAATATCAACCAGTGACAGATTTATTTGCCGTAGAAAAAAATCTGGACAATTATTTGATTAGTAATTGAGTTTTTAAAATCATCACGAAGCCTTAGTTAAACTTTAATAACTTAATAACTGCACGTTTGTAAGAACTATATATAATGAAATTTTATTTTTTTGGATACTACTTGGTAAAAGACGTTCCTTGAGGTGATTTTTTAATTTTGGGAAGAGGGAAAAGTCAGAAGGACTCAAGTGAAAGTCTTGTTTATTGAAATTGATGTGTGACACGGCGCATTGTCATCCCCAATTCATTGATTTAAATCTGATGAACGGTAGTGTGAGTCAAATTCAACTCTTCCCCGATCATTCTGTCAACCGACGATCTGAACGCACAAGATCCCGGATTCTGTTGACATTTTTATCGGTTCTTGAAGATGATGACCTTCCGTTGCGTGATTCAACTTCAATCAGCTCTCTTCCTTCTGAAAATGCCTTGAACCACTAAAAAACCTGGGTCCTTGACAGTGCCTACTGAAGTTTTGCAAAAGTTTCCGTTGCACCATGCTCAAGTCTGAAACAAAACCTGATAGCACACCGTTGCTCGAAATTACTGTCACTCATTTTTAGAACGCAATAGAAAAAAATGTTTCACGAAAAAAAAAATCGCTACGGACAACTAATTACTCTAGTGAGTTCAAACCAGTACTGAAAGCGTATCACATGTTCAGCTGCCGTCCCTCCAGTCTCGCGTCCAAAAGGTTGCCAGATCAAACGCTATGTTGCCAGTCCTGTTACTTAATTTACACCCTCGTATGTAGATGTAGGTATTTAGCTATTTTGCTCTATCCTAAAAATTAGTTATTGTTATCTTACTTGGCGCGCCATTTTCTCCGCCATATTGATTCTGTCACGTTTCACAAATAGCTGCTGCAGGTCCAAATGATTTAATTTTCATAAAGAACGTGGGCCAAATGCCATTCCATTTTCACCAAGTGCAGTATCTATCGACGAATACACTAGACCAGTGGTTCTTAATCTGGGGTCCGCGGACCCTTGGAGGTCCACGTACCCTTTACCGGGGGTCCGCGAAACAATTTTAACATTAACTTTACATCCCCCATCTTTTTGCTTTTATTCAAATAACTCATTTAATAAAAATCCTACATGATCAGGACTTTTTGCATTTGTTGTTACCTAACTAGTTATTGACATAACTAAACAATAATTAGAAAATTTATTATTTTTATTCAACTGCAAATTATTTACAGAAAACATATTACAATAAGATCTATTTTGATCAATATTTGACCAAGAAATGTTTGTATGAGTTTAACGTATTATAATTTGTAACTTTTAGTAATATTACTCAATTCTTTTTTAGGACTTAGCTACTAAGGCCATTATCCAGTAAAAGCATTTATTTTTTTGAAAAATCCATGCCATAACCGGTATTTGAACCCGAGCCCTCATGATCTAGAAGCCAGTGCATCGCTACACTAACCACTACGCCATGGTGACCGGCGTAGTTTTCTATAATAAATAACCAGCGATATATTTTTACCAATATTTATTATAACGTAGTGCCTATGAGATTATTGAGCCAGAAATTAAGTCTCAAGTCTAAGAGACGTCGTTCGAGTGTCTAGAACGACGTAAAATACCTGGGGTTGGGATTGGGTCCGCAAAAAAAAAGTTGTTCAAGTGGGAGTCCTCGGACTACATAAGTTTAAGAACCCCTGCACTAGACCAAGGGTAGGCAACGATTTTTACGTCGTGGATTGCATTCAGTAACTTTTATTTTATTTTTACGTTCCAAGACGCATTTTTTTCAAATTTTTTTGGCGGGCTATACTTTATTTTGTAATTTCTATTTTTTACGAACTTAACTTCTTGTTTACGCCGGTTTACACGTATTTAAATCGGTATAAATACGCCTGGTGTGTCAGAAGCTTAAATCAGCAGTAATGTGTTAACCACGCTGGATAATAAAAGTAAACATTATATTTTCATACTGGTGGGCCGCATAATGTTGTTCTGCAGCCCTAACTTGTTACTAATTAACTAAGTGTGGGCGTAAGTAAGAGCACCGTTTACACTTTCCTTAAGAAGAAACATTTTAAATCATATAAATTTCAAAATCACCAGAAATTATTGCTGAATGATTATGATCGACGAGAAATCATTTTTGCGAAATAAGGATGGAGAGAATTAGTAAATAAGATTATTTTTACCGATGAGGCTATGTTTTACATTCATGGTGAAGTTAATTCTCAAAACTGCAAATATCAAATATACATTTATATAATACTACCGCAGAACAATACGGCCAGAAAAGGTGAACATTTGGGCAGGTTTTGTAGGAATGCATATCTTTGGTCCTTTTTATAGACGAAAATCTTACTGTCCAAAAATTTATTTAATCAAATTCATACATACGGGTCGTGCCCAAATTGTACATAGCTACATATATAAATATAACACACATACGGGTCTATTCTCTAAGCATGATGTTAAAATCTTAGCGTCAGAAACTGACGTTAATTTTTTTTAACACAATTTTTAACCTAAATTCTATTCGCTAAACATATATGTGTTAATATTATAGCGCGGCGGCGTTAAAATAGCCAGTTAACGTTCTACAATAAGCGCCTACTGAAACGGTGGCTTTAAAAGTTAACGCTAGTGTTTAGTTTGCAAAAATGGCTGATCCTATTTACGTAAATGTCATATTTAAAAAAAAAAAAATGAATAAAACACAAGACGGTAGGAATATTAATCAACTTTCTATTACTTTTAAAGTAATTCTTTACAGTAGAGATAAGAATGACGCTTCATAATTTTTGTTATACAAGTAACCCAGACGCAAGTTCAAGTAATTGTATAGAAAGGAAGTAAATGGAGTATTGGAGAGCAGTTTTGGTTTTTGTTGAGACACAGAACATAAAATTATAATCCTCTGAAAGCTACAAAACTTCACTTATGCCTCCGCCGTGTTTCAAAATATTACAGTACATTTTAATGGTGTATTATTTGAAGAAACAATTGATGAGATTGATAATGACGATCACAACAGTGTTATTCCAGGGTAGAAATAGCGTAATAAATCAAATTTAATAATTAATATCACCGAACACCTTTTTAAATATAGAATGAACGTATAAATTCACATATGATTAAAAATTTAGATAAACTGTTATAATACAATTTAGTATATAAATTGACTAAACAAAAGTTGAATAAAGTTATATTTTTATTTAATACACTGTGGAAGCCAGTTATAATGAGAATCACAGGACCAAACATTTCTGTTCCATTTTTAAAATAAATTTCGCCACTGAATATTTAATTCAACACCGAAATATTAGGTTAAGATTCTCTTGGCATTTGACTAAATAAATACTCCTGTTAAAATTAAACGTAACAGCGCATGCGCGTGCAGTTAATATTAGCCTCTCTACAAGGTGAGTTAGCGCCTCGCGTTAACAAATATTGTATTAACGTTTACCTTAACAAATGCTCTTACAGAATAGCATTTTTGGATAATGACGTTAGACATGGAGTTAAAATAAAAATATTAACCTGACGCTAATTTTAATGCATTTCTTACAGAATACACCCGATTTACACATACATATCATAGGTAGAAATAGGAAATAATTTCACTAAGATTTTTGGACAAGAAGGGTTTATTTTAACAAAACACAACGTTTCGCCAACAACATTGTTGGCTTCTTCAGGTGCTATGTTAGTTAAACGTAATTATAACAGACTGTACATCAATCATCTCCAAGGATGGTGAATTGCAGACATTCATTGACAATAATGTGCACTTGAAGATTACAGACCATAGGAAAACAGGACTTAAATTTCAATTAAATATTGTAATATAATGATCAAAACTAGAAACTATTATTTAAATTTTACAATTCGAAACGAGACTAAATAAACTAGACAACTGTCCAATATTAACAAAATACATAAATACAATGATATCAAGTTTTATCAACGCATCATATCATGTAAAAAGTGCTGCATAAAAGAAAGAACAATACAATATAAAAATAATAGAAATATATATAAGTAAATATAATAAAAATAATATATATAATATAATAAATATTGATAAAATTTAAAAATTAAAAAATTATCAAGTTAAAAAATCATAAAATCATGCAGAAGGATCCTGTGTACAAAGTTTGCAGTAAACCGATCTTTTAAAGTTAAAGTAAGACAGGGTAAATATATCGCTTCCGCTGGCCACTTCATTATAGTACCTGCACATTCTATCCAGGCTCGTGTTTTGGCCGTAAGAAGTCCTGTGCTGGGAAGTGTAGAACAAGTCATAGGATCTGGTGGTGTAAGTACGAGCTCAAAAGGATATCCTAGATAGTATGTTGGGTGTGTCAACAGTACCATTTATAATTTTATGTAGCAGACAAAGATCATATATCTTTCGTCTCGTGGATAGTGTTTGGAAGTTTAATACATTTAGCCGTTCGCTTCTTAACAACGACTCGTACATAATCCCCGTCTTGAAAAGAGCATATTTGCAAAAATATCTTGATTTGTTAGAAAATAGAGCAATACCTGAATTAAATGCACTAAATTTTCCAGGTAAAGCGTGGTTTCAACACAACGGTGCCCCAGCGCATAATGCCAGAATAATTAAAACATTTTTAAATCATATATTTTCTCGATGTTGGATTGGACGTGGCGGCGAAATAGAATGCCCCCCTAGGTTTCTGGACTTTTTTTTATTATAGCACCGAACGATTTTTTAATTTTTTTTATTGGGGGATACATGAAAAGCAAAATTTTTAATGGCCAAAATTTACTATTGATGAACTAAAAGCTAGAATATTAAACGAATCTCACAGAATAACACGCAAATAATTAATGATATGCAAAATTTTTATAACTGTTTTGGGCATTGTTTGGCAGAGCATGGAGGAATATATGAAAATTTGTTGTAAATTATTTTTATTTTATGTTTTTTTCCAAATATTAAATTTCACATTGCCGTTAATCATCGGTTGTTATAGAAATGAAACCTCTAGGTTTTTATTTTTTTTTAATTATATGGCCTTTGCTACTGAAACCAGGTCAATTTTAAATTTTTCGAAAATTCCATGACTGGACAGGATTTGAACCCGATACCTTAGCAACATAGGGCACGTGCGTTACCACTACGCTACGCAGATCTTCAACCTCTATGTTCTATGATAAAAGAAACTCACGGTATTGTCTTAATAAAATATTTTTGTAGAAAATTACCATGTGTTTGTTATTTTTTCCATTATTCCATTTTCCATCAATATTTAACAGCTAAATCCATCAATATTATTTGCTAAACTAATTTGTATAATGGTTGTAAAAAGCAGAAATATGTAATAATACATTTTCATACACAAAAGAGAAACTAAGCTTGCCTATTTTTAAAATTATAAAAAATAATTTGTTAGACTTAAAAACAAGATCCAAAAGTTCGGAACTGTTTAATAAAAACCAGAGCTTATTTTGAAAGCTTAAAGATAATCATAAAATTATTTCGAGAATTAGGGACATTGGCGAAAGGAAGATAGATTATAAACTTTAATACAAAATTGAGATTGCAGATTAATATAAGCTCCATTGATTCTTCTTTGAATTACGTTAAACTAAAAATGAGATTAAATAGTATACTGAGATTCTATTAAGATGTGCGGACATGCTGTGGTTTTTTGAGAGAATATTACACCGCTATTGTATGGTTTAATATTAGATATACCGGGTGATTTCAAATCTTGTTATTATATATTCGGAACACGCTTAAAATTTTCTATCAGCTTTTAAATTTTATGGGTTAGTTCAGTATTTCTCAATTTAAAACTTACCGGAGACCGGCAAAATGGCATTTTTTAATTTTTTTTCTCGGACGAATGGAATCATTATTTTAATAGTTATTATTATTTTATATTTTTTATTGTAAAAAGCTATAAATTTACACTAAGAAATTATTATATTTTACGGAGCTGGGAATAGTCGATGTAAAATATTTGAAAATTATTAATTAATAAATAAATAAATTTTTCTGGTACATATTTGAAATATTGTATTTTAAATACTTTAAAAAAACTCATGGTATTTTGATTTGCAAATCAGATTGAACGTAGAGGAATAGTTTCTTTTCTCAAATTCATTTCTACTGTTAAGTAAATGAAAGGAAAAAAAATGTTTCCTCGTACACATTTTTGAGTAAATAATAAGTAGGATATTTCAAGAATAGTAATTTCCTAAATATTCATCCAATCGAAAAAGAATAACGAACAAAAAAGATTTGTTTTCCTATTATAATCAATACTAGCAGACACGTTGCCAACGACGTTGGCAAACTGATATCGAATAATAATTAATATAAGCAGGAATCAATTATTAAAATTCGCATGATTCTGCGTATATTCACAAAACAAAAACGTTTCTTGATTATACCTAGGAAATTCTAAAAAGCTGCATAATGCGTGTCGTTTAAAAATTAATATCGGGCCGGGTAGGCCCGCGGGCCATATGCTGGACTAAATGGCATAGCTGTTTCTGATTATACCTAGGAAATCTTAAAAAGCCGCTCAATGCGTGTCGTTTAAAAATTAGTATCGGACCGGATACTGCCCGCGGGCTATATGCTGGACATGAATGGTATAGTTGTTTCTGATTATACCTAGGAAATCCTAAAAAGCTGATTAATGCGTGTCGTTTAAAAATTAATATCGAGCCGGGTACAGCCCGTGGACCATGTGCTTGACCTCAATGGTATAGTTGTTTCTGATTATACCTAGGAAATCCAAATAGCCGCTCAAGGCGTGTCGTTTAAAAATAAGTATCGGGCCAGACACGGCCCGCGGGCATAACGTTAATTGACACAACATTCTTTAATTAAGTCAAGGTATATACTGACGGGAGAGCTAAGAGCTATATTCTCGTTAAGGCTAAACACATAGTGAAGCAGAGAGCAAAGCAGCGATGAAAGCGGAGAGCAAAGCGGCGAAATTAAATAAATGAATTCCTGTTAACACGCGAATAGTGGAGCGTACTGCAGCGAGGTTATATCATCGTTGCTAAAATAGTTGTTTAAAATGGATATTGAGGCATTTACAAGTAGTTCTCATTTATAAGAGGTATTTATAGTAGGTTCCGAATGAAATTTGTCAATTTTTTACCAATTTATGTTGATTTTTTCCAAAATATAATCAAACGTTGAAATACTCATGCGAAAATAAGAATGAAACTTTTCTGGATGTTCGCGGAGTTGCGTATAGAAATGATGAAATTCACCATGTATATGTCTACTTTTATTTATTCTGTGAAATTTTTTAGTAAATACCAAATTTTCAGGGAAGAGTTTTCTGTTAGTAAAAAATCCTATATAATTTTGTGAACTTTCTGCTCGATTTTAAACGCGTCACTATGTGTAGACACTCTTTTATAAGCGTGACATTCTTTCGCTGTTTTACTCTCCGCTTTCATTGCTGCTTTGCTCTCTGCTTCACTATGTGCTTAGCCGTGACCTACTGTTGGAGAACGTCGATCGGACTGGTGGGGAGCGACCGACCACACACCTCAAGCCCCGCTAGCACCAAGGAACTTAGCGTTACGAGGATACATAGAAATTAGGGCTTTTATATATATAATAATTTGTCATATACGTTTTTGCTGTTAAGTCAATAATAAGAGAGATGTATCAAAACTTTAGTTTTAATGTGTTCCCCGTAACTCCCTAAACATTTATCCAAATGAAAAATGCATGGAAAAAAAAGATTTGCCATTTTATTATAAACTATTTTTGTCTTATATGACTTTGCTGTTAAGTTAGAAATAAGGTAGACATATGCAGGTTTTAGTTTTTGGACGTGCCCCTGTAATTCGCCAAATATTCTATATATCTAATTAAAAAAAAATTAAATAAAAAATATTTGTTTGCTTATTAGAAACAGTTTTTATTCGTAGTTAGTTATGAATATATATTATATAGGTGTAGATTCGATTTTTATTACCTTATACAAATTAATAATTAAATGAACACTCCAATGAGTTGATAACAAATATTAAGTTTGCAACTGATTCTCGTTGTTCCTCGGCTGAGTTCGGGCCAACAAAGTTATCTGATTGGATCTTTGTTAAGTTGGGATTTTCAGTTGTGAATTACAATACAGTTTTGATATTTTTAAATGCATTGTTTGCCATTTTGTATTGCTCAGGAATTATTGATCTCACTATAAATATATTAGGTCGTCAAGGATGAAATCTGTAGAAAAAAATGCAAAGTTGGTTGATGCACCCATATTGTCTATACACATTTGCCATTTAAGCGGCAGGGTGTTCAGGCCGGTGTTATAAAACCCCGACGGACGAGAGTCAATGAATTCCTGGAAGGCCAGTTTTATAGCATTGTCGGAATTAAAATCTTTTCCTATTAAAAAGTTGTCCAAATTGCGAAATAAGTGGTAATCAGTGGGAGCTAGGTCTGGTGAGTATGGAGGATGATGAAGAAGTTCCATGATGAGAAGACTCCAATTTCTGTAGTTTTGCCACAATCATTTATGTAGTGTGTGGTCTAGCGTTATCATGCAACAATATAGAAGTCGATCTGTTGACCAATCTAGGCTGTTTTTCTTTAAGTTTTTGCATCATTTCGTCCAGTTGGTTGCAGTATATATCTGCTGTGATCGATTTTTTTTTTTTTAAGTTACCTGTACGAAATTTGGCGAACCAATTTGATATTGTCTGCTGCGTAGTAACACTAGAGTCAAATACACTATTAACGTTTTGCGCGGTCTGCGATGCCTTAGTTCCACGTAAGAACTCATACTTCATAATATGCAAATTTCCGACCGTTCCATTTTCAACAAAATTAATTTATTAAAAAAGTTTTGGATATTTAGATTTATTAACATACAATGATTTCTTTTAACAGGCGAGTTGTGTAAATTCCAACAAAAGAAAACAGAACAGTAAAATATTAAGCCAATGTCAAATAATAAGTTGTTAAAGTTGGCAATATTATTAACTACAAATTTCATCCTTGACGACCTGATTTTATAGTTTAATAGATGGACTGTATTAAGCATAAATAACCATCGTTACTGTGCACCAAAAACTGATTTCCCATTGACCATTTATTTGATGGGGACCAAATATAATATTAATTTTTTATGTTTCATACATTTTTTTTTAAATTGTTTAATTTGTTATAAATTTTATTTCAAACCTTTAGGCGGAACTAGGTTTTGCAATCTAGTAACTTTTATAGTTTGATTCGAGCTTTTGATCATTTCGGTTAACCGTCTCATGCGCCACGTACACATACGTGGACACTTACAATTTTCAGTATTATTCTAATATCTATACTTGAAATGAGTATCTAAGTGAACACAGTCCACGTTTGTGTACTTAAGTTTACCATAAATGATCATATATGGCAATAGCTATATCGTATTTCCCAAGAAAAATCCCAAAAAGAGTTGTACGAAGCGAATGAGATATATTTGCAAAAGATGCGAAATATATCTGTGCCCTGAATGTTTTGAGTCATATCACACCTAAAATAAGTAAAACGTTATATTTCAGTAATTAGTTTGTAAAATAAATTTTGTTCCAATATAATGTGATTGATTTTTTTTAAACCTTGTGCACTTCTTTTTTATTAAAAAAAAGAATATTGCAATGGGGTCATTCCATGTCAAGTGGTCTAGGGCTCCCCGCGCGACCATTTCAGATTTAGCTGAAATTTTGTGTGGAGGACTCCCTATGTCCCAAACAAACTTTGTAAAATTTTAGGTTCGCCGGCGGAATATTTGTGGAGCTATAGCCCTTTGTTTGACCCCATACTGGAACTCGCGACAGTACGATAGCGAGATTTCAACAACTTTGAGTCCTAATATCTCATTCACAAGCTTTTCAAAATGCACGAAATTTTGCCAACTTGTACAACTTTATGGGCTTTATTCAATGATATTAATTAAACTTTTTATATGTTGCACCCAAAAAGTGTAAAGTGGTTCAAAGTTGGCCAAAAATTTTACTGTTCAGAAAAAATGTAAAGTTTAGTTTTCTACAGCTATGGCTGTAGTTAAGCTACAGTCGTGATACTTTGCACATAGTGTCTCTGCATAACTCTCTTTTCAAATGTTTGGTTTTAACTTTCTAGCTACTCTTGTTAGCTTACAAATTTAGTGTAAAGTCTGTGATTTGTGTAAAGTAGCCAAAAATAGGGTATTTTCAAACCGATTTTGCAGAAAAGAGTCATCCAGAAACTTTTTGAAACCTACTCCATTAGAAAGAGCATATTTTAGACCCCCTAAAAAAGTTTGATAGATGTTTCAACGCAGACATATAAGGCCCTAAAACCAGGTGTAAATCAGGGCGTCATTGCCACGGCGATGCTGTATGCTACAACATGCAATTCTCCTTTATCTTTCAAGAGGTCCCTACATAACGTTTTGACTATTTTTAGCATGATGTCTGTCGGTCTGTCTGTCCGTCCGTCCGTCTGTCTGTCTGTCCGTCCGTCTGTCTGTCTGTGTACACGTGCAGAGCAAATTCGGCTAAAAGGATTTTTATGAAACTGCATATTTAAGCTTTTGACATCAATGACACGAGTTGATCAACTTTTGGTAAAAATCGGTCGACTAGAAATGGGAGTTTCCTCGTGTCGATTTTAAGATTTTTGCGAATATTTAGCAACAGAAAAATATTTCGAAAAAATTTATTTAACAAAAGTTGCTATAAATGCAATAACTAACAACTTTTATTTGAGACGTTTTTTTGATAAAACGAAAAAAATTTAAAAATTTTTGTAAAATTTTTCGAAATTTTTTCGTCACAAAGTTTAGGAGACTCTGAAAAATAACCTAGAAATAATACATGACAACCTATAACTGTTCAGGCTAACAAATATGGCATTAATAAAGCGGAAAATTTTAAGAAAAAAAAACTGAAAAAATGGCGGTTATGTCATAGGTGATTGCCATAGAAATGTGTTTTAGGTATAGGAGGTTGCCAATGCAATGAGATCGGTACGACAGTAAGACTTGGGTACTTATGCAGTACCTGTATGTAGTATAAAAACAACTAACAATCTGAAAGATAGAAACTGCATGTTGTAGAATTCAACATCGGCGTGGCAATGCCGCCCTGTTTTGCACCCTGATTTTAGGGCCTTATATGTCTGCGTTGAAACATCTATCAAACTTTTTTAGGGGTTCTAAAATATGCTCTTTCTAATGGAGTATGTTTCAAAAAGTTTCTGGGTGACTCTTTTCCGCAAAATGGGTTTGAAAATACCCTATTTTTGGCTACTTTACACAAATTGCAAACTTTACACTAAATTTTTAAGCTAACAAGAGTAGCTAGAAAGTTAAAACCAAACATTTGAAAAGAGAGTTATACAGAGACACTATGTGCAAAGTATCACGACTGTAGCTTAACTACAGCCATAGCTGTAGAAAACTAAACTTTACATTTTTTTCTGAACCGTAAAATTTTTGGCCAACTTTGAACCACTTTACACTTTTTGGGTGCAACATATAAAAAGTTTAATTAATATCATTGAATAAAGCCCGTAAAGTTGTACAAGTTGGCAAAATTTCGTGCATTTTGAAAAGCTTGTAAATGAGATATTGGGACTCAAAGTTGTTGAAATCTCGCTGGCGTACTGTCGCGGGTTCCAGTATGGGGTCAAACAAAGGGCTATAGCTCCACAAATATTCCTCCGGCGAACTTAAAATTTTACCAAAGTTTGTTTGGGACATAGGGAGTCCTCCACACAAAATTTCAGCCAAATCCGTGAGGGTCGCGCGGGGCACTTTTTTAAAATTAGACCACTTGACATGGAATGACCCAATGCACTTTTTTCAAAATTTATGTTCTTTTGCCTAATTTATACCAAATTTCTTATAATATATTTTTTTATACGATAAAACTAAAATCTAAAAAGTTGCGCATGAGAGGGTTAATACTAAATAAATCATACCTTGTAAACATTTATATCAAAAATCAGCTGTGGCCACCACAGGACCGACCGCCATCGTAAAGTACTTGTATAAAATACATTATAGCAGCAGAGTAGGAGGTCTAATATTTTCTAACAGAGATATTATTTATCATGACCATGTAAACGTTACATGTAAGTATGAAAATATTGAGAAAAATTTTACAGAAATTATTCGACATTTTTCGTTTTATCGAAAAACGTCTCAAATAAAAGTTATTAGTTATTGCTTTTATATCAACTTTTGTTCAATAAATTTTTTCGAAATATTTTTCTGTTGTGAAATATTCACAAAAATCTTAAAATCGAAACGAGTAAACTCCCATTTTTAGTCAACCGATTTTTACCAAAAGTTGATCAACTCGTGCCATTGATGGCAGAAGCTTAAATATGAAGTTTAATAAAAATCCTTTCAGCCGAATTTGCTCTGCACGTGTACACAGACGGACAGACGGACAGACAGACAGACAGACGGACGGACAGACAGACCGACAGACATCATGCTAAAAATAGTCAAAACGTTATGTAGGAATCTCAATTCGTGGAGATCCATCGAAATCTCGAAACGTCAAAATTGGTATGATCACAATACCTCCCTTATATATGTTGACGGTCGGTAAAAATATTATAAGGTTAATATCGTTATAAAATATCATTTACATAACATTTTGATTTTTTGCTTCATTTTTAATACAAATGTCTCATTTCTTACATCCTTACATTTTCCAAAAATTTCTAGCAAGTACAGTATTTTTTCTTTTATTTCTCAAAACACGGTAAAATAGAGATAAGTAGTTTCTGAAATAAGTGATTTAATTTTTCGTTAATTAATTCATAATTCCATACTAATCTAACCCAGCATAAGATAGGTGCGGGTCTAGGGTTTATCTTCCACTTTTCATGCATGTTATATAGGTACAGGCATATCATTCAGAGTTTATCCATACGAGCTTCGCTGTATTGCGTATGCGCCCTGCGATTTCATGATCAGATAATTACTGCAAGCACCAGCTCTCTTTGCTCGCTTGGCGAAATCTCGAGATCCTAAATATCAAGACGGCACTTAGAAAACAGTGGACCGATGCTATAAAGTCGACCAAGTTATTTTTCATATGTAACAGTGGCAGAACATGATTTTCTTACCGTGATTTAAATAATATAATTCGTACTAAAAATTATTCAATTAAAACACTAGGCTTAGGGCCGGTTTCTAAAAGCCTTTTTTAGTTTAATATTTTGATTAAACTCGGTTACAATATAACAATCCCATAAGTAACCATACAACCATTTTCTAGCTCAGTGATTCCCAAATTTTCGGTTCCCGGCGTCCTTAATGTTTCAGAATTTTTCTGCGGCGCCCCAAGTCAAAACATTAGTCTAACTAACGCAATTTGAGGAATATTGGAATATTTTCGCGGCGCACAGTTTGGGTATTGCTGATATAGATAAGAAGTAAGTTGAATTCTTTTGATCTATGACCAAAAATACATATTTGTTCCAACTTTCATTAAAATGTGAGAAAAAAATGTTTTGCTTAAAATTCACGATTTTTTTAAGGTTTACCCCTTACGATTTCTTCGATTTTTGGCCATTTTCAAGAGTTTTGGAGAGTTTATTAAAGCCCACTTTTTTTTTTTAGACTAAACGATCTAGGTGGATTTTCAAAATTCAAACCGCAGATTTTTATCCCTAACCATTTTATAGTTAGAATTTCTAAAAAAAATTAAAAATTAAAAAAAAAGAAAATTAAAAAAAATTTTTGTTCGTTTCTAAATATGGTTACAAGTCAATTAGGAACTCAAGATTTAAACAATTTCAACAGCTGGTCTTTATCGCATTTCGTATTTGAAATATATCCATGCGAAGATGAAAATTTCTATAAATCACGCCATATTAATATTTGTCATAATTTTAAAATAAGCTAAACGAATTATGCCTCATTTTTTTTAGTCTAAATAAACTACGAGGAATCCAAAAATTCTAACCTCAGGTCATTTTCTCTAACCGTTATTTGAGTTGTAATTTTTATTAATTCACAATTTTCACAAATAATGTAAATTATGCCATTAAAAATATTAGTCATAATCTCAAAACGCATAAAACGATTAAAGCCCCAAATTATTTCTAGATTAAATAAACTACGATGAATCCAAAAATTTTAATCGGAGGTCGCTGTCTCAAACCGTTTTTGAGTTTTTTAATTCACAATTTTCACAAATAATGTAAATTATATCATTAAAAAAATGTAATCTCAAAACGAGTTAAACGATTAAAGCCCCAATTTTTTACTAAATAAATAAACTACGGATTTTTAGATGCCTATAACCCAGCGGTCTCCAAACTTTATCGGTTCCAGGCGCCCTTAATTTATTAGAATTTTTCCGCGGTGCCCCAAGTAAAAACTGGTCTAACTAACGCAGTTGGAGGAATAATGAAATATTTTCGCGGCGCCCCTGTCACCCATCTGCGGCGCCCCAGGGCGCAGCGGTGCACAGTTTGGGTATCGCTGTTCTAGCTATTTGGTTATAGTTAACTAGGCTTTCAGAAACCGGCCCAATGAGTTTACAAAAATGGTATAACAGCCAAAATACGTATTGAAGGTTGCACGGATTAATCGACATTGCCTTGTCGGCCGCCGATTATTAACCTAACCTAGCTTATCGTAAGCTATATAATATATGAGATTTTTTATCGTTTTGTTGTTTATAAATTTCAATAAACTGGAACAAAACTAAAAAGATATCTGAAATTTTTTAATCATAGGATACTTTTTTTATCATGACAGACACTTGCATTTTGTATGATTAGATGGAAATACGAGGGCTACCTTTTAAGTTTTTGCAAAAATTAGAAAAACAAAAAATTTTTTTTTTGTTTCAAACTGTTAGGTATATTGCTTTTCAAAATATTCGCGTTAAGATTTATATACTTTTGCATGCGTTCAAACAATTTTTCCACTCTGAAGATGGTATCTCAAAAACATGGTTTTCGAATGGTTCAACAGCTTCTTGATAATGAAAATCGCTGTCAACGAATTTTTTAGCAAAAAATTGGGTAGCAAAAAAAAAAAAGATCGTTAGGGGATAAATTAGGTGAATACGGACAATGAGACATTAATTCGATGTTTTTGTCCTTCAACTAATCAACTGTTTGACGTACTGTGTGGGAGCTTACATTGTCATGATGAAGAATGATGCAACGTTTTTGGTTGTTTTTCCTGATTTTATCGACGACTTCTATTTATTTAAAATATTTTCTTCTAGCAAACAAATTGTTGTATACCATTCAGCATTAACTGTTCTCCGATCCTAAAGGAATGGTTGCGACATGTCTAGTACAACCGAAGAAACAAGCGATCATTTTCTTGGAAGTACTTCGTGAACGAACAACTTTTGTGGGTTTCGGTTCATCTTGGAAGACCCAAACAGTGGATTGTTGCTTAGTTTCAGGTTCATATGAACAAATCCAAGTTTCGTCACCTGTAACGCTGTTGTATACAGATTTTACAGTGCCTAGGTTGAATTTTTTAGCATTCCCTTACACTAATCAACACGAGCCTTTTTTTGAGCTTCGGTCAAATTATGAGGAATCCATCGGGAACAGATCTTTTTCACAGGTAAATGTTCATGCAAATCGAATGTATTGCAGTCTGCGATATCTATCTCACGGTAAGTCACATGCCGATCTTCTTCAATCATTTTGCAAACAGCATCGCTGTTTTTTTTTTTTTTAAATCACAACCAATTTTGGTCGACTTTCACGAGATTCATCAATGACAGACGCACAACCACGATGAAATTTTGCAAACCAATCGTAAACAACTGAGGATGCTTCATTACCAAAAGATGAGCGAAGCGAATCTATGCATTGTTGTTGAGTTAGGCCTTTACTAAAATCGTAAAAAATCATTCAACGAAAACCTTCACGAGTAATATCTAATTTTTTACAAACGTGTTTTTTTAAATGCTCACTGTCAACAAACTACTAGGTCAATTTATAAGCTGCCACTGATTTCACATGACACATTTCAATATTGCCATCTAGTGGTAGTTTGTAAAATCATAAAAGGTAACCCTCGTAGTTGAATGTGACATTGATGCAAGATTAAGACCAATACTCTTTTCTTCTTGGCGTATGCCTCTGTTCGTTAACAGATACTTGCGTAGAATATGTAGTATATTCAGGTTGCAAGAAATAACAAATAAGGAATTAAGGGAGAACCAACCAAACTGAAATATTAAAAGAAAATCAAAAGCGAATGTGGGGACGGATTGGCCACTCCTTGAGAAAGCTAAATCTTTAAGAAGGTAATTGACTGGAAACCCCAAAGCAAGAGAAAGGTTGGTAGATCACCAGTTACGTAGCAACGCACATTATTAAAGAAGGATAAAAGCAATGGAAAATCATGAAACGATATCAAAATCCTTGGCAAAAATAGGATGGAAATATTTCGTAGTAGTACTTGCTAGTTCCTAAAGTTCTAGGAACTTGTAAAATTCTTGAAAAATGTAAAATTCAGTCTGTTATCTTTAGAAAACAGAAGAATTCTGCATGATTTAAGTTTTTGTTTTAAAATTTTCAACAGTATTATTGATTGCCCTTATCTTCTAAATAAATTTAACTTCAAAATCCCAATTTACAATACTAGAATTAGTGAACATTCATCTTTGCCTTTTAGTAAAACTTCTGCCTCTAATTCACCAATTAATCGCATTTTCTTACATGTAAATAGTGTAACTGAATATGACAACTTTCCTGATATTTTTGCCACCACTTTTATTACCTTTAAGAAAAATATCGTTAGTAAACTATTAAATTTTATCTAAAATTTAAATAATATTCCGTATTATCTATGTTATAATTAGTCTACTGACAATTGAATATTGTTTTTTTTTTTTGATACTGTGCAAATAACTTTGTATGTAAATTATTTTAGTGCCACACTTTTATTGGGCTTGTGCCAATCAAATAAATAAATAAATAAATAAATAAATAAATAAATAAATAAATAAATAAATGAATAAATAAATAAATAAATAAATAAATAAATAAATAAATAAATAAATAAATAAATAAATAAATAAATAAATAAATAAATAAATAAATATATAAATAAATAAATAAATAAATAAATAAATAAATAAATAAATAAATAAATAAATAAATAAATAAATAAATAAATTAATCAATAAATAAATAAATATTTTTCGTTTGTAATAGATATCAGGTCGTCAAGGATGAAATTTGTAGTTAATAATATTACCAACTTTAACAGCTTATTATTTGACATTGGCTTAATGTTTTACCGTTCTGTTTTTTTTTTATTTGTTGGAAAGTTACACGTCTCGCCTGTTTAAAGAAACCATTGTATGCTCTAAAAAATATCAAAAACTTTTGCCAAATTTCGTAAAGGTAACTTAAAAACCAAACAAAAAAAGAAAAAACCTGGCTCATCGATCACAGCAGAAATATACTACAACCAACTGGACGAAATGATGCAAAAACTTAAAGAAAAACAGCCTAGATTGGTCATCAGATCGACTACTATTTTGTTGCATGATAACGCTAGAGCACACACTGAACAAATGACTGTGGCAAAACTACAGGCATTGAAGTTGGAACTTCTTCATCATCCTGCATACTCACCAGACCTAGCCCCCATTGACTACCACTTCTTCCGCAATTTGGACTTTTTAATAGGAAAACAGTTTAATTCCGACAATGCTGTATAACTGGCCTTCTAGGAATTCATTGACTCTCGTTCTACAGGGTTTTATACCACCGGCCTGAACAACCTACCGCTAAAAGGCAAAAGTGTATAGAAAATATGGGTGCATACTTACATAGATTAATAAAATAATTCCTTATATTTGTAAGTTATCAACCAACTTTGCCTTTTTTCTACAAATTTCATCTTTGACGACCTAATACATAGCATAAAAACCACAATATTCTCCAGTGGTGGCACTATCTCTTAAATCTGGAAGGGCCAGGAAATATTTGAGTAAAATCTGGGGGGGGGCAGGAAATATTTGAGGAGGGCATCATTTTTTATCGTTATTAATGGACAGGTGAAAATACAAGTGATGACCTAAAAAACAAGATCCTCATTTTAAAATATAAGTGACGACCTCCTTAAAAATATATTCTTGTGGCATACACATTTTTCTCCAAGCCTTTCTGGGAGGGTCAATTGGGGGCCAGAGCAATTTATGGGGGGGGGGCTCGCCGCTATCTCCGCCATGGATACTCTATTGGTTTTGTTTATTAGAAATATATATTCAGAACAGTGAATCCCTTTTGTCCCATATTTATAGATACGCTATGAATTAAGTTATGGAACTATTATAAACGAGGCTTAATATTCGTCCTAACCGTGAAGCGCTAGCGGTGCGATGTAATCTGCATTTTAATTATAACAAACTCTTAAATTATAATTCTAGCAAACTCTCTTGTTAAAATCAAATACTAGAAATCCACCTGCTGTTCTAAACCGACATTTGTAAATAACAATTAAAGTTAAGTTTTAGCTAAAATTAAACCAGAATGTCGTATTATGTATTCAGACAAAGTTCCTGAGTAGTTTCTAAAATATATGTCTTCTATCTATAACATAATATACCAGAAATAGATCAACCCACATAAATTTCCCGTCTTCCTCATGATTTTCCCAGACGCCATAGCTGTACCAGTAAAAGTATTTCAAATGCAAAATTTCAAATACCGATCAGAGAATTTTAAATAACAAATACTATTAGTCATCACTGATAAAAGTACCTATTTGAAATTACTATTATTTTTAAAAAGTATTTGGAATAATGTATTTCAAACAATTTAAATATATTTAAAATACTAGGATATATCTGAAATAATGAAGAAATATTTGAAATACAAAGGAAATATTTGAAAATACTAGGAAATATTTGAAATATATACTACGGAACTATTTTAAATAATAGGTGGCGCAACAGGTACTGCAATTTTAAATTTGCCGTCATTTTTCAGCTCTCAAACTAATAATATTTATAATGGATGTACGTCATCTACATAACCTATAAATTAGTTTTGATTGGGCTATCAAATGAAACCTCTTAATGCGTGGATACACAAACAAATTTTTATTTTTGATAACCTTTTTTTTATGGAGTTTTTGCCAATATAATGGCAAAAAACTTTTGTCCTCCACCCTATCTTTCACAGGGGTTGAACTAAAAAACTGAAAAAAATCTCAATAATGTACATTGATGGGAACCGGAATAGTTCAATAGAAAATTTTTGATCAAATTGGTGTTTCGATCAAATATTGATTTTTTTGTGTCGCTGAAAAAAAATTATTTAAAAAAAAATTATTCTGTGGTATCAAAAGAAAGCTCTTAAGATGTAGATAAAGGAACAGGAAGTAGATTTTTATTTATTTATTTTTTATTTTTTCCAAAAAAGTACTAAAAATCAGTGTCCTGCACTTTTTAACCCTAAGGGGTTAAATTAAAAATCTGAAAAAATTCTAAGCAATATTGCTATGAACCAGAAACGTATGAGAGGAATTTTTTATCCGATTTCGTTTTTGGTAAATATTACGGTTTTTGTGTTATTGAAGAAAAAACGTTTTAATGTTATTGTAGGGACATTAAATGAAAGCTCTTTAAGTGCAGATTAAAGAACGGTAATTGATTTTTGAAATACATTTCATTTGGACTAAATTTTGCCAAGTATTAAGATTTTCGTTTAATATTTTAGCTAATATTAAAAAATATATTTGTATATACGTGGATACATATTGTTATGGGTAGAGAAGAGGTACGTAAATTTATTTTGCAAATATCGACTAGGAAAATAAATAAATAACTGGCCTGTTGCTGGGATTCCATTTCTAGTAGAGAATCTGTTAGTTTTTCATATAGTAGCAATATAAACAATGTTTCTGTAGGCGTTATGCTCTTGCGTGACAAAAGATCGCCTGCAGTGTTGCCAGGTCTGGATTTGAATGATATTTTTGCAGTATACAAAAAAACAACAAAAAAAATGCGTTATAATAATTATTATGGTATTATTAGAGATATATGATACACAGTAGAAAAACATCTAACTGAAACCTTCTTGTCGTACATATTGATTTAAAGGATTTAAAACCAACATTTATAATTGTGTAATGTAGTGACAGGTATTCACCGTGTTTTTCATTTTTTTAATTTATTTATTTTACATTTGCTTATTTCTGCAACGAGGCTAATCGCCGATGCCAGGGAGTGAGCTCCTACACCTGGATGAGGGGTGAATGATTGTGAAATGAGAGTAATGTAAACATATTATTCTCGCCGAATAATATCACCAATGGAGAATCGTACCACCAACCTCACAATACAGGCTGTTTTCACCAGTCCAAACTGCACGATTTAATGCGCTCGGCCACCTTGTTGGCTATTCACCGTTTGGCCTTCTAATAATCATCATTGATACCTACAAAAACCTGACTAAAATACCTAAAATACCTACAAAACCCTAAAATGTGTGGAAATTCACACTTCACGTCAATTTTTGTATTTTGTATTTGGATGAAGCAAAAGTATTTGAAATACAATACATGTTTCAAAAATAATTGAAATACATTTTCAAATATTTTATTTTAAATATTCCCAGTTCTGCCGGACGCTCATGTCGTTTGCACGAGATTTACCAGATTCGTCCGTTCTATTCTCTTGTTGATGCATCCTTACCAACTCATTGAGTCTCGCGTTTCAAAGATCTCCATGCATTATAAATCGGTAAAAAACTGAGTCTTACAACGCCACCGTTCACCGTGGCGACAAGTCGAGTGAATCCACCACTAGACAGCTTTGCGCATTGTTAATTTAACAAGTGTTACTAAGGATGTTTGTTATCTTTTCAGAAAAATACGAAACATTCTTTTCACGAACATTTCTCAACTTTTTCATTAAAATTATATTTATATTTTCGTTTTTAAAATATAATTGGAACTGTAAGAAGTGCGTAAGAAAAAAAATTGTACATAAATATGTAGAAAAGCATGTTAATTAATTTTAACAAAAGTATCAGCTAACGAGATAATATGTTATAGGTGTATGTAATATTCATTTCAGGTATATTAATTAGCGTAATTAGTAATATTACAAGTATACAATACCGGTAAACATTGATTACCGCAAAGTATATTTATTTACCTAACAGGTACCCACATGTGGCCAAACTTTAATTTGAACCATTTCAATGGCGACCATTTGTTTACAAAACAATAAATAGCATAAATCGTACAAAATTAACATAACAAGCTTTGAAAATGATTTTGTTGCATAAAAAACCAAATAAAACCTGCAAATTTTCTTGCCTGTTAGTACAAGTTTGATATTAAAGGTGATATCATCGTTTGTAATTATGGTTTCCGTATGTTATTCAAATGAAGAAATGACAGTTATGGTTCTAACACTCGGGGAATGTCAAATAAATTCTGTTAGGGACCAACAACTCTACCAAGAAAGGTATCTTGAAGGTAAAGGTTAGAAGACTTTGAACATAAAGTAAGAGCAGCCATCAGGGAAATTCAAGAGTATCATTCTAAATGTAATGGAAGTTTTTATTACGAATGAGAAAATGTGTGGATAACAACGACGGTCATATTGAATATTTGTAAATTTGCCTTAGTTTATTACTAACTTTAGTCATATTTTGTTTTATTGTTTTTCCTAGTTACATAATGATATATCTTTTTATAATTTAGTTTCTACGATTTTTATGTTATTTATTATTTTGTAAATAAATGATCGCCATTTTGATATGATTAAAATTAAAGTATGGTATTTTGATTCCCTATGCTAGATAAAAAGTTGAAACAATTTCCGCTGAAACCGGAAGTGATGCAGAATTCTTATTTTAGTCCTTAAGTGGACCCTTTTGTCTAGTTTAACTTTTTTCTGAAGAATTTTTTGTATCTCTTGAAATAAAGGAGTTATTCGAGGTGCGGCGTTTCAAACAAACACCCTGTATAAGTATTATACATGTTGTTTTCCGCTATTTCCAAAATTTTGTGGATGAAAAGATTTTTTTTAAAAACATGGTTTAATTCCTTTATTAATTTAAATTTATTCGTGCGCTTAAATAGTGAACCTTAAAACGTTCTATAGATTTCTAAAACCTTCGGGCAGCTCACTGTTAAAAGATCGCTGTCCGTTTCAAGGCTATTGTATTCTTTGTCAAGGCCGTATTTTTAACATTATATATTAACAATAAACGCTGTTTTCATTGAAATATATTTATTTTCGTGTGGCTAAAAAACTTTAGATTAAATGTTTTTTATTTTCCGGATATAAGATTACTTTCATCCGTCGCTCTACGTTCGACATCAACCACTATGCATGGCAGTATTATGCCGTTGGTAAATATCCGATAATCGACATAACTTTAGTGCATCAAGTACATTGCATGAATGTTTAACGCATTTCTATTAATTTAGACAGCTCTAAAGGATTAACATGAATTCAACTTATTTCATATCGCGACAGACGTAAAATTACTGACTCGTATTGAATGTCATAGAGAGGTATAACGTTCACAAAGAGCATAACACCTACGTCATTCGGATTTTGAAATTTCTTTTAGTTTTATTGTTGTTCTTTGTTGTATAATCTACCTTTTAATTTTAAATGCCTGTTTTACAGCTACTAGTAAAATACCAGGGATTTTACTAGTTTTAATCTGAATGAAATACACGCAGTAGAAGCTGAAGAATTAAAAACCAATAGTTCTCATTATTTGAAAATTTAATTACCCAAAAGAGTACTACTGCAGTTCAGTGTCTTAATAGTTTTGTTTATTCGCGGATGAAGTTTCTTGTAGATTAAAGTACTACACGTGTGCGCCATATTCCATCTCTCACGGATGAAATTGTTACTGTTTCTGACAAAATGTTTGATATTCGTGGTAACCTTCAGTCCATCAAACCAGCATTTCCCAACCTGTGGTACGCGAAAATAATATAGATAATGGCGAAAAATGCCAGAGATTTACGTTAAAGTTGAAAAAGAAAAATTGATTGAACTGTCGACTGATATTCTTCTTTTACATCTGATTTCCAAAAAGAAATCTCATTGACTTCTGGATAGTAGTGAAAGAAGAGTACCAAGAACTCGGTGACAAAGCAAAAAAATATTACCTTTCATGAACACAGAGCTAGTCGAAAGAGCATTCTCGTCTTATACGTACATTAAGAATAAATATCGCAATAAGCTTGACGCAGCTCCTTATTTCCGGTTATATTTGTCTTCATTTGAACTTGATTGTGAAAAACTCGGATCCATGTAAGAAGCTCAAGGATCGCATTAATATTACTAAGAACCACGGTGGAAGACTCTCATATAAGGATGAATAATTGCTATTTAAAATTTGGCGAATAATTATTCTAGTTTTATGTTAATTGTTTCAATTGTTTTTTATTTTATTATAATTTGCATTATTAAAAAAAACTTATAAATGTCATTATCTAAATGTAAGGTTAGACAATGAATGACATTTAGAGCCTAAAAAATGTTTACACAGATGCTGATAGGCGACTATTAGTAGAGGAAATAAAGCTCAAAAAATGACAAAACCTCACAATTTTTTCGTCCAGCATCGATTTGGATAAAAATTTGAAATTAGGCTCATTTCACCCTCTAGTTCATTTTCTACATTGTGCCGTTGTACGCTTTTTGTTTTTTAAGGGTGAAAACTACCCCTAATTCTAAAAAATTATAAAATAACATTTTAAACCTTAATATGGGTAAAATTTGGTTTGGATTAGCTAAATATGGATCGTTTTATGCTTTAGAATACAATTTCATAATTTTTCAACCCTTAAAAATCAACCCTTGTTGGATTAAAAAATGATTTCATCTTGCATCGATTTGCACCAAAATTTGAAATTAGGTTCGTCTCACTCTCTACTTCAAATTTTATATCATGCTCATGGGCACTGCTTATTTTTTAAGGGTGAAAACTACCCCTAATTGTCAAAAATTATAAAATAACGTTGTAAACCTTACGATGGGTAAAATTTGGTTTGGATTAGTTGAAAAATGATTGTTTCATGCTTTGGAATACAATTTCTAATGTTTCAACCCTTAAAAACCCACCCTTGTTAGAGCTTTATATAAAAAAATCGCTCCGAACCGTGCTATTCGAATGTTTCGAAAAAAAATTTATTGGTTTTTTAAACATAGCTCCTTCATTTTTAGAGATAGAAAGCTTTTTCAAAAATGATTTTGTAGGGCTTTTCAAGATCTATAATACTATGTAAATTAAATTCCTTAAGATCCCTTAGTTTTTAAATGGGGTGAGTTTGAAGGGCTCGAATAAGGTGGTGTTCGCTTGTAAATATAGGTTTTAAACGGCTATATCTCGCCAAATATTCACTGTACAGAAAATATATGCACAGAGAAATTTAAGTCATTAAAAAAGCTACAATTTAGTGCTCTATCATTTTTTTCGTATCTCCAGTAATTTCGGAGATAATACGAAATCGCAAAATATCGTTTTTTCTTTAAACTCCAATTTTTCTAAAATTAAGCATTTTAAATTGGTCAAACTTCTTGGGTGTACTGAAAATACATATAAGAAGAGAACCACAGAAGGGTGAGGATCAATTTTAATTAGGGGGGTAAATAGGGGGTTGTTTTCACTGATTTTTTCGTAGAAAAAAGTAGGTACCGACCTTATTTTGATCATAAGTCGCTTAATTTTTATGCTAGAGACTTTTTTATTTTTTTGTTTGAAAGGTCTAATCAAATACTTTAAAAAAGATTCAATGAGTTTTCCTCGAAAAATGCAAATTTTTTCTGTTATTTGACTTTGAATCTTTCAAATTATGCATTTGGCGAAAAAAAGTTAACCATTAACATGCCGTATCTCGGTTCGTATTGGTCGTAGAAAAATAATAAAAAAAGAGTTTTGTTTGGTTTTTTAAAAGCTGCAATTTTGTTTTCAACAGTTTTTTTGATAAAATGCATATTTTTCAAGTTATTCGCAAAAAACTTTTTAAAAACATCGATTTTTTCGTCGAAAAACTGTTACTTTCAACCGCGAATAACTCAAAAAATATTAGTTGTACGAAGAAAACGTAAACAACATTTTTTTCTTAGAATTACTTTTCCCATCGATTCCTATAGTTAAAATGTAGTAAAAAATTTCCACCCCCGAGATGGAGTGGCAAGCACCCCCAAGGTTTTAGCGTACACCGGCATGATGTAGAAAATGATCCTTGGGCTATTCCCTACCTTCTGTGAAAATTTCACGTAATTCCATGCTGGACGAAAAAATTGCGAGCCAAAATGCTTCATTTCTTGTACTATTTATATTATCAGTGATATGGACTTCATAGGTAATGGTAATAAATAAATCCCAAATAATAAAATTAATTATTTGGGATTATGAATTATTGGGTTGAAATATGAGTCTTCAAGATAAGTTAAAAGGTTTTTGTTGTTAATTGGAGAGCTGATTATTTTTACAACGACAAAAATGGGGTTCAGAGAACAAATTATTAGTTTTAAGAAAAGAGCTGGGAAAATCTTGTGACATACAAGGGGTCGTGAGTAAACCATCAACGAAGTCGGACGAACCTCCCAAACATTTTGGTTGAGAAACCCGGTAGCGTGTAGCGAACCAGAAATAATCTGGGAGTGTTAAGGACAGTCTTTAACGAATTGAACGAATCTCGATAACAGGTTAAACACTGTGAGTGTTGTGAGGTGTTTAACGGCTTGTGAGGTGATAACGGTAATTGTAAGGTTTTGTGTTTGAGTGTCTCTCATGGGATTTTGTAGCTAGCATTATATTGTAAGTTCTAGTGCAATTAACAACTTTCAGTTTTTAACTAAACATTAAACGTAGACTAGGTAAAAATCATACTTTAATTCAAACACCCTTATTCCTGTCCTAAAGAATCTAAGCAACCGACCGGCGGATCCTTTAGGTTCCAGACTTGATACCGCTCGCAAGTCTTGGAATCCACTATGTGGAGGGCATTTCAAAGTAAGTACCATGAAATACAATGAAATTACTTAAATTCATTTAGCCAACCTTGACGTTTCGACCGATCCTAGAAATGCCCCCTCAATACTCTACCTCACGGGTGGTGTGGAATTAAGAATATTTTTCATGAAAGCACATGAGCATGCAACACAAATTATTATAATCAATAATATATAGAAGGAAAAAAAAACGATAAGTTTAAGTTATAGTATTATATGTGTTAATTTTGCGGTGAATGCGTAAATTATTTTTTCAACGAATGTGTACCTATGCGTTTCCGTTGGTTTTCCCAACAAATAAAAATATATTAAAAATGAAATTTTTTAAAACTTGAAGGTATAATAAAAATTTAAACATACACATGGCTTCGTAGTTCAGTGGTTCTGGAATAAGAACGCGAAATTTTTAGGTTGACGGGTTCTATTACCGGTGATGCAGTATTTTGATATTTCCTTTCGATGTTATACGTATTCAGCATTTGCCTTTCAGTATTTCTGATTGATCTTCATATTTATATACCTAATATTTTATTATAATATTTTAAACCAGTGAACATCTCTTCCAATAAAATATTCCTTGCATGTTCAATGCGTTTTAAATCTCTGAAATTTTATTTTCCTCATGTATTCAAACACTTTATTCCATATTCATTCGTACAAATTTATTAAAAATTACACGATTTCTATTTAAATTTATCGGATTTAATTCTATAGTTGTTTGAATAAAATACCTTATGTTGAAAAACTGTAGATTTTATTATACAATAAAATTTTTATTATACACAGATGATATATTTTTACCACAAATATAAATAACTTCTCACTAGAAACTACCTCACATTGAAATTAATGGTATGTTTATGATAAAGAAAACTAAATGCAAGCAACCTATATTTATAATGTGAAATTTTATAATTATATGTGTCTCAAGATTGTACAAGTGAGTTAAAAGCTCAATAACATATTCGAATTGCATTATTTTCAAAAATAATGTTAGTCATAATTTTTAAAGGATTGATTTCCATGCTATATTAATAACTGCTACATACATTAGCCTATGATAGTACACGTATGACTACTATCCTTGGCCAAGTACAACAACGAAGGTGTGACAACCTAGAGAGATGTTATGGTATAAGCATAGGCAAAATTTGATCAGAGTTGTCAGATGACGAAAATGAAAATTCACTATTTATATTTCAATTTTTCAATAATATAAGGGAGTAAAAGCCAAAATGTGACTTATACCATACACAGATTTAAAAAATAATAATAATAATAATAATGAACTGATGACTAGTAGCACGAACTAGGCATAAATCTAATAAATGGACAGATGAAGCAAGTAATATCTTTTTTCGTGGTAATAAATGTATAATAATTTCAAATAAATTTATGTATAATTTAATACAGCGAATCTAAAAAATCAGTTTGTTTCTAGCAATGAACAAAATGTGACTTATACCACTTTGTATTTGGTTTTATTTATCATTCAACACTCTGTAAAATAATCAAATATTTTATAATAATGATGTATTGGTTGATTTGCTCTTACTAATAAATCTCCAAAATTTCTTATTTCGACAAAATAATTAAAAAACTACTTATAATGAACTATACAGAATGTTGAGTTGGTCGTGTCCGTAAATGAGTATGTGTGGAAAAAGATTGTCCGGGATGCTGACATAAATAATAAAACTAGATATAGCGGACCAGTTTCGAAATTTGTAACATTCTCTATCCAAATAAAAAATATTTCCCACCAAACACATTCATTTTTAATATAGTTCTTGAAACAAACTCCGCGGTCATCGACCCTTGATATTCTACCCTTATCTTGTTCCTGCAGGTTCCTCAAACATTCTCGTTTCTTCTAACTGTCCAGTCTCCTTCTCAATACACTTTCGACGACATCTATATATTTTAACTTGTGTGTAAAGTATTTTTTTTTTGTAAAACTATTTAATTTATGACTATTTATTTATTATTTATTTCTAACTTATTTATTAATATTTTAATTACTGACTTATAGTTTTTACATATAGTTTTGTATATAGTTTTCGACTCATTTTTTATTATCTTACAATGTACTTCATATTTTATATTTTGTGAAGCTCTGATGAAGAAATAAACTTTTTCGAAACTGGTCAGCTAGATCTAGTTGCATTATTTTTATCCGCAACCCATGCAATCTTTTCCCACAATACAGAATGTTTCAAAAAGTTGGTCGGAAAATTTAAGAGCGTGTAATAATGACCAAATAAGTTTTATCAGTTACGTGCAGTACTTGCACCAAATTCTAACTAAATGCCAAATGTTTAGCAATAAATATATAATTTATATCTCCGTTACTGCCCCATATCAAAAGAGGCTCTTTACTACATAATATCCCTAAATATGTTCCTCCCTATTTCATTAAAGTTTACAAAATATTCCTTGTTTTAGCGACATTTTCCAAATCTGGCAGCACTAAATTTGATGGAAGAAGGTCTCGTAGTCAGCTTCTACTAGATGCACAAATAAAAATGAACTGCTTGTTCTATTATAAAAGTCACAAGAATGGCAGAACTTCAAAATCGTTGAAAATATATACTACAAAATAAACATCATGGGTTATAACTCTTCTAGCTAGAATAGACCTAAATAGAAGAACAATTTTAATCAACATTGCTTGAACATAGTTGAAATTTGGCACGTTTATATCAATACAACATGTTTGATCCACATATGTATAGGAATAATATAGATTATTCAAATAAATGCATCACTAGGTAAATACATATGTCTAAACAAATATGTATTTAATGAAAAAATAAATACAGACGATTCCGCTTAATTAGGCCACCACTTAATTGGGGCAGCCGCTTATTTGGGCCAAATGTCAAAGAACAGAAACCAAACCAAGGAACCAACAGTAAATTTACATGTTTAATTGGGACAACATTCCGCTTAATTGGGACAGTAAATTTAAGATCACAGTACATATTATGCTACACATATTCTCAACCAGGAGGCAAAAAATATATGGCCGTGTTACAGCGTTATTTTATGCAGGAAGGAAATGAAGGGAGCCCTACATCCACACTGAATACCTGTGCTGATTTTGTAGAAGTGAAATGTTACAAATCAAAAGACAGACTACACTTGACGCATTTTTGCATTAAGTTAAATTGTATGTACCTATTTATTATTTTATTTTGGAATTTATTATTATTTTTTCTTAAAAGTTTATTTTTTTTTGGTTATATGTAATATATAGTTTTGTCCAAAAGTTTATAAAATAAAATTATTGAAAGAAAAATATGCATTGTTTAATTTTATTTGAAATTCGCTTAATTGGGGCAGCCGCTTAATTGGGCCAAAATGCCTAAGTCCCGACGTGCCCCAATTAAGCGGAATCGACTGTATATATTTTTTTAAATTTTGAGTGGGGTGTCAAATGAAACATCTTAATGCGTGGGTAAACAAGCAATTTTTCTTTTTTTATGTCTATTTTTATGTTATTCTTTACCAAAACATCTTGTCCTCTAGCCCTGTTACCCTTAGGGATTGTCAGATTAATTTTTCAAAAAAAAAAATTTCTCAAGATTGTTTTTTATCAAAAACACAAAAAAATGGATAAAACGTAGGTTAAGGAACGGAATGTACTTTTATTTTAACACGTTTTTTTCCAAAAAGCTACTAAAAAAATATTGTCCAGCACCCTTTAACATTAATGGGAACCGAAATAGCTCAACAGGAATTTTTGATCAGATTAATTTTTCGATAAATATCGATTTTTTTGTGTCGTGGAAACAAAAATAATTATTTTGAAAATACGTTGTCTGATATCAAAAGAAGGCTATGTATTATATAATTTCTTTATTTTAATACGTTTTTTTTTTTTTTTGAAAAATGTACAAAAAAAGAATCCTTTAACCCGAAAAATAAAATATGAAAATAAACATATAATAAAAAAAAAAACTGTTGTGAATCGAGTTCATGTGTGAAAACTCCGCTTACTATTATATGTCATGATTCAACCTATTATTTGAATTATTTTAGTATTTTGTTTTTAATATATCAAAACCCTTTTATACCCCATAAACCATTTATATTAATTAAATACTTAACAAATACAAAATGTTTGTAAGCCTGTGTAATCGGTGGATCAAAAGTTATAACACTTTATAAATTGCTAATTGCTACAGCATTTATGAATTTATGCTAAAGAAAACCATTCATTTCCTTATTCGAATCATTACAAGGGCAATTAATTTCCACTCCGACTTCTGTAACCAGAACAAATAAGAAACGACATTACAAAATGGCACTGCAAAACGTTATGCTTACAAATACATCCACAAAAGAGTTTATCATATTTACACCACAATTGGGAATTCCTGGTATTCTTGGTGTACACATTATTATTTGAATTTATTTATAAATCTGTAGTAAACCTTGGATATTTTATTGTTGTATATACAATGGTTCCCTCTCGAGCTTTTCAAAATGGATTAAGTAAATTCTACTAAAACATGCAAGAGCTCCGTTCGTTATGCCACAAAATTCAATACAACCATGACACAATTCTAGTTTACTTTGGACAAAAGTTTATTTGTGGAAAATTTCACAAGTACACAAAAAAGAGATTATTAAATAGTTAATAGCTCTTTCATTACAAAATATATCGTTCGTTAAAGAGTTTATGAAGACACTACATTAACAAACTATTTGTATTCAAGACTTCTAAAAGATTAGTGCTGCAGTGGTTGGTTTAAATTTATTTTGTCTTATTAAATTTTAATTAGAAATAAATATTATTTTATTAACAAGTTATGAATTGAAATATTTTTAAGTACCTAGTCTTGCAATAAATACAGTTGCACGTTGTCAGTGAAATTCCAAGATGCTTAAAGATATTTTAATTGTCTTTTAGTACATAATACATACAGCTTTTTAAATAAGAAACACCAAACACTTTGCAAAATGACCATTTCTGGAGTTACGCAGACCTTAAGTCTCTGCGGCCACTCGTCAATATTCGTCAATTTATAGATTTCTAATATTGAGGATACTTTCAACCGCCAGAACGACATGGAGTATGCTATAAGTTCACGAAAAGTTGGCGAGAAAGCGCTGACGATCCACGCTATTGTTACAATAGTTACAATTGTTCTATTTGTTCGTTATATCGATGGATGGTGAAAACTAGTCCCTGATTTTAGTCAGTTGATGTTCTTTTTGTGGGTCAGATATGTGTTTTTTTCAGTTTTGTGAACTGTGAAATATTGAGAGTAAATTTAATTTTTTATTATTAATAATTGCAGTGTTAAAAATGTAACTAACAACATAAAACTAAAATAAATTTAGTAAGTATTTGTTAGAAGTGAATTGATTAATTTAGTTTTAGTGCTAGTTGGATATAAAATTACTTTGCGTACATTTTGGAAACATAGCAGCAAAAAAAAAACAGGTAAATACTTTATGGAATTTTGTAATAAAAAAACCAAAACAAACTGAAGACGAACATAATGATCATCATCATAGTTCTAAAGAAACATGTCAAGTTAGTAGATACAGACGCGGAAACACAAAATGTTAACCTAACGACCAGCATTGATAACTCAAATGAAAATACAAACGATATGGCATATTTAGCGGAAAAGATTAGAAAAACAAGTGGATCTATTTCGATAGATGAAAAACTTGATTTTATAGAAAAAATTTGGAAACCTGATCAAAATTTAAATTTTCCTACAATATTAGGAAATGAAAAATTTCAGAGAAAATTTCATTTTAATTGGTTTAAAAGATATACATAGCTGGTATATTCTCGGATTGGAAATAGTGCATGTTGGAATAAGTTTTGTGTCTTTTTCGCACCTCCAAATGTAATATATAGTGTGTACGTATGAACGTACACACTATATATTTCGATGTAGGTAAATTGTAGCCCCCCCCCCAGCAAGAAATCCTGGGTGCGCTACTGAACAAAACAAAACAACGTCATTCTCATATATTTTAAAAATCACCACCAGATGTCAGGGCGCTTAGAAAGTTTCCCCTATTAGACTGTGTTAGAATATATTATCTGAATATTTGTTTAAATGTTTATTAAATAGATTTGAATGTAAGCTTCTACAAAAATCTTAAGAAAAACGTGTTCTTTAAATGCGTCTTCTCAATAACTAAATAAAATATCCACCGGTGAGCAACTAACCGGAAATGAAATCTGGTTACTAAAATGGCGGTCGATGAGTAAGTACGGTAATTCACCAGTAGATCAACGTGTGCATACAGGAAAAAAATTGCTAACTTGCGATTAGCGTCTCTCTGCCTCGTCTATAATCACGGTCCTGATTACGACCTGTACAACAAATCGCAACTAATTTAAGTGCACCGTGGCTTTAATACTGATGATACAAGCTTTTCCAAATATTTCCACGAAATAACGGATAATGGATAAAATATCTAAATACTTAAAAAATCCTGAAATGTGTGAAAATTCACACTTCACATCAATTTTTACTTCATAATAACTTATTTCTGAATTTATACATATTTTCTTTACTTTTATAAATACGTCTGTTATATTTTTATCATCATACCTATAAACAAAACTATTTCAGACAATTACAAACATAATCAATTTAAAAAGGAAAGAGGAATCTTCAGTTTAGTTCAATAAATACACTGTCAATCAGTTCTAAATTTATGGTTTGCGGATAACAAACTTACACGTTAAACACACAGTTATAATGTATAATGATTTGATGACATATTTTTGCGTCATAGCTTAGTATGTAAACAAAATATATGAATTATGTGCAGTTATAAAAATAAATATTGCATTTATAGAGTGATATATCGAAGAAATGATACTAAATTTCTTGGAAGTTTTCGATTGTGGAGTTTTACATCATTCAGCATGTTGATCTATGAAATTATTAGCAAATATTTACTAAAGTTGGATTTTTTTAGAAAAAAATACGTTACAAATAATTGCCTATTATGTTTACATAATAAATATATATATATATATATATAAATACCTAATATAAACCAGTCTAATACGATAAAATAGGGTTTTTGTAAAATTATCATTTTTTTCTTGCCGATTTGCAAAATGTTTGTTCCCAATTTGTAATTGATTAGTCTCAATTTGAAGTTGAGAAGGTATAGAACATCTACATGAAATAACAGGGGTTTTTAATTATATTAACAATAGTTTAGTCAACATTAAACGATTTGAAAAATCTACAAACTACCAACTACAAACATTTCTCATTGAATTCTTAAGAAATATAGTTGATATAAATAAACTCCTTAGCCAATAATAATACTGAGCTGTGGCATCTCACAGAGCAAACTTAGCAAAATAAAGTAGGAATTTAAAATGTCCAAATAAAATTGGATTGGACATATCCTTAGACAAGAAGCAAAAAACTTTGCAAGAAGAAAATAAAACCACGGGGTAAGAAGAGTTGATACTCAAAACAGACATGGCGAAGTAGAGATGGAACGAAATTAATACTTGGATAAAGGCCAAACTGGATCCAAATGATATCCCTAGCGAGAAACCATACTACATCTTTTCTAATTGTATTTCATAAATGATCAGATATTTTTCAGAAACCGTCAACTGTAATTCAAATTAGTTAATTGTAATCCAGAAAGTGTTAATTTTATGTCAGAATTATAAATCTGAAAGGGTCAATTGTAATATAGAATTCTATGAGAAACTGCAAGGATATGCTGACCACACAAATTTTCATGTGACAAAAAAATGAGAAAAATAGTTTATGAACAGTCACAATTAAAGTTCCTGTATAAAGTAGCGTATAGTGGGTGTGGCTGGCCTAAATTATTTCAAACATAACTTGTTTCCAGTGATAAAAACTGTAGATAAAATCAAACTAAATATGACACATGCCCATAGACATTAAATTTCAAAATAGATTCCACCTGAAAAACAATGATATGAAATAATTTTATGTGTGTAATGTATGTAAGCAATGTATGTGGTTAATGCATAATATCATTTATTTTACGTTGTTAATTTAGCTGACGGTTTGACAGAATTTAGAGATTAGTTTGACATTAATATACAAAAGTATTAAAACATGTCAATTGTAACAGTTCTTTCAACAATAATTGCAATCAGAAATAGTGAAAGGGGCATAAATTCAGAGCGTAAATTTTACAACCTGAAGTAATAAAATTTGTTGTCGAATAAGGGAACCAAGGTTGCCAATCAAGCATTGTGGCACAAATTTGCGCCATGAACAATGTGCGCGGTACTATTTTTATCTAGAGACTTTAGTCATACTAAACGAATTCATTTTAAAATCGATAGTAGTGACAGTGGCCATCAGTCGAACTATTTTGACAAACAGTTGCTTTCCTAGATACTGTTGACATGTTAACTGTTCGTAAACGAATTCATATTTATAAGTACAATTTCATAGATAATTTATTATTATTATCAAAATTCGATGTGCACTTAAACCTATACTCTCTATTGGAACTTTCCTGTTTCCATTTTTTCTTGTGTAGCGTTCTACGTCTTATTACCTTTTTAATTCTTGAATATTATGATCGCACCCTTCTTCTTCGTTGAAAATAAAGTTACTCAATACACTCCGACAATGAAAAATAAGATATTGATAAGATTAGTTTCACAAGAGCACAATGAAGCTAGTTTTGCTGACGGCACTTTGGATATCGTCTACTACAAGTCTTAGGATAGGCGAATAGTGAAAGCAGGTTGCTAGTACCTTGTTACTGACGCTGGTTTGCGTTGGCAGCCAAGTCTGGAAAACCAGCTCCAAACTCTATGATCCAGTTTCTGAGAGCTTAGATGAGTTTAACCATTTAGCTAAACTCGGTTACAATATCACAATCCTATAAGTAACTATAGCAACCATTTTCTGACTCTTTGGTTAACTAAGCTTTCATATATCGGCCTTAAGCGGTATAATTGATAGCACATAGGATATTCCTGTTTGCAGGCTGACCTTCTCCAGCGCTAGCAGCCAGCTACCAGCAATCAGCTTTCACTATGCGCCTACTCTAATGCCGGGTTTACATTGGTAGAGTAACAGAGCTAGTAACTAGCGCAAGTACTAGGCGATTTACTCTACTATCTTATTTTCAGGATAGTAGATATTCATACACAATTGACATACTTATCTTATTTTGTGGATAGTAAGTGTCAAAACACATTTGACATCTTCACTGTGATTTTGTTGTGAAATTATCTTTTTGCAAAAAATAGTTTATGAATATGAATATACATCGTCGCCGACTTGATGCCATTAAAAAAATGGTATTTTGTATTACATCATTTCAAATTATATTACTCTAAAAATTATGTAAAACTAGTTATAACGTCTTTAGCTAAGCTACGGCTATAATATTAAGAATAGATTGATAACAATTATGTACGTGTCAAATATAAATATTACTTACGTTTAAAAAACTCTTATAGACGGTGTTACAGCAATAGCACAATACAAAAAAGAAAAAATAGTGAAAAAAATAAGTGAAAACTTTGGCACACCAAAAATGTTGGATTGGAGATGCGAACCCTTCAAAAGAAATATTTGCAATGACTGAATAATTACACAATTCGTAAAATGTCCCATATTTCCATGTGTTCTAAGAATTTTGGTTAACCCCACCTCCGAGCCCTTGTTCCAAAATTAAAACAAGTTTAAAATGTATTTTCGGCAAAGATTAAAGCATTAGACCTATTTATGGTTTAATCCCTTTTGAATATGACCATAAAATTTTACAACAAATTTCCTGTCTATATTGTGTTTTGCATAAAATTATTAACAAATGTGAAGAATGAATTTACACACATTTTAGGCTTTCAATTATTAAGGTTTTTTAGGGTTTTGTAAGTATGACCACCCAAAAACCCTTATAAGATAAAGAAATGTATATTAAATAAATTTTTTTAATAAAAATAAATATTTTTAAATGAGTTTGAAAAGGTTTCATATATCACATGGTATTGTTAAATTGAAAAGAAATCATCAAATAATACATCAATGTTAAAAAATTTATGTAAACAAATAATAACTTATTTGATATGTGTTGTTTTCTATTTGTTATGACAGGTTACCACTTGGCGCCAATTTCATATGTATCAATTTTGTGTACTAGTGGCAAAGATAGTAGCTAGTAAATACGTCGACGAGCTAGCTGCTATCCTAGCCCAACTACTGGCAGCTAGTACTCTACTAGCCACAATGTCAACTGTTTACACAGGGATAGTGACTAGTTGCTAGTTACTTGCGCTAGTTACTAGCTCTGTTACTCTACCAATGTAAACCCGGCATATGGGCCGGGTGTTCTCCCTCTAGATAAGTGTTAGCTGTCAGTCGTGGTTGCCAGCTTTATGCATAGTTTAGATATTTTATTTATTCCGTTGTTAACCAACGGATAAATTGCCAACAGAATTAAAATCCGTTGAACAACACAAAATTTTATATGATAGATAAATGGGTGGAATAAATGTATCATTTAAATAGCTCTCCAGCCGTTTATCAAGAGATTGAATAACTGACCCTTCTAATTAACTTATTCTCGTCAAATGTCTGTAACAGCCATCACTTGGCAGCCGGCTGATATATAATGTTTTGTTAATATTATATGAATTATAATTGACATTTTGTGAATTATAATTGAGGCTTTGGTGGTAGAAATCAAACCACAGTGATGAATATATCGTTGGACTGTACTCAAAGCCGAGTATCTCAGAAAATGATGCAGACGATAACATGGATTGGACATGTGATGAGAATGAAAGATGGCAGAATAGTTATGAAGTAAAATGATCGAATATCCGTAGACCAGTGAAAAGGTCACGTAAAATATAAAGAAGTTTGCTGACATGCGATCCAGTGATCAAGTGAATACATGTTTTGGAATACTTAACAGTGCATGATACATGATTTGTGTGAATAAGACCACAAGTTGACACAACCACAGCCTGACTGACAGTGCCTTAAGGAAAAAATATAGGTTATTAATTTGAATGGGACCAATAATGCAAGGAGTACTTTGTTTACATATACTACATGGTGGGAGCTATCTAGATTTGTTAAAGATCATATATTAAAGTAATCTAATGTATGGGGTGTACTAGTTTGTATTTGATAGAATACTATTTTTGATTACATTTTTTCCTTAATCTTCCAACCCTGCTCCAGTTTATTTTCTGAATTTTACCTCCCCCGTACCCAAGTGATTTTTACAATTTTTGCACAACCTGATTTTATTCGTCAAGTCAATAAAATAATTTTTCTGTAAAGATTTTTAGTGCTTACTACGAGCTATGTCAGAGTACTGGGTCTCTCATTGAGAGATGGCATTATTTTTTTTACAAGTTTGGCATTCCTGCGTTCAAGGCCAAAGCCTTGTGTGCAGTATCTCAGTTGCACATGTCAGTAGCTCGAGAACTCTTGTTGTAGCGCAATGTTGAGATGAGTGCTCCCATTCAGAATCCCGCCAAGTGCGAGTTGCGAGGAATCATGCGTTACTTACCCGCGAAGGGAAAAGGCACCGTTAGAGATTTTTGACGAGATCAAAACTGTTTATAGGTATAGTGTAATGAACTGTACGAATGTGTACAAGTGGTGTCTTGAGTTTAAAGCCAGTAGAACGAGTGTTCATGATGAACAAAGAACTGGAGGACCATCAATTGTGACTGATTGCAAATTGCAAAAGATCGATTAAGTGATTCGTGACGACCGTCGATTTACTTTGGACGCGATGAACGCACTTGTTCCTCACATCTCCAGATCTCTTCTCCATGAAATTGTTGCGGAAATATTCTGTTTTTGAAAATTGTGTTTGAGGTGGGTTCCAAAATAGCTCACAGATCAGCAGTTAATCAATTGGGTCGCATGTACCCCGGAATTTCTCGAGCACTAGGAACAGAAAGATGTGCAAGTTCTTGGCAATTTTGTCCCAGTTAACGAAACATGGGTGGCTCAATAATACTTACCTGAGCTGAAAAGGCAATCAATACAGTGGCGATGTAGCTCCTAACCGGCACCAAAAATTCAAAACCATAATTTCGGTCACAAAAATCATGGCCTCTGTGTTTTGGGACTGAAAAGGAATTATCCTTATTTTTTTTCCCCCTCAGGAGGAAACAGTTAATGCCCGACGTTACTGTGAAACCTTTAAAATAATAGAGCTAAATAAAGCAGAGCCATTCAAAACAAAAGAAGAGGAATGTTAACGACGGGAGTGTGCCTCTTGCATGACAATCCCATCCTCACACTGCCCACGTTACAAAGCAACTTTTGGATTTATTCGGATAAGATATTCTCAACCACCCAGCTCACAGCCCCAATCTGGCGTCATTGGATTACTATTTGTTCACCTCTCTCAAGGAATCTATGGGTGGAAAAAATTATCCAACTACGACGAGGTCAAGCATGCCATCAAAGAATGCACAAGAAAACTGGCGAGAGATTTTTTCGACAATAGGTATAACAAAGCTCATACCTTAGCTCACGACGTACATCGATCGGAAAGGCGACTACTTCGAAAAATTGTGTGGTTTATACCTAAAATAACTCATTTTTCAAATAAATTGATTTTATGAGTTTTTAAAAACCGAGTCTTCTTACTTTATAGACATCACTCTACTGCTTTTTATGTAATCTGTAGTAGGATATATCTGCAGTATAATGCTATTTAATAAAGATTGATGTAAATTTAATTATATTAGCAATCGAATCTTGAGTTTTAGAGGTAAAAAGGCGTTAAGGTTATTTAGCCCCTCCAACTTTCAGCGTTAATGTGCACGGAATCTTTCGTCCAGAATAGCAATTCGACAAAAACTGGCGAGACTTAACGTTAATCCTTACCGCTACTTAACGCCATCTTTCAGAATCCCACTGATTATTTAAAAATAGATTTAACCGAATTACATTCTAGTTTATACTAAAATATAAATTAACTCAAGTTTTACTTAAACCAAAATATTAGTATTAAACTAAAACTTAATGAGACTTTTGGTATGCCATGCCATCGGCCAATGCCTCATAATTTGGTGTTTAAAATGATGTTCATGTTCGAAAACAGTCTACAAATTTTTTATCGGTCAGTCACGATTTATACTTGGGCATACGAGGGTTGCCTCTTATGTTTCGGGATTGCGCTAAACTAGTTCTGCCATCTGGCAACTGACGCTTCTATCGTAAAGTTTTTGACATTTTTGACGGTACACGTGCTCAGAGGATTTTGACGTACGAGCGCTATTTGTGTTGTTACAGTAACTTGAAAAAATTCATCTCGGATAAAAATGGAATTAAATCGTGAACATTTGATCGATTATTTTTTACAACCTTCGACGTGGATTAACCCAACAACAGTGCATCGATGGACTTAATAAGACTTTTGGCGATGAAGCACCATCAAGGACTACTGTTTATCGATGGTTTGCCGACTTCAATCGTGGCCGTAGTTCGCTTAAGGACGAATTTCGTGAAGGTCGTTCAAAATCGGTTGTTGTTCCGGAAAACATTGATTGTGTGAGTGAACTGATACTGTAAGATCGTCATGTAGAGTGGATCGGAGTGGAAAAAGTGCTTCGAAAATTGGTTCAAACGCATGAAAAAGTGTACTGATCTTCATGGAGAATATTTTGAAAAACAATAAAGCCACTTTTGTTGATAAATAATTGTTTTTGATCTCAAATCCCAAAATATAAAAGGCAACCCTCGTATTCATTGTTGAGCACAAAGATTCGCATAAATAAAACAAACTATTTTATTTTGTGCAGCATACTTTTAAAGAAGAAAATTTACGATAGATGATTCTTCCTGATTCAAACTATACGGAACCTCTAATTTAATACTTTTGATTTACAAATTATGTAAAACTGCGTAGAAAAGAAGACATATTTGATAAAATAGTTTGAATAGTTCTGCCATTTTATTCAAATTTGTTACCAAAAACATATTGTTTGTATCAGTGGTGGGCGTCATGTGCCCATGGGCATAGTATACTATTTCATCCCCACTGCCAGTTAGCTAACAATCATTTTTTCAGCCAAGCTACAGCGGTATTTAGAAACACGAAACTCGATCATAGGTCGGATACACCACTCATTTCTTGATAAGTTCCTTGTACTTTACTTTTAATAACTACTTAATGAAATCTTACAGCTCTAGGCTATTTGCCAAGAATTTAGTTTCTTATTATCATGTTAACTTCATAGAAATAATAATGTGAATATTTAGCGGTTTATTTAGTCTCAATTTAAATTGCAAGAGTAGTATAAAATATATTTACATAAATTATAATTTTAGCAGAACTTCTAATATCAATTTATATTAAAACAGACTTTTTTATTTGCTTTGGAACAGCTTAATTATATAATTACAAGAAAAAATGTATCTAATTAAAGAACAAATTTATGTGCAAATAATAAATCGAGACCTTAAAATAAAAGGGTTTTATCTGGCAATTTGATCATTTTGAGAAAATCGTGTTCAAACATGAATCATGTACCTAAATGTTATGAAGCACATACACAACTTTAAACAATATAGCAATTCATAAGGACATTGCAGTGAACTATTTCCTCTTCAAATACAGGTAAAACTGAATTAACTATCATACTTCTGGGATTCCCCGATCTAATCGGGAAAGTACCGCGATAATTGGACTGGAATGCGCTCCGGTATCATTGCAAATAAGTATCCTTCTACACGTCTGGCATATATCTAGTTTAATTATTTGTAATTAAATTGGTGTATTTGTTTCTATAAAATAGTTTTTTTTTTTTTTTGCAAACGCGTATACTAAAGGATACCGTAAAACAAATACCATCTGAGAAGAGAAGAAAGGAAATGTCAACTCAAGATGGACCTAAAAGGGCTAAAATTTCTATCTCCCTTGAGAAGAATATGGACTTTATTAGACGAATGGAAAGTGGGGAAAAATGTCTCGAGGTCTGCAAGAAAATTAATTTATTGCCTTCAACTGTTACTACCATTATGAAAAATGCAGATAAAATCAAACAATCTGCTCAGCAAACTACAGAAATAAACGCTAAGTATGAGTCAACGAGTACTAAGGGCCGCTTTTACAATCGTTGGATAAAACTCAGATAACGCTATTCCCGGTATAAACTCAAAAAATCGCTTTTACAATGCTCGGATAAAGCTCGGATAAGATAAACATCGGAATAAACACCAGAATATCTTATCTGGCCAACGACACTTCAGATAAAGGGCAGTATAAGTACTCCCTTGCCCTGCTTGGCAATTAAGTATTTGTTACCCAGCTACGGTAAAAAAATTAAATTTACATATGATAAATGTCACATTGTAACGTTTTATTTGAATTTTTATTACAGTTATATAATTGTGGTTGCAGCAGAATAGTGGTTAGCTCAATTGCTTTAAAAGTGAGGAACCATGAGATCGACATAGTATGGGCAAAAAAATTTAAAAAAAAAAACTTGATTGTTGCAACCATATGCTCAGATTCTTTACAATGATTGCCTGTATCTCTGAATTAATTTCTGGAAATATGAGGCATGTTTCACAGGGCACGGTGGTCTCAGCTACTGTAAAAAGTAATCGTTAGGTCAAGTCAGAGGACGCTAGTCGCGACCTTAAAATCTGTAAAACCAAGATATTGCCATACGAAATAATAATCTCTCGTTGTCCATGTATTTGTTCAGCAATTTTGATTTATATTTTAAAAGCGTAGCAATAAACAGTAGCAGCCGATTACCCCTGGAATATGCTTCTAGCACTTTGAGCGCTTCGAATCTAATTGGCCACTATCATCCCTTCCACACTATGTACACATATTGCCAGTTTTTGTATATGTATATATGCAGTATTGGGCTGGAGCCAGTTCGGATGAACCGGTTGTTTATATTTATATATTTTTGAAAATGCGAACTGGTTCTTAATGTTGTTATTGTTGTTACATTGAAAAAAGTATTCCTGTTATTAATCAGTAAAATTTTCCTCTTGAAAGAACTTATTACAATATTGGCAGTCCACATCTGTATAGAATATTGGTTGTAATATGAATTATTATAATATAAATTCTACTAGCAGAGGGTGATCTTAGGAAAATTTACACATGGGCGGTATTTGGGCTCGATTCTATTAGAGGGCGGTTTTATGAATATTTGCACACAGAGGCACTGTACAGATTTGAGACTAACGCGGTAGATATAGCACAATAAAAGAATTATCTGAGTTGAATATTTCCACATCCCCAATATTTCCACAAACATGCTCAAATCTGTTGTTAATAGTTATTATTCTTTTTCTTTGGGCACTATCAATCAGGTTGACTTTTGGCTTCACTCACATAAGCCCTCCATCTCGATCTATTCACTGTTAATTGTAATGCCAATTTAAAATATGACATTTATAATATGTCAGTTTATGTGTCAAATAATACCAACTTTATTTTATTTACAATAAAATCATGGATAACTATCCGCGAATAAAAAATGCGTTGTAAAAGCGAATTTTGGAATAAACATCGGAATAAACTTATACCTTAGCTAGTTATACCGCTACGTATCCTAGGTTTGTAAAAGCAGCCCTAAGTCAAATAAAATAGCGTTATAGATACCCTTTATTCCTGTTGTTTATTTACTTGGAACCTAACCCTATACCCTCACTATATGTTAGGTTCATTTTACGCCAGATCGGTTTACGCCGGGTCTCCTACGAACGAAACTGCGGCGTATATCGAGTTCTACCTGTATATTTAAAATTATTCTTCAATCACCTGAAATTTTAAATTTCATTCCTAGTTACAATCTTTTTGTTGCAAGTACTGCCAAATATGTTATCAACAAGGTTCTAACAGAATAATTTAGAACCTTGTGGATAAATTTAACCAATATGTGGTTCCACTATCATATAAGAATAATTATGTTCCATCTCCTGCATTTCAGTTACGTGAGCATGTAGATAGAACTTTGTTATCAAAATTAAGCTCAATTAGTGAAGAAAAACGGTTGTAAGTTGCAGTAGCGGCCTTAAGGGAGGGGGCGCGGTCGGGCGACCGCCCTGGGGCGCCAGGCCAGAAAGGGCGGCGGACAGTCAGGTCATCACTTGTATTTTAAAGATGAGGATCTTTTTTTGCTCTTCACTTGGAATTGGTAGGTGAGGACCTTTTTTTTGCTCTTCACTTGGATTTGGGAGGTGAGGACCTTTTGTTTTGCTCTTCACTTGGATTTGGATTTGGGAGGTGAGGACCTTTTTTTTGTTCTTCTATTGGATCTGGGAGGTGAAATTTAAATTTTATCTTTAAATATTAAATTAGACTTACTGATGGCTCCAAAATAAATAGTAAAACCGGCGCTGCGCTAATAATCGGAGACCAAACATATACGTATCAGTTACAAGAAAAAAAAAAAAAATAGAATTTTACGACGGAAAAATATAGCCCACTTAAAGCTACTGAATATATACTGCCATCCGAAACTATCCCAAAAAATTTGTAATCTTTAATGACCACTTATGTGCCATTAAAACTGTTCAACAAACCTACTCCAACAACAGTACACAGTACCATACAGAAAATACAAGACAACATCCAGGAGGCCCTAACTAATGGAAGAAATATTACTGTCATTTGGATCCCATCTCACGTTAGTATAAAAAGGGAAAAAGAATGGTGATGTCGCGACAAAAGAAGCAACTACTATCGCGGTTATAGAAAAACAGTCTCTCTTACCAATTTCAAAATTTGTATAAAATCCAAGGTGAGAGGCAGATGGAAGGATTAATAGGACTCTGTTACAGATAACCATTTACGAGCTATAAAAACGGATACTAAAGCATGTACTCCAAACAGGTAAGACCAAGTTATGCTCACCAGGTTAAAGATTGGACATACAAATATCGCCCGCAAACATGTATTTGCATATCCTGATCTCCCTATTTGCGAAATATGCAACTCACGCATCACTCCTAATCGAGTGCTGCAAATATACAATAGAGCACCATAGCAACAAGATCCCGGAAACTCTCGTTCGAGTCCTTGACCACAATACAGACTTGAAATCAAATTTGATAAAATTCATAAAAGATGGAAACATCTACCACCTAATAAAGATAGTAGTTATTAATTTATTATTGCATTATAATATTAAATTATGTTATACTATTATTATATCAATCTGTATATGTATTGTCTATTACTCAATATACCGGGGTACTAATATCCTGAGTTGGAACCCAACTGTAGTGTCCGTCAATTTTTGTAAAAAAGAAAAATGTTAAGTGTAGCGATATGACTGATTTTATTTCGCTTATTCTACACATTTCAAGGTAAAATTCTGAAAAAAATCATATAAAGTGTGAATTTTCACACATTTCAGGAATTTGTAGATATGTTGTAAGATTGTAAGTGATAACAAACTGTAGTTAGGTGTATATTAAAAATCATAAATTTCGATGACTTGTGAAAGAATAATTCGCGTGTCTCCATTTAGAGACTTACAAGCGCACTTGAGTTGCTCTCTCAAGCTATAGCTACCCAGTCAAGACCCAGCTATAGCTACCCAGTTCTTCAGTCAGTCAGATAAGTATTGTAAGACCGGTGTTCCCAAAATTCCACAACTTTCAAAATGATTATCAGATCAAAAATTGCTGTTGTATTATTCCGGTTTACATTAATGTTAATTTACTTTTTCACATTTTTTAATTAACGCCTCTGGGTTATAGGGCGTGGGACAAGAGAACATTTTTAGCAAAAATCGTGTTAAATTAAAGAAAATTAATTAAGGAAAAAAATACTTTTCGTTCCTTAATCTACGTTTTAAGTGCTTTGAAAAACTAATATGAATAAAAATTCTTGTTGAACTATTCAAGTTCCCACAAATTTTTTTCAAAATTTTTAATTAACTCCTCTGGGAAATAAGGTGGGGAACAACAGTTTTTGACAAATTTTTGGCGAAAATACCAAAAGAAATTGATTGTTCAAAAATAACATTTGCTCTACGCATTAATAGTTTTCATCTGATACCCCACGCAAAATTTTATAAATATTTATTTTTTCGTTGAATACATACATAGGTATTTGGTTATGTTTTTCCCGCATATATATATATATTGAATTATAGAACAATAGAATCTTCTAAACAATAGTTTTCTTATACGTGGGTCAAAAAATTGTATAAGCACGCAAAATTCAGCTTTCTAAATCCAGCCACCATTTCTACCAAATAGACTGACACATGAGTAACGTTATACAGTTTTTGGTCATACCTATAAAACCCTAATAATGCAAACGAGCAAACTAATATGATTTTTGGGTCGTATAGTATATTTACGCCTCCCCTGAGAGAAAGTTTTGTGTGCACGCCTATGCAGGGAGTCATCTTAAAGCCTGGAACAGAATGCACAGCGCGCTACGCCGTCAGCGCGCCGTCATTTGCGACGGCGTTGCATTAGCGCCGTTGAGAACGGCGTTGAATTTTCGCCTGCACACAATGCAATAATTTTTAACGCCGTCAAAGTAACAAGTGACAACCTATATCTGTGTTTATAGGTGCACTTTCTTTTATTAAAATTATAATGGATGATGAAGACTTGTGTGTGATGTTATTTATGTTGTATGCAAGTTATTTATACATACAAACACTTTACCATTCAGTAAAAACTGAGGTTAGGTGTTCTACGTCAACGTTCAACGGCGTCAAAAGTTGGAAGTTGACGAACATTCAGTATCAACGGCGTTGGAACGCCGTTAGGACGTTGCCTATTCTGTGCACTTGCATATGACAGCTTAATTTTAACTTTCCTCTGACAGATAGCGCCGTCCTAACGCCGTCAACGCGCCGTAGAACGCGTTGCATTCTGTTCCCCACTTAATTCGCGTCCAGACAAAACGCGACGCGTTGCGTGGAATTGCGCTGAACTGCGCAAAACGTTCATGATGGTCCTATTTGGACGACAAACTGTTCACAAACGTGCCGGTTTACGAAACTTTTTGCTTGATCGAACACGATCCGAGGATTAGCGGTACTTCAAATTGAACTACATGCTCGGGTGCAATTGGTTTGGACGAGAACCGCGACATAGGGTTTGTTTGGAGAGTGCGCAATCTGGAACATCGGTAAATAATAGTATACAATACAATCTTTAGATTGTCATAGTTTTATACATAGTCTAACATCAAAAATTGAAAAAGTTAATGAACATTAATATTGAATTAATAAAATAAAATATTAGTAACAGTTTAATTTAATTCAGATTTTGGTAAGAGGGCAAAATAGTTACGCAATGACACTATTGCATGTAAATACTCATTTAATTAGAGTGCGAACTTCAACGTTTATAAAGCAATTGAAGTTATAGTTTAAATATTTAAATAAGCAGTGTAATGGCTTTTAACTTAAATTTATATCAGTTTGCCAACAAACTTTCATTGAAACAACTTTAATACAGACGTCCAAGCAATAAATTAAATTATTAATAATTAAATTAACTTCCATGTCATAACGATAAAATTAGACTTTACTAATTGTAACGACAAATAATACCGGAAATTTAGTTGTTGATGTGTAGTAATGTGTAAATGTAATTAAATTAAGTTTTGATCGTTAAATAAGTTACAATTTCACGTTTCAAGCAGGAAAACACATGTAACACTGAGACGCTTCTTTTTCTTTTTGTTATAATTCAAATTTAAATCAAAATTACAAAAAAAAAAGTTTTGGGCGACCATATCAAAAACCAGTTAGTTTTTATCATCTAGTACCGGCCAAAAAATATTTTTTCTGCTTAGGCTGATCCTCTTATTTTTTTGGCCGCAGGATTTCCATGGTTACACTGAAAAAACTGAAAGTCAAACATTTATAATTGTAATAATTGTTCAATAACCATAAATTCTCCAATGTAAATAAATAAATTTATTTTTTCTAAAAAAAATTACTTTTACTATTTTTTGGGCGACCAAAAAATATAATGTGCACCTTGGCCAAAAAGATCTTTTCTTGCCATGGTACAGAAATATCTATTATTGATTGATATACAGCAGGGCCGCCCCTTGGCGGGCAAGTGGGGAACCTGCCCCAGGCCCCGCGCCTTTAAGGGCCCCGCGCATTGACCGTCAAGTAATAAAATACATTAAAAATATTATTCCAAGTTTTATAAATAGTTGGAAAAATAAATTATATTTTCATTGAATATAAGTATGTGTACTTTGTTAATAGTTAATAATATTAAAGAAAATATCGTTATTCAATATATATATAGATGGGGCCCCGCAAATCCAGTTTTGGGGCCCCGCAATTCCAGTTTTGCCCCAGGCCCCGCAAATGCTAAGGGCGGCCTTGCTATACAGGATGTTTTTGGGAACTTTATAAGCATAGCTAACTTATTTATTGTTTGAGATAAGTAGGTTGTAAGAGATACAAAAGAGGTAAATTAGGAAAGGTCAAGTATTGTAATGTATAAAAAAAAAAAATATTAAATAATGAACATCAAAACAAGAGCGCACCTGTGTGGATAACGGATTCGACCCCCTGCCCCCATTAAACATGAATATCCATCAACTTTCAAAGATAAAAGCGGGTCAAAGAGACATTTGCGGTCGGCTTGAAGAAATTTGTTTTTTGTCTTCTGAACCACCCCCTATAATAAATCATGGGTGTGCACCTGCATCAAATAAACTTATTTCACAAAAATACATGTTTTTAAATGGAATAACCTATATTCTTTTAGTCTGAACATAGGAAATGTATTTTTCTTTAATATATCATAAGAGCATTATGGTTCTAAACCCAATGTTAAGAAAATTATGCTCTTATAAAAATCGTATAAAAGAAGTTTCAGATGATTATAAGACGATAGTCACAAGAAATCAATTACTGTCTGTCTGTTTATCCGAGATTCACAAAAAGGGCCGGAGTTATGTTCACGTAATTTGGTATGAAAGAGCAAAACCAGTATTCAAAGATAGATGACATTTACAAATTTTCATTTTAAAATGATAGGCCCGAAACACCTCATGTCGTGCCTACCTAGATGAAGATGTGCCTGAGAAAAGGAGTTTTGCGCCCCTTAGGGCAGCGTTTCTCAACCGGGGGGCCGTGAAAGCTTCTTCGGGGGGCCGCGAAGTCATATAAGATCGAAGCATAAAATTATAATAGAAAAACGCTCAATTTTCCAAGATATGTTCATAAATATATGACATTTATATTCATTAAAATATACCTTTTAAACATAAATAAAATAAATTATACTTATTTTGATGGTTAATTAAAAAACTAATTAAAACGGTTCGCATTGGTGGTACTTCAAGTACTTTCAAGTAGGTACAACTTGAACGTGCAATATTTTTCGTTATGCTCTGAGCTACTGTTAACTAAAGGGTAAGAATGCGAAAGTGTTCCAAATGGAAAGCAACTTTGAACACTTGTAAATAAAAGTACTTGCATTAGGTAACCCTAACAGATATTAAAAACATGTTTATGTAAAAGTAGTTTTTTTTTTCAAAAGCTATTACGCTAGTTTACGTGTTTTGGACTTATAATTATTTACCGCAACGTAATGGAGTTCGTGCCATTTTGGTTTTTGTTTTTCATATTTTGTTTTTTGTTTTTCATATTTTGTTTTCATTGTTAGTTTTCTAGTTACTTCATTTTGCTTTTACATTTTCTTCATTACAAATATTCTTTTATACATGATTAATAATTTCTTATTTTTAGATTGAGGATGATTGGATACCCAATAGAAACGTCTCTGTAACATTTTACAATAAAATTATGACGATTATTAAATAAGAATTTTATTCAATAACCTGTATAACTGTGTCTGACAGGCGATCTGTCAGACACTACAGAACCCATAAAAGTTTAAAATAAAAACTTCATAGAACACTCTGCTAGTAAATATTATTGCACAGCGCAAAAAGTCAGTAAAACGATAGTATTACATAGTAATCATGTTAATAGTAATAAAAAAAAATTATAAAAGCTATGTATCACGTTTCATAAAGAAAATATATTTAATTATTTCAAAAATACCAAATCAAGCTACTGGCGCTCCTTTTTGCCAGTTCTGGTACCTCTTGTTGGCACGGCCGTGCTAAGATGCACAATTTCAGTATGTTTCACGTCTTGCATTTTCCTTTCAATAAGTCATAACTCTAGTATTATTTTTATTCTGATCGTGCCTATGTTGATATAACTTTTTTTCTTAAAATTAATGAAAGAATATCTATATGTATTACAATTTACGGAATGAGCGGCTTTTATCGACCAGACATGAGTGTGTAAAAAACCTGCCATTTCGTAACGCGTGATACACATGGCTTTTTGTAATTTCGTCGAAACATTTATAAAACAATCATAAATTAATAGTTTTGGTAATACAATTACCTGAGAAGTGACAGAAAACAGAAGAGAAGTGACAGATTTTAATAAACACTTTGTAGAAGCTGCGCGCAAGATAATCGACGAAATAACTCCCACCCATACGTCTCCCATCCAACTCATGCCCTCTTCTAACACTACTATTTCCTTCTCCACTGTATCCTGTATCACGGTCAGAGATACAATAAATCAGTTAAAAAACAGTAAAGCGCAGGATTACTATGGAATTACTACAGGAATATTAAAATCCGTGAAGGACACAATTATCATACCCTTCACTAAGATAATAAATCGATGTATCCTATCGAACAAATTCCCTGATGCCCTAAAAATTGCAACTGCGTTACCCATACACAAGAAAGGTGATATTAATGATCCGGGAAACTATCGACCCATATCATTGCTTCCCATATTATCAAAAGTTCTTGAGAAAATACTTTCAAAACAAATAATAACCTTCTTTGAATGTAACCAATAGTTTCATGATATGCAGTTTGGCTTCAGAGCCAATAGATCCACATCTGATGCAATTCTGGCTTTTATCGATGAAATATCTACTGGCATCGAGTTTGAAGAGTTTTGCTTAACAACACTACTCGATCTTTCGAAAGCCTTTGATTGTGTATCCCACCAGATTCTGCTGGATAAATTTCATAGCACTCTTATGGAATCCTACCTCACAGGAAGGAAACAATTGGTTTGCACCAAAAACGGTAATTCAGATTTTCTGACTCTTGACACAGGAGTTCCTCAAGGCTCCATCCTGGGACCTTTACTATTCCTCATTTTTATAAATGATTTTCCAACTTTTATTGATCAAACCAGTATCTTATACGCTGACGACACAACTTTTGTTGTTAAATCTGCATGTCTGAACAACACCATTTCAATAACAGAATCTTTGTTAAAAAAAGCTAAATACTGGTTTGACACCAATAAACTATCCCTCAACCTTGAAAAGACCAAAAAAATATCGATTACCTTGCGCAAATATAATAATAATTTTGATAACATGGATAATGTCAAATTTCTTGGTATACATGAGGACCCTAATCTTACATGGAACCACCATGTTAACATCCTTTCCGGCAGATTATGTTCCATAACCTTTCTCTTACGGAACCTCTATAATTCTGTTAGTGGGGGTGTTCTTATGGTGGCATACAATGCATTGTTCCACAACCAGATTTCATATGCCATCTTAGCATGGGAACATTCTACAGCATCTAAAATAGTTTTCTCATTGCAGAGGCGTGCTATCCGAGTTCTTGCATCCATTCCTTATAGATCTGACTATAGAAACTCATTTAAAGCCTTAAAAATTATGACGCTAACATCTATCTACATATATTATACCCTCTTATATATGCATAAAAATAAAACTGGACTTACTACCTTCTCAGAAGTTCATGATTACAACACAAGAAACAAAACAAATATTTATCCCAATTTCTTGAGACTGACGAAATCAAGAAATGCTGTTAACTACTACTCAATTAAATTTATGAATAAAGTACCAGTTAACATCAAACAATTGGCCTTCAACAAATTTAAAAATGTCATGAAGGACTATTTTATTAAAAATCCATTTTAGTCCATAGAGGAATTCTTACTTCATAGTTTTGTAAAGTTATAAAATGTACAAATCTTTCAATGTATCTTTAATGTTGTCAATGTAATTTCTGATCTGTAAAGTTTAATAGACTAAATTAATATATTGTAATATCGACTGATTTAAAACACTGAGTCTGTAATTGGGTCAATAAACTTATTATTATTATTATTATTTTGGGGTTTGTCAGGTCTTGACAAGCGTCCACTAATCTCAAACTTCAGCAACCTTTTGAGCCGCGTCATACTAGAGACTAGTGGAGCTAAATACACACGATTATTATTATTATTAATTATTATTATTATTATTATTATTATTAATATTATTATTATTATTATTATTATTATTATTATTATTATTATTATTATTATTATTATTATTATTATAGAAGGGGGGTTTGTAGTCTCGCCAGTACCGTTCAGGTTTGCCCGCAACGTGTTCGGCACAGACAAGACGCTCTTTTCTAACCTTCACGAGAAGGTCGAGAGAGCTGTTTCCCAGCAATCGGTCGCATCCCAAACCCTGGCGATATGCGACCGATGGGCTCACACCAGATCCAGCGTCCGCACAATGCGAAGCGATCCGAGCAGCACTGCTTTTTGCAATCTGCAGACCAGAGAGGTAGCAGATGGTCTGCAGACGGGAATGATCTCGATTTCCCTCTTAAAAACAGCTTTTAGGCCACCCAATACACCCAAAATCAAGACTACGAGCTTTACAGAATAACCCGGGTACATTTTTCTTAGCTCGGACAAGAGGTCCAGGTACTTGGTTCTCTTCTCGTCCTCTTTGAGATTGATATTTTTCTCAGCTGGACAGGATAATTCGATGACAAAAATTTAAAAAAAATTCAATTATTATTATTATTGGAAATTGCCTCATGAGACAACTTATATAACATATTCGCAAATACTAACAGATTAATTTGTATGATAACATAAATTTCGCTTACAAATTTCACAATGTTATTTCTGGACATGACGTTCATTTTTAATTTAATATTCCTGTGAATGTTTTTGTGCCCCAATTCTACGGTCTTTTTTTTTATTCCGCGGATTATCCAGGATATTAATTTCCGACCTCTTCACAATTTGTATGCAGCGGCATGGTGTGAAAAACTGAATAAAATCGTTTAGTCTATGCCACCATTAATAGGTTTTTTGATGGATCAAATTTATGCAGCTGTGAAATTCATACCAGATAACAATCATATAATAAAATTAAACTGCATAAAAGCGACATAAATATCATGATTTAATTATTTGACCAAAATAATGTGTTATTTCACAAAATCTAGTTTATATATTTTCACATTTTCAAACAGTCGAACGTCATGATAATCAGGAAATATTACATGTCATACACATACAAATGAAACTAATATTGCCGGTTTTTCATATTAAGTGTTATTTCACTCATGTTTTTCATTCAGTGTTGGTTAACTAAAAAAAATTTTCTTCATTTTATTTAAACATGGCTGATGAGGCCTTATATTTCTTTAGTGAAGGGGTACATCTTGGGGTTCTGTTCTCAAGTGATTTATACTTTAAGGGTTACATTAATATAATAGACTTGTAGAATGATAATGAATCAATTAAATTGTGTATTTGCACCTAAAAGAATAGCAATCATAAAATATTATTAAGCAAAAAAATATCTTATTCCATAAGAAATTTATTTATTATTAAATATTAAACAGTTTCATACACCGCCTTTTAATGACGTAAGAGACTAAGACCACAAGTGTGTCTTAGATTAATATGTGCGCAAATGACGCCAATGATACCTATGATTTTTCATTTTCGTTAATTTTTAAAACAGGACACTGATGCAATGACACGCGTCATAATGGAACGAGCTCTCCTGATATTTACGTGCTATTTCATCAATTTCAGGTCCAAAAGTGACTAAAAGATCTAAGTATATCTGGGAATTTAAATATACTGCTGTTTCAAAAGGACCAATACGGTCATGACGGTTGCCAAAAATATCAGTCCAAATATTAATTTTTAAAGGTATTTCGTTCTGGTGTTCAAACTAATGCGAGGGTTTTATAGAACCCAATATCTGTCATTTTGAATATTTGTTTTATTATTTAAAGTAAATGTACATTCATCTGTGAAACAAACTGACGACAGAATATTTTCGGTGCAACTAGAACGTCCTTGTAAGTCTTCACAAAATATTTGACACTTTCTTCACCGAATGGTAATAATTCTTGATACCATTTGTTGTTTGTTGTTTTACATGTCAATTCATGACTATGCCTGTTTATTACATTAATTCTCCCACTTTTCGCAGTAAAAGAAATAAAAAAACTGAAATTATCAAAAACGATTACAATAGCTATCCGTATTATTAGAAGCGGTTAAAAATTATTTGTCGATTGATACCATTACGGAGCTTGTGAGTTAATATTTTATTTTATTTTATTATTGGACACCACAGACCAGTGGTCCCTTATTTTGCCCATACACTCATACATTACATATATACAACATTTACATTCAAACATATATAAAAGTACAGTACATATAGTGACATTTTCGATACATACAGTAACTCTGTTTTACATACAAATACATTTACATGTTCTAATATACAATATCTTTTCCGTTACACAAGCATAATCAAAACATTTCATATATTCACAGAAACACTGAAAGTCGTTTGTACTACACAGATTTATTTTGGAGGTAGGAACTTGCACGTTGTTATTTATTTGGATTATTACTACAATGTGACTCATTACATCAAGTTTAAGACAATACTGCGAAATCTTTTATAACTTACATTAAATATATCAATAGATCTGTCTGCAGACAAAAGTTGATTGTAAAGAGCCACCATTTTATGCAGTGGGCTCATTTCATAGTGCTCCGTGTTGGCCCTTTTACAAACAAATAATGTGTCTCTGATTTTAAAGTCCCGAGAAGGCACTCTGACGTATATACTAGACAAGATATTAATGTCGTCGATTAAATTATTTAGTGTCTAATATAGAAACATGAGCGATATTACATCCCTCCTCGCTGCCAAAGTCCTGACATCAAATGCTTTCAGCACGTCTTAGGATTGTTTGTATCTTGGATGTACCCCTGTCATGCGTAATTCTACAATGCGGTAATACCGAGATTGTACATTTTCAATACTTTTTTGGTATTTTGCTTGATAGGGTGCCCATATAATGCTCCCAATATGGGAAGCAATAATTGCAAAAGATGTAGATTTCAATGTTATTGTTTTATGCTATGGTAAAAGTTTTCACTAGTTATGTTGATGTTGAAAATTTCATAATGCATATTTATAATTTATAGTTATCATGGAAATGTATCTAAATATATGTCAAAATAAAAAAGATATCGCAAAAATATTATAAGTATTAAAAAGTTATAGTCGATTCTAAAAATGTGTCAAATAAAAGTTGTTATAGTCTATCTCAGAAAGAGCGATAGTAATAAATCTTTTTGTCAGGCAGTTACCAGTGGCGTGCACATTTTAAACACGTTTAAATTGGTTTTGTGTATTTCTATATTACTATTTATCATTTTATTAAACGCACGCCTGTGACCATATTTATCATATCATTAAACGTATGCCTGTGACCATATTTTTCTTCAAAATTTTCGGGTAAAAATTTTATGATCTATTGTGTTTAACCCTAGTTCGTATTCCCATATAAGATGTGCGGCACACTCGGTTGTTTTTTAACAATATTACGTTTCGAACTATTCATATTTTCTGGGCCGCTTCTGTGTGAAAAAACAATAACTTTTTACAAATAATAAATTTTATTACTATCGCTCTTTCTAAGATAGACTATAGTTGATGACAGTTTAAACCTTTCTACATACGTTCACTATCCTTGGATCGATGTTTTCTTTTATTCTTCTTAATTTGTTTTATCTGTCCATTTGCTTATCTTCTTGCTAGTCTTTTTGTTGAGTTTTTGCTTCGTTATTACAGTCGCATCATATGTTTGAATGGATTCTTTATGTGTTGTCTGATTGTTAGTTGCTTCTTTCGCAGCTGTGTCCGCCTTCTCGTTGCCGGGTATGCCGATATGGAATGGGATCCATACGAATATTAAATTGATGTTTTTACTTTGTTGAAGTGTAGTTATTTTGTCTTGGATTTTTTGGATCTCATTTAATTCTGGGTATATTTTTTTAATAGCAAGTAGTGAACTAATTGAGTCTGTACATATTATGAAATTACTGTTTGCTTCGTGTTCTATGTACTCCAGAGCTTTCGACAGAGCGTACTGTGACCATATTTATCATATCATTAAACGTATGCCTGTGACCATATTTTTCTTCAAAATTTTAGGGTAAAAATTTTATGATCTATTGTGTTTAACCCTAGTTCGTATTCCCTTATAAGATGTGCGGCACACTCGATTGTTTTTTAACAATATTTCGTTTCGAACTATTCATATTTTCTGTGCCGCTTCTATGTGAGAAAACAATAACTTTTTACAAATAATAAATTTTATTACTATCGCTCTTTCTGAGATAGACTATATTTGATGACAGTTTAAACCTTTCTACATGCGTTCACTATCCATGGCTCGATGTTTTCTTTTATTCTTCTTAATTTGTTATATCTGTCCATTTGCCTATCTTCTTGCCAGTCTTTTTGTTGAGTTTTTGCTACGTTGTTACAGTCGCATCATATGTTTGAATGGATTCTTTATGTGTTGTCTGATTGTTAGTTGCTTCTTTCGCAGCTGTGTCCGCCTTCTCGTTGCCGGGTATGCCGATATGGAATGGGATCCATACGAATATTAAATTGATGTTTTTACTTTGTTGAAGTGTAGTTATTTTGTCTTGGATTTTTTTAATAGCAAGTAGTGAACTAAGTGAGTCTGTACATATTATGAAATTACTGTTTGCTTCGTGTTCTATGTACTCCAGAGCTTTCGACAGAGCGTAAACTTCGGCTGTGAAGATGGTGGACGTAGGTAGTTTGTATTTAAAGATCTCATCTTTTATATCTATTGCAGCGCCAACTTGGTTAAGGATTCTTGATGCGTCTGTGTATATCACGTTGTATCCTTGGTACTGATGTTGCAATTAGTGGAAAAGCTTCTTGTATATTTCTTTATTGGTATTTTCTTTGTTGAGATTCGACAGTTCTGTGTTGCACTGTGGTTCGGTTACCAACCAGGGGGGGTTGTACTGATGGAATTACCTAGGATAGTGTTTGGTAGGGTTAGATTTGTATTACAAAGATTGTTGTGAGTGATAGTATGTAGTGGTGTGGAGTTTTTAACGTATTGTCTGTTGTTGTAACGTGTAAAGAGGTGTGTAAATGCTGGGTGCTCTGGGTTGTTTGCTATTTTTATTACGTATCTGAGGGTTAGTTCTGTCCGTCGCATAGATAAAGGTTTTTCTGTTGTTAGATTCTGAATACTGTAAAAAACAGATGTAATAAGACGGAGCGCAGTATGTTGAATAACGTTCAACTTTTTAATGTTTCTTGGTAGCGCTGTTTGATAGGCTATAGCTCCATAATCTATTTTAGAACGAATTAATGTTATGCATATAGTGAACATGCAATGTTCATATGCCCCCCAATAATGGCTTGATAATGTTTTTAGAATGTTAAGTTTTTGAAAGCATTCTGCTTTTAGTTCCATAATGGGAGCTTTCCACGTAAGTTTTTCGACAAAAATGAGTCCTAAAAATTTATTTTAGTTCACTAATGGGATGATATTGTTCTGTAATTTTATCTCTGATTTATATAATTTTTGTCTTGATTTGCAAAATTGAATTGCTTTAGTTTTAGACAGTGAGAAGTTGAAACCAGTAGTTTGTGTCCACTCTTCTATTTTCTTAACTGTTGACTGAAGCTCTTTTTCTATAGAGTGTATATTTCTTCCTCTGCAAAAGATTACCAAGTCATCAGCGTACAAAAAGGCTTTGGTCGGAAAAGACACTTGATGTGTAATTTTGTCAAAGCTTTCAGGAACAACATTGTGCTTAACGGCGATCCTTGAGGGGTCCCATTTTCCTGAATTTTTTCATCTGGTAGACAACCATGGGATTTTACTTTAAATCGTCTATTAGAGAGAAAGTTGTTTATAATGTATAGTATGTTTCCATTAATCCGACACGCTCACATTGTTCAATACCAAGAACCAGCACAGTGCATAAAATTCAAAAATGAAAGGGAAAATAACGAGATACCAACAACTTTAAAGAAATTCCTAGAAAACAATAATAACAATAACATATCCAGAATAATAAATTTTCTAAAAGATACAAAGCTTTTTCAACAAATATAAAATAACTTTCATGTAACCTTATACAAATATTTCAAATTGTAATTAATTGTAATGTCACTGTAACTTAAAGCTGTACCACTATATGTAATGTAAAATATTCTTATAATTACAAAACATTGTAATCACTACAAGGTTCAAATAACCTCCGCAGTTTAGGCACCTAAATAACCCTTAATAAAAAAAGGTGTTAATTTTACTTGTCTAGCAAATACATTTTTCGAAATATTTTTCCAACGCGAAATATTCGTGAAACACATAAAATGAATATATGTTAACTATCTATCCCGATGGACAGATTTATACCAAAAGTTGAACAAACTGAGATATTCACGTCCAAAAGTTTAAATATGAAATTTCTTAAAAAATCATTTACCCAAATTTGCTCTATACATGTCCAGGAGACGTAAGTGTTACACACCAGAAAAAAATAAAAATAAGTCTGTGTAGAACCAGCAAAATGCGCATGCAAATAAATGTGCATATTAATAATCTTGAATGAAAGGATGTTTCTTTTTATAGTTGTTTTCGTTGACTATGAATATAAACTGTATCTTTTAATTAAAAAAGTAATTATAACACGTGTGTGCATTTGGCGCAAATATTCTCTGAAAGCTATTACTTTCCACAACAATACATTTTGTTTAATGCAAGTGTAATTATCATTATAATCATATTAGTTTTCATTAATTCGGAAATAAAAAACTAAAGTTCCAGTTTACTTTTTTATTAAAAATAGAACCAACCTTCACAATAGAAAAACACAAAAAGTATATAACCTAGAAAGCACCGTTTTTTTTTTTTTTGTAAGATTTTGTAGATATAACCAAGAAACTTTTTATACCGTCAGTAATGTGTTTGTCTATAGTATGGTAGATATTGTGGCCAAGTGGCTGGACCTAAAGAGTTGAAATTCGGCATGCTTCTACGAGGGTTGCCTTTTATATTTCGGAATATGAGATCAAAAACAATTATTCATCAACAAAAGTGGCTTTATTGTTTTCAAAATATTCTCCATGAAGATTAATACACTTTTGCATACGTTTGAACCAATTTTCGAAGCACTTTTTCCAGTCCGATTAAGGCATTTTCCACTCTGATTGTCAAATTATGTGGGATCCAACGAGAACAAATATTTTTAACGGCCAAATGTTCATGCAATAGTGAATCTATGCTAGTCCCACTAATGCTCAGGGATACCTCAATATCACGATAGGTCACATGGCGATCTTGCAGTATCAGTTAACGCACAGCATCAATGTTTTCCGGAACAACAACTGATTTTGGACGACCTTCACGAAATTCGTCCTTAAGCGAACTACGGCCATGATTGAAGTCGGCAAACCATCGATAAACAGTCCTTGATGGTGCATCATCGCCAAAAGTCGAATTAAGTTCATCGATGCACTGTTGTTGGGTTAATCCACGCCGAAAGTTGTAAAAAATAATCGCTCGAAAATGTTCAGGATTTAATCCCCTTTTTAGCAGAAATTATTTTTTTCAAGTTACTGTAAACACAAATAGCGTTCGTATGTCAAAACTTTCTGAGTACGTATACGGTCTACATGTCAAACTTTACGATAGAAGCGTCAGTTGCTATATGGCAGCACTAGTTTAACACAATCCTGAATAAAAGAGGCAACCCTCGTATAGTTTATCTCGCATATAGACAAATTTCTAAGAAAAACATATTACTCGAAAAATATTTACATTCATTTTAATTTGTCCTCTATAGGTCAGACTAATCACGTGGTCTGTTCGACGTCATCTTACTTCGTGGAACAATAAAGATTTGCTGTCATATACAGTCATGTTAAATAGACGATTTTAATATTAACGTTATTTAAATTTGAAATCTCTAGCTGTATTGTTTTTAATTCCATGTTGTTTTTAATGTGTGTATTTAATATATCAGTGAGAATTAATATGTTCTTCCTCTTTAGGTTTTCAACCCATAGGTTGGTTTGCTGCATTTCTCCATGCTTCCATGTTCTCTGTCAGTCTTTTTAGTTCCACGTACGTGTTGCAATTCATATATCTTCCATTATCTGTTTCAAGTATTCTAGCCTTGGTCTACTCTACTGTTCTTTCCCTTGACTGTTCCTTCCAGTATCGTTTTCACCATGCCTTCGTATCTTATAATATGTTCAGTCCAAACATCTCTTCTCTTCTGAAACATTCCTCAGAAATGCTTCTTCTTCCATCTGCCTAAATACTTCTTCCTTTGTCACTCTATCTATCCATCGAATTTTCAACATTCTTTGATAGCACCACATATCGAATGCTTCTATCCTCTTTTTTTCAGTCATTCCTAATGCCAAAGTTTCACTTCGAAGAAGAACGCCAATACCATCTCCCATCAGCAACAAGTGTCTTCACTGCGGAAACCTACAGCATACTACAGGCCACCAGTAATATCTTGAATAACACAAATAATAAATTTATAATTATAACAGACTCACTAAGTGCCGTTGAATCCCTACAACAAATGTATACCAAAAACAACCTGATCCAGAAAATTCAGGATAACAGTCATGAAATCCTCAGCACAGGAAAAGACTGGACCAACCTGTGGTGCCATCCCACTGTGAGATACAAAGGTTTTATTAAGCAGGCTTTTTTAGTATTTTGTTTATGTTGTTAGTGAAAATATTTCTCTGTTTATTAAATCTCACTTTTACTTGATTTATTCGGCTCACTAATTCTCTTTTGCATCTTGCATTAGTTATTATCTTGCATCCTAAGTAAGTGAACTCTGTAACATTTTCGAGCAGTTGACCGTCCAGCAATATTTGAGCCTTAGTTCTGTATTTGCTTATCACTCTATTTTCAACAATATTGCTGTCAATTATACTTCACTCGTTGATGGCACCGTAATGTCGTCCACAAAACGGAGCACTACCACTCTCTCCCTGTATCATTACGCATCCACTTAGATATAGCTTTTCTGTCGCCTCATCTAGTCCTGGGTGAAATATATATGTAATATTATTATTATTGTGTTATCCATTATTTTGTTATATAATTCACTGCTAGGAAATGAAATTATATATTTTCCCAGACATTAAACATTCTGTAGGCTTCTTTCACTTACTAAATACCTACGAAATTCTAAAATGTGTGAAGACTCAAAATTCCCATTCATTACCGACCGCCAATATATATATTACCGACCGCCAACATATATAAGGGAGGTATTGTGATCATACCAATTTTGACGTTTCGAGATTTCGATGGATCTCCACGAATTGAGGTCCCTACATAACGTTTTGACTATTTTTAGCATGATGTCTGTCCGTCTGTCCGTCTGTCCGTCTGTCCGTCTGTCCGTCTGTCCGTCTGTCCGTCTGTCCGTCTGTCCGTCTGTCCGTCTGTCCGTCTGTCCGTCTGTCCGTCTGTCCGTCTGTCCGTCTGTCCGTCTGTCCGTCTGTCCGTCTGTCCGTCTGTCCGTCTGTCCGTCTGTCCGTCTGTCCGTCTGTCCGTCTGTCCGTCTGTCCGTCTGTCCGTCTGTCCGTCTGTCCGTCTGTCCGCCTGTCCGCCTGTCCGTCTGTCCGTCTGTCCGTCTGTCCGTCTGTCCGTCTGTCCGTCTGTCCGTCTGTCCGTCTGTCCGTCTGTCCGTCTGTCCGTCTGTCCGTCTGTCCGTCTGTCCGTCTGTCCGTCTGTCCGTCTGTCCGTCTGTCCGTCTGTCCGTCTGTCCGTCTGTCCGTCTGTTTGTCTGTCCGTCGGTCTGTGTACACGTGCAGAGCAAATTAGGCTGAAAGGATTTTTATGAAACTTCATATTTAAGCTTCTGCCATCAATGGCACAAGTTGATCAACTTTTGGTAAAAATCGGTTGAGTAAAAATGGGAGTTTACTCGTGTCGATTTTAAGATTTTTGCGAATATTTCACAGAAAAATATCTCGAAAAAAATTATTAAACAAAAGTTGCTATAAAAGCAATAACTAATAACTTTTATTTGAAATATTTTTTGTTTAAACGAAAAATTTTGAATAATTTCTTTCAATTTTTTTCAAGTCTCAATTTTTTCATATTTATATGTAACGTTTCCATGGTCATGATAAATAATATCTCTGTTAGAAAATATTAGGTCAAGTTATTTCTACTCTGCTGCTAGAATGTAATTTATATAAGTACTTTATGATGGCGGTCGGTCCTGTGGTGGCCACAGCTGATTTTTTTTTGATAGCGCGATTATTTCATTGCAACGTATAAAGAGCCGGTAATCACTGAGTGAGCGCACAAGCGGAATAAATAACCTCAAATCATGTAAACAAGAAAAACTAGATAGAACCAAGTCAATAAACAGTTAGCTTTGAATTCTAACGATAAGGCGATAATTTGTGTTCTTTTGCTTCGTATTCATGAAAAGCGTAGGGTAAAGTTTTAGCTAGCCAGCCCTTTAACTAGCTAGCCCTTTAACTAGCCAAAAACTAATTAAATGTCAATATATAAAGCATTATGAAAATAAATAAGAGAAATAAATTTGGTTAATGTAAATATAGATTTATTGTAAGTGCATGATCTGTTAACAATAGTATCGTGTAATAAAATGAATTTATAATTTGAGTAGGCTGTGATTCGTGTTGAGAATGTGTTTGTACAATACATATATCTTTATTTTAGCCGACCGGTGTAGCTTAGTGGTAACACGAGTGCCCTGCGTTGCTGAGGGTTCCAATCCCGTTCAGGCATGAAATTTTCAAATATAATAATTGTCTTGGCTAATGCCGAAGTAACACAGTATATTAAAATTTAAAAAAAAAATCTTTCAATCAGACAACGAAATAACACTATAGGCTATTACAGACGTTTAAGCGGAACTAAATTTTGAAATCTAGAAACTTTGATGGATTAGACTTTTGGCCATTTTGTTTAAACTTTGTAAATCACACGTCTTTTTCTTTACATTTTGAATTTTGGGTCGTTCTTTATACAAATGTCTCAGTTCGAAAATTTGCATGCCTTCCAAAAATGTAAAAATGTATTATATATTTTATTTTTTATAATAAATTTCACTTAATAATTAATGTTAACATTAAACATGGAACTTGGCAAGCTCTGTTTTCGTGACAACTTAAAAAAACAAACTTCGGTTAAGTTCCACTTAAACCAAAGAAATGAACTATAGTAGCACAGCCTACTATAATTATAAATTCATTTGAACACACAGTACAACTCAAGAAGTGGGTATTTGAGTGTGAATACACCCTTCAATTGAAAGATAACTTGAAAGAACGCTGGCCAAATAATAGCGTCGCCAGTTGATTTTCACCGCTTGTAAATATGCATTTCGCCACACAAAGATGTGCCGCGTTATCCAATCGATGGCGTCACACTCATTTTTAATTAATCATGACTACGCTACTGAATGATTATACACCGAACAAACTTCCATTTTCTTATGTTCTTAGATCTGCAACTCACAAAAGAGCACACAAATGCCATCTATTGATGTAAAACAATATTACATATTTTAAGAAATAATAAATAAAAATAAATAACAGTGATACAAGTCTTTGAGAAAAACGTTAGAAGGTTCCTGTTTATTTTCTCTAATTTCACTTCTAATGGATTAATTCGTGGAATTGAAAACAAATATGACATATTTACTCAGTTGATACGTAAATAGACTGTACACATAATTAGATGTGTTATTTAGCTTAATTGAATTGTCAATAAGATACGATTTGTTAGGTGCAATTTCCTGCATTAGTATTACATAAAATGATACCACTTTGGGACACATTGTCAATTATGTGTGTAACAATATATCTCCTTATTTACTTTGCTTTCATTAACGTGTTTACATAATTACAATAAACTAAAGATAAAATTTCAGATCCCCAGCGGTTGTTTGATGCTAAAAACTAGTCCCGCTTTTGAGGAGAGGTAGAGCCAGCGCGCCTGTTTTTTCTTTTTTTTTTTTTTTACTGTGTGTTCATTTTCACAGCGGTGACACAATCGCTGATAATAGAGAGCGCACACAAGATGTAAAATAAAAGTAAAACAGTACACGATACGAGCAATTCAAAAAAATACGGGATGAATTTTTTAAAGAATGCAGGAATTTGTGCTCTTTTGGTCCGCAAATCGTGAATATTGAAGGAAGACAGAGACTAAATAAAGGTCAATTTAATAAATTTCGAGAACTTTTGGGATCATGGACAGCAACATGATACAATCGAACATAATAGAATATCTAATCAGACCTAACCTAATAGGATAATAACTAACTCTTTCACTCTATCTAGTTCGCCTTAGACTGGTACAATCATCTCACACATTTCCAACTACAGCTTCTCCTTCAGTTCCAAGTTTCTTTCGCTGTATTCAGAAATTTATTTATTATATAACGTTTTATTTCGTCTTAAGGCCGCTTTTACTCTCAATAAATAAGCCTATGATAACACAATTCCCGGTATAGAGTCAAAAAAATCGATTTTACAATGCCCAGATTAAACTCGGATAAGTAAACATCGAAATAAACATCTAAATATATTGAACGTAATCCTAGGTCAGGATTGCGACATCTAGACATTGTGATGCTCAGCTGTTAGATTAGAAAACTATTTGTCAGCATCTAGCATATGTTACCTGATTACGAAATGCATACGCCACATTTTCGTTATAAGGAAATATTTGCCATGACGAATGAATATTGGAACTAGGTCAACCAGTAGTACAAATGCATGGAAGTCACACGGTGACGACCGAGACACCGATACCCGTACAGCTGGTGAGCCAAGCAAACAGTACCATGTGAGTGGGAGAAGGCTTCTCCAGGCTCCTGGACTCCCTGCCTCGCCTCGGAGATAGGCCCAAGCCGATCCTGGCCAACACAGGTTGGATCAAGGATTTCCCCAACTTCATGGAAAAATTCATACAATTACATTGACAACAGTAAAACATTGTAAATGTATTATGAATATAATAAATTGTATTGTTGAAACCAGTAGTTACATTTCAATCAAACCACCCACGTGACAATATTATCCATCCATCGGCACTTCAGGTAAGTTGCAGTTTAAGATATTCCCTCACTCTGATTGGTGAATAAATATTTGTTGCCCAGCAAATGAAACACAGAATAGTAAAAAAAATAATTTTATTTAATCGAATAAGTACTATCTAAACTCTACACGAGGCTTATGGAGAAAAAAAAAAACAGTTCACATAAAGAATAAAAAAAAAACAGCTATTTGGACAAGTGTTTATATAGGTTTCATTTTAACAGACGGCAATTGCGCCGAAAAGAAAATTGAACTGCTGCGTTTTTTAACCGCTATGGCAAATCGACCGCTTGTCCGCTAACACGTATGGTCGACAATGGGCGTGTAAGACAATTCTAGTATTGTTATAACAATAAAATGTCATAAATAAATTAAATTTATCCAATTAGAGTAAGATATTAAATATGTTAATAGATTAAAAATTATCTATTTCTTAGAAAGGGACACTAAAGTCTATAAAGTTAAAGAGTGATTAAAAAAAATTTTTTTTCAAGGCTCCTCCTACCGAAACTTTGCCGTCTGGTCTGACTGTATGAGTGTACTACAAGCTCTCAATAATACCTTCTCAAAAGAAACAGCCATACAACAAATTCAAGACCAAGTACATCAGATGACAGCGAAACAACGAAAACAGTTCAGCTCATCTGGGTGCTTGTCAACATGGGCATAGCAGGCAACGAACGTGCAATCACAGCCGCCCAAAATTCCATCTGTCTTGAAGATACACTCTATTCCCCCCCCCCCCCCACACACATAACCTACATAAGACATATCATCAAGACCAAACCCCATAGGAGCAGATTGGCTAAGTTGGGAATTCAGGCACCAACAGACAAAAACAAGTAATAATGACCAGACTTAGAATCGTACAAACCAGACACACACACAAACACCTCATGGCAAGAGTAGATAACAAACTATGTGAGGCATGTAATGAACAACTCACCGTTAACCACATACTAATTAACTGTTAACTCTACACCAACCTACGTACAAACTACAATTTACAACAAGACCTTAAAGACATCTTAAGACTGAAAACTAATTTTCAACTAATATTCTTCATCTAATATAAGTTTCAGCATTACGTGTGCCAAGTGTCATTCCATTATCATCAAGTATAATATTTTTCGACGAGCGTTATAAACTACAAGTAATCAAGTCGAAAAAATGTTGACGTACTATATGAACATTTCTACACAAAACTATATAAATATAAAAGTTATTTGAAACCCATAAATAGACAGCTGTCATATTTCTACACACAGATTAATAAAACTAATTTAGTAAATTATTATAAACAATATAATTAACAAAATTAGTGTAAAATGTGTAACAACGAGTTAACTTAGTGAGTTCAGAACAGTGTTACAGAATCCGAGACCACTTAGTGAAGAAATATTGGAACTGTAGTGTTGAGTGTTTGTTCTTCCCGCGTTAGTGATGTTGATGGTGCTACTCCACAGCCCATGAGCTGCTGACAGAGGACAAGAGGAGATATGAAAAGTAGGAAACTTTCAGACGTTGCAAGGTTTTCATATACATCGGACAATTACTGTACAATCTTCATCCTGTGAAGATCAAAAGAGTGTTCTTAACATTAATAAAATAAACTTTCATTTTTATTATTAGTTAAATAGTTAGTGATAAGCTAAAAACAAGTTTAAAAAGCACGGAAATGGACGCAGAAGGCGAGCCGCCTCCTCCGTCAGATACGGGTCAATTTACAAGAACCGCAGCAATTATACATGGAGCATTTAACGTGCTCAACAACATCAATTCAGAAAACATGGTCACAGATTTTACAATTCAACCCTCTCAGGGTCACAAAAGGTCAGGTGAAGACGTATATGACACTACTCCTATAAACCAGTCTAATATACACACACAATATCAAGACGGTAAGGCAAATCATACCATTAACAACTTGTCGGCTGGTGACCAGCTTGAAGTCACTATTTCAATTAAAACGCAAAGAAATTTTAACGTATATAAATGTACAGATCCAGGCCCGTATTATGTTTTTGTCGAACATAAACAAAATAGTAGATTACATCCTATGTTCGTCGGTAGGTATCTCTTCAAAGGTAATTATTCTTATAAAGAACACATTGTAAATATTAAACCAGTTGGTAAATCAAAAGTTATGATTGAGTTATAAAATTCATTTGCTGCTAATAATCTTATTAAGTCCGACATCTTAAATAATAATGATTTGGAAACGTACATCCCGGATTTTAACGTTTATAAGCAAGGAGTGGTAAAATTTATCGATACGGCCATAACCGATGAAGAAATTATTTCAGATATTATATCTGACGTTAAAGTAGTTGCAGTTCGCCGTATTATGCGACGTTTTAATGATAGTGTCGAAAAGAAAATAACACAAACTTGTGTGCTGAAATTTGAAGGACAAAAAATTCCAAACTATATCACTCTGTTTGGAACTAGATGTGAAGTTAGCGCATATATTCCACCTGTTATACAGTGTTTTAACTGTTTAAGATATGGTCACATGAGCCGTCAATGTAAAAGCGCAACTCGCTGTAGTCGATGCACAGAGACACACACACTGACCGATTGTCAATCCACAGCGCAATTCTGCTTATTTTGTAAAGGCAATCACCTAGCCACCGATCGAAAAAATTGTCCAGAGTACAGAACACAACAAAATATAAAACGTGATGACATGATTCTTAATAACTTGTCATACGCTCAAGCCGCAAAACAATATAAGTCTTCCTATGTAAACGTTGTTCAAGTAAACCGCCTGATGTTGGATCGTTTACAGAATTTCCAACACTAAATACGAATTTTCAATCAGCACCATCAACTAGTCAGTCAAATCTACAAGTTAGGAAAAATTATAATTTCACAAAAATTTTATCGCCTAAAGAAGAAATAGCAAGAAACCGTATAAGCAGAGAACAGTTCCCCATAGTTAATCACCCCATTATACAGCCATCTAACCCTATTCAACACAACCCATACGCACCACAGTATCATAGAATTGCCGAAAATAACAATACAGAGACACATAGCATTAGGCAAAATTTAACTTCCATTATTGGTAAAATTATTCAACAAACACAAAATAACGTCCCCTTAACAAATAATCATGTATCAGCACTCTTAAATATTTTGGAATTACTAAACTCTATTAATGTAGATCAACAAAATGGATATTAAGATCATCCAATGGAATGGACAATCAGTTAAAGCTCATAAACCTCTTTTAGAAATTTATTTGGGCACTTACCAGCCGCATATCGTCCTACTGACAGAAACATGGTTTAAAACGTCTCACGTTTATAAATTCAATAACTATAACATCATTCGATGTGACAGATATGACGGATATGGCGGTTGCGCAATTTTAATATCAAAATCATTAAATTTTCACACAATTCCAACAAACGATATATCCAACGATATCATCCAAATTTGTTCAGCTAGGATTAAGATAGACACCAAGTACCTAGACGTTGTCTCTATATATGTTCCTCCTAACCACTCAATGGCTGATGCAACTTGGCAATCACTAAATGCGAAACTTTCCGATACTTTCATAATAACTGGTGACTTCAATGCCCACAGCGATGTCTGGGGTTGCGAATTAAGTGACGCAAATGGAAATAAAATATTACACATATTAGATGTATACAATTTACAAATATTAAACGATGGGCTCCCCACCAAAATCACCCGGCCAGGACAACGTAAATCTGCTGTCGATTTAACTATTAGTAGCTCGAACCTATCAGTTTCAGCCCACACAAGAACCACCACCGAAACACTCGGTTCTGATCACTTCATCATTGTTACAACAATCACACATTGCTCTCCACCTTTCACCACTATATTTAAACCAAATAGTCTTTGGAACACGAAACTAGCCAGTTGGTTATCCTACACTGAATTTATTGAAAATAACTTGATCCCAAACACCCATCATCAGAACCCGTTAAATGTATATTCTTCACTCATCAGTACGATTAACGCTGCCGCTAAAGAAAATATCCCTTGCAAATTTTCTGGCAAGACAAAGTTCATTCCCAAAGCTTGGTGGACTTCCGAATGTCAACAAAAATTAGCAATTGCAAAAACCCATTTAGGAAATTATCGACGTAATCCTAACTTTGAAAATTTTATTAACTACAGAAGAGCCCAGAATAGTGCCAAAAAATTTATAAAAAATCGTAAACGAACGGAATGGAAAGAATTCTGTGCCTCGTTAAATTTAAATACTCCATCCACCAAAATTTGGGGTAAACTACGTCGTATAAAAAATATACATATAGATACTTCTTCCGAAAATCCAGAGATACATGATTCCTGGATTGAAAATTTCGCAGACACGCTTGCTCCAGCTGGTTCCGCCTTTCCTTTTAAATTCAAATACTTGCACCAAAACCAATCGGATCATGTTCTACTAAAGCATTTCACGGTAGAAGAACTAGAAATAGTTTTAAAGCAAAATTCAACAGATACTTCGCCAGGACCGGACCATATTACATATTCCATGATATCACATCTACCAAAAAATGCAAAAGAGGCTTTACTGTACGTATACAATAAGATATGGTACTTTAATGACTGGATCGATGATTGGCAAAAGTACACCGTGATTCCCATTCGCAAGCCAGGTAAAGATCCTAAATCTGTCAGATCATATAGACCAATAAGTCTATCGTCCTGTATGTTCAAAACGTTGGAAAGACTAATAAAAAATCGTCTTGAATGGTATTTAGAACACCATAACATTCTGTCGCGCAATATGATGGCTTATCGCAAATGCAAAAGTACCCAGGATGCCTTTAATGTACTAACTTATGAAATACATCGGACTTTCGAAGAAAAGAGCATAGCCAGCACAGTTTTCTTGGATCTTTCTAGTGCTTTCGACAACGTTCAACTTCCTATACTATTGCAAAAAATGCGAAATATTAATATCCCGGAAAATTTTATTGAAAAAATCGCAAGAATGTTTCACCTCCGTAAAATTGTAGTTAAATTTAAAGGAAAATTTAGCCATCCCCGAACAATATTTTCTGGAATAGCGCAAGGCTCTATCCTGAGTCCGTTACTCTTCAATTTGTATACAAATGATCTTAAAGATTATATACCGGATTATTTAACAACCGTCCAATATGCTGACGATATTCTCATATTATACAAAAATCCTAAATTAACTAAGTGTATACACGAACTGAAACATGCCTTTTTCGGAATTGATCTATGGCTTGGCTATAACGGACTAACACTATCCGACTCTAAATCAACTATTGTTTTCTTTACACGCAAAAGATTGACTTTTGCTCCCCAAGATATTCGTTTAGGTACACATATAATACCAGTTAAGGCAACTGTCAAATACCTAGGAATGTACCTCGATCAAAAACTCTCCTGGTTAAAACAAATTAATTATCTTATGGCAGAAACAGAGAAAAGAATCAACATTCTTCGAGCAATTGCACATTGTTGGTGGGGCGCAAACCCGAATATTACACTTTTGTTCTATAGGTCATATATTCGTTCCAAAATAGACTATGGATCTCTATTTTACTCGTCATCTTCTGCTACTAATTTAAAGAAATTAGATAGAATACAATACAAAGCGTTGAGAATATGCGTGGGAGCAATGAAATCTACTCCAATAAATTCACTACTTGCCGAAACCTGTGAAACGCCATTAATGTTTCGCAGAGCGAAATTAGGATATAATTTTCTAATTAAAAAATTATATGTCGATTATTCTTCTTTAGATATAATACGATGGATGCATATTCGGGATATTTCTTCATGTCGTGGCCTTACTCACAAGGCTCCTGAAATTTTAAATGCTTTTGGTAAAGTTATGGAATTTTCTAGAGAAATTGAATTCGATAACATTTGTCCAATATATCGATATCCTTACGAAACTAATTTTTCAACAATCGATATATATTTTCCAGCATATACCACTCACCCAGCAGTAAACAAGATCATATTTAAAGAACAAATGACTAAATACCAATCAAACTACATTCATATTTATACAGATGGCTCGAAAAATCATATAAATAACTTGGTTGGTGCAGCCTTTTACTGTCCCAATCTACAAACCGAAAGCTATTTTTCTCTACCCCCATTTCTCTCCACTTTTTCTGCGGAATTAATTGCAATCTTAGAAGCTGTAAAATTTATATTAGAATGCAATAAACAAAACCAAAATTTTTTAATAATAAGTGACTGCTTGAGCGCTCTACAAACCATTAAAAATTCTAGAAAACATCCTTGTAATATTCTTCTTCAAAACCTTATGTACTCTCTTTATATCGCATCTAAAACTAATAAAATAACATTTGTATGGATTAAATCACATGAAGGAATATCTTTCGGAAATGATAAAGCTGACCAACTTGCCAAAACCGCTTCCAACATGGTACCAAACTCTATGAGTCAATCCTACAAAGCAGTACTTTGTGATCTAGTAAATATTGTTCATCAGCATTTGAAAAGAGAATGGCAACAAGAATGGTCTCAAAATAAAGGAAGATCGTACGGAGAGATTCAAAAAGTTTTGCCTAAAAAACCGTGGTTTTATAAATTTGATCAATCGCGTGAAAAAATCACCACCATCTGCAGAATGCGTTTTGGACATGCTTCTTATCCCGAACATTTAAATAGAATAGGGGTGTACAGATCACCAGTTTGTATTTGTGACAATCGTACGGTAGGGTCTTTAGATCATATCTTGTTTCAATGTCCTCTTTACCGCAACCAAAGAGTTCAACTAAATATTAACCTCCGTAAGATAAATTTACTACCTCCTTACAATGTAAACAATGTACTTGCTAATTCCAAATCATACCTATCTATTGCAAATTTTGTCAGTAATTGCGGATTAAACATTTAACATTAAATTTACTAAAAATTATAAATTATGTATTATTGGTTGTTCATTGTTAATTAAAATTTTAAAATGTAATAACAAATGTGGGTATATGTGCATGTATGCATGCATGTGTATGTATATATGTATATATGTATACATAAATAAGTCTATATTGTTAAAATAATGTAATTAAATATATTGTAATTGGTTAGTATGGTCGAAAGACTAATGGCCAATAAAATAATAAATTAAAAAAAAAAAAAAAAAAAGTGTACACATCTTATGTCTATACAAAATTAATAAATTAACAATATAAGTATACAATAATAATAACAATAATAGTATTTTATGGTAACTGTGTCAGTGACAATTCATAAATTATAAAGAAATTTTTTCTTGAAAGGAAACAATGAAGAAGAAAATATGTCAATATCAGCAGCATACTCATTAAGTGTCCTACAAATTCTTATCATGGAAGAATTCATTTTTGAGTTGGTAAGGCAAGCTGAAGTATGAAACAAGATGGGATTTCTAACCTGATGTTGATAAATATTGTAACTTATATAATTGAGCAACTCGAGCACGTCGAAGTTATTATTAACAATTTTGTAACCGATCGCAGCATCATTCAAAAGTCGTCTGTTAACCAAACTAGTCATATTATAGAAATCTACGTTAAATTGATACGATTCATAATAATTTTTTTGTTTTACTCAATAATTTAGACGATTAATAATTTTTTTTGTATCTTTTCTAAAGATCCAATGTATGTTTCATACTGAGGGTTCCAAATACAACTAGCGAATTCTAGATGACTTCTGACTAATGCATTATATAATGTGATGAAAGCACGTGGTTCTGTAAATTCTGTAGTAACTCGAAACATAAATCCTAAGTTTCTGAGGGCTTTTTGTGCAATATAGTTAATATGCTTGTTAAAGATAGAGTCCAGAATCACTCCAAGATCTTTCACATCAAAGACCTGTTTGAACAAATTTCCAAGTATTGAAAAGTCAAATTGAATTAAATTCTTGGATTGAATTCTACTGAAAGTAATGTAGTTACATTTTTTTAAATTTAATTCCAATTTGTTTTGGTTACAGAAGATACTTAATCTATCTAGATCTTGAAGTTGCAAACAGTGCTCAACAGTTGTAATGCATTTATACATTTTCAAATCGTCTGCATATAAAAGAAATTTAGAATAGATAAAGCATTTATAAATATCATTAATAAAAATTGAAAACAAAAGAGGTCCAATGTACGAACCTTGTGGTACTCCTGAAGTTACTGAAACCAGAGACAGTTTGTAATTATTTACAGCCACATACTGAGTTCTGTTACTAATGTATGATTTTAACCACCGCAGCAGATCACCACATATACCGAAAGTATTAATTATTATTATTATTTTTTTATTAATATTAAGCATGGATATATTATAACCATATTAACTTACTCCTTTTTTATATTCAATATTTTAAATTAATTTGAGTATAATATTCTTTTAACTTCTTTGCAACATGTGTAAATTTAATTAAATATTATATTTTCTAAAATTTAATTAAAATATTCATTTTATAAATAATTACTTTTTCATATTCCACGTCCTATAAACCAACTATTACAAATAGTCAACTTCATTGCATATATGCCAGCTAGTGGATTAAAATATTAATAAAACATACGTAGAAGGTGTGGGATGTATCGACAGTCTTGAATGAATCCATGGAAATGTTGATTATAAATATAGTTATATTTTATGTTTGATGTAATATCAATGTCATGCATGTTTATATGCACCTATTATTTAATATACTGTGATTATTAAATGGTCTAATTGGTTTATTAATCCTTTTAATTTAACAGGTCAAAGGGCCTAGGGTACTCGTTCGTGTAAATAGAAATATTAATATTGCATTTAACAGTCATATAAATAAATAAAAATTGATATAAAGTGTGATTTTCACACATTTCAGGGTTTTGTATGTATTAATAGGTATTTAATAAGTGTAAGATACCAACATAATGCTGCATGTCTAGGAATATTTGTTCTATAACACAGCTCAACAGACATTTTGGTGCCTGTGAGTTTTTAACTGTTTCTAGGTAATTTTCGGGCACAGAATCGAAAAAAAAATTTGGTCTATCAGATCTAGTTTTTGAGATACGCTATATTGGCCACTTTTACAATAAAATATCTTATTTCTTAACTTGTGTATTTTTCACGTTATTACTGTTACTATTTGCTCCAACAGCATGTTACAAACACAAAAGAGACAAAGTAAGGTATTTATTTCACAAAGTAAATAAATATACCTTCATCACTTATCACTTAAAAATGTTCTTTTGTACGACTTTCTAGCATGGAGTTTACCAGAACAGTAGTAGGCCATCAAAGAAAGTAGTAGACTGTGGCTATCTTAACTTCCTTGATATCTAGCTTCCATAGTTTTATCTCCTGATGGAATCTTTCCCCCGGTTCTTCACTAAAATCACCTAGGTTTTCTAGTAAGTGGTCATAATACAACCGAAAATATTAAAGTTGGAAAGTTTATTTTCCACTAATTCTCTGCCTTATGATTTCCAAGAAAATTTTATACTACTTGAATATATGAACACCAAGAATTAGATTCAATCTCGTTCATTGATGCGGTTGGATTGGATTGTAGATCTTCAGTAGGTTGCCTTATCTGAGGACCATCAAATATTCTGGCTTTCAGTTTTTCAGAGTTAATCCCAGAAAATTAACGTGTCAAGTAGCCTGCACAAAGTCCATCTCGATTTAAAGCCTTCAAAAATTGCTACATAAGCCCAAACTTGATATGCAAGGCTGGAAATATAATTTTCTCTCTCGCAACCAACAGTTCGTTGACAACGTTTTGTTTTTCTTGAATTATGACATTTCTTAATGGAAATCACCCAATTTCTGTTAACCCAGTGCTGATCCTTAGCTCTACTGTCCCTAAGACATAAAAAAGAAGGATATTTTGTATATCCACTTTGCTGTCCAAAGAGGAAGTTTACCGTTTTTAGATAAAAAACTAAAATCAATTTGTCTGTATCTCTAAAACTAGAGCTGCTACGAAAAAGAGTCAGGTATTTTTGGAATCAGCGCATCAAAAATATTCAAAATCAGTTCTTACTTTTCACGCATCAAGATAAAAAAATTATTGTGTTGGGCTACACTGCCCCATCAATTAATCACATCAAAAGCAACAGTTTTTTTGATAATCATTTGTACTCGTAATTTGAAATAAGAAATCGATTTTTCCGTTATTATGTGATATTCCATATATAAGATAAATAAAACACAAAATTGCTACGCAAAATATCAATTTATTGTAAAATAATACGACAATAGTTTCGCCATACAAAAGCATTGTCAAGTGTCAAAATAAATGAATGTAGAACAGTCAGTGTACTAGCCTTATATGGTAACAAGTTAGAAAAATCTAATTAACAAATACCGGGAAGATAGGCAAATAAACTAAGTCTTGTTGTTCATTGAGGACCGGTGCGCTCTGCTTCAGGTGTTTAAATATTTCTAAAGATTCAAGAAGATTTAGTTTATAGCCCTTGTTTACAAAATGTAATGGTTTTAAACTTTTAGAATTAACGAAATAACCGCTAGCAATGTGGTTACAGTTTTTCAAATGGTCACTAAAGGTAGAATGATAAATGTCGAGATTAGAATTAAAGGCTCTGATATGTTCCTTTAATCTAATATTAAAATTCCTTCCTGTTTGACCAATATAAAGGGAACTGCACTCACAAGTCAACTTATAGACTCCAGACTTAAAAATGGGTTTAATAGGGTCTTTAGCATTAAAAAGACAATTAGATATTTTAGAGGGGGGTTTAAAGACAATCTTTAAATTGAATTTTTTTGAATAGACTGGCAATTTTACCGGATATAGTACCGTAATATGCAAGGGAAATTCCCTAGCAATTTTGTGTTTTATTTATCTTGTTAATATGGAATATCACATAGCAAGAAAAAACCGCGGTTTTCGGTTTATCTTTAAGATATTAATCCTTAAGAAAAAAGATACAAAGGTAAGAAGAAAACCTCTCAAATGTGGCAACAAATGTATTATTCTTGAATAAAGGCTTTATTAGATTTAAAAAAAATATCAGTAGATAGGTGCATAATGTATGCTACCAACTAGACTTTTCTTTTTTATTAGATATCAAACATAAAGAAATGTATTGGCGCCAGACGCAATGCGCATGGGAAAGTCAGTGCGCCAGAGTGCACTATTCACTATTAAAGCAACATCCACCTACGCCGAAAGAACATTTTCATTAAGCGCCAACTTCTGCACCAAATTGCGTTCGTGAACGCAATTTGATGCAATGATAAACATTTAAATAGTTTAGTGTTTTTAAAAGCTTTTTATTTAAATTTAAATAAACCTTAAGTTAGTATGCAACGTAGATTGTTGTGTATAATTATTGTATGGTTTTTTATTAGTATCAGTTTTTTTATTGTACAGTACAATTCGCGACTCAAACTAACGTTCGCGGCGCTGCGTACGACATTTGATGGCCGACGAGAAGCGTATATGTCAGAAGTTTTTTCCTTAATATTTATCAGTTCAAACAATATTTCGGCAAAAAAGCACTGTATTTAAGTCACTATATTTAAAAATACGTCTTAATTCACATAAACTGCAGCACAACACACTACAAATATTATACAAATATACGCTTCTGTTTAATTTACCAAGCCACCACCAGATGTATCACTGTTATTTGGAGTCGCGAATAGTGTATTTCAACCCATAATAAAAATTTATTGATTTATTTTAGAGTATCTATAGTAGAAAAAATATAAAACTTGAAAAACCGAAACCGAAACCGCGGTTTTTGATTTTTAAAAACCGAAAACCGCGGTTTTCAATAAATGGAGTTTTCCCGATACTCTAGTAAAGGACAAAACAATTTCTTATTTCAAATTACGAATAAAAATGGTTATCCAAAAACCGTTGATTTTGATGTGATTAATTATAGAACCAATATTCTTAGACATGCAGCATTATGTTGGGTTCTTAAACTTATTAAAACCTACACCTAAAACCTAAAACTATTAATACCTACAAAACCCTGAAATGTGTGAAAATTCACACATCACATCATTTTTATTATTTTTTTATACAATAAAGATATTTCAGTTTTTTCTCAAGTTAATTCCAGTTACAAGTTTATAATTACCCCAATTTAATTAATTATTTTAATTAATTAACTTCAATTTTAGTAGAGATATTTGATATTCTGCATAAAATTGTACAAATATATTTCAGTACAAGGTCAAACATTTAAATAAGGATAATATTTCATTCATTAAAAATATATTATGGGAAATTGAATAAAAGGAAAATTAAATAATGTCATTATGACTAAATGCCTGTTAAGAAAACTAAAAATGAAATTATTCTGAATATATAACATAACAACAGAGCAGCTGGTTTATAAAGGCTGCAAACCCTCCAGAATTAAATGAATTTAGGCATTAAAGTCGTTTAGTTATATACCATGAGTTCAAAAAGAAATAACATAAGGGTTGGCAATGAAAAAATAAAATAATGTCTACTGTAAGCTTTACATAACAATAAATAACTTATGACATCAACAACAGTGATGACAGTTAATTAATTATAAAGCTTGCAGTAGACATTATTTTATTTTTCCATAGCCAACCCTTATGTAATTTATTTTTTTGTAGAGTATGTAATATGCAATAAAATATGTAATGAAATAAAACTCTTAAGGCTTGTAGGATAATGTATTTATTATAGGATCACACCGTTTCGCTAAATAGTATTTAGTTATTCCGGTGCTATTCTATTAAAATACAAATTGAACAACTTTGGAGAAGACAACTTTGGAATGTACCATCAAAATGTTGTGGAACTCATAGGTAGCAACATTAAGAGATGTTGAAAGCCATTAAAGATGTGAAGATATACAGGTATTCATCGACATATTAACCGAATATCGTTGGTTAGGTGAATATTGTTACGGATTACGGATATAAGGGAGATGGAATGCTTAGATATAAGCCATGGTCCGTTTTTACCCGATTTGTAATACAACACTACTTGTACTAGCTTTGAAAGTGAAATATTTTTATTTTATTATGCTCCGAGCTGTAAATAGCTCAAGAGTAATGCTTCGTGTAGAACCTCCAAATTATAAATTAGAATTAACGTGAAATTAGTACTTAACATAAAATTTCTACGTAGAAATTAAGCAGCATTCACAATAAAAATTAAGAAATTAAGCCACTGACATATATTTTTATCGATTCTACTTTATCGACAGATATTTGGCAGCTGTTTACATTTGCTAATGAGTTTTTGAGTGTTTCATGGTTCTGAAAAGAGTTGAAATAGAGGAAAAATTTATATTTCTACACATAGAAAACACAAAGATGTGGATAGAAGCAAAAAAATATGGTCATAGAAATTTTTAGGTTGACAAGTGCTTACTGCGCATGCGTCAATTATAAATTAATGTAAGGGTTTGCAGTCTACAAACATCTAATTTTAATTTATAAGTATAAGTATTAATTTTGAAGGTTGTGAACGGTAACGTACAGTTACGTATAACAAACATTTACGTTAATTCTAAGTACTAATTCTAATTTTTAATTGAGAGGTTCTGAACACAGCATAAGGATGCAAAAGTGTTGAAATCAAAATGGAAGGCACGTTGAACCCTTGTAAATAAAAATACTTTCAAGTCATTTTAGAGATTACAATTTTTCGTAAACCGTCAAAGATATAAAAAAAATGTTTAAAGAAAAGTTGTTTCTTGCTCTATCCTAAAATACCCACCATGACATACGTTCCTATTTAAAAAATCAGTTGTCCTTGATAATAGATAGAGTTGCCGTTGCTCCATGGTAAGACGGTTGCGTATGGAATACAGGGACCCGGGTTCAAATCCCCACCACTTCCTTCGGATTTTATCTTCCGATATTGTGTAGTCAACTCTGAAGTCGACTCAGCCTAAAGTGTTCAATACTTAATTAAAATGAATACCTGTTTATACAGGGAAAATAAGACCAATCGAAACGTCACACTGACCACGCGGCTTTCATATCTATGACCTGAGATCTAGAAACGGAGAACTTAATTCTCTGCCCCTATCTAGGCGTTTGGGAACCTATTATTTTTTATTATTAGTTATTAGTTGTCCTTGAAATCTTGTAATTCCGGTTTAATTCAGAAAATTTCAATAAAACCATTCGATTATTTGGGCAAACTTTAGTCATTAATTTGTTTCCCAACTTGATCACTTGTCCCCTTTTTGATAAAAATCGTGTTACATTTTTCTGGTATATTGTACTAATTTAGCCTAGTACTATTAACGTCCGAATTATATAATTTGTGAAGTATTATATCTCTAATACGAGGGTTGCCTCTTATATTTCGGGATAGCGCTAAATTGTGCTGCCATCTGGCAACTGACGCTTTTATCGTAAAGTTTGACATTTTTGATGTTATATGTACTCGGAACGTTTTGACGTACGAGCGCTATTTGTTTTGTTTAAAAAAATATTCTCGGCTAAAAATGGAATTAAATCGTAAACATTGTCGAGCGATTATTTTTTACAATTTTCGACGTGGATTAGCCCAACAACAGTACATAGATGAACTTAACTCGACTTTTGGCGATGAAGCACCATTAAAGACTACTGTTCATCGATGGTTTGCCGACTTCAATCGTGGCCTTAGTTCGTTTAAGGACGAATTTCGTGAAGGTCGTCCAAAATCGGTTGTTGTTCCGGAAAACATTGATGCTGTGCGTGAACTGATACTGTAAGTTCGTCATGTGACTTATCGTAAGATTGAGGTATACTTAATAATAATAATAATAATAATAATAATAATAAACAACTTTATACTTGGCATTAGTGGGTCCAGCATACATTCACTATTGAATGAACATTTGGCCATCAAAAAGATTTGTTCGCGTTGGATCCCACATAATTTGACGGCCGCGACAATGCGAGCTCTCACAAATCGGCTCAAAAAAGTGACTTTTTGAGCACTCAAAACGTCGATTTGATCCGCAGTATAATCCTGATTTGGCACCCAATGACTTCTTTTTATTCCCGCATATCAAGAATAAATTGCGAGGGGAACATTTTTTGACACCTGAAGAAGCGGTTGATGCGTTCAAAATGCATGTTTTGGAGGTGCCTTAATCGGAGTGGAATAAGTGCTTCGAAAATTGGTCCAAACGCACGCAAAAGTGTTTTGATCTTCATGGAGAATATTTTGAAAAACAATAACACTTTTGTTGATAAATAATTGCTTTTGATCTCAAATCCCGAAATAAAAAAGACAACCGTCGTAATACGCAATATATATAGTAATGGCTTCTAGCATGGTACTATAAGCAATGGCAAAGGTCCAAAATAATGGTGTCCGCAAGAATATTTACATCCTTCAATAAAATTTATAAGTATTAAGATCTAAAAATATATTTTTACTGGTGGGGGTTGCCAATTTGCCCTTACATAAAAGCCACCCTTGGTAACCAACAAGATACCTTACCTAAACACAGTTCTTTATGAAATATTTTGTTATTGTACACTTGTTACTTACACTATCACTCTTCACACTTTATATTCTGATGTAGATAAATGATATAACCTTTTGTCAACATTTTTGAAGAAATCCTACGTGTATAAATATCCAAGCGTGCGGAAAAAAGGAGAAAAAGAAATTAGATTTGTATTCTTTCAAAAATGTTTCTGTCAAACTGTATTCTTTCTATATTATGTTAAGATGAGACGGAGCACAAATGAAGCCACAGCGGAGCTCAAGGTGTTCTGTAAGTTTAAGATATTTCAAAAATATGGTTTAACTCCGAATGTTTTTTATATTTGCATCTCACGTTAATAAACTTAAGAGCAAGCATATCTGCAAGATGTTAGATTTTATAAGATATTTCTGAAAACATTCAGGATTATAACTACATCAAGAAATATCCTACTTAATACGACGTGTTTCAGAAAAGAAATGAAGATATTTTTTAAATCCTACATTCATTGAAACGTCAGAAACAATTCCCTTCTAACACCAGTCGGACAGAACGCTATGACGCCAGCAACTTTTCTACCTTTCGTCAGAGAATAAGAAGTGAGCTTGTGTGCGTCACTTCATATTTTACGTCATAGCCTTTTGAACTTTGTCAACAGTCTCAAAATAATTGCATTTGACTTATAATTTCATCTTCAGGCACAAGCAATCATGTGACAGGTTAGGTTACCTTTTTGAACACTTATGATTATATAAAAAATAATTGATAAATACCAATATCAATAACATATATATGCAAGGTAGGGATGGGAAAAAAACATCGATGTATCGAAAACATCGATGTTTGTTTTAAAAACATCGATGTTTTTACCATCGATGGTCAACTGGCGATAGTATCGATAAAACATCGATGTCTACTACCGATGTCGATGTTTAAACTTTGAAATTCAGAAACTACCGCTAGAGGCGCTGAAATCATAGAAATTTAATTTTTATTAAAATTAGTACACAAAATATAAGCACCATCTATTGTGATATAACAGTACTAATAGTGTTAGTTTTTATTCTTCTTAGCAGTTAGCAGAATACGAAAAAATAAAAAGAAACTTCTAATTTTTGCAAACAATGCGAACGACCAACGACGCCAACACAGTTTTTCTTTTCGAGTCTTGTTGACACTTTCCCAGTTGTTATTCCTCCAATCCCTAGTTTCAATTGATCGGTAAAAGTAACTAGAATTGAAAATCAGTTCCGGCTAAACCAAAGGAACAGACTTAATTTCAACTTAAAAAAGTTTAAAAATAATTGTGTATGACAGTGTTATTTTTATGTTAAATAATATAAAAGTAAAATTAAGATTACTATATTAGTATTGAAATAAAATCCAATATTTCATTTTAGAAATGTAAAAATAGTAAGGTCTGTTCTTTGATTTAGGCGAAACTAGACTTTCAATTCTAGTTACTTTTACCGATTGATTGAAGCTTTTGATCATTTTGTTCAGGAAAAGTCAACTTCAATATGTAAAAAAATATCTAATGACAAATTACAAAAATGAAAATTGCGGTTAGTTCCGCCTAATCGTTTGGAATAGACTGTAGGTACGAATTAGGATTATTATATTGGGTATAATAATATTAATGTCAAATTAATTACTATTAAAAAGGAATATTTCCATTTCAAAATCTAATAAATGCTTTTTGTGTATTATGTGTTACTTTTTTCGTATTTTATCTTTACATTATTAAATAAAACCTATATAATATAAATAAATAGCTTTTTTAATATTAATAAAACATCGGTGTTTCCGATACATCGATGTTTTTCCTTCGATGTTTTTTCAACATCGATAGTAAGCGCCGATGTTAACATCGATGTTAAACATCGATGTTTTGCCTTCGATGTACAACCCTAATGCAAGGCGGTTCAGTCATAATTCGCGGAGCACTTGAACAAACTTAAGGAATACTGCACGACAGGCATTATGATTCATAATGCCTGTCGATGTTACGATATTAAAAACCACTGGGTTAGGTAAATAATGGTGGTAGCATTGGAGTTTTCTTTGTAAACTGACTACAATTTTTTATAATAATAATATTTGTAAACTAGGTTTTCGCAAAGCTGTCAGACATGGTCTTCAATCTAATTTTTGTTTTTGTTTTATGTCAACGATGAATGAAAAGGTGGTTACAGAACATATCTTGTAGGTAAAGGATTAGATATACAAAAATAACGTGTTTATCAAACAAAAAAAAAATCGTCAAAGTAGTACCTACGACAAAAAATTCACGTTTGTTTTTGAATAAATTTGGAAGGTTAGAACTATTCACATAACCTTTGACACTACAGAGCTATTTGCAAATTTAAACTTTGCTTTAAACAGTTAGTTTTTCTTAAAAATAAATCTTGTTTATTTATTTTTTTATTGATTTTTTTAAATAAAAAGTGTTGCCTGTGTAACACAATCGTATATTACCTACAATTTACTATCGTGGAAGCCGAACCACTAATTATTTTGAGGACATTTTACTAGGGCTTTTACCTCGGTTTTTGCCCGATGACTTCCGAGGGAGAAACAGTTGGAAAAATGTAAAGTGTTTTTGCCAGTACCGTAGACTGAACCCTGGACCACAACTCGGTAGTCCACACACTAGCCACGAAAAGCAAGTAAAAATGGACACAAACACTTAACTGAAATCTTCAAATAAAATAAACTTATAAACTATTTGGGTCGAAAGTAAATAATCGTACTGGGGCAGCAGTGATAACTAGAAGATACACTCTGCAATATCGCTTACCCGACATAACAAGTATCTATACTGCTGAAGCCTACAGCATATTGAAAGCTAGTGAAGAGGTTAAAAATTCCACCTACACACACCATATCATGGAAACCGATTCCCTTAGCGTGCTGGAGAGTATCAAGCAAATCTACTCTACTAACCCCCGCATCCAACCCATACAAGAAAATTTGCATGAGGCAATATCAAGAGGCGCGAGGGTCACCATTCTCTGGATACCTTCACACGTTGGCATTCTGGGCAATGAAGAGGCGGACCATGCAGCCAAGGAAGCAACCAACGTCAACATCTCTACATATGATTCAGAACCCTAAATTAGTGAACTTTAAAACCGACTGTGATAATATAAGCGCCATCTATTGTAATATATTTAAAAAATTCTAAATCTAACATATTTCACCTAATAATCAAATTCTAATTTATTAATAGATAGCGTTACTTACTTGTTTCAACCATCTCAAACCCTTTTTCAAATTCATACGTGGCTTATTCATTTGCTTATCTCTGAGTTCAATAACCGGACAATATGAAGTGTTATTTATTAATTTTAAAATTATTATTTTATATCGTGACTATTAACTAAGGTATTGTAAATTTAACATTGTTTTTTATTCTTTAACTCATATTTGATGTTTTTATTATTTAATAATTATTTTATGTTATATTTTAAATTCCGACAATTTTGTAATGCTTATTTTAACTACTTGACTTGTTAAATTTGAACACTATCATAATTTTATACATGTAAACTTACCAATTTAATAATTCTATATTTCTATATATCTTTGTAGCTCTTATGAAGATTTAAATTAAAATCGAAACGTTAACGAAGTTAATAAATTTGTTTTTATTTTATGACTGGTCCGAATCCCATTACCTTCAACTATAATTACTAACTTACGGACGTAACTCATCTAATCAAGATTTATTTTTAATATTTTTAATTTATAACCCTTTTTTACTCTTGACACACAAAACGCTTTTTACAGTTTTTAATACATTTTCTTCTAATTTAAAAACCTAATTATGAAAATAATTAGCTATATTTTTTGCTTACTATTTACACTTCTTTTCAACAACACGTCATCAACGATTTTATATTAACATAGCTTGTTTCATTGTTTGTACAATCCTCATCTAAATATTGTAAATTACATATTGAAGTTCTAAAATATTTAGAATAATTTTACGTTTTCTTGTAAACATCTTTACCGATCAGTTAGTTTATCACTAGTATTTATACTTTATTCAGAATGAAGCGATAGTAATCACACACTGTTCAGGTGATAATTTCGTCGAATTCTCGTCGCTTGTTGGCTGTTAGGTCGTTAATTTCATGCGATACCAATAGGGTAGCGACTTCAATATTTTACGAGATTTTATTATTATTTCTGCTTTAGTTTTTATTATGGCCTCACTTTGATCTACTCCTTTAATGATGGAAATACTATCATCCACAAATAGTATTGTTTTGGAGATCTTATTTGCTGGTAAGTCGTTTATGTATATTATAAAAAGCAACAGACCCAAGATTGATCGTTGAGGAACTCCAAAAGTGATCCCTTGGACCGTTGAAAAGGCATTATTTATACAAACATGCTGAGTTCTCTCTAACAAATACTCTTTAGAAGTTTTTTAACAATACCTCTAATGTCATAATAATTTAATTTATTGTATAATATAGGGTGGGAGACATAGTCGAATGCTTTTGTTAGGTCACAAAAGTGGCAGAAGTATGGTACTTTTTTTTCTAAATTTACCAATATTTGTATTAGCAGATTTACAGCTGCTTTGGTTCTGGATAATTTTCATGCACAGCGCAACTGACAATCTGGCAGTAACTAATTTTTATCCAGAAATTTTATTAAATGATTTTTCATGGCAATTTCAAATACTTTTTGATCCCCTTTTAAATTACCCAAAAGGGTATAAAGTTTTTGTGTAGATAGGCATGACTTTTGAGCAGTGGCGGCGCTAGATCTTAAAATGGGGGGGGGGCAAAAAAATGTTGAGTTAAATTTGAGGTGGCCAGGAAATATTTTTTTATCGTTTACACAATGAAAATACAAGTGATGACCTAAAAAAAAGGTCCTCACTTCTAAAAAATATTTTTCTAGAACCAATTCTAGGGGGGCCAACTAGGGGCCAGAGCAACTTTTGGAGTGACATTTGCGGTAAAAAAAATTAAAAAAAAACAGTCCACGAAAAAATGGCCGATGAAATGTTAGCCTGCCCCCTTTTTAAACTGTCTTTATTATCTAATACTTATTTCTTATCTATCATCTATGTTAATTAAATTGAAGGCTATATCGGTATTTATATTTTTTCGACCGCGTATTTTGTTTCTGATTGACATTTTTGATTTTCGGGCCCCCAACCTATGATTTACGGGCCCTCAACTTATGTTTTACGGGCCCTCAACCTAGAGGCGTTCAAAGTAAAAAGCAAAAAAAAAAGTCCTCACCTCCCAAATCCAAATGAAGAGTAAAAAAAAAGGACCTCACCTCCCAAATCCGGGCCCTTGAAAATTACAGGCCCAAGAGAAATGTCTTTTTTATCCGTGACTGATTATAAGACAATATCCGCATTTTTTTTTTTTTAGATCATTACTTGTATTTTCATATTTTCAACATGTCTGACCAATGTATTGACTTGGGGCGCCACGGAACAATTTTATTTCATTAAGGGCGCCGGGAACCGAAAAAGTTTGGGAACCACTGAGTTAAGAGTTACTATGACCGCTGCAAACGACCGTTTAAAAGATTTTTGTCTTAATGTACGGTCACGTGATATGCGTTGCCGACCTAATTTGTAGTACTGTGTGAATTTATATTGTTAACATTTTATAACATATCGAGGTTATAAGAAGATTATACGTATTATTATTTATTTAATTAGTTATTTAACTAGATATTTTAATAATCCATGTAATACAATATAGAGCTACAATATTTAAGGTAAAAATGTATCGGCTTATATCTTAATACAGGTATAATATATTCTTTATTATCGAAAGGAATCAAATATCCATGTGTTTAATGATGATTCAAAATAAAAACACTTGTTGCATTTAAGCAGACAGTTGAAATATGTTAACTTCGTCACGCCAAGAAAAAAAAAAGTACCAGAAAAGATGGCAGCACCGACCATTGGACTTAAAGTTCGCATATCTTAAAGTTTTAGTGCGAAAAGATTATCAAGGGCTTTTCCATTTACTACTGATGGTGAGGGATTTAGTTTTATTATTAATGTTGTTGTGCCTGACTCTTGGATGCCAGTTATCTCAAAATCTGTAGAAACAAGTCTGTTTATTAATATTATTATTATTTGAATTCCTTATCTACGTTCTTTAAATTTGTTTTGAAAATGCTACCAGCAATGTTTTCACAGCACTGATTTTAAAATTCCTTATTTTTGTTCTTGAAATTTTTTAATGTTTTGTGGGGAAGAAAATAATTGCCTATAATAAAGCGAATAATTTAAAAAAAAAATTTCTACCTGTAATTTTTAAAGCCCGGTTCATGAGCGCATCAATATTTAAGACAAAATGCAAAGAGGCATGTAAAAACTAGGTCGTATATCCTTTTTGTAAAGGCAGAGGAAGCTATAAAAAGAAAGAGCGGGGCATCCTGACCATGACCTTGGTTCTTCCAGCCATGTTTAAATACTTCCCCCATTTTGTATTTAGCACGTGTCATGAACCATGACCCCTCATTCATTTCAAGGATTCAATTGTTTTTTTCACAAAGTGTTACAAAAGTTTTAATCCTCTGCGATACATACGTTAAGATTAAAAATAGATATGTGCTAATTTAGAGAACTATCCGTGTAAAAATGTAAAAATAATGATATACGAGGTGTGTAAATTAAGTAACCGGAATGATTTAATTTTTTTTTTTATTCGAATAAAATTACAATTCAATATTGTCTCCCTCAAAATAACTTCCTTGGGAAGACACACAGCGCTGGAGATGGTTCTTCAAATCCACATAGCAGCGCTGGAACTCGGATACTGGAGTAGCTTTCAGCTGTGTGGTTACGGACGTTTGAATGTTTACGGGTGTCCCAAAATGACGTCTCTTAAGGTGATTTTTCAATATTGGAAAGAGGAAAAAGTCACAAGGACTCAAGGCAAGCGAATAAGGAGGCTGAGAAGCCACAGGAATGTTTTTACTGACCAAAAACTCGTTAATTGAAATTGCTGTGTGACAAGGCATTTTTCTCATCCCTAATGCATTGGTCAAAATCTGATGAACGGTAATGTGAGTCAAATTCAACTCTTCCCCGATCATTCTGACTGTCAACCGACGATCTGAACGCACAAGATCTCGGATTCAGTTGACATTTTCATCGGTTCTTAAAGATGAAGGTCTTCCACTGTGAAATTAATATTCAATCAACTCTATTGCTTCTGAAAATGCTTTAAAGCACCAAAAAACCTGGGTCCTTGACAAAACACTGTTTCCGGAGGCCTGCTGAAGTTCTGCAAAAGTTTCCGTTGCACTGTGCCCAAATCTGAAGCAAAACCTGATAGCTCACCGTTGCTCGAAATGAAATGTCACTCATTTTTAGAACGCATTAGAAAAAACTGTTTCAGGAAAAATTCGCTATGGACAACAAAATTAATTTAGCGAGTTAAAACTCGTACTGAAAGCGTATCACATGTTCTCCTGTCGCCCCTCCAAGTCCCGCGTCCCAAATGTTGCCAGATCAAACGCTATGTTGCCAGTCCGGTTACTTAATTCCCACATCTCATAAAGATATTTATGATAATTAGAGACCAAACAAATATATGCAATAACCAATTGCATAACCAATTTTTGGCGCACAGCAACAATGGCTACTTGAGCTTAATACCCATCTTAATGATTAGAGTATGTAGTAAAAGTATAAATAAAACAATAAATAAGTGATTAAAACCTTATACACATACTCAATAAATGAATCTTTGTAGGGGCTAACACAAATAAAAGAATAAAAGTATGTTCGCAAAATTAAATTGACGCTGGGTTATGGTCCTCCTCTCACCCTTAAGTTTTCAACCCATAGGTTGTTTTGCAGCATTTCTCCATGCTTCCCTGTTCTCAGTCAGTCTTTATAGTTCCATGTATGTGTTGCAATGCATATCTTCCATTATTTGTTTCACGTACTTTAGCCTTGGTCTACCCCTACTGTTCTTTCCCTCAACTGTTCCTTCCAGTATTGTTTTCACCAGTCCTTTGTGTCCAATCCAAACTTATGAAACATTCTCCACAGACATGGTTCCTTTTACATTTGCCGCAATATTTCTTCGTGCATCACTCTATCGACCCATCGAATTTTCAGCATTCTTCGATAGCACCGCATTTCAAATTCCTCCATCCTCTGTCACTCCTTGTATCCAAGTTTCATTTTCCTACAGTAAGATGCTCCAAATAAAGGTCTTTAGCAGGATTTTTCTGTTTTTTGTTTATGTTGTTAGTTATGAAAATATTTCTCTTTTCATTAAATGCCACTTTTGCTTGATTTATTCGACTCATCAATTCTCTTTTGCATCTTGCATCCTTTGTTATCTTGCATCCTAATGCCGGGTTTACATTGGTAGAGTAGCAGATCTAGTAACTAGCGCAAGTAACTAGCTACTAGTCACTATCCCTGTGTAAACAGTTGACATTGTGGCTAGTAGAGTACTATCTGCCAGTAGTTGGGCTAGGATAGCAGCTAGCTCGTCGACGTATTTACTAGCTACTATCTTGTCCACTAGCACACAAAATTGATACATATGAAATTGGCGCCAAGTGGTAACCTGTCATAACAAATAGAAAACAACACATATCAAATAAGTTATTATTTGTTTACATAAATTTTGTAACATCGATGTATTATTTGATGATTTCTTTTCAATTTAACAATACCATGTGATATATGAAACCTTTTCAAAATCTTTTAAAAATATTTATTTTTATTAAAAAAATTTATTTAATATACATTTATTTTTCTTATAAGGGTTTTTCGGTGGTCATACTTACAAAACCCTAAAAAACCTTAATAATTGAAAACCTAAAATGTGTGTAAATTCATTCTTCACATTTGTTAATAATTTTATGCAAAACACAATATAGACAGGAAATTTGTTGTAAAATTTTATGGTCATATTCAAAAGGGATTAAACCATAAATAGGTCTAGTGCTTTAATCTTTGCCGAAAATACATTTTAAACTTGTTTTAATTTTGGAACAAGGGCTCGGAGGTGGGGTTAACCAAAATTCCTAGAACACATGGAAATATGGGACATTTTACGAATTGTGTAATTATTCAGTCATTGCAAATATTTCTTTTGAAGTGTTTGCATCTCCAATCCAACATTTTTGGTGTGCCAAAGTTTGCACTTATTTTTTTCACTATTTTTTTCTTTTTTGTATTGTGCTATTGCTGTAACACCGTCTATAAGAGTTTTGTAAACGTAAGTAATATTTATATTTGACACGTACATAATTGTTATCAATCTATTCTTAATATTATAGCCGTAGCTTAGCTAAAGACGTTATAACTAGTTTTACATAATTTTTAGAGTAATATAATTTGAAATGATGTAATACAAAATACCATTTTTTTAATGGCATCAAGTCGGCGACGATGTATATTCATATTCATAAACTATTTTTTGCAAAACGATAATTTCACAACAAAATCACAGTGAAGATGTCAAATGTGTTTTGACACTTACTATCCAGAAAATAAGATATGTATGTCAATTGTGTATGAACATCTACTATCCTGAAAATAAGATAGTAGAGTAAATCGCCTAGTACTTGCGCTAGTTACTAGCTCTGTTACTCTACCAATGTAAACCCGGCATAAGTCAGTGATCACTTTAGCACTTTCGAGTGGTTTACTATGCAGCAATATTTGAGCTTCAGTTCTGTATTTGCTTATCACCAATATTTTTATTTTTATATTGTTTATATTCATACCATATTGGGTATTAACGGTGTTCTCCATCATCGACCATATTGCAGTCATTTCTTTTTCACTCGTTGCTGGCATCGCAATGTCGTCCGCAAAACGAAGCATTACAACTCTCTCACCCTGTATCATTTCTCCTCCAGTTTTGTTTACCTTTTCTCGCACCTCATCTAGTTCTATTTGAATAATTTGAAAGTAAGAATCCCTGCCTAACTCCCTGCTTCCTGATCATTCTCATCGCATCCCACCACAGCTTTTTCCTCCTGTTATAGGCTCCATATAAATTTTAGGCCCCTATACTTCCCACTTCACTTTATCTCATGGGGTGGTAACTCGTATTGCCCAAGTGTAGGCACAGTTAATGTTGTGGGCGACCGTTGTGTCGCCACTGAGCTCTAAGCTCCGCCTCCAAATCCCTTCCATATTACTTGTGATTTTTGTGTTCTTGTCGCTAGCCGCCATTATGGCCACATAGATCTTTGTGTTATACATTTGTATCAGTTTTTGAGTTTTTAGAGTATTAATTCAGTTAATTACTAATTTAATATGGTGCCTAATCGTGTTAGACGTTGTGCTGTGCCGGAATGTGAGGATTTTACATCCACTAGACATCGGTTTCCATTGTCTGAACTTGATGTTTTTAACGTATTTTCTTTGTAATGTTCAGTATTATTTTTTTCTGCAATTTTTTGTTTTTTATTTTAAAATAAAAGTGATGCATTTTTTTATTTGCTTTTCACTTTATTTTCTACTTTATTTTCTTTTTAATGTTCAGTATTATTTTCTTGTTAATGTTTAGTATTATCTGTCTCATTTTGTAATACGGAACTAACAGGAAAAGATCATTTTTTATGTTGTATATTGACAATACATTTATAATATTATCATAGTATTGGTTCACATGGATACGCCAAAGTCTGTTTACACCACAACAGTCACCAAAGTAACCAGATCTAGTTTCGTATTACAAATTGAGACAGATTATATTTATTAAGTTAATTTGCAATTTTTTGTTTGTTGTTTATTTATTATTTATTATTAATATTGTTTATTGTAAAATGATAAATTTTAATAAATGTAAAATTATTATCTATTAATTGTATTTTTTTCCCTAAAATCGTTTATATGCTTTATTGATGTCATCAATTTTAAAAATGTATTTAAACTCTTAAATGGTATTTTACTAGAATGTATAAAGCATTTAAGAATTAAATACATTTTTAACATTCATAAAATAAATTGAACAATATATTTTGGTTCTAATTAGAATCTAATGCATCGTTGAAATTACTTCGCGTGCGACCGCTGCAACGTTGTAGCGCTGCAGTCGAACTCTTCACCAAAGCCCAGTACACGAGATACCATTCTAAAAAGAACTTTTTTCTATGCTTTATCTAACACGTGCTCCAAATCAATGAAGGCAATAAATGTGTCAATGTTTTCTTCATTTAGTTCTTTTTTACAAATCTAAGTGTTAGTATTGCTTTTCTCGTTCCTCTCCCTGTCCTAAATCCAAATTGAATCTCGGTGAGTAGTGCTTTAATTTTATGGCAGTTTCTATAGTCCAATAAATTTATATTATTATTATCTTACTTTTAAATTAACTCACGTTGTAACGTGAAATTAACTTCCCCAGCGTAAATGAAAAGACCCAGGACGGTAAATTCTGTAATTGAGCATATAAATTATTATTATTATTATTTAATAACCAGTAATATACCTCCACCAATATAAAATACTTGCGCAGAAGTACTGGCGCAGCGCAATTATTTTGGCGCAATTCCTTGAAAGAGAGACTTTAATTTGAAGTGTGTTGAGCATTAATTTATTTATTTAACAAGTTTTCGCCATACAGAGAGATGTCTCAGTAAAACGATGGTGACAGATAAATTAATTAAATTTACACAAATATATGCAAGTAATTCAGAAACTTTAAGTGGGTGTATAAGACCGGAACTTCGCGGCGCATCGTTTAATCAACCGGGATGCTTAAAGTAGGAAAACTAAAGTTACATCGGCAAGACGGAGTGGAGCAAATTCTTGGAATAACTTGAACGGTCACAATAGTAAAACAGATTGGTGACAAGAAAATCCTAAAAAATCTCCCCAGACTGTAGAGCCAATAACCCTTATAAATAGTATCCCTTCGCAAAAACCCTTCTCAAAATCAGCTTGAAATGTTTGTTTACATTCGAATTTTCTGACTCTACCAATTTCAGACGCCAGAATAAATTCCAGACATATTAACTTCACTGAAGCTTAATTTAATATAAAAAAAAAAAAACGAGGGTAAGATAATTGGGAATAGTAAAACAAAAAATTCAAATGATTTTAAAATAGAAATGGGAGTAGAAAAAAAAATAGTGTCAAAATTTAAATATTTTGGAGTAATTATCGATGCAGATTTATCAGGTAAAAAGCATTTAATTATATTTCCGATAAAATTCTTAAAAATATTAATTATTTAACAGAACAAGACCAAACATGTCTCTCTGGTGTACTAAGCAAATATACTAAGCAATAATAAAGCCCCATTTACAATATTGTTGTACCTTTTTATACATCTGCAGCAAAACTGAAATTAAACGTTTGCAAATTCTACAAAACAGAACTATGAGGGTGATTTTCCAGAATAACGGATATGCTAAAAGTTTTGGGTTAGTTAAATATTGTAAATTTCGTGGTGAATGTAATGTCTTTTATTTTCAAAATGGAAAATAACTTGCTGCCTAGTTATTTATCTCAGGATATAAAGAGATTTAAGAATATGCATAACACGAGAAATAAAGAAAACTAGGGGATTCAGTCCCTTACTGATTTAGCATTACTGACGGGATTAAGGATTTTGATTAAGATATACCTTTACTGTCCCCAAAAGAGCTTAGCAAATTTAATTAAATATCAGTATAAATACTTGATTTTCATTTTGAAACCGTAAACAATCATTTTTCGTATCAATATATTGTTTTTTTCGGAGGCTAAAATTTTGTAAATACTTATTTGAGATTAAGTTCAATCAGAATAAATATTCGTCGAATTTGATCTAGAACACATTTAATAAATTTCAAAAGCAAAGTTAAGGAGGATGCATTTTTCGCTCCACTAAGAACCCACCAAATTACAAATCGTACTTATGTCCCTAACAAGGCCCATAATGGCTATAAAATCTTTAAATCACTATTAGAATGTTTAATAAAAGTTTCAATATTATTACCTTCTTACTGTAAATAAAAACCTTAGACAATTTTATGGTCAGCAAAAACTTCAATATTCTTAATAAAATGTGTTACAAAAAACGATGTAATCCTTGCCCACTTTTTTGCATTTTTTACGCATTTCAGAACTTATATTAACAACAATCCTCCAACTATAGATTTTTCAATTTAGTTTGGATCTGAATTTATTTCTAAATTGTAAATTTTAACACACATTCGTTATCGCAAAAAAAATCAGTGATTGATAAATTCACTTATTTTATTAACTGTTGATAAATCAATGACACGGCTTTGAGAAAGAAGGCGTTTTTATTAATAAAAAATAATTAGTACCACCCTCGAAATAAAAATAAGCCTAAGCATTAAAAAATATTACGCGGATAAGGCGGCGTTCCATTTTCCTCTCTCCGTGTTACCGGAAAAAATAAAGGTACGCCTGAAGGTGAATAGAACATACATAAGAACAGTTTTTTAAATTTTAATTGTTGTACCAAATGCAACAACTTAATGAGTGGACAATCGAATAAATTTATTTTTTAATAATCAATTTCTTTTTATGGGATTTTCGCCACGAATGTGTAATAACTTTTGTCCCCCATTCTATTTCTCATAGAGGTTGGTCTAAAAACCCGGATAGTTCAACAAGATTTTTTGATCAGATTAGTTTTTGAAAAATTATTTTATAATTTTTAATTTATTTTTAGTGTTATTAGAAGAATGCTCTTAAGACGTAGATTAATGAACAATAAGTAGTATCAATTTTAATACGATTTTTGCCAAAAACTTGGCCCACCCCAAGAAAACTGTTTCTTTTTATATTTTTAAATCTTGGCATTTTTAAATTTTATTAAACAACTTGTTTTAGTTTAATTCACTGTATTGATATCTGACCGAAGTCAACTGCTTATTTCTGGCTGAGTTGAAGTTCTAGCCATTCCTACGCCAGAGAAACTACGGACCACCCAAATTTTATTAAATAATAATAACTCATTTATTATATGGATGCATAGATTCTTATTTCATTTTTAATTTAACACTTTTAAATCTTTAAACTCTTACAGCTTGTTTGTTTTTATACGCTGCGCTGGTTAATTTCGGGCAATTATGAACAGCGAGGCAGTAAACCGTAGCGCTCTCACCTTTTGAGCATACAACTATTTTGTTCCAGATACTACCTATATATCTCTTTGTAAACTCCCCTTGCGTCACACCGTAACGGATACCATAATTCTATATCCTCTATAACAATACGTTGGGATATTGCCCAAAGCTGTAAAATTATATACACTATGATACAAGTGTTTATGATTGTCGAATATTCGCCAATTACTTCAAATGTAAATATTGTGAAATTATTCGCCAATTACTGTAGTGCGAATAATTTCACAATATTTACATTTGTTTGTTAGTTCAAGTTGCTATAATTGCGCAGAATAATAAGTGAAAATCTAAAAATTGTTAAAACTGAAGATATAGTTTTACGTATTTTATGTAGGGGAAGCCAGGGCATAACGGGCTGACGAGGTATAACGGGCTCCCCTCTTTTTGGCTGTTAAAGCATGCCGCCATGTTTGGGTGCATTCCAATCACGTTCAGTACTTCGCTAGTGTTTTTCTAGAGTGGTTGTATGACTGAAAGCTGGCGTATACATTTTGAAAATTGGTGAAACGTGTTTTTTGCTGTGTTGATATATTTTTCACACAAATCCAGACTTTGATTGTTCCAGTGCAGAGCATGTGGCAAGTGGGCACATTGTTCTTGCGCTGGAGAAGATGATAACGATGAGGAATGCACTCACGTGTGTTCATTCTGCGCCAGATATTAACTGATTGCCCATTATACCCCGCCCGTGCTCATTCTGCCCCGACACCGGGGCAAAATGAGCACTAGGAACCTTTTTTTACATCGTCATAACTTTTATTTTTGTATTTTTCTGTCTGTAAAAATTAAGCAATAAATAATCTTACAAATAAAAGTATTTCGAATTTTTTTATTATATTCCTTAAGATTTTATTAAAGATAATCCTTAAGGTGTCCGTTATGCCCCAGTTTCTCTTCTGGATATACATAAATAATTTTAACTTATTTAATCTTAATTTAATTCATATATTAAATATGTTTCTTTTATAAAACATATAGTGTATACCAATGTTGCTCGCGGACCACTGGTGGTCCGCAGAAAAATTTTAGTGGTCCGCAAAAGTTTTTGTATGTGTTTCTTGCAGTTTTTTTGTTGTTATTTTTTATGTACATTTTTTATGTAAATAATTTATATTTTGTTTTCTATCTGTAAACTTTCTGTGATTTTCTACAAATTAAATAAATGTATTTAGTAGCACATTAAATATATTTGTTTTCTTGCAAAAAATGAACCAACAATTATTATTAGTGGTCCGCGTTAGAAAATTACATATTTACTGGTCCGCGGTGCGTTTTTGGTTGAGAAACACTGGTGTATATAGTATACTGTGTTGTATCTTACAAAGTGTGGTGTACAATAATTGAAAAGTTCAGTGCCACTGACAGTTTTAATTTTAATACTACAACTGATTTCGACTATAAAACTATAATTAGTTGAAATTTTTGACGAATTGCATAAAAGGTTATTTTCGCCTACACAGTTTAAATTTAAACATTTTTGCGCTCACTATAAATAAAAAAAAGAATTGTTTGAGATATATTATCTCAGTCATTTTTAACACGATCACAATAACACTAAATGGAAACAAACTAAATGGAAAATTAAACAATACCGTAACGTAAACAATATAAAATAAAACAGAATATCTAGTTTAAATGCAAATAACTAAACAATGCAAGGAAATTTAAATTAGAAAATAAAAACTATAAAAATGTTATCTAAGTAATTAAGTGTGCCAGTAACCTATTAATAAAAAATAGAGGCATCAAGTTATTTCAAACAAATAGTTATTCATGCAATTAATGTACAAAAGAGGTCTTTAGAATTGAGTGCTATTTTCGCACTAAAGTTAGTTTTACACAGTTCAATTAATTGATCAACAAATTGATCAAGTTTTTTGTCAATTAATTGAAAAATTTATTGGTAACCTTGGGAACAAAACTTCACTTTATACACATCAATTTTTTATCATTTTTTTTTTGAAAATGTTTACATTACCAACTGTAAAACATGTTGACATATTTATCAAAATGAAAATATTGAAAAAATGAACAAAAACAAAAGAAATAACCTAGCTGATGATAAATTAGAACGTTTCAGGTTATGTTAGATTCGAAACTGAAACACAAATAATATGTTTCGAGGTTATGTTACAACTAAACAGTTGGCAATATCTTAACAGATAAAAATATACCTAAAATTCCCTAAAAAATTAATTGATCAATTAATTGACGAAATTTTTACGCATTTTGAATGTCAACTTTTTCAATTAATTGATCAATTAATTCGTGTAAAACCCACATAAGTATTGGTTGCGGGCGGAAAATGATAACATGAGATTGAAATGAGTCCTTTTCACACATACTGAATACAGCATTTTCTTTACAACTAAAAATATTATCATCCTTGATAAAAATAATTTAAAAAAAGGTTCCTAACATCTAAATAGCGTATAAGGGCAAAGAAGGTAAGTTCTCCATTTCTAGTCATCCGGCCATATATATAAAAGCCGCGTGGTCAGAGTGAGGTTTCGACTGGTCCTATTATTCTTTTATACCTAGGTACTAATTTTAGGTACTAAATACTTGAGGTTGAGTTGACCAGTGGTGCTTGGTGCAGGGAGGGCAACGGGGCAACGCCCTCCCAATTATTTACTTTTGAAAAAGAAGAAAGTCTTTAATAAAAAATAATAATAGTAACATTTATTATTTTCATTTTACACATTTTAAATTAATATTTAGTTATATTGAAATGTTTATAATTTAAATTCGCATCGCGCCGGGTTTCGCTTCCTAAAACAAATGTTTTTAGAATGGACATACGCCAGGCAGGGCAAAAGAGCGAATGTCTCAAATCTTTGTACGAGTGAAGGTGCGTGGTACAAGCGGGGGTGAAGGACGAGCAATAGTGTGAAACCTGTAGCAGCCATTGCAAGTGGGTCAAAACATATTTTGTCCGAGGTTTTAATTATCAGTCGGAGTGCTTTATTTTGACATTTGTTTGTAGTTATTTGTTATTAAGCTGCATTCAGAGCTCTGTAAATCAACACGTTGTACGCTATGGATAAATTTTAAACGAGGTCATTTGGTATGATCGGACATGCTCGTGCTTTGTCGTTGCTATACTACTGTTGAGCGATATAGTACGAGCTTGTCCGATCATACCAATTGCACTCGTTTAAAAACTATCCATAACGCACAGCGTGTTAATTTACTGAGCTCTGAATGCAGCTTTAGAAGGTTATGTATGTTCGATGTTCTAATAATTACATTATTAAAATAGTGTTTTATTAGTATATTTGATAATAACTTACTCGCTACATTTTCTTAAGTTTATGTGATTGTGTTTTATGTATTGTGATGTCCCAGTCGAAACGTCTCGTAAAATTATTATTTTGTAATAATATTTTTTAATAAAATTTGACGAGTAAATAAGAACTATTATTTCTCCTTATATTTATATATATATAATATGTTTAGAAGTTGTTATATAGTTTTGGTTTTTGAACTTTAGACTGAAGATGACTGGATGTCCTATAATAAAATTAAGAATAAAATTTGACGAGTGAATAAGAACTATTATTTCTCCTTATATATTTATATATATATATCATAAATAAATAAATAAATTTTAAAAATGAATGAGAATGAAAAAAAAAAATAATTGAACCTATGATATAAAAATTAGACTTAAAACTTTAGTTAAGTATTAATTTTTTGGGGTATCGGTCTAATTAAACTAAGTTCTTTTCTTGTCAAATAGTTACAACATATTTTATTTGCTGACTAGTTTCGATTCAATCGCCACCAAGAACAGAATTCATTTTAACGAGTTCCGAAGAAAATAAAAAAATAAATAAAGTTAAAGTTTCCTTTCAAAGAAATTTCATTGAAAAATCTTTTTGATAAGCCCTAAAAAAGCTTTTGCCTCACCGGAAAATAATGTCACGAGCCGCCACTGGATTCGACCGCAAAGCTGACTTCACAATGTCAGAATGAAAATTTTCAAGGAGTTGGTGAGACTCGAACCCATGTCCCTGGGCGCCGTAGACAATCATCTTACCACGGAGCAACAGTAATTCAGTCCGTGATATTATACGAATTTAACGATATAATTTAGAGAAATTTTCAGAAATGGATGTATTGTCGATTAAAATTTATTTATTTACGTAAACTAATTGCTTGTTAAAGAAGAATATTTAACTACCCACTTGTAAGGCGTGACCTTTTTAACTAGCTGCGAATTCAGACTTCAAATTACACGAAATATTTTCAAGCTACAATTTTCTATAACAATAATTAAAATTTTCACAATTTTGCTGGTAGCAGAAAGCTGTCAGACAAATTGTTCAAAGTGAAAAAAAAGATTTTATAAAATTTATCGATATATTAAAATGTCACTTTATAAAAAAAAAAGTTACAAATATGAATGACAAAGCCATAAATCCATATACCCATGTGACTCTATATCTGTGTGTAAGGACCGTACCGGAATAGTACGTTCAGAATTTAGAATCGGTTAACTTTTTCGAAAGTTACTTTTTTGTATCTTTCAAGAGAATAATTAATTATTTTTGTAATTTGTTATGCAGCGCAATATCTGAAAGAGTAGTTTAATAAATAAAAAGGCACAGCAGTCTAGTTCTTAAATGAGTAAGATTCTTAAACAAAACTAACAATATGAATTGAAATTAGTAACAAACTATGCATCCAAATTTGGATACTGATAGGATATTTTAATTGTAGAAAAAGTTATGTAATTGTAAATAAACAAATTGCATGATAGACGCCATCTTGTATATCAATAGAGGCATAATTGTGTACGACGCGGCATATTGTAGCTAAAGCTTCATTCAACTTACAGGCTATTTCAAACGTTTAGGCGGAACTAAATGTGAATTTCATTCTTTTAGGTTGTTACGAGAAGGGACTTTGCTTGGGTTATTTCATGTTTGACGTTTGGTATGTGAAAATTTAAAATTACAACAGTAAAACCATGGAAACGAATTACATTTATTAAAAATATTAATATTTTTTTACGTTTTTTCATATTTAGACGTTTTTGACAAATGGAAATTTTTACTAAGAATGACAAAAAATTAAAATGCAATGAAAAGGACATTTTATAATACAATGCAATGTAGAATTTGCAATGTGAGTATCATTTACAAAGCTTAAAAAAATTACCAAAAGTCCGAATTAATAGATAAAAATTACTAAATTTCAAAATCTTGTTCATTTCATTTTGCACACGATTACGATTAAATTTAAATGCCGCAGTATTAGCGCGAAGTTTTAATTCCAGTCTTTGAAATACCACGGACCAGGAACTTTTCTAGTAGGGTTCCGTTCTGTGTACATATTAACTGCAGCATGAGAATTGTTGTGACACAAAATGTACACTTCGAACATATCAATTTTTTCGTCATGAGTAAAATTATTCATTTTATTTTCGAAATACTAACACAAAAAACAGTATTGACAAATTATAACAGGTAATGAAAAAACAAGAATGTTCAACTGTTATCATTAGAGTCAGGACATAGCTAGGCATAAGCGTACACTGTTGCTTGCGAGCGGCACGTTTTTTTTTTTCAATATAAACTATAAATTTTGTTCATTGCCGTACTAGAGAATGCGAAATTCATACTTTATCACTAGAGACTGGCAAATATATGCAACGGTACTTTTAGTAGGTGTTTTTTTGTAAAAAGCGGCACATGTGTTATCTGTAGAAAAAAAATTTAATTATATATATTTGTAATGCAACACTATTTGTCAGCAGGGCGCTGACAAATAGTGTAGCGTATAAAAATTTAATGTCTTGTCAAAAACTAACCAATGGCAAAGGAGTGACTGGAATCATCTTGGATATAGTCCCAAAATAATGAGGTGTCGTCATTAAGATAAGAATTAATTGCGGTTTATTTCCAAATAGTAAAAAATTGAAAAATGAAAAAGTTTATAAACGATATTATTTATTATTAATAAATAGTATACACAAGCAAAATAAATGCAATTTCAATATCAATAATAATAATAGTAAGAAATTTTTCGACTTGGTGTGTGGTGTAGTGAGGATTTTTTTTTCTTTTCTCAATAATCATAATAATATTTATTGCATAGCCGACAAAAAAATGTACAGTTTTCTTGTAATTCATGGCAGTCAAAGTCTTTTAACCACACATGATAAATTTCAATAAGATCAATTCTGTGAAAAGTTACTGTGTAATAACGTTACTACAACATAAAATATAATAAAAAGTATAATGCTTTTCATTCATGGTAGTAACTGACCTTGCTCATAGTGATGAATTTAGTTACTATTATCATAGTAACAGAGTTACAGAATTGGTCTGACTGTTTGTATTTTGTACAGTAGACATTTTACTTTTCTATTGGAACTGTTAAGATACAGGCACCGGTCAATACTGTTGACTAGATTTACATTGTTTGTACATTTACACAGAATTTTTATATTTGTTTATACCTACTTGTCTGATTAATTTAAAAATCTTGTCATATACAAGTATCTATCTGTTATTGTAATATTTATATAGAATATAGGGTAATGAACAAGTCCTTCCTGTTTATTTCCAATTTTCCTCACATATGTAAAAAATATTATCAGACAGAATCTTTATCAGACAATATCTTTTTTACCAATCTCCTATGTCAAATAGGCTTTGCGAAAAGAACCTGGTATACCCAATACAGTCTATATATAGTACGCTAATATCAGAGAGGGCGCTTTATAAGTAAAAAAAGAAGTTAAAAATCATTACTGAATTATTCCTTCAAAATAAAGTTTAAAACAGCACGCTTAAGGTATAAGTACCGTTGCATATATTTGCGGTCTCTATATATCACTTTAATACGCTCTTAATGAGTCTAATCTCTAGCATTCCAAATAAATTTAACTGTGGACACGTAACATAGTCACCGTATTGAGATTTTTCGTATGTATACAGTTTTCAACTTGAAAATATTAATAAAAATAGATGATCAAAAAGAAAATGTTAGGATAAATATGAAACACAAAAAAAAAAAACCTAATAAAAAAGGTAAGCTATAATGCAGACTATTTCTAAATTTTCGTTCGAAAAATTATTTCTGCTTGGCGTAAGAATATTTTTAAATCTTGAAAAAGTTCTTTCTACTTCACAAGTAACGACGGGAGCCCTACAAAAATAATTTCGATATTGATATATAAGGTCTAAAATTGTTGATTACAATTAAGATTAAAATTATTGATTAATATGGTTAAAAGAAATCGAGGCAGTCATCTGAATAAATTTGTGTCAATATACGAAGGTCTGAATTTCTCTGAAGAACTGCGTCAAATTTATTATTTATATAAAGGCCGAAGTCACCAGATACTTGTTTTAAATTTTTTATTTTTATGGCCTTTACTGCAATTAACCAGGGCAATACTTATTCCTTGAAACATTCCATGCCTGAACGGGATTTGACGAGACATTAGCAAAGCAGAGCGCATGTGTTACCACTACGCTACGTCGGTCAGTATTAAAATTACCTTGTAATCCCTCGACATTAGTTCTATGTATCTTTCCTCTGACGGGTTGAGTTAAATTATTTATTTTTGTGCATATTATATATTTTTTACAAAGTATACAAAATAGTTGTTGTTCGTTAATAACTTGAAAGTGATCTGTTAAAATCTGTTGTAAAAAATTTAATTCAACCATTTTAAAATCTCCAAAATAATAAATATGTAAATAGCAATCATAAGAAAAATGTTTCTTTCAGAAAGAAATATTTTTTAAAAGTACTATAATTATTACTCTTGTAAAAAAGTGAATATTAGTAGATAGATTCAAGAAATATTTGAAAGTATATGCTCTAAATCTAAATACCTATAAGAATTATTGTTCAATTCTGTTCACAGTTCAGAATAAAACTAATAGTTGACAGGACTTGCAAAGTTTATACAGATTAAATAACTGTTTAAAATATTACAGATTTTCTGCTACCCTGGGTTGTAAATAATACACAATTCTCCTGGATGGATAACTATTATTTATTATCTATTAACTATATACATATATTATATTTTTACACTAATAGTCCACTACTCTACACTACTAATAACAGTGCACGACTGACCAGTAATGTGATGTTTCTTTGTTATCTAAATCTGCTCATTAATGGTGCTTCCAGTTACGTCACACTCATTAATGGGTCTCCACAGGTTTGAATGTATTTGACGTTTACTTTAAAAGAAATTTTTTTCTTTGATAACATTTATTAACAATGATAACATCTCGCAATGATAATGCATCTCACAACAATGCACATTATGGATAAACATATATAGTAGTATTTGTATTAATAAGATATTTTTTGATATTTACGTTACGTTTTTTTTTTTTTTTTTTTTTTATTTAGCAAAAAAAATACATCGGCAACTTAGGCCATTAGTATTACAATACATTTCTATAATTTTACATTGTGTTTAACATTATTAGTAGTACATTTGGGAAAATATATATATTGGGTTTAAATTATTGCTCGCTTCGGTTTACAGGGTAGTTATATTTTGTTTTTTAATGATATTTCTTCTAGGAATTTTAGAAGAGTGTCTATTGTTTTGTTGTCGTTAGCCAGGGTTTGTTGTAATGTGTGGGGAATTTTATGTGTTTTCCTTTCGTTATAATATTTCTGGCAGGTCATCAGGATATGTTCTACTGTCAGTTCTGTGGCACATTTTTCGCACATGGGTGGTTGTAGTCTGTGGAATACGTATCGGTGTGTAATCGCCGTATGTCCAATTCGTAGTCTCGTCAATATAATTTGGTCTCGTCGGTTTCTGGTTAGGATCCATTTCTTCGTGTTCTGTTTTATGTGTCGTAATTTGTTGTTGTTCGTCAGTCTCCATTTTAGGTCCCAGTCTTCTTTAATTTTGTGTTTAATCCGGTTCTTGAAATCATAGATTGGCATCGGTATTTCTGTTGTGGCTGCTGTTGTTGCCTTTTTTGCGGCTTCGTCTGCTATATTGTTGCCTTCTATATCTACATGGGATGGGATCCATAAGATGGTTACTTCTTTGTCTTGGGCTAATGCGTTGTGTATGTTGTCTTGTGTTTCTTGTATCATGGGATGTTTCGAGTAAAATTCTTGGATACTTTGGACAGAACTTAGAGAATCTGTTATTATTATGAATTTATTTCTATGATCTTTATTGATTAGTCTGGTCGCTTCTAGGATGCTGTACACTTCTGCTGTGTACACACTGCTTACAGAAGGTAAATGGATCTTGTACTCCTGTTTATCTATGATGATTGCTGCGCCGGTATTATGTCCGATTCTTGAGTCGTCTGTATAGATGTGTATGTACACATGACCAACTACAACAACCATGTGGTTGTTGTAGTTGGTCATGATTTCTTTGAATCTTTCCCGATAGACTTTTGGGTCCGTTTCTTGTTTCGGATATTTGGCTAGTGTCGTGTTGAACTGCGCTCGATTTAGACTCCATGGTGGAAATTTATTGTAGCGGTGCTTTTCGACGTCACTTAATGTCATACTATACTTATTTAGATGGTTTTCTATATTTTGTAGCAGAGGTAGAGAAGTGTGCATGGCTAGTTGATTGTTGAGTTGACGGAAAAAAAGGTTGAGGGTTGGTGTATTTTGGTTAGATGCTATGTTTATGAAATAGGATAGAGTTAACTGTAATCTACGGTATTTCAGGGGTATTTGACTGGATTCACAGAGAAGGCTATTTGTAGGGCTGGTTCTGAATGCGCCTGTTGATATCCTTATGGCTGTGTTTTGGATCGATTTTAATGTTTTGAGTACATTTTCTTTAGCTGTACCGTATGATATACATCCATAGTCGAGTTTGCTTCTTATTAATGCTTGGTATATTCGTAACAAGGTATCTCTATCGGATCCCCATTTTTGATGTGCTAGAGTCTTCAGTAATGATATTCTTTGCATTCATTTTTTTTTCAGGTTCTTAGTGTGTGATCTCCAAGTTATACGTTACGTTTATTGATATTATGATGTTGATTTTTCTACGTCTATGAACATCTCATTACTGATGTCTTTAGTGCAGATTAGCCTAAAACTGTCCGGCCTCTAGTTATCATTCATAGCACTCTTGTTTCAACAAGATTTCAATCAAATTCAAAGAAATTTAATTGCCGCGTTTCTCTATTATTTTGTGATCTAAAGCTATGACTTGTTTATATCGTTGAAATCAGAATAGACTACTCTATCGCTATCGAATAAGTAAAAATAAAATGTGTTCTCCTATTTCAAATAAGAAATTTGCACAACGTAATTGGAGAACCACTAGTCGAAATAAAAAATTGCGTCACTCATTGATATTTTCCTGTAAAATAGTAATTGTTGTCTAATTTAAGCAAACTCGTAGCTCTTAAAGTTCTCTAAATAGCAATGGTGAATAATTTAAAATGAACACCCTGTAGATTGTTACTAATTTTATTTTAGATCATTAGTTTTGTATAAGAAACATATGTCAGGTTTATACGTACCGTTAATCTACTTTAATTGGTACAGTTTTAAGGGCTTTAATTTGATACCGCAAATTAAATTTTATTAATAATATTAAAAAAACAAAACAATAGAAAATTTTTCGCGTGCTTTTTAATTTGAATTCTTCATAATTCGAATATATTTTTCTGGGGTTTTATACCTCGCTGGTTGTCCAATTCATTCCAAAGCAAAAACGGTCAGGAAATTGTTAAGGTTTTTTTGCCGGTACCGGGGATTGAACCCTGTTTGCGTGTATAGTTGTTGATGCACTAATAAGTTGAGCCACGACCGTTTTCTTAGCAATACTTATGGAATAATCCCAGTACCTTAACAAAAATAAAAATATTTTAAATATCTTTAATTTAATTTTAAAAAAATATATTATATATTGAGATACTGAAAGACAAGTAATGCTGTTATACTAAAATACTTTTCATGTTTTTCATAAAACAGTTTTTTGCATTGCCCGGGAAACATCGCTTAGCAAATTAAATTTATTTTGTTAAGGAAAAAACAATTTATATTCTACGGTTATTTTAAGTATATTCCAAACAAATGACGATTATAATAAAGTATGCAATATATCATAAAACGTAGTTTACAAATCGGCTTTCAAATATAAATTAATAATAATCCGAGACAATCTGATATGAGAACGATTCGGAGTTGCTGCCAAGATGCTAGAGGACCTAAACGAAGCATCCAAAAAAGTTGGTCTCAAGATAAACACCCAAAATACGAAAATACTGACAAATCTCGTCCTCAGTAAGAGACCAAATATTGACAACATCTAAATAGACCAGGTCGTTGCATATAAATATTTGGGTCACGAAATAATAATTGGTGGAGACAATCAAACATGTGAGATTTCCAGAAGAATTTCACAAGGATGGGCAGCATTTGGCAAGCTTCGAAAAATTTTCAAGAGCAAAATCTCATTATGCCTTAAAAGGAAGCTTTTGAACTATGCGTCGCGTCTGTTCTGACTTACGGTGCTGAGACCCTAGCTCTAACAAAAGCTTCAGCTAAAAAATTCAGATAGATCAAAGAGTCATGGAACGAATCATGTTAGGCATCACCTTAAGTGACAGAATACCTAATGCAGAAATTCGCAGCAAAACCAAAGTAACTGACATCCTTGTGAAAATAACTACAATGACATGGAGATAGGCAGGACACCTTGCCAGAATAAAAGATGGACGCTGGAATAAACGCATACTCTAATGGAGACCTTGGGCAGATAGACGGAGTCGAGGAAGATTCGCTATACTGACGTCATTAAACGCATCGCTACGAATTGAAAGCACGAAGCCCAAGACCGAACAAGATGGGAAATAATAAGGGAGGCCTATATTCAGCAGTGGATTGAAATGGCTGATTGATGATGATTAATAATAAATGGTGCGAGTTCAGGTTCTAGTTCGCTGACCTTGAAATATAATGATTCGGTTTAGGGTTAGGTTAAAGAAAAATAAAGGTTTCGAGTTTGCGGTTCGGGTTCGGGTTCAGTTTCAGGTCCCAATTTGAAATGCCTGTCCCATAGTGAAAGTATTGACATGGGAAGTTTATTTTCCTTGCGCAAAAATGCCTATACTATTTTAGAGTAATGACTTAGTGGAAGGTAGTACACAATTTGACAATTTCCAATACTGCTTATACATATTTTTTTGAATATTGTAATTTTACTGATTTTTAAGTTTTAGAACATATCATGGCCTGGTTTTCTAATTATAATATTAACAAATACATAGTAAATTAAACAGTATTCATCATCATATAAAATAAAATTATAATGCCTGTAAATTGTCTGTACCACCCTAATGCACCATTTTAAACATAAGTCTATTCGCTAAACATATTTGTGTTAAAATTTTAAGGCGGCCGCGTTATAATTACAAGTTAACGTTCTAGAATAAGCGACTACCAAAATGGTGGCTTTGAAATATAACGCTGGTGTTTAGTTTGCAAAAAGGGAGGATCCTGTTTAAGATTTTTTTTTTTTTGTTAATGGTTATTTGACCTTGGAAATTACCTCCATAGTCACTTGTCCTGTTGTGAAGGTTGGTAAGAATATTAATTATAATAAGACAAAATCAAAACTTTATATTACTCTTCAAAATAAATTCTTTAGAGAAAAGTTGAGAATGATCCATCATTATCTTAATGATACCAATAACCCTTTTACGCTACCAGATGCAAGTTCAAGATCAAGAAATTGTATAGAAAGGAAGTAAATTGAATATCGAAGAACAGATTTGGTTTTTATTGAGACGCAGAACTTAAAATTATAATCCTGTGAAAGCTAAAAAAATCACTTATTCCTGTGCCGTTTTTCTCAATGTTAAAATACATTTTATAATGTATTATTTGAAGAAATAGTTGGACAATGATAAGAAGATCACAACAATGTTATTCCATATAATCCAGGTTGTAACAATTAGTTTATGTTTTGAATTTATTATGATTAAAAAATTATGTCTTTCAGGTATTCAAATAAATGGTAACTGGTTACAAGGAGGGGTGCGGATTGGTAATAGCCTAATAAATAATGATTTAATAATTAATATTACAAAAAACATTTATTAAAATAAAATGAATTAACATTTACTCAAAAATGAGAAAAATTGTTAAAATTGAATATAAAATTGACTAAATAAAAGGTAGATAGTATTGTATTAAATATACAGTGGCAATATTTTTCATAGTCGTAGGAAAATTATTTTTCCTACGACTAATATGGAAAGGTCTCATTTCCAGATTGTTGGTTTCTTATTTTTTTTTTTTTTTAATAACTCATTTTTGCATGTCACTATTATGCGCGAAGGTGTTACCTGTATGATTAAATTCGAAGCAATGCGCATGTGCAGTATGCTAGAATGAATAAATTCGCACGAATACGCAAGTGCAGTGATGCGAGAATTTACATTATCATATTAATGGCTGTGAATAATATTTACGTTGTATTATCTTGATAAAAATTATTATTTACAGAAAAATGGTAAACGAAGGAATATTTTTTTAAATGTTTGAAAATTCAAACTTTACATCACTTTTTTATTTACTTCAACATATTCTCTGTAATTGTTATACTGATTTCTCAATACCTATATTTTTTATTTTCTTTGGTGACGTTGTTCTGATCAGAAATGTAAATATATATAAACTAATTAATTTATTAAAGTTGGTTAAGTTAGTTGCATAATTTTCCTTTAATGAACTACCATAAGATACATATTTCAAAAATAATTTTCTAAAATAATAAACAGCGTAGAATATTTGTTGATATTTGCATCTCACGTTAACAAACTAAGGAGCAAACTTAGTTGCAGTTGTAAGATGTTTGTTTTATTAACACGTTATAAGATTCTTTTTGTAAACAAACAGGATTATAATATTACATCAAGTAAGATCCTATATATATCAGCAAATTTAAAATATAAAATCATTTAAAAATCGTGAATTCAAGTGATCGTTATTCAAAATAATGCACCTTGGCTCAGTAGGGGCTCGTGACAATATTGAGTGGTAGGGCCAATCTTAGGCCAATCCCTTAACCCAATTTTACCAATTTTACAAAATTTTGAATCAGCTCAGCTTGCAGTAATTTATTACCTCATTTATTATCAATTAAAAAAACACCGACACAAAAATTTTAATGTAGATAAATTTCGAAAAATGCATAAAGTAGTTATCGCGGGTACTTATCTACCTAAATATGGATACTTAAATTAAATGGAAGTGACCAAAATCTCAGATGTGCACTAAATCCGTAATACCGTTCTTCGTCCATGTTAATTCTTCCCCAAATAAAACGCAAGGAAAACAAAAACCAGTTTGCTTTTCGTTACATCCGCAAATCCAATTGTTCTTTAAGTAAATATTTATATTCAATTTTCTTGTCCGTGTTTTAGAAGCAGAAACATTCGAGTTTTTCAAATGTCCAAATCCGGTAGTGGTCTTCCCAGATGTTTTTCTTTGAAGAAATACGAAGAAAATGTTTTTTACAATAGGTTAGTGATGCACGCACGCACGACGCACGCACGCACGCACGCACGCACGCACGCACGCTCGCACGTACCCGCACGCACGCACGAACCCACCGGACTTCCAGCTAGCGCCGCCACTGCTGCGAGCACATTGCGTTGTTATACGTTGCTGTGCCGTTCAATTCCGTTAGATAGGGCCTTACATTCAATATATGTAAACAAATATTTTTTTAAATAAAATCTTTTTGATTGTATTCATTCAATCACATTACATGTCATGAAAACTTACACAAAAAGTTCACGCCAACTGCTATACACGAATAAACTCGCAATCACCGAAATATGTGAGCACGAAATCTCAAAGCGTATTACGTAGTGAAAGGGTTAAAGCAGTAGCTTTATAGTAATAAAGAGTAATAAATAGTAATAAAGAGTAGAGTATAGTAATATATAGTATAGTAATAAAGAGCACAAATACACACTATTCTAGTGATTAACTGACGTAAAAAAAATAATATGTACAAAAAAAATTTTTTTTGTGTTTTTACAATATTTGTCGCGACCCAGCAAAATTTTTCTGCGACCCGGTGCCGGGTTGCGACCCTCACTTTGGGAAACGCTGGACTAACTGATTATAACGAAACACTTCTTGAACTTAACATGTTGTCATTAAAAGACCGTAGATCGTTATCCGATGTACTAGTATTGTATAAAATAATGAATAATATGTACAATTCCTGTGAACTAGTGTCTTTGTTTAAGCTACGCGTTCCGTCGTACAAAGACACTATTTTCGACATTATTTTCTTAAATATATTCACTCTGTGGTATATAAACAATGAATATCGCGCGGCCTAACGCAACTTGTCGAGTTTGGCCGCCAGTGTTTGGTGATCGCCAGACTGAACGCTGCATTCGGCGCCGTTCACAGATAGCGGAACGCTTGTATGTGCGTGGTCTCATTGTATTGTATAGGTTGCGTTAGGCCGCTCCATTATCGCCAACGTGGCCGCCACCGCGGCCGCTTTGGTGTGTGGAATCCTTAATATAAGAAATCGACATTTATTTTATAGTAATAAATCAAACAATAACATCTATTTTAATTCTCCAAAAATAAGACTTTCAGATACAAAAATTTTCAACAATGTTGACATTTTTTGTTATAAACATCAACAATTTTTGTTATAAACATCAAACATTGTAAAATGGTTTTACAGGTAAAATCTCATGAGTAATATTCTTTCTTAAAAAATTTCTGATTTATAAATACTTAAATATTTAACTATTTACATACCATCTGTAAATTTATATGTGTATTTTTTTTTTGTAATATCTAAGAGCACTATTTTGGGCTCGTCCTGTTTGTGCTCTAAGTAAAATACATAAATAAATAAATATCAGCGTTCCGTACTTAAACGCGTATATGTTAACATATTAAAAATCATAAATTTCGGTAACTTTTGAAAGAATATTCACATGCTTCCAGCTAAAGACTCGCAAGCGAACGCAATTAAGAAATGCGCTCACATAAAGACCCAGATATAGCCACGCAGTTCTTAAGTCAGTCAGATACGTTTGCCAGGCACGGTTTTGCAAAAAATTCGATATCTTTCGATCAGATCAAAAATTCTTGTTCATGTGCATTATTCAGAAATATTTCAGATATTTAGATTATGTTAAAATAAGGAAATATATAAAACAATTATCTTTGATCCTTAATCTACGTCTTAAGAGCTTTCTTTTGACACCAAACAATAAAAAAAAAAAATGCTAATATTCGATATTTTTCAAAAACAAATCTGATTTAAAAATTCCTGACGTACTCTCTCGGAACTCATCAATACACATGGTTGTAAAAAGTTGTTTGTACAATCAAGCGAAATTTCAGTTATCTAGGTCTAGCACAATTTTCACGACAAAAGTATATAAATTACATATATGCTTATTTACAATTACATAAAATTATTTTTACAATTAAAAATATGCTATTAGGTAGAAAAAATCGTTGCAAATTCTCATGTATAAATTGTTACAAATTTTATTTCAGTTCGCCAGTTTTGTCTAAGAAATTTGTAAGAACTATCTGTTGTGTTTCCCCTTAATGGACTCCGGAGCCGGATCAATGGTGAGGCGAGCGAGGCACTTGCCTCAGGTGATCAGTGGAAGAGGACGCCATATTGAAGTAAAGATAGTAATCAAAAAGAAGAAAAAGAAAAAAAAATAAAGGAAAACTAACTTCAACAATGTGGCTTGAATTCTTGAAACAACGTCAAAACTAATAATACCAATCCGGAATTCGGATAGCGTAGCGATCCGTCTGCCTAGTGCAGGGCCAGAGTTACCATTAGGCAACCACTAGGGCCATCAAGGAATAAGGGCGGCGGAAGGCCATGAAATTAGGACTTTTATCTATGGAATTATGTTTAGAGGGCGCCGAAGTATGTCTTGCCTAGGGGCACTTAATTAAGTAGTGCCTAGCGCGCCAACGACTATCGCTCCGGCCCTGATGGACACAACTACCTTTGAGCAAAGATTCAGTTGATATGGATCAACACATCTCTTTAAAATTTGAACTATTGTTTCCTGCGAACAATATCCATGCCAATATACCTTACACATTCACAAGTGAAAAGGCTAATAAAAAATTTAAAATTGACCTAGTTTCGTTCTAGTTTCTAGACTTTTCATGTTATCTGTTAGACTGTAGGCGTTTGCGCTCTCTACTTGCAGAACTACCTTATAGAGTGCATTCAACAAGTTACAAAGTCTCGCTACAAGGATAATAAAATATTCAATTTTAAAATTTTTGACATAGAAACATACTAGGAGATTTAAATAACGAGAAAATTATAAGAAATATGAAAAAGGTACATACATATAAATCCGTCTTCTGAAGTTCCAGAGAATCGCGGAGAGATTAAGCGAAATTGCATCAAGATTGAAAAAAAATGATGTGAAATAACAGTTTTCATTTACTTATTTCAGGGACCATTCCATGTCAAGTGGTCTACTTTTTAAAAAGTTTCCCAACTTACCGTCATGGTTTTTGATGAAACTTTGTGTATTGATGTGTGTTGAATCTTACGTGGCTCAGACTAACTTTGGTAAAGTTTAAGATTCACCAGTGGAATACTTGGAGAGAAAGAGGTTTTTGTTGGATACCATACTGCAACCATGTACAGTATAGCTGTAAAATTTGCAAGTCAAAATATTTCTTTGGGCATGTAAGCAAAACGAATGAAACTATGGGTTCTACTACAATTTTTTATGATCTATTGAATTGAACTAATGCGGCAATTTATTTTTTTAAACTGGACCAAAAAAAAAAAAAAAAATAACGCATTAAAAACATTTCAAGGTTTAGCCTTTTGTAGCTTCTGTAATAATAAAGCTTTGTCTGCAAAATTTTGTTTATTCCTTTGTGTTACAACTTAAATGTGTTCTCAAATATATAATTTCAACTCATAAGCTAATCTCGTTACTTTACAATTTCACTTTAAATTTTATAATTTTTCAAAAAATGTCAAAAATTGGCCATTTTTAACTAACTTTTGTCACGGTTTAACGGTTGGTCACGTTTTTCAATACGAGTAAACAGTGCCTGAAAATATGAGGTCAAATATCATAGAAGTTTCAGTTGTAATGGCATACATTAACAGCCAAATATAATCAGCTCTTCAAGTTGTACTTGTTATATGACTATTCTTTTGCAATTTTATGAGGAAAATACTTGATTTTGTTGGTGCACGGTGGTATTGCCACTACCAGTTCCAAAAATTTGATCGAACAACCTCAACGCCATAGAGTTCACGCCCGATAACTGTGCAATACCAGCTACGGATGGGTCTCTTGGTTCAGATTCCCAAGCCTGCAGTCCTGGTTTCTTCATCGAGGTTCCAAAGCCTTAAGTGGGTATTTGTCTGGTTATCAATCCAACGATTGGGCAGCTTAACCTAGGTTCCCAAGCCTCCAGTGGGTATCTTCTGTTGGTTCCCAAACCAAATTTCTGAAGTGTATTATTTTTTCATTGCATTTTATTGAATTTATAAGCCACCTTTGCCAAAGAAGTTGCCTGAAAACTGATACAGTTGCCCAGATGATGTAATTTATAGAAGAGACGGCCCGGAAAGGAGGTGTTGTTCTGGAACCCAATTAGCGTCTTGGCTTTCAGGTTTATAAAATGAATGAGCAGGGTCATGTGGGTACATCATTTTCTTTCTTTGATACTTCAACAACGTTGCCCACCTACCATTTGGTATCGTAAATGCAAGAAACATAACAACCAGGGAGCGATTGTGGTATTCTCAAGTTGGGCCTTATATTTTGCATATGATTTCTTGTCGACAGTTATTTCGCAGCACAATAAAAGCTTTTTGTGCTCATGTCACGTATTAATACATGAACATTTAAAACTGCTATTTTTGCAAAAAGTAGGTACTGTATTTCCACTTACTTTTATATATAAACATTAGAACATTCACGATAATTTTTCTTTCCTATTACTTCCTTTCAACCCTTGCTCATCATAAGATTTATGAAAATATTGTATTTGAACTTGCAGTAAGGTAAGACTGCTTTGTCAAGAAACCCTATTTTACTGTGTGACCAATATTACTCCAACCATGCATACTTTGTAAACAGACGATGTTTGCGTGGACACAAAAGTGATATTTCTCACAAATTTTATTTCTTGGAATTAAATTTCAATCAATATTGATCACCGGTATATTACGTACTATACAGTACGGTCAGTATAAGTATGCTATTTACACTGTTTTGAGATTTTTTTAAAAATAAATTATATCATATTTTCGTTAATAATCGAGAATAAGGAATCTTCAGAATTCTTCGAATCAAGAGCAGGTTTACGACAACGATGTGTGCTCATTTCTCTCCTCTTTGCAATAGTGCTAGACCAGCGGTGGGCAAACTTTTTGGACCGTAGGCCACATTGACCGTATAACAAGATAGCGCGGACCGCACAAAATATTTTGGTACCCTTTCCATATGAAAGTAAAGAGCAAAAACAACGGCTTCACGTCTATTTTTAAAGTGCAGAGAAAAAAACACGATCTCGCCTCCATTTTCAAATGTTTTCACTTTAAAAAGCAATTGTTTGCCGATTTTGGCGGGCCGCATAAAATGCCTACAAGGGCTACATGCGGCTGGTGGGCCGCGGTTTGCCCACCGCTGTGCTAGACGATGCAATAAAAGAGATGAAAAATCTAGAAAAATCCTACCAAATAGTATATGACAAAATGGAAATATTATATATCACTGACTTATACTTCGCAGACGACATGGCTCTGCTTGTAAATTCCGAGAAAGACCTACAACATAATATGAATCTGCTTCATAAAGCCCTGGCAAGGAGAAATGTTTAACACGGATAAGAGCAAAATTACTGTAATCCGCAAGGAGAGGTTAACACACAACATCGTTATAGAACGAACAAGATTAGAACAAGTGCTAAATTTCAAGTATCTAGTGTCAGTAATCAATGAAGAATAGAAATTGGACGAGGAAATGAATCAGAGAAAACGAGGAAGCAACTGGCAGATTGTTCCGTGTAATAAAGAACAACATTTTGGCCAGCAAAAAAATCCCTAAGGACACGAAAACTGAGATTTTGGACACCAATAGAGAAGCACAAAAGGAGCGCATATGTAAAGTGTTTTCTATACTATTTTTTCAATTCTGCATTTTCATGCTTTTTAAAATAATAAATTTTCATTATATAATCAAATAATATCCGGTATTAAGGAATTTGGTACGTAAATATAGCGGCTAGCCGGACTGGTTTAACAGTCTTATATTTTCAAGGTAGCTATGAATTATGTTTTGAAAAATTTGCAAGTTACTGTACCAATTTTGCCAATTTTATAAAATGAAATGTTTAGGCCCGGTTTTTCCACCTTCAGATAAAGTTCCAGGTAACTATCTGACAGATAAGGTTATTTGTAACTTCATCTGCTGAGTAAATGTCATCCCTTCTTTCTATACAAATGTATCTAACGGATAATGAGACTGACGTATTGAATTCACTGACTGGTATTGACATTTATTCAGCAGATGAAGTTACAAATAACCTTATCTGTCAGATAGTTACCTAGAACTTTAACTGAAGATGGAAAGACCTGGCCTTAGTGTCGTAACCAAACCCCATAACACTCAATTCAGTTTTACTCTCTTATGAAACCAAAAAAAAATGTTTATCTACCACCAGCAAATAATATATGTATTATGTGTCCATATGTAGATACATAATACAATTCATATTGCAAGAAGCGTAAAAAAAAGTTACGTGCACGCGTGCTCATCCCGAAAAATAAACCGTTTTTACACTGCAAGTGTTTATTTAGTAAGGTAGTATACAATTAAAGCTTCGATTAGTAAAATGCTACATCTTTCCAATATGCTATGTTTCCGTAGCAATCAGCTGTCAAAAAGAGATTGTGATAAAATTTAAAACTAATTAGTGACATATTGTTTTGGTATTAATTGATTATATGCTTTAATTAACTTATAATAAATATATTTCTATATACATAGTGTTTACTAATTTAGGTATAACCAGGGAATAGATTGCTACACAATTGCGCATGCGTCACACCGCGTTACATCGCACATGTTTTACATACGATGGTTCTAAACAGGCGGCATTATTATACTAGCTCGAGTTTCTTGAAACATATATTTTATACAGTAACAAAAGGTATTACAATAGTACTGTATGATATTGAGGCCTGGACTCTAACTAAAGTGGTAAGTAGGAGAATAGATGCCTTCGAAATGTGGATTTATAGAAGAATATGGCGCATTTCGTGGACCAGCTGAACGAAGAACGAAGAAGTATTCAGCAATATGGGAACAAAACTTCAATTAATGTTCCAAATTAAAAAGTGAAATTGGAATATCTGGGCCATATAATTCGTAATAAAAAATATCATTTATTACGGTTGATTATGGAAAGAAAAATAAATGGCAACAGATCAGCAGGAAGGCGACGAATATCCTGGTTATGAAATTTAAGAGAGTGGTTTGGAATGTCGAGTATAAATCTTTTCAGGACGGTAGCAACGAAGGTTACTATCGTCAGTCGTAGATTGCTATGTTAGTGGCCAAATTTCGAAGCGGACATGGCATTTGAAGAAGAAGTTAGTTAGTTAGTTAAAATGTTTGTCGTTCAGCAATGATGACTAATTGTGCCTCACACAGCCTCATTATAACTAGAATATTATTTTCAAATAGTATTTTAAACATTGTGGTAGATTATACTCAGCTGATGGTTCGGTAGCCATCTTATGATGTCAGTTCTAAAGTTTGACAATTGATCAGGGCCGTCTTAAGATATTCGGCGCCCGTGAGCTACTAAAAATAATGCGCCCCTCTTCATAAGAAAATACATAACCAGAACGGTAACAATGTTTTTGGCGCCTTTGGCAAATAAAGTAAATTGATAAAAAAGGTTTTAACTTTCCCAAATCCAAGTGAAGAACAAAAAAAAAAGTCCTTATCTATGCAATGGCGCTCCTGGTAAGTGCCCCGTTCTGTACATAACACCAATAAAAATGCCGCCCACAAAAGGCTTTCACCTCAGGGCTGTAGCCCATTTAGCCCTGTGGTTAGGGTTGCCAATTGATATTCAGAATTACTGTGTTTTTAAATTAAATTTACAATTTTTTCAATGATATAACTATATAGTTGTAAATAAAATATTGTATTTGAACCGCATATAATTACTATATTTCGCTCAGATGATTACAATCCTCACGTACAGCTCGGGTGGTAAACCTCAGCGTCGTGAAATATAGCCTCCATTATATGTTTGTATAAATAAAATACTATTATTATTATGTTGATTATTTTTCTGCACAGTAAAGTAACAGAATGCTTTCCGCGAAATAATTAAGATCACAAACAAATAATTGCACCGAATATTAATATTTATATACATGTGCATACGTGCTGTTCAAGAATTTCTTTGATGTCTAGCCCGAAGGTTGAATAGTAATATGTAACAATGCTCTCGAAATTTCATTAGTAAGAACTAACGTTTGCCTGAACTTGAATTTGTCAAGACAGATTACTTTCTTTATTTGACCTATTTGACATTTTTCTCCGTATGAAGCTTAGTGTTGTACTAGTTCGCAATTCAGCTGTGTAATACCCATTCCGTATTTCGTTCTTTTTCAGAAGTTTTTATTAGATCCACGATATCCTCTTCCAAGATAAGTTCTCTCAACTTTACTAAAGGACCTTTCAACGATATATTACCTATCTGCATACCCCTTTATGCTTATATCAAACTATTACGGAAAAATAAGGTTTTGTTGAAATCTTTTCATTTTCTTTCTTGAATAGCTTCATGGTTTGTGATATAATTGAAAAAACCACGAAACATTTATTATTAAGAGATTAATAATTAAAATTGTATATATACAAGGAATACCTTCTATGTTTTTACAAACGACCACTAGATGGAAATATTGAAATATGTTATTATTATTTTCGTAAAATTTAACATATGTTATTGTGATATGTTATTCGTTCTTTATCAGAAGTTTTTATTAGATCCACGATATCCTCTTCCAAGATAAGTTCTCTCAACTTTACTAAAGGACCTTTCAACGATATATTACCTATCTGCATACCCCTTTATGCTTATATCAAACTATTACGGAAAAATAAGGTTTTGTTGAAATCTTTTCATTTTATTTCTTGCATAGCTTCATGGTTTGTGAGATAATTGAAAAAACCACGAAACATTTATTATTAAGAAATTAATAATTAAAATTGTATTATACGAGGTTTATACGCTTCTATGTTTTTACAAACGACCACTAGATGGAAATATTGAAATATGTCATTATTATTTTCGTAAAATTTGACATTTGTTATTGTGATATCAGTGACAACTTATAAATTGACCGACTAGTTTGTTGTCAGTCAGCGTTTAAGAAAAAGAAATTTGTGAAAAAATGGATATGTTTCGTGAAAGTTTTCGTTGGATGATTTTTTACGCTTTTAGTAAAGATCTAACTCAACAGCAATGCATAGATTCGCTTCGTTCGACTATTGGTAATGAAGCACCATCAGAAAAGACTGTTTACAATTGGTTTTCAGAATTTCGATGTGGTCGTGCGTCCGTAAGTGATAAATCTCGTGAAGGTCGACCAAAATCGGTTGTGATTCAAAAAAACATCGATGCTATGCGCAAAGTGATCAGCATTTAAGTTATCGTGAGGTAGAGGCATCCTTTGGCAAATAGCAGACTGCAGTACATTCGATTTTGCATGCACATTTAGTTGTGAAAAAGATCTGTTCCCGATGGATTCCGCATAATTTGACCGAAGCTCGGTTCGTGTTGATTGGTGTAAAGAAATGCTGAAAAAATTCAACCTAGGCACTGCAAAATCCGTATACTACTTCATTACAGGTGACGAAACTTGGATTTATTCATATGAACCGGAAACTAAGCAAGAATCCACTGTTTGGGTCTTCCAAGATGAACCAAAATCCACAAAAGTTGTTCGTTCACGAAGCACTTCCAAGAATATGATCGCTTGTTTCTTCGGTTGTACCAGTACAACCAACGATGTATGTATGTAGTTGACTGCCATAAGTCATCGACAAAATCAGGAAAAACAACCAAAAACGTCGCATCATTCTTCATCATGATAATGCAAGCTCACAGCACGTCAAACAATTGATTATTTTTAGGAGAAAACATCGAGTTAATGTGTCATTGCACGTATTCACCTGACTTATCCCCTAACAACTTTTTTTTGTTCTCCAATCACCTCAAAAAGCTGTTGAAGCCTTCGAAAACCATGGTTTTTAAATACCAACTTCAGAGTGGTAAAAATGTTTCGAGAATTGGTTTGAACTCATGCAAAAGTATATAAATCTTAAAGGCAAATATATTGAAAAGCAAAAATCTGTTTGTTCCAAAAAAAAAATTTTCTTTCTTAGTTTCTTAAAAGGTAGCCCTCGTAAAAGCGCTTAAGAATTCTTAAGCGCCTAAACAACTAAAGCTGCGTTCACAGCTCCAAAATTAGTTGATTACAGGCTGTGCGTTGTGAATACATTTAATAGACAGTTTTAACGTTTAATGTTAGCGTTTACAGCTATGAACATTAATGCGTAACGAATTTTGTGACATCCATATTTTTTCAAACCAACTTCGAAGGAATTAATGTAATTATGTGACTTTTTATGAACCCCCCCATCAGCGAGATCGATTTTAATACCAAAATTATAGCTGTAACTACAGCCATTCTTTTTCGTTTCACTATTTCCGAAATTTCTTGAAATTTGAAAACAGTATTTTTTAGGTTATGTAAAGTGAGATAGCTATTGTATATGTCTGTCTCATTAAAACAGCGCACTTACTATAAGTTTGAAAACAGTCTGGATTGTGCGGTCGGTAGTTCGATTCTCCGTTGGGGATATTATTCGGGCGAGAATAATATCATTACTCTCATTTCACAATCATTCATCCCGCATCCAGGTGTAGGAGCTCGCCCCCTGGCATCGGCAACTAGCCTCGTTGCAGAAACAGGCCGATGTAAAATAAATATATAAATTAATAAATAAATAAATAACTATAAGTTTGGAAAACTGTCTACAGTGAAAAACGCATAGTCTAATAAATTTAGAGCTGTGGACGATCGCTTGCGTTATCATATGACAAACTTGTAGTGACAATCAACAGTGCACAAGTCATAGAGTATATTCTCTTAATTTTAGAGCTCTGAACGCAACTTAAGCTTTAAAAATAAAGCATAAAAATTGATGTTAAGTTTGAATCACACATTTCATTGTTGTAAGTACGTATCTAGTTGACCGGCGTTGACATTAGTTAGTCAACTAGCATGTCACAAGCTTAATCTACACAGTGACGGACTAAGGAAAATCGGGGCCCTAAGCAAGAGTTTAATTGTGGGCCCTAACAGACAAATAAAACATAATATATAGAAAAAAGCTATATAAATAGAACCGTTTCACGGGCCCTAGGCAGCTGCTTTGTTTGCCTAGGCAATAATCCGCCACTGAATGTACACAGTTATTAGCGCTAGTATCGTGCTTATTCTACTAGGGCTAGTAAAGTGGAAAACATTTTTACTTTTGTGTACTTGTACAGAGATTAAAAATTGATGTGAAGTGTAAATTTTCACATATTATTGGATTTTGTAGGTATTTAATAAGTGTAAGAAGTCAATAAAATGCTGGATGACTAGAAGAACATTGTTTTCTATAATGACGTCAAAATCTACAGTTTTTTGATAGTCACATGTATTCTTTAATTTGAGTACTAAGAGCTTTCATTTAACTTTAAATTTTTAACTAAATTTAAATAATTTGCGAAAATTCACAATAAAATTAAAAAAAAAAATCCCGGTGATCTTTTCCGCGATTTGCTTTGCATCTAAATAATCCATGGAAGAGCACGCATGTGCGTCACATTATACACGGACTACAATAAGAACAGCTTTATGTAAGGTATTTACTGTTCGGCGCATAATGCATTTATTAATTGATGGTCGTAAAAAAAATATGTTTTTCAAAAATTTTCAATGTTTTTATAAAATAATCTCATCGAAAATATTGGTGTATGATGTTCATTACAACGAAAAAAATTCAATAACGTTCGAAAAAATAATCAGATCCAAAAATCCTTGTTGTTTTATTCCGGCGGGTTCCATTTTTCGGGCCGAAAAAATATAGTTTATTAAAGACAGATAAGATTTTAGGAACGACAAGAAAAAATGCACGATAGGTTATTCCAATAATTTTACGAATCACCGTGAACCATTTCTGGACCGAGTGGTGACATGTGATAAGAAATGTATTGCACGATAGTCGTAAGAGATTAGTTCAATGATTAAACAAAAATAAAGCTTAATACATGTTTTGAATTTCTCGCTTCATCCGCAGAAGTTACTAATAACAGTCTGTTGGAGATACTTAGTGTAATTGATTATTCCTTCTTGCCTACCGGTGAAACTATAACAGCAGAAAATTACTGCAAATAAATTGAACAAGTTCATAAAGGATACTGCGTTCGGTTCTCATTAATAGACAGAGATTTATTATGTTACACGAAAAGTAAGGTCCCATACAAAAAAATACAGTCATAAAATTTAATGACATCACATAAAAATATCTAAAGAACAACACTAACACTACATAATATACACCGACTCACTTAGTGTACTACAGTTGTATCAACCCAAAAAATCCTCATATTAAAAAAGGACAAGAAAACATACACGATGCCATGAAAAACTAGAAAAATACAGTCATTTTTGTGTGGATCCCATCCTATAGACATAAAGGGGTAAGAAAAAGCCAACGAAATCTAAAGACAAGCTATACAAGATGAAGTACTCAAAATATCAATACAACCCGAAGACCAAAAGAACATAATTAAAGAAACAATCGAAGAAGAGTGGAACAAAGGATGGAGCAACACAAACATTACCAACAAATTAAGAAACATAAAAATAACGACCCAAAATTGGACATCAACAGACAGAAGGAACGACCAGGTCACATTAACAAAACCCAGAATAGGGCACTCCTTATTAACACATGAACATATCTTCAAAAAAACTCAACTACCGACATGTGACACTTGCGACACACCACTCACTCTCTTACTACACTGCACAAAGTAGCAACAAGAAAAAGTAAGAAATAACATCTCAAACAAGCCCTCGCAAACGACACAAATACAACTACAAACATAATCAACTTTATCACACAAGTAAATCTATACAATAAAATCTAAACATCTGAAATATATTTTTGAACTACTTGTGTAAAATAAAATAAATATTGTAAAAATCCAAATATACACAAACGCTAAAAGCCACAGTAGCTGTAGCTTCTTAAAATTTTTAAATAAAAAACACTTATGGCCGGTTGCTAAAGTAAGAATTATCCCTAACTCAAGTTAAAATCATTTGTTTTTGTATGTTGTAGTATATAAAAACAAATGATTTTAACTTGAGCTAGAGAAAACTCTTACGTTAGCAACCCGTCATTTATGAAATAAACTACCTAAAGTTCGTCTAGTGAAAGATTTCCCATCAAGAACGAATGTATGCAGAGATAAATCAAATGAAGATTTTACCTATGTCACACACATACAATTGGTTAGAACGAAACAGAAAATTAAACTTAAGTCAAAATCTAACAAAGTAAGAGGAAAGAAGAACAGACATACCTAAGTCTAGCTTATTTTCTATTCTTGATAAAATTTCTCGATACTTATGTGTTAGTTGCTAGCTTAAATTTTATATTCTACCGGCGTAATCGCAAACTTGCTATTTCGTAGGCGTCGTTTTGGTAAAATCCTGGCTTTTGTATGTTTGTGTTTTAGTGTTGTTTGTGTGACACCGAATAATGTACCATTTTAATAATATTTTGTTATATTTAATAATTTAGTATTGTATATAACCTTTCAAATATCCAACATAAATTAGAATCTTGATAAAATCGGTTCCTCTCAGACAGCGTTATATTCCGCCTCCAATGGTATATTAGAGCTTATACCAGAGAGTTTATAGTTGACCTTGTTGGGAAATCTTTCGTTAGACGAACTATAATTCTACAGCATCATGCGGATTCACCTAACTGGTAAAACTTCTTCAAACACCTGCACCACTTCTTAAAAGGATTTTTTTTTAACCCGAAGAAGTCAAAAGAGCTATTATAAATTTCGATAGCTCTTAAATAACAGATTTTTAAAAAATGGCATTTACGTCCTTTTAAGTCTTGATCGATTTGTACTGATGAAGAGCCTATTTTGATTAGTAAAAATGTTTTCTAAAACTCTGGGATTTTATTATTTCTTTATAAAATTCAACACTCCATATATAGGCTATTCCAAACGTTTAGGCGGAACTAGCTAGAATGTTAATTTTTGTAAGTTGTCATGAGCTCTTCTTTTATGGTTTGAAGTAGGATTTTGCTAAAAAAAGATATCAAAAGCCTAACTTAATCTGTAAAAGTAACTAAAATTGAAAATCTAGTTCCGCCTAAATCAAAGAAACAGACTTTACATCAACCTAATATATAGACAATATTTTTTTATATCAAATGATTATTTGAAGTTGTATAGATAACAACTTTTATTCTTATCAGTAGATTTGACATTAATACATCTTTAAATAATTTTAATTTAAACGCTCGTTCGATAATGTTGTTCGCGAATGTTTTTTAAGGGTTATTGTTTGCTACGCGGATTGAGAATAGAATGCAGCTGACAGCTACACAGAAAAGAAATATCGGTTGCGGAACAATACTCTTTAAATTCATACAATCCAGACAATGTCAACATTTAAAGGCACTTACAAAATGGTCATCCTGTAATACAGATTTTATTTATACCCATTGTTTTACGTTATTATACTCAATAAATATTATAGAAGAAAATAATTTACCGAACTATACTTCAACATTTCTTATTTCTTTTTTATTTAATTTTAATTTTATTTTTTCTTAAAATGACTACAACTGTAAAAAGTGTATTAACTAAATGTCAATCATCAGAATCGTTATTTTCTGATCCATAGTTGTTCACGAGAACATTCAAAATTACCCAAAATTAAGCTATTATTCAAAAATTTGATGATGTTGCCCTTAAATTAATTCATTTTCGATTACTTTTGCGTAATAATCTTATTCGTTGATCATCAAAGTTTGAAGAGGCGTTGGGCTTCTTCGAAATTACCCACTTCTTCATATCGTCGGATTATGTCGTACCCAGTAGAGTAGGTTACTTATTAAAAAAGTCTGAAAATATTCTGAAATATTGTTTTTCTACTTCTGTTAAAAAACTGTACTATATTTCACTTCGTGGGAGTTAAAAAAAGTAAACAAGCGTGAAAAAAACTGCCATAGCGTTTCATTTTTTCACTCCTGTCGTAAGGGTAATACAAAATAATTGGGGTTTACACAAGCAACTTCCACGGATGCTTATCGGTATAGTCCGATGAAGAATCAGAGTGTGCTTTGAAAACAATTCAAACCAATTTGCAATTTATTATTAAATATTGTGAAATATATAAATATGGAATTACAAGAAGATTCAGATATTGATACATGTACATCAGAAGATATAATCGCAACGGCAAATGAGGCAGAGCAAAACTTATTGCCTCAAAAATCTAAAGGTGTTTATTTAAAACCAGTGGCGAAGGGAAACCTCCGCTAGACTTACCCTCCCATAAAAAAAAATATTTAAAAAAAAAGTAAATTAAAAAAAAAAAAAATTAAATATTTAGATAAATCTTCAAAATTACATCAAATTATGTTCTATACAAATTTTTGTCCAAGGCTTGCTTTACTAGTTACGAATTAATTATCATGACCATGGAAACGTTACATATAAGTATGAAAAAATTAAGACTGGGAAAAATTTTAAATAATTTTACAAAAAATTTTCGAAATTTTTCTATTTATCAAAAAACGTCTCAAATAAAAGTTATTAGTTATTGCATTTATAGTAACTTTTGTTCAATAAATTTTTTCGAAAAATTTTTCTGTTGCTAAATATTCGCAAAAATCTTAAAATCGACACGAGTAAACTCCCATTTCTAGTCAACCGATTTTCATAAAAAACAATAGGGTTCTTCCCATTTAATACTACTTTTTTAGTACCAGAACGAACTCTTTAAGTTAAACCGTTTTTGAGTTATCGTGTATACACACAGACACACAGACAGACACACACACACACACACACACATACGGACGGCACTTCGAAAATAGGTTTTTTGGATTCCCTGGACCATGAAACGTGGTCATCCGTCAAAATCTCGACATCGAAAATTTTCGCGATTACAATACTTATTGGAAACTTACTGGAAATTGAAAGCCATATTAATTATTAATATTAGTGTAGATATTAGTAACTATTCCAAGCTTATAGCTTATCTTAAACGACAATCAGTTGGATATAAAGCAAAAAGATCACAAATATTTTCTAGAGAAAAAATAAAATAAATTGTTTGAATCTAAATTTACTATAAATAATTCCAACTGTACTTTTAATTTTACTATTAAGAAAGAAAGATAATAATTTACTATTTTTTAAAATTGTTACAAAATAAAAGATATAGGTTACATTTAATTTTTTCAATTAGAAACAGTCGTAGAAAAAATATTGTATGAAACACATATATAAAGCATCTTTTTTCACTCATGGGAATGCCGTATACGCCTACGGCTCATGCAGTCAAACTTCCCAGTCGTGAAAAAAAAAGAAACACTACTTTATGCATTTGTTGCATAAATAACTATTATCTACGTCCATAAAATAATAAATGCATTCTGTGTCCAACAGTAAATATATAATTCAAATTGCAACAAGTGTAAAAAAGTGTGCTCAACCGTCGAAAATTAACGTTTTATTACACTGCAAGGTTTTATTTAGTAAGTTAGTTAATTAGTTAATTGTTTGGCGCTCACCAATGATGGCTATTTGTGCCTCACACAGCTCATCTCTATAGCTAGAATATTATTTATAAGTTAGAATAAACAAAACAATAAATAATAGTATTTTAAACATTAATTCTATACAATCAGTTTATGATATGGTTCAGCAACCATCTTGGATGATGTAGGTTCTAAAGTTAAACAATTGACACTCAGAATCTCTGTGTTTTTAAATTAAATTTACTATTTTTTTTATGATGAAACTACATAGTTGTTGATAAAACATTGTATTTCACTTGAATATAATGGCTATTATATGCTCCCATTATATCCTTGATAAATAAAATACTATTACTTATGTTGTAATTATCATAAAAATTTTAAAATAATAATCAAGCCAACCAGCATAGCGTACTGGTCAGGAATTTTCATAATGAAAAATTGATGTGAAGTGTGAATTTTCAGGGTTTTGCAGGTATTTAGTAAGTGAATGATGATTATTTGGGATGCCAAAACAAATTTTATGTCAAAATATTTTTTTATGAATTTTAATTCGAATGCCTATTACCATTATTTAAGTTTCTAAAGATGTGCAGTATTTATTTTATATATCAAGGTTCATTAAGATTTTTAAAATTGTTTTTAGTCATAGCTCCTCCCCTTTGATTTCGTGTACTCATTCGTGTATACTGGTAATTAAATTTACGCTTTTAAAAATTAAATGCGACAATTGCCAAAATATAACTAGAATTTTGAAAAAATAATTTAAACAATATAAAAATGCAAAAAAAAAAAATAAAAAATAATATTGTCTCCTCTCGTAGGATTCGAACTCAATTTCTCGGGCAGAATGCAAGTATCTTAGCCACTGCACCAAGAAACACGTTACTGTTTAGCGTCTATATAACTACTTATATAACTATAACATTATTAGCAAAAAAACACAAAAAATGCTTTTTGTTCCAAAAACATAATCTGATCAAAAATTCCTGTTGTACTATTCCGGTTCACACCAATGTACATTACTTAGAATTTTTTCAGATTTTTAGTTTAAACCATCTGGGCTACAGGGTGTGGGACAAAATTTTTTTTGCACAATTTTGGCAAAAATCGCTTCAAAATAATTTATTTTGCAAAAATTAAAATTTGATCGTTAATTCACGTACCAAGGGCTTTCATTTGATACCTGACTCAGAATTTTAAAAAAATATATTTTTTTTTTCGATGAGCACATATTTGTTTATATTTTTAGGAGGATATGTTTTTTAGATGTTTCAGTATTTTTCCTATGTGCGGGTCAAAGAGTTGTCTAAGCATGCCAAATTTCAACTCTGTAGGTTTAGCCGTTTGGCTACAATTTTTACCGAACAGACAGACAGACAGACAGACAGACAGACAGACAGACAGACAGACAGACAGACGACAAAATGACGGTATAAGGGTTTTTTGGTCATACCTACAAAACCCTAAAAATGAGTATTGTCCTGGCTAATTGCCTATGTAGCAAAGGCTATAAATGTTAATAAAATACATATTCTTGGGTAAAATTAACAATTCCTGGGAATACATTTTATCAAGTATCTAAGCGGGAGTGTATATTTTAACAGATTTTTAAAATCTAATTCCGTAATTCGTTTAATCCTAATTCATCATCGTCTTTTGTCACGCCATTTCCTTTTTCTAACACTCGATCCGTCGTGAAACCGAACATTTCAGGTTCCCATGGGATGTCTCTATTCTATTTTGTGGAAAATTACTAGCATATTTTTAAGCTACAAGTACAATCCCGATTGTTTGGCAACGGTTACTGCCGACTACGACTTCTACGACACTATCCTTTTAGTTAACTTGTTGGACTCGTTTCTCAGTAAACTTCCTAGATAACACTTATGCTAAAACAGTTCATATACCAAGGAATACTACGTCTCCTTGTAGACACATTGTTCAGCCACACAAATCCTTCCATGTGGCATTACGTAAACGGTATAGCTATTAGCCGTAATGTATGATACACTATAGCATGCCCACTGGCAGTAGTGCTACATTCATCTCATTACACGTCAGCATTGTGTAAGAACAATACTGAGTTTTCTAATAATGTTTTGGAAATCCAATCCCAACAAGATAAGGATCTGTCGCTGTTATTCACATAGTCCAATTCTGCACCCCGTTTCTATCTATTTGGTGATTGGATTCTAATACTTTTACATGGTACACTTCTGGAGTTCTGATAAAGGAGCACGTTTTTGCACGTTGTACCAATTGCTAGCCACTAAACTTTACAACCACTTTTTGCTGCTGACGTCGCAATATACAAGCTAGGGATCATTCTCTCTTCTCTCTCACTGTGTACTGGTCAGGAACCTATGACCAAGACTAACGTATCCCTTTGTGTTAAGACTGGTTTGCATATTGCATCTGTGAGGTGTCTCTCCTTCACGTGATAGTCACTGTGTCACCAGAAAAACAGCCCGCGTGATATATAGTTCACACGCTTTGTGCTCGGCGAACACAATAGCGGTTCACATACTACCTTAATCAGAAACCCGTGGCGGATGGGATAAGTTCTGCGCAGAGAGAGAAAGCGAAAAAGAAAGACACGAAATGCGAAACTAAATGCACCCCACTACTACTTTTCTGTTAGTCCAACCCACATCCAAATTATCTACGCCATGGCTCGCAGGTTGAGTTATAACAGTTTTATGAACAGGCTTTTGCTGACGGGACTGGCCCGTCAGGCTTGACCCGTCACGTGCTAATATTTTGTCACACTAACTGATCGGGACTAAAATCTGACGGGCCAAATCATTTATGAAGTCCGTTGCGGGCTAATACGTAGTGTTAGTGGCATAATCCTGTTGTCTAATCCAATACATTGGCCTAGCCCGTGGCTATTCATCAAATTGAAAGACTTGGCAAGCGTAAAGAAGTATAAACAGTGTTAAATTTTTCAATTAATATGAATAACGTTCAAAAACGTGACGTACGTATTGCGTTTTTTTTTTTTTTTTATCTATTTAATAGGATATTTTTAACTGTAAAACAAACAAAAAAATCGAATTATAAATAAACCAATTACATTATGGTATTACTTGTAAACCAATCGACGCATCTTTGCGTATATGTGCAAAACTGTAGTTAAAGCTTCATCCTATAAATATAAATCTACAGTCAGATTTTCTTACCAGATAGGGCATGCTATAAATATTGTTATCACTATGCGATGCATTGTGACGTGCTTCGTCTCTTATGACAATCAGACTTTAGCTGTTTTGTTCTATTCTGAAAATTATAGTTATTGTATTTAATGGCTTGATGGTCTATTTTCGCCGCCATCTTAAATCTGCCAAAGTCCACAAATACGTACTTCGGTTAAAAATGGGTTAACTTTCGTAAAGAATAAATGTACCAAGTGGCATTTTATTATCATTAAGCAGACGAGGGTTTTGTATTGTAAACAGTTATATCAAAAAAATTCGATGCAGTACACTGTCAACATTTGTTGGTTAATATTTTTTTACTTGAAGCTGAAGGGTTCTCAGTGAGTTTTTTACAGTCCACTCTTCTATCTATCCATATGCATTTTTTTTTTTTACCATTAATAATAGCTTATTATATTTATCTAATAACAATTTTTATCTACATATTCGATGCAAATTTTGATGTATAGATTGTTTCTAATTTTATTTCATATTCTTTTTGTACAAACAAACAAAATTCTATTGGGATAGAAGCCTGCCACCAAGTTTTACTGTATATGTGCACCTGAAAGTTAAAGCCTGTCACTGGCCAGTACGTTGCACTATTAAGAGACAAGCCTGGCGTGTGCGTTAAGCTGAATATACTCTAGTAGTGAATTACGAACGTGGCTTACGCTTAGATAAATTCGTGTCATACGCTTGTGTGCATTCGTTTCGTGAAAGTGCCGTTGTGTCATTCCTTTTCAGTTGTGAAAATGGCGGCGTGTCGGCTAAAAGCTATTATTTCAACCTGCGAAATAATATCCGCAGAAATTATAAAAAGCCATATTTTGACTATAAAAAAAAATAAATAAAACGAGAAAGAAGAGAAGATGGTGGACCAGGGAGTGGATTTTGAATAGAAAGATTACTGAAGCTTCTGCATTTAGGGCCGCTTTTACAAACCTCGGAAACGTCGCGGTATAACTATCTAAAGAATAAGTTTATTCCGATGTTTATTCCAACGTTCGCTTTTACAATGCATTTTTTATTCTCGGATAGTTATCCATGGTTTTATTGTAAATAAAATAAAGTTGGTATTGTTTGACATATAAACTGACATATTAGAAAAGTCATATTTTAAATTGACATTACTATTAACAACACATTTGAGCATGTTTGGGGAAATATTGGGAGATGTCGAAATATTCGATTCAGATAATTCTTTTATTGTGCTATATCTACCGCGTTAGTGTCAGCCTCTCATGTGCAAATATTCATAAAGCCGCCCTCAAATAGAATCGAGCCCAAATCCCGCCCATGTGTAAATTTTATTAGTAGAAATCTCTACTAGTAGAATTCTATTAGAATCTATACCAAATGCCGTCCATTTGATGAGCCGCTCGTGTGCGGTGCAGACTTTGTACAACCACACGCGGTGGCTGATTGTGGTTCATATATATGTACTGTAATCCCTTGTCACTGCGAAGCTTATGTTCCACTAACATACTGTGGACAAAAAACGCGAGTAATAAGATTAAACATATACATATTATGTACAGTTGCCAATAAGTTCTTTCAAGAGAAAAATTACACTGATTAATCAGTGAAATTTTTCACTTCAGGAAAATTTACGAGTACGAAGAAAATAAATATGGATATAAAAATATATGTTATCCATACATATCAATAACATGATAAAATAAAGCTAATGAAGGTTAATAAGGGTAATGATGGTGATAAAAATAAAGGTAACCAGCTGATTTATTAGTTAAATTCTCTCTTTTATATTAATATTCTCAAGCTGCAATTCAGTCACATTAATTAATTTTGTAAAACTTTTTTAGATTTTTATTTCTTTTCTTTTTTGTGTTCATGTTCCTTATAATACGTTGCACCTTATTAAAATCTTTTTGAAAAGTAATGTAAACAGACAATTTATAACTTTTTCAGATACTCATTTTCTGTAATTTAAACTTAATTTATTATCAACCTGAGAAAAACAGATTTCTTTAACACGTTGCCTGACAAATTACTAGTCGGCGCGTCATGTAATGTTTATGAAAACGCCACATTTGTAAGCATGAGTAGATCCAACAATTATTTAATGGGGGGGGGGCGAATTAATAAATTAAAAAGAGAAATACAATTTTTTATTACCGCTCTCGTACGTTCCCAAGAAACAAATAATTTATATTTCTACGTAACACTGTAGTCAATTAAAAATAAACTTTTATATTTTCGCGAAATACATTATATATATATATATATATATAGGTAATATGTAAGTCTCTTTCCAGAAAGGTAGGGAAAGCTGGGGCATAACGGGCACCTTAAGGCTTATCTTTAATAAAATCTTATGGAATATCGTAAAAAAATTTATTCGTAAGATGATTTATTGTTAAATTATACCAGACAGTAAAAAAAATTAGAAAAATACAAAAATAAAAGTTATGACGATATAAAAAAAAGCTTCCTTGTGTTCAATTTGCCTCGGTGTCGGGGCAGAATGAGCACTGGCGTGGTATAATGGGCAATCAGCTAAAATCTGGCGCAGAATGAACACACGTGAGTGCATTCCTCATCGTTATCATCTTCTCCAGCGCAAGAACAATGTGCCCACTTGCCACATGCTCTGCACTGGAGCAATCAACTTCTGGATATGTGTGAAAAATATATCAACACAGCAAAAAACACGTTTTACCAATTTACAAAATGTAAACGCCAGCTCTCAGTCATACAACCACTCTCGGAAGACACTAGCGAAGTACTGAACGTGTTTGGAATGCACCCAAACATGGCGTCATGCTTTAACAGCCAAAAAGAGGGGAGCCCGTTATGTCCCGGCTTCCCCCATCGCTTCCTTCCTAGATTCGCCATTGTTTCAAAACCAATTGCTAAAGGGGATCAAAATAAAAGAAATTGTGTATTGCCGTATCTGCTGTTTTACTTTTTTGGGTATTATATTTATTGTACACAGCGATCTGAAGCTGAATTTATTTGTTTATGAGGAATTGAGGATGAAAAATATTTAATTTTTAAATAATATTATTTAATTTTCCTGAAAAGATCCCAAAACATTGTGTTATTGCTGAAACCGGTACTTTTTGCACCCCGGGCACCTGCTTCCCGGGACGCAGGACTTTCAGTACTCAAACCGGGACTATCCCGGGAAATCCGAGACAGTTGGTCACCCTACTGATTGTAACGAGTGTTTTTTTTAGAGGTATAGAACTTTAAATTGCAATAAAACAACGATGGATTATTCGATTGACATGAATTTTTTTTTATTCGAAAGATAATCTTGTGGCATTACATTAAATCATACCAACAAGACGGCGCAACATGTCACACAGCTCGTGCCAGAATCGATTTATTGAAAGACACGTTTGGTGACCGCCTAATTTCACGTTTTGGACCTGTGAATTGGCCTCCAAGATCTTGTGATTTAACACCGCTGGACTACTTTCTGTGGGGCTATGTAAAGTCATTGGTCTATGCGGATAAGCCACAAACGCTTGACCATTTGGAAGACAACATTCGCCGTGTTATTGCCGATATACGGCCACAAATGTTGGAAAAAGTCATCGAAAATTGGACGTCCAGATTGGACTACATCCGAGCCAGCCGTGGCGGTCATATGCCAGAAATCATATTTAAAATGTAATGCCACAAGATTATCTTTCGAATAAAAAAAAATTCATGTCAATCGAATAATCCATCGTTGTTTTATTGCAATTTAAAGTTCTATACCTCTAAAAAAAACACCCATTACAATTTATTTGCATATAATTTGACGCAAGTATACAAACCATCGCGCTACACGTGGTCAATAATTGAATTATCGAATCTTGTTTAAACAGAAACAGAGATCAGCGAGGGAGTGATTCATGTGTTATGTTATTTAGTGAATTCCTGTTCTAGTGTAAACTACACCGTGATGTGCTGAGAAGAGTTTAACTGTTGATTAGTTGTGGTACAAGTACAGATACTGACTAGCGATATTGATTATGTAACCGATGTTAAATAATTAGTACCTATATAGTCCAACATTTTACTATTAATCTCTCTAGATATGTAAAAGGTAATGTCTGTCTATCTGTCTGTCTGTCCGTATGTGCACTTTTCACTCGAGAACTGCTGATCCGATTTATATGCGTTTTTTTTTTTTCATTGGTAGCTACGTCATCTGAATAGATTTTAGGCTGTTTTATTAATATTGGTTTTGCAGTACCGAAGATATATTTATATTTGAATGCGCGGGTAATACTAAATCCATCTTTTCGTTTATATTTTACGCATTTTCTTGAAATCATCAGTACCAACATATATTTCTTCAGTAACAAACTTGGTATATTTATACAGTGCTCAGAATTGAAATATTTTTTAAAATTTTAAATAAATAAAATCGCAATAAAATAAATTTTTAATTATTGAAATCTTGTTTGGAAAATAATAAAAAAAAAAACTCCTTTATGTCGTTCCTAATTTCACTCCTGGACACATACTTTTTCGAGAACTTCTTCTTCACTTAAGTTTTATCCTTTTAATTTCATTAGCTTTTCTCTTTCCTGAATTAAGAGTTTATTGTTTCCTGATAACTTTTTACTACCACTTTCAGTTACAGATTTTATATCCTTTTTAGTTTTTTGCATAGTTCTCTTTAGGTACTTTTAAATATATTGTCACAAAGGTAATCCTAGGTCAGGATTACGACACCTAGACATTGTAACGTTCAGCTGTGTGATTAAAATAATATTTGTTAGCGTCTAGCATATATTATCTGATTACGTAATGCATACACTGCATTTTCGTAATAAAGAAATATTTGTCATGACGAATGAATATCGGAACTAGGTCAATCAGAAGTATAAGTACATGGAAGTCGTGCGGAATCCGGGCAGAGGAATCTTGCCAACTACTCTACAAGTTCCAGTCAACACGGTCACTACTGAGACACCTACGCTATATACACGTACATCTGGTGAGCCAAGCAAGCAGTACCATGTGAGAGGGAGAAGGCTTCTCCAGGCTCCTCAACTCCCTGATGGGCAGCCCCCACCTTTGGAGATAGGTCCAACCGATCCAGGCCAACACGGGGTGGACCGAGGACTTCCCCAATCTTATAACCATCCACGTGAGAATATCATAATTTTCCTGGGAGGATTTTTTATCGGGTAGTTATTATTTCTAATGTAACAAACATACTTATTTGGTTATTTGATGTAATGATTCCTGTAACTGTCAAATGCAAATTCTTGATAGAAATATAATTATGTATCCTTCTATGTATAAAAATATATGAAGGAAACGAATATATTTGTATAAGAAATTTATGTAAATAAACAGAAAATAATGGTAAATAAACTAAATTTTTATATTCTTATATTCGTACTCTTTGTTCTCTACTATAAAGTATTCCAATACCCCTCTCTAACAACCCCATGTTTGATGGGTCTCACTTACGTAATCATTTCTTGTCTATCTCGTTTCTTAATACTAATACGTTTACAACATAGTTTTGGACGTTGTGGAAAAAAAAATCAACTGCCAACAAACCGAAAGGAATTATTTCTAGTCCACTAATACTAACGGTTAGTATGAACGTGAAATATCGCATAAGCATAGTCTCATTTAGTAAAAACTGAAAATCCATCAAATAGAATCAGATAGGAAGTATGTTTGAAGATTAATATATCCAAGATAAAAATAAATGCGCTTAAAAACATTAACCGGTAGACCTCTCTTGTCTGGTAAGCAACAAATAGAGCAGGTAAATGCAGGTAAATGTATTTTTAATTTATATAATTGATTTATTAAATATGTATAAAAGAAATAAAAGGTAAATTAATTTCATATGCGGACGTCACTGTTCTTATTACGGAGTCATCATCGTGGATTGAAAATCGAAAAATGGCGGAGCATGACTTGCGGATTATTAAATCCTGGTTAGACGACAACATTTTAACTCTGAATGTAGCAAAAACACAATTTATGCCATTTTCAATATATAAGAACACACACCATCATATGATTATATTGTACTTCATGAAATACTTGTCTTGATTGTGTCTGTAATGAAATTAAAAAAATAAAACTACTACAAAATACTTAGGCGTCATTTTAGATACATATTTACGCTGGCAACCACACATAGATAAACTAAAAACAATCTTCGAAAAAGATTTTATGTACGAGGGATGTTTCCAAAGTTCTGGGAATTTAGCTATAATTTTTATTATTTTGTTAATTTTCGTCAACATTACAATGTAGTTTTTCAACATAATCTCCATTTAACTGAATACATTTATCCCAACGATAAACTAATTTTTTTAAGCAGTCCTCAAAGATCAGAATTTGAGTTTCTGTTCTGGTCCCAACAGCCTTGGCACCCAGCGCGGCGAAATATTGCTAACGCCCAAACAATCATGCAAGATGTCATGAACTTGTCGCGTACCTATCCCTAGGCGCACCCTAATTTGACGAATAGTCATTCGCCTGTCCTCTTTCATTAGGTCTTCGACGGCAGTAATGTTTCTTTCATTTACCGACGTGCTTGGGCGCCCACTGCGTGGATCTTCTAGTGATGTTGTACCGGTTTTAAATCGATCGATCCACCGATAAACAGTACTTTTGAATTTTTCAGACTCTCCAAATACTCCTTGGAGATGCTGAATAATTTCTGATGTTTTCACACCTTCTTTCCACAAAAAGAAAATTATTGCTCTTTAAGATTTTGCTGCGTCTTCCATTGTTACAAAAACAGTGCAATAAAAAACGCGTCTGTATCAGTCGAACACCTAAATCAGATTGAACAATATTGCACTAGATAGTTGCATAAACAAGTCAAGACTTGTCTGGCACCAATAACATTGCCTGTAAGTTCTGCCTAATATAATTATAGCACAATTCCCAGAATTTAGGATACATCCCTCGTATTTAAAAAATGAAAAGATATTATGCCACTGAACGTTTTGTATACATTCTATTATGCATTGGTTGAATCTTTATTATCATATGGTCTAAAAGCTTAGGGTGGAGCGTCAGAGTATTATATAAATAAAATAAGAACAACGCAAAAAAATAATATTAAAAATTATGCACAAAAAATGTAAACAATATTCATCTAAACAATTTTTTTTTTATATAGTAAAGTCTTAGACATTCCTAAATTATATATTTATTCAATATCAAAATTTATAAATAAAAACCCGATCATTGTTAATAAATTGAACCATTCTTACACTACAAGGTTTAAAAACTTAGCAGCAAATAGCAAAACTTGTAAAACTTTTGGTCAACGCTGCTTCATATATTTCATGCCAAAAGTATATAATAATTTCAATCATTATATAAATATAAACCAAATCAATTTGCATCAAATAAACTATTGTAAATATGCAAAAGACTGCTGTATTAATGTGAGTCAAACAGAGTTTGAAAGTGTCTTGCGTTGAATGTATTTTTGGGAAATATAGCATTAAGAATTTAAATTTGTGTAGGTGCACTTATATATAGATTTATATTCATTTTCACTCTATCTTTAACAATGTAGATCAATGAATAATCACGCACAGACTGGTAGCAGTCTATTGTTATATGTAGCTTTATTTTAGTGTACAAACTATATGTATGTAAATATGTATTTATACTAATAGAGAAATAAATTATTATTATATTATTATTATCCTTCGCCAGGTTTGTGAAAATATACCTACATGGAATTCCCGAAATAATATTTTTAAGTAACACTGTGGACACACACTTTTCTTATCTTTTATAATTTCTCTTCTTTTGCTTCTAATAGTGAGCTAATTAAAACGAAATCTTCTTCGGTCTCACTCATTTTAGGTGAACAACTTTACTTAAGCATTTGAACTCGTCTGGCCTACAGTTCTGTAGAATCACATTTACAAAAGTGTGATTCGTGTTATGTCTGCATTGCTTTCATTGCGGCTCAGTGGACGCACTTACAGAAATAGGTACGGTAAGTGCGCGCCTTCGAAGTATGCGTTGCAGCCTAGTGGACGTTTACTTGTACTATACAGGACCTACATGTAGAGGCCAACCACCTTCACGCAAACATTCATAAGATCGCTTGTTTTAAAAAGGACTTTACTATAATCGAAATCAAAACTACTCCTTAATGAGCCACTCATCTCCACGATCCCGTGAACACCTGCCCGTGGCGATAAATACTGGCTCAGTTCTCGAAACTTGAAGATAACATTACAACTTTATTAATAACTTGATACTTGTTACATTTTCTATCTATGACATGTAATAAGATATCTTTTAAGATTTGTTTTATTTTTAAATTAAATACCATGTTGTACTTAATAAGAAAATGCCTGAATTCTAGAATCAATTTGTAGAGTATACTTACAGGTCGTTCTTTAAATTTAATTTGTTCCAAGATAAGATATTTTTGCAATTGACCTCCGATGACACATTTATCCAGTTTACTGAACATTGCTCGTTCAATCGAAAAGTAGCTCTGTCAAACGAATGCTTTTTCGGATGTTTACCAGGACAAACGTCAACAATTATAAATAATAGTGTTTTAAATTATTAACAAGCAGGCTAGAATTTTCAACACATTTATTTATTTGAAATTTAATGGTTAGTTGGAAAAAAAAATTTTTTTCATATGCGTGAGACCGTACAAACTCATTCTTTTCCACGTTTTAGATAGTTTTTATTTTTTAACTTGCAATTTATTTAATGTTGCTTCAACAATGCGTCTTATTGTTTTTTTTTAGCATCTGTCGTAATAATGATTTTTCGGTATGCGTCATTTCCTGGTAGCGTTAATTTTTAATGGTATATTTCTGTTAGTTGTGAATCATTTCCTGGATCTTCTCAATAACTTCTTGTTTAGTTTTTACGTTATTTATATTGTTAATAGCATTGACGGAGTCCACATGACGATGTTTGTTTCTGATACTGCAGCCTATATATTCTAATGCTATTTTTATGCTACTTTACTCTGTGGTGTTGATGGTAATCTGCAGCATTTGGTAGTAGATGTAGGTTGTAGCGTGAGGTGTTTGTATAACAGAATTATGTATTGGCTAGTTGTTCTTCATACATTTGATTAAATTCAGTTAATAAAAGAGAAAGACAAAATTCATAAAAAATATAAAACTTTTCAATCTAATATGTTTTATGTCCAATTTTCCATTCTGAGAAAAAATATAAAGTCACTAATAATAGTATATTCTGTAACAAGGTTGGAATGAGAAAATTCGATGCGAGTGGAACATTCCGAGCGCGAGCCGCAGGCGAGCGTGAGGAACCACGAGCATCGAATTTTCTCTTCCAACCGAGTCACAGACCCTACTTTCTCCACGACTACCAGAAAGAAAAAAAAATTAACAAATAATTATTTTAACAAACATTTTATCTTAACACATAGTTTATATTACAAAAAAAAATAATCAATTAATTAAACTATTTTTTTTATTTATTATTTGTTCTATTTTAATTTAATTTGCCGCACATCGGCCACTATTTTAGGTTAGGAAGTTATGTTGCATTTATTTAATGCAAACGTTGCATATATCTTAATGTAACCCTACAAATACAAAAGACCACAAGTATGGAATAGTTATTCCATAACAAGTGATGGAATGAAATACACGCAAAATGCATAAGAAGATAAGTGCTTTAGAATAACATTCCAACTCTTGTGTTAGAATATTAACTTTCTGTAGTCAAAATTAGTAAATTCTATAGTGGTCGTGAAGAAAACATTATTATTACAATTACAATTACCTGAGAAACATAGAAGAACAAATTCCTAAAAATTCGAAAAAATTCTGGTCTTTTGTAAATTCAACTAAAAAATCTTCAGACCGAATATTATGAAATATAAAGATGAAATAGCCACTACCGGACTTAATATATGCGATCTTTTTTCTAGCTATTTTAAATCTGTTTACACGAATAAATCTATCCCATCAAATAATGATTTTATGGCTTTTTCTTCTTTTGCTTGTGTGAATAGATGAACATATTGTTCATAACATATACAGATCAATTCTGTAAAAAGTTACTATAATAGTTACCGTGTAGTAACTTTACTACAAGATAACTTTTATAGTGACTTTAATAGTAACTTAAACATTTTTCTTATTCTGTAATATGCAACTGTAGTGACGTCGCTATGAAAGTTATGTCTTAGTGACAGTTACTGAGAAAAGAATGAAGTTAGTTACAGAAGCGCAACTCGCATGCGCATTGGTGGTATACAGATGACAGTTGAGGTTAAAAATGTAAAAATATTGTATTACTTACAAAAACAATTTTTTATAATAATTAAAAAAAAGATTCATATTAAATATGAGGAATTGGAAAAGACTTTTTGATCTTTAATATATTTCATCTCCTGCATATTTAATTTATATAATTTTCTAAACTAATCTTCTTCATTTTCTATTATATCTAAAAATTTCACTTAAAATCAAATGCCCGCCATTTTTAGGGTTTTGTAGGTATGACCAAAAAACCCTTATACCGTCATTTTGTCGTCTGTCTGTCTGTCTGTCTGTCTGTTCGGTAAAAATTGTAGCCAAACGGCTAAACCTACAGAGTTGAAATTTGGCATGCTTATACAACTCTTTGACCCGCACATAGGAAAAATACTGAAACATCTAAAAAACATATCCTCCTAAAAATATAAACAAATATGTGCTCATCGAAAAAAAAAATATTTTTTTTAAATTATGAGTAGGGTATCAAATGAAAGCCCTTGGTACGTGGATTAACGATCAAATTTTAATTTTTGCAAAATAAATTATTTTGAAGCGATTTTTGCCAAAATTGTGCAAAAAAAATTTTGTCCCACACCCTGTAGCCCAGATGGTTTAAACTAAAAATCTGAAAAAATTCTAAGTAATGTACATTGGTGTGAACCGGAATAGTACAACAGGAATTTTTCATTATGTTTTTGGAACAAAAAGCATTTTTTGTGTTTTTTTGCTAATAATGTTATAGTTATATAAGTAGTTATATAGACGCTAAACAGTAACGTGTTTCTTGGTGCAGTGGCTAAGATACTTGCATTCTGCCCGAGAAATTGAGTTCGAATCCTACGAGAGGAGACAATATTATTTTTTATTTTTTGCATTTTTATATTGTTTAAATTATTTTTTCAAAATTCTAGTTATATTTTGGCAATTGTTGCATTTAATTTTTAAAAGCGTAAATTTAATAACCAGTGTACACGAATGAGTTTCGTGTACAGAATGTACACGAAATCAAAGGGGAGGAGCTATGACTAAAAACAACCAATGGAAGTCATAGGCGCAATTTTCAAAATCTTAATGAACCTTGATATATAAAAAAAATACTGCACGTCTTTAGAAACTTAAATAATGGTAATAGGCATTCGAATTAAAATTCATAAAAAAATATTTTGACACAAAATTTGTTTTGGCATCCCAAATAATCATCATTCACTTACTAAATACCTGCAAAACCCTGAAATGTGTGAAAATTCACACTTCACATCAATTTTTTATCTTCATAAGAACTAAGTTATTACTTATAAACACCAGCATTTGTTAGTTACTATGATAGGAACTTTTAAAGTAACATGTTACTAAATTTTGTAGTTACTTTTGTCTTACGGAATACGAAATAGCCCAAGTTACTATGATAGTAACTGAACTTGCTCATATTGACAAATTTAGTAACTATGATCATAGTAACTGAGTTACAGAATTGGTCTGATTGTCTAATCTAGATGTAAGTATAGGGGTGGAGTCTGATAACTTACCCAATATATTCTTAAAAAACTGTGCTGACATTTTAAGTGAACCGTTAACCATAATTTTCAATAGATCTTTAGCTGAAGGAAAATGTCCCTTAGATTGGAAAAAAGCCCTCGTTGTTCCTATTTACAAAAATGGAGAAAGGAAAAAATAATGAATATTTATATTGTATTTTTAATTGTAAAAACTAATTTTGCCGCTAGTTGTGAAGAATATTTTAAAAGAAATATCAACAAACAATAATTTATTCAGGAAAAAATAATTGCAGAAAAATATTTATAAAATATTAGAATAATTAATAAAGATATTGCTTTTTGTTGATTGTTGTTTCTTTGTAACTTGTGATGTGTAACTTTATTAAACTTTCCATTTCACAATATTTATAATTTTTTATTTTCACAGATCCAATATACACGATTTATTTCTTAGTTATTAAATATAAAACTACGACCAAGCTACACCAATATCAGGGTTAAGTATAAGGCAAAGTTACCATTCATCCAGCATTCTGCTGGATGGTCCGTCTGAGATTCGTGTCTAGCATTACATTGCGTCCAACATCTACATATATTATCAGGTCGTCAAAGATGAAATTTGTAGTTAATAATATTGCCAAATTGGACAGCTTATTATTTGACATTGGCTTAATATTTTAATAGGAAAACAGTTTAATTCCGACAATGACGTAAAACTGGCCTTCCAGAAATTCATTGACTCTCGTCCGCCAGGGTTTTATACCACCGGCCTGAACAACCTGCCGCTTAGATGGCAAAAGTGTCTAGACCAGCGTTTCCCAAACTGTGCGCCGAAGACCCTGATCTTTTTTTTTGTGTCACTTTGTAATTTGGAAGTGAGGACCTTTTTTTTGGGTCATTACTTTGTAGTTTAGAAGTCATCACTTTGTACTTCAGAAGTGAGGACCTTTTTTACCGACCGCCAACATATATAAGGGAGGTATTGTGATCATACCGATTTTGACATTTCGAGATTGAGGTCCCTACATAACGTTGTGACTATTTTTAACATGATGTCTGTCGGTCTGTCTGTCTGTCGGTCCGTGTACACGTGCAGAACAAATTCGGCTAAAAGGATTTTTATGAAACTTCATATTTAAGCTTTTGACATCAATGGCACGAGTTGATCAACTTTTGGTAAAAATCGATTAACTAGAAATGGGAGTTTACTCGTGTCGATTTTAAGATTTTTGCGAATATTATTTATAATTTATTTATTAACAACTTTTATTTGAGACCTTTTTTGATAAAGCAGGATAAATTAAACAAGTACTTTGTGATGACGTTCGGTCCTGTGGTAGCCATAGCTGTTTTTTTTTTTTTTAATTCAATTCTGTGTAGTTTAGAAGTGAGGTCCTTTTTTAAAGTATTTCTTGGGGCGCCGCGGGAAAATTTTAATACATTAAAGGCGCCCGGAACCGAAAATGTTTGGTAACCACTGGTAAAGACAATATGGGTGCATACTTTGATGAATAAAATAATTCCTTATATTTGTAAGATATCAACCAACTTTGCCTTTTTTCTACAAATTTCATCCTTGACGACCTAATAATAAAGTTGGAGGTTTATCCGTTTTTTTTTTTTTTTTGTCTTAATATTTTTCTATGCGTTTCTAATGATTATAAGATGGAATCTATAAAAAAAAAACATTTTTTATTTGTTTGTCCGAGATTTATGTCAAAACGTTTTTTAGTTTTTAGGGTTTTGTAGGTATGACCAAAAAACCCTTATACCGTCATTTTGTCGTCTGTCTGTCTGTCTGTCTGTCTGTCTGTTCGGTAAAAATTGTAGCCAAACGGCTAAACCTAGAGAATTGAAATTTGGCATGCTTATACAACTCTTTGACCCGCACATAGGAAAAATACTAAAACATCTAAAAAACATACCCCCCTAAAAATATAAACAAATATGTGCTCATCGAAAACAAGCATATTTTTTTAAAATTCTGAGTAGGGTATCAAATAAAAGCCCTTAGTACGTGGATTAACGATCAAATTTTTATTTTTGCAAAATAAATTATCTTGATGAGATTTTTGCCAAAATTGTACATAAAAAAATTTGTCCCACACCCTGTAGCCCAGATGGTTTAAACTAAAAATTTAAAAAAATTCTTAGTAATGTATATTGGTGTGAACCGAAATAGTACAACAGAAATTTTTGATCAGATTATGTTTTCGGAAAATAACGCATTTTTTTTGTGGTTTTTGGTTCACAAAGTACAAAAGTTATACCAATGTAAGACACTCACATGCAAGGAGTGCGATAGCGTAATGGGTTAGAGCACTGGTGTCGTAAGCTGGAAAACGAAGGGTTTCGAGTTCGAGTACGGAGCGAATTTAATTTTTTCTGTTTTTTTTTTTTTGCATTTTCATTATGTTGAAATTATTTTGTCAAAATTCTAGTTATATTTTGACAAATGTTGTATTTAATTTTTAAGAGCGTAAATTTAATAACCAGTCTTATTATATGATTAACAGACGATAAATTATTTTAAAAATATAGTTCATTTTGCCGTGATTACTACAAAGTAAAATTTGTCCTACACACTCAGCATACCGCCTTCACTTATTATATACCTGCGAAACCCTGAAATGTGTGAATATTCACACTGCACATCAATTTTTTATTTATAAGAAACTAACAATCTCTGGGGGTTGTACGCAGTGTTAAGCCAATTTTTACACAACTTCCTTTTCGGTTTCATTGATTTTTTAAGTGACACACTAATTAAGGCAATTATCACTGGCAATGGTAAATCACTATTCTTGTTTATATTTTATTCAAAACCAGTGACAATTAAACAAACGTTGAGCTGTACACTAAACAAAGCTGTGTTCAATCGTCGACTCATTTTTTTGCATCGAAGCATGCATCAGTAGTGTGTGTTCAACAGCCAGTGATGCCTGTTTCATGATGCCTTGGAATCGATGCCGTGAATCGATGCAAGCCTCATCGTGTATGGGGGGTTTAAGGCAGGCATATGTCCTATATAAAATCAAATATCGATGAAGATGATGATTATTATATTTCTTAATTATAAAATATTAAAATTTTGTTCAAAATATTCTGATATATAATGTAATTCATTTGGATTATATAATTTTAAAATTCATCATTTGAAATTAAATTAATTCATTACTCTCTTACTTATCTTTTACATACAATGTCCATCCCACACGACTATGGTAAAATTCACAAAAAAAATTACGCTCAGACCCGACCAAAATATAAAGACTAAAAAGAGTAATCTTTACAAATTGATCCGAAAAGCTTTAAAACAAACCTTTAATCTATTGAAACTGTCAAGGGCAGTTCGCGTTCACTAGCAAGTTTTTCAAAGCTCATTATGTTGATTAATTAAAACTCAAATTAGTACTACGATGAGACATACAACTTTGAGATATGAGAAAATTTTATTTTTAAATTAGCACCTTGAGAGGGCAATGTACCCACAGACTTCTCTGTGTATCACAGTTTAAATCAATATGTACAGTTCGAGGATGTCAAGGAGAGATTAGGCCTGTGCTTATGACCTGTCAGTTGCTTTAGGTGACAGTATACACATGGATAGGCTGATACTCCTCCTGGTGGAATCAAAGTTATTGTTCTATTAATGATATTTTGCAATTTATCTTAAAGTGTTATTTACTTGATCTGTGATATCCGAAGGAAATTGGTCCTTCTACAGCCGCTTACCATCAGCCTCCGTCTATTCAGTTTTTCGAACATACTTTTGTTCTAATTTATTTGTGTTGTTTCGTCAGAGCAAAGTCGGTCAAGTGTTATCTTGACGGACTCGCTGAGCGCTCTGAACAGTATCCAAGATCCAGATCCAGTGCATCCTCTTGTATTAAAGATCCGGTTGCTACTCTACAATCTGAATTCTCAGAATGTGAGGGTAAGAGCTGTTTTGGATACCAGGACATGTTGGTATTAAAGGCAACGAAGCGGCAGATGCAGCTGCAAAAGCCGCCTCTCACAGACCTATGATTGATGTGAGTTTCACTGTTGGTGGACCCATGGACACCTCCTTCGAGGTGAAGAGTCCCCTATCTGTGAGACGTGCAACACAGATGTGTCTGTGATACACATTTTAACTGAATGTGTACAGTTCGAGGATGTCAGGAAGAGGTTAGGCCTGTGCTATGACCTGTCAGTTGCTTTAGGTGACGATAGGGTATTCGTTAACAGGCTGATACTCTTCCTGAGAGAATCGAACTTATTGTTTTATGTGTGAAGTCTTGTACCTTATTTTAATGTGTTTCTAGTTATTGACTGTGATATTCGATGGTAATTGGCCTCTTTACAGCCTCTTACCATCACCTTGAGTCTGTTCAAATTTTCGAACAGACCTTTTATATTATTTATTTGTGTTTGTCACTGCAAGATTTCTTTTATTGAGTATGCGTATTTTTAATGATTTTATTTACTTATTTATTGTTTTTAATATATAGTCTAGTCATTTAGATGGGCTGCGTTGGCGCAAATAGCCTTTGTTGCTGTGCGCCAAAATTTTTAACTAACTAATTTATTTGTGTTTTTTCGTGCAAAATTTATTTGATTGAGTATGTGTACTAGCTTTTTGTGTATTAACAGCCCAAAGCGGCGTATTGCTGCTAGAATGAGACAATAGCCGTGCGACGCGCAGCTAGCGCGGTAATCTCTTGAGAAAAGTAATCACGCTTTGCACTCGAATTACCTACAAGATTTTACAATCGCAAGCATAAATCATACACGACACTATTGATTGATTCAAGTGCAATTTGTTCTAAATTTAAGCTAAGTACATATTTCGTCAGTTAAATATTATTATTATTATTATTATTAGATAGTAAAACGATTTCAACAGAATTCAATAAATTAACAACCTCTGTCGAACTTTAAAAAAAAAAAATGAAAAATAAATTGCTATATCAGTTATTGGTAAAACGATTTACGTAGGCTTGAATCATTTTATTGCAAGATCCTAAGAACAATACCGATAGATACCCATTAAGATGGAGAGAGATTCGCTGTTTTACTTATCTTAAAACTAAAAAATTCTCCTTAGTCTAGTGCAGTGATTTTCAAACCTTTTAATGTTAAGGCACCCCAAATCGGTTATGTAAAATTTCCGGCACCCCCAACATCATGTGCATGAAATTATAAAGACATTTTATTTATTTTAGGAAAACATGTTTTTTAATTAAAAATATATTCTTTAAATAAGAACAATACTTTTAATAGTTTATTTTCGTAGTTATAAGATTTCTTGTTAGTTAGTTAGTTATTTATATTTTTGTCAATTAGGAAGTAGATTTAATTGGGATATTTATGTTATACACATATTTTAGAATGTAAACAAGAGAAATAATGTACTCCAATTCGAGGCCGAATAGAACAATAAAGATATTATTGATTAAAGATATTATGGCCACCATTAGAGAGGGTTGTACATCGAAAGCAAAACATCGATGTTTAACATCGATGTTGACATCGGCGCCTTACTATCGATGTTGAAAAAACATCGAAGGAAAAACATCGATGTATCTGAAACATCGATGTTTTATTAATATTAAAAAAGCTATTTATTTATATTATATAGGTTTTATTTAATAATGTAAAGATAAAATATGAAAAAAGTAACATATAATACACAAAAAGCATTTATTAGATTTTGAAATAGAAATATTCCCTTTTAATAGTAATTTATTTCACATTAACATTATCATACCCAATATAATAATCCTAATTTGTACCTACAGTCTATTCCAAACGATTAGGCGGAACTAACCGCAATTTTCATTTTTGTAATTTCTCATTAGATATTTTTTTATATATTGAAGTTGACTTTTCCTGAACAAAATGATCAAAAGCTTCAATCAATCGGTAAAAGTAACTAGAATTGAAAATCTAATTCCGCCTAACCAAAGGAACAGACCTTACTATTTTTACATTTCTAAAATGAAATATTGGATTTTATTACAATACTAATATAGTAATCTTAATGTTAATTTTATATTATTTAACATAAAAATAACACTGTTATACACAATTATTTTTATACTTTTTTAAGTTGAAATAAAGTCTGTTCCTTTGGTTTAGGCGGAACTAGATTTTCAATTCTAGTTACTTTTACCGATTAATTGAAGCTTTTGATAATTTTTTTCATGAAAAGCCATCTTCAATATATAAAAAAAAAAACTAATGACAACTTAAAAAAATCCAGGGATTGGAGGAATAACAACTGGGAAGTGTCAACAAGACTCAAAAAGAAAAAGTGTGTTGGCGTCTTTTGTCGTTCGCATTGTTTGCAAAAATTAGAAGTTTCTTCTTATTTTTTCGTATTCTGCTAACTGCTAAGAAGAATAAGAACTAACACTATTAGTATTGTTATATCACAATAGATGGCGCTTATATTTTGTGTTCTAATTTGAATAAAAATTAATATTTTAAGATTCCAGCGCCTCTAGCGGTAGTTTCTGAATTTTCAAAGTTTAAACATCGACATCGGTAGTAGACATCGATGTTTTATCGATACTATCGCCAGCTGACCATCAATGGTAAAACCATCGATGTTTTTAAAATAAACATCGATGTTTTCGATACATCGATGTTTTTTTCCCAGCCCTACATTAGAGTCGTATTAAGTGTGTAGTAATCTATATTATTTTGTCATAACTGCTATAAACTATTCTTTTGGATGGAGAGGCACTTAACTGTCATGTAGTGAATCTCACTGTTATGCAAAGAATAAATGTAATTATTATTTTCGGGAAAAATACAATGTTATATGTAGCAAATCTTTAAATTAACTCCAGTTTCGAAATCTACACCTTCAATATACCCGAAATTGATATACAACTCGACAAATTTGATTTAAATAGCAAAATTCGATTTTCGAGCGTTATTTCAAAAGCGGCTTCATTTGAGACCAGGTGCTGCGACAAACCTAAGCAAATTGATACATTCCGTATACACATGGAGTATCTTATTAAAATGTCATAATTTACAGCCGTCCCGACCGGATATGTCAAATTTTTTATTTCATTTCGTACAAAACCCGAATAATAACAATTCATATGCCATTTTTTATTTAGTTTTTGTAATTTACAGGTCCAATTTGGTCGAAAACGATATAAAGAGTGTCAAAATAATACGTTGATAACTAATAATAAGTTGAGACTTTACACATTTCGGCCGCTACCTTAATTTCGGCGCCCCGCAGAGAAAAATTCCGCACATGTTCTTATAGCCAAGGATATGCCCTACAGATTTAGGAAGAATTGAAACAAAATGTTAATATACGCAGATTTGCAGTGATAGAGTATATCATCATGTCTGGAATTTGGGAAAAAAGTCTATCAAAATTTAAATTTTTCGCCATTCTGATAACAGATTCGTAATTTACGGTATTAAATTAACAGAAAACGAGCCATATCATACGAAATTCGTTAGCCTTTTCGGAAATCACTTTTTTGCGGCTGAGAATGAATTATGGACGGTATCTTGTAAACTAAATAACGAATATCCACGTACGTCCATTGTATAAATATTTTTTTTTTTTTTTTTTATTTTATTAACGGCCTTTGTTAACTAGAACAATGAGCCAGACATGGTATTTGTTCAATATTTCCTAACTCAGGATAACACAAGTACACAGGAAGGAAAGTATAGTGCAGAGGGGTCCGTCTCTGCGGGATTTATACAAACTGGAATCAGACCATCGGAAGGGAAGACAGTAGAGATGTACAGTTATTTCTAAGAACAGTTTTAAATGTCTAGCTTTATGTTGTTGAGAAATTTTATTACGTATTTGTAAATTTTTTCGTTTCTGCATAACTCCGTCATTGTTGTAGGAACGTTAATTCTGTTTATTGATAATTCCTGTGTGTAGTCGCGTCTTTCGTCCGTGAAGTGTAGGCAGTCAAATATGATGTGTTCCATGGTTGCATCAGACTCATAGTCACAGTCGCATACTGGCGACTCAATTATGCCCATCTTGTATAGGTGTGCTGGGTAACACCCATGATTATTTCTTAATCGTACGATTTTAACTATCTCACCTCTTTTCCAGTTGTAATCAAAAAACCAAGGTTTTCTTATCACCGGCTGGATCTCGGCATATCTTTTTCCTACAGTCAAACTCATTGCACTGTATTCTCTTTGCCATATGTTTTCTGTTCTTTTTTTGAGAATTGTTTTTATATCGCTTGGGGGGAGAGATATATTCAGTGGAGTACCCTTGCTGGTGGCTTCTTTCGCTAATTTATCCGCTGTTTCATTTCCTAGAGTACCACTATGTCCTTTTGTCCAATGGAATATGATTTGTTGTTTTTCCGCAAGTTCGTATACAGTTTGGACTATGTCATAGAGAAATTTGTTATTCTTATCCATAGGCATATGTATCCCTTTAATAGCACTTTGGGAGTCAGTAATTATAGATATGTTTTTTTGTTGTATTTCACGGCAAAATTCCACGGCTTTCTGTATGGCTACCACCTCGGCTGTAAAAATGGACGTTTGGTTTGGAAGTTTAAACAAAGCTGAATGATCTGACTGCGGATCATAGAATGCGCAGCCTACACTTGTTTCATTCTTCGATGCATCTGTGTATATTTTGTATTCCGACGTAGGGTTTTCCTTCAGATGATGTGCAAATTCATGTTTGTCACTAAAGTGGAACGGATACAAGAAGCATACTGGTTTATTTGTACTCATAATAAGATTATTTTGCATTTGGACTGATTTATTGGCCTCAACCAGAGCAGGTGTAGGTTTCTTTGCCCAATACCTATTTGTTTCACTGAGATGGGATAATTCATCCAGATTATTTAATAGATCGCATATAGGAAGAGAATTTCTTTTCAACATGTATGTATCAGCGAGTTGCCTTCTTCTAATCCATAGCGGGCATTCTCCCGATTCTGCTAGAAGGGCAGGTATCGGTGTTGTACGTAGTGCTCCAATACAGGCCCGAAGAGCTCTGTATTGTACTCGGTCAATATTAGTTAGTCTTGTCTGGTTGGCACCTCCATAAAATATACTACCATAGTCTAGCCTTGCACGTATGATGGCTTTGTATACTAATAGACAGATTTTTGGATGAGAACCCCATTTATTTCCTGCTATAGCTTTGATAATATTAGTAAGCTTATCGCATGCTGTAATTAACTGTTGGATGTGGGCGTTCCATGTTAATTTCCTGTCCAAGTACATACCCAAAAATTTGGACACCGGCTTTACAGGGTAAGAAAAATTATTTAATGTTATTTCCGATGGTAGATGTGTTGGATGATGTCTTGTGAATATTGTAATCTGACATTTCTCATTTGATAATTCTAGTCCTTGTGAAGTGAATAACCAATTTGTTAGTTTTTTCATAGATGCATTTAGTGCTTCCGTGCAACGTAGTAAATGTTTATGGTCTGTGTACAAAACAACATCGTCTGCAAATTGCAATATTTTTGTGGAAGGGGAAATGAAGTGCTCTATAGCGGACATGTATATGTTGAATAGAATTGGACTTAGAATAGCCCCTTGCGGAAGGCCGATATTGGCATTTCTAGGACCTTGAATTTGGTTTTTCCATTTTACATACAGTGGTCTGTCAGAAAGAAGACTCAAAATAGACTGTGTGAAGCTGCTAGGTATACCAATTTTCAGGAGAATATTATTTAGAACTGGAAGTTGGACGTTGTCATAAGCTCCTTTTATGTCCAAGAATATTGCCGAAAGATAATTGTTTTTGCTAAACGTAAGGTTTATATCTGTTGTAAATATTGACAGATTATCCATAGTGCTTCTGCTTTTCCGAAATCCAAATTGCGATTCTGGGAGTAAGTCTTCATGTTCTAGCCACCACTCTAATCTTCTTTTGACAATTCTTTCTAGAGTTTTTGTAATGCAAGAATTAAGTGAAATAGGACGATACGATGAAGCTATATTAGGATCTTTTCCGGATTTGAGAATTGGAATAACTAATTTGTATAAATATGTATTTAGCTATTTCACTCTATCCTAAAAATTAGTTGTCGTTATGGTAATTGGCGCGCTAGTTTCGCCGCCATCTTTAATCTGCCTCGATTCACAAATAGGTGCTGCGGGTCAAAATGTTTTAATTTTTATAAGGTACATGTGTGCCAAATGGCATTCCATTCTCATCAAGTGCAGTATCTTTCGACGTAGGCACTAGACTACCTAGAGCAATTAACTTTTAAGCTAATTTTCCCGAAACGTTAAATTAAGTGCTGAAACCCTTTTACTTCTAGCCCCTAAATTATCATTTATTATTATATTAAAAGTACAATTTGTATTATATCTTATTATACAGTCAGAACAGTACCAAAGAGTATATAAATTGTGTAGATATGAACAAAAAATTTAAATTAAACCTAGACATTAATCATTGTGCTTGGGACAGACAATGTCCTGTTTATATCAAAAAGGTAAAAGACTATCGTAAAAAAGTTAATTATGCATAGCAACTAAATAACGATCTGAACTGTAAATTGATGTATTTAAATGTGCAGAGTCTAGTTAGTAATATGGAGAATGTAGAGACCATCTTGTTTGAAAAATTGCCCCATTTATTATTACTTAGTGAAGCACGCGTTTCAGAAAATATTTTAGATTCTGAATTAGATATACATGGTTATAATGTAATTAGGGTAGACTTTGAATCTAGATACAATGGGGGCGTAGTAATTTATGTTAAGTTACGTAAAATTTATAAAATAATATCAAGTATAATATAATTTTTAAACATAAAGTTGAACCAAACTGTTGGATGCTTTTCATAAAAGTTTGTAGTGAAAAGCAAGTATTTGGTATAGGGATATTATATCATTCCTCTAGCGCTAGCGATGCTGTGTTCTTGGATACTTTTGAGAACTGGGCAGAAAAAATGATTGATATAGTTGAATTCTTAACATTTATAGGTGACTTTAATATACACATAGATAATGAAGATACGTACAGTAAAAGGTTACAACAAATTATACAAAGTTTAAACATGAAACAAATTGTTAATAAACCAGCTAGAATTACTAGTAATTCTAAATCTTTAATAGACCTAGTAAATAATAATAAAGCTGAAATGTGTCATATAGACCAGTGTTTCTCAACCAAAAACGCACCGCGGACCAGTAAAATACATAATTTTCTGCCGCGGACCAGTAAAATACATAATTCTCTACCGCGGACCACTAATAAAAAAATTTGATGCATTTTTTGCAAGAAAACAGATATATTTAATGTGCTAACTAAATACATTTATTTTATTTGTGGAAAATCACAGAAAATTTACAGAAAATAAACAAAATATAAATTATTTATACAAAAAATGTGCATAAATAATAACAAAAAAACTGCAAAAAATACATACAAAAACTTTCGCGGACCACTAAAATTTTTCTGCGGACCACCTGTTGAGAAACACTGATATAGACTTTCTAGATGATTATGTTGTATATGATCATGCTACATTAGGCATAAATATAACTTTAAAATTTAAAGACAGCAGATCATGTCAAAGTTTTGTGTTTAAGTATTGTAAAGATGATTTCAGACAAAATATTACTAATATCGATTGGGAAAAGATACAAAACTAAAATATAACATGGATAAATTTGTCAAGAAAGCCACCAACATTACAAGCAAAAGATGGATGAACCATAAACTTAAAGAATTAAGAAACAAAAAAGTCAGAGCTTATAAAGTCGTTAAATTTACTAGATTAGAAAACGATTGGAATCAATATATGTACATATATTAATACGAAATGAGCATGTTAGCAAAATGAGAAAATCTAAGAATGAATGGTATGTGAAAAGACTTGAAGAAAACAATGGAGACCAAAAGGGCACATGGATGGTATTAAAAGAATTACTGAAAGGTAAAAATAATAATAGAATAAATAGTTTAAACGTGAATGGAACACTTTTAACAGATGAATGTTTAATGGTTGAAAAGCTAAATTCCTATTTTGTAAATAGTATAAAAGAACTTAGCGAAGGTATAGATATTCCTGACTCTGAAGAGAATTATGTAAATAGTATTAAAAATATCACACCTTGCAATGAATTTTATCTAAAAGAAGTGACTAAAGATGAAATATTAGATATTATCAAAAACATGTCGAGTAAAAAAGATCACATTTTGTAGATAACAATATATTATTTAGACGTATTTGATATAATAGGTGACATTCTGTTAAAAATAATAAATTATTCATTGAGGAACGGCATAGTCCCCGACGAAATGAAATTATCTGTTGTGAATCCAGTGCAAAAAATACCTGGTACTATAAAATGTGAAGAAATGAGACCAATTAATATGATGGACATGAAAAAATTTTAGAAAAATGTCTTAAATGTGTTAAATCTCAAATCGACCCATTCATTACCAACAATGAAATATTAATAAATCAACAATCTGGGTACAGAAAAAAGCACTCATGTGAAATGGCACTAAACTTCATTATAAACGACTGGACAAGGGATATAGATAATAGTAAAATAATCATTGCCATATTCTTAGACTTGAAACGTGCATTTGAAACTGTCAACCGTAGCATGCTATTGGTCAAATTAGAGGCATGTGGAATAAGAGGTAATGCACTTAAATGGTTCAATAGCTACCTAGATAACAGAAAGCAAAAAACACGGTTAGGTCATGTAGAATCGAGCATGGTTGATGTCGACAAAGGCGTACCTCAGGGAACAATTTTGTGGGCATTACTCTTCATCCTGTACATAAATGACATAAGTAAAGTAATAAAGTATACAAAAATTCAACTGTTTGCAGACGATACCCTTATATATTTAGCAGTAGACAATCTAAATGACGGAATAAACAAAATCATGTTAGACTTGGATAATTTAAACGTATGGTTGAAAATTAATAGACTTAAGTTAAATATAAAGAAAACTAAATATATTACATTAGGAAAGAGATGTATTCCAAATATTGATTTATATTTGAACAACTAGAAGATAGAAAGGGCTAAAAAAATAAAATATCTTGGTGTGGTGATAGATGACAGACTGAGTATGGAAGATAACACAGATTATGTTTGCAAAAAAATTGCAAAAAATTATACTTTCTGAGACGCATAAGAAACAAATTAACTTATATACAAGCGGTTAATTTATACAAAACTATAGTAGCTCCGCATAATGATTTTTGCGCTACAATATTATTTCTATGCATAAAAAACAAATGTTATGTATACAAAAATTACAGAATAGAGGTATGCGAATAATTTTGAAAGTAAATAAATATACAAGTGTTAAAAGAATGTTAGACGCTCTCAATTGGCTTGATATCAAGCAGAGATTATACTTCCTGACTCTAGTTTTCATTTATAAAATCATACATGGTCTTGTGCCGGAGTACCTCTTCACTAACATAAAATGTGTCAAGGAAATTAGCAATTATAATCTTAGAAATAGAAATGATTTCAACATAGTGAAAACGAAAAAGATGGTAGCTCAAAATTGTTTATATTTTAAGAGGTTGCAATTATTTAATAGTTTATTGGAAAATTTAAAACAAAAGACCAATTTAAGTAGATTTAGAAAAGGATGTATTAGTTATGTAAAAGAGAATGTTTTTCTGTAGAATAGTTTTGTAACTTGTTTTATAAATATTTTTTTTCTGGATATGTATATATGTTTTGTAAATTAACTATATAGTTAAATAAATATATATTATTATTATTATTATAATACTCGCTCCCGAAGGATTTTTAACTAAATTAATATATATATATATATATATATATATATATATATATATATATATATATATATATATATATTGCGTTGTGCATGAATTATTGTCACTGTTTTCCATAATTTTTGTATATTGAAATTAAATTAAATTAACTTTATTGCAATTAGCATAGAACGAATTAATAATTACAGTCTATTCCCAACGATTAGGCGGAACTAACCGGAATTTTCATTTTTGTAAGTTGTGATTATCTATTTTTTATATATTGAAGTTGGCTTTTCCTCAACAAAATGATCAAAAGATTCAATTAATCAGTAAAAGTAACTAGAATTGAAAATCTAGTTCCGCGTAAACCAAAGGAACAGATTTTATCCATAATATCGAAACTATTGACATGTTGACCTGGAAACAATGAAATGATATATGAAAACAAATGAATCACGTATTTTGCAGTGGAGTGACAATTGTAGGTTTTTGACATTTGTAGATTATACTGAACGAATTTATTTACTTTGTGCTTTAAAGCGCAAACTAATAGTCATCGAAAATGTCAAATTTGCGTTGTTTTCGCAAAGCGCAAAAGCCTACTTTGTATTTTAAAAAAATATTTTATTTATTTATTTTGTGTTTCATATATATGAGCCCTGACACTACATCTTCGGACATTTCATAATTTATATCTAAATATTTTTCTTGTACACCGTTACTCGCTAAATATATTTTTGATTAATTTTTGGAATTCGATTTAAAATTTAACCCTATTTTGACTACTCTCAATACACTTATTGCCACAAATCTTTTAGGCATTGTTTCTAATAGGACCTGACACTCTTCTACGGTCACTGAATCACATACTTTCTTAATTTTGGCCTTCAAATCTTCCAGCGTTCTCTGTGGGTTGTTTTTAATTTTTTGTTTCAGCTTATGGCAAAGACATTCGATAATATTTAAATCAGAACTACTGGATGGCCAATCAAGTACAATCATGTGATTCTTCTCGGACCAGTTTTGAGTGCTTTTGGCCGTGTGAGAGAAGGCGCTGTCCTGTTGGAAAATAAATTGTGCCCCAGGATGAAATTTTTTGACACTTGTCTTTAAATTATTTTTCAGTAGCTCTTGGTATTTAACTGCGTTGATCATTCCATTAACAAACCCCATACATCCCACACCTCTTGTGGACATACAGCCCCAAATCGTAACCCCAGCAGGAAACTTAACAGTGCGTTTTAAGCAATCTTTATGAAACTCTTCATTTTGGCTCCGAATTACTCGTTTTCTGTTATCACCTACAATTAAATCAAATTTGAACTCGTCGGTGAAAATAATCGAATTCCACTGTTTTGGTGTCCATGCCCTTCGCTTTTTACACCAGTTTAAGTGCATTTTTTTCTGCCGTTAAGTCAAGAACGATTTTTTTTTGCCTAAAATGTAGAATTTCTGTTTCAATAAAATACTGAAAAAATGACATTGGTACGACCTTATAAAAATTAAGACCACTTTTATGAATTCACTTTCTGCATGTTTCTTTGGAAAATTTAGATCTTCCAGCCTCATTCGACTCTGCCGTTATTTCCCTAACAATAGCCCTTCTATTCTTTTTACACGTTTTTACAAGTTCTCTTCTCTGTCGATTTGATACTAAAGTTGGACGTCCTGGCCTTTTCTCCTTTGTATCGATGGTACCGTTTTCACCATACGATTTTATTATGTCAAAAACAGTAGATTTGACATTTTCATATCCCTAGCAATTACATTATTTTTTTTCTTCACAAAACATGCTTATAATTGATTCTCTCACTTTCTGTGGAGTTGCCACACCTCGAGGCATTTTAAAACAACTTTTAAAAAAACAAAAATTTACAAACCGTCAAAATATGAAGTTAAAGATGAGCCGGCAATTGTTTCAGAATTAAAAACAAAATCCACCCTACATACAATTTTATATAGGCATATTGAAAATGCAAATAATTTTGTCCGAACATTTAATTGTCAACTGAGATCAGTTTAAATATATGTAAAATATACTTTAATTCAATTTTATCATCATAGAGTAGTCAAAATAGAGTAAAATCTAAAATAGAATTTATCAAAAATATACTTAGTGAGTAACGGTGTACAGGAAAAATATTGAGATAGAAATTATGAAGTGTCCAAACATATAGTTGTTAGGGCTTGTATATACATATAGATTTTTTTCAAATAAGTATTTTAGCCGATTAGATGGGCTGTGTTAGGCAAAAATATCCATTGTGTGCCAACCGGTTTACCACAATCATATTCTTTTAAACATCCTAACTTTATTTTATTTTAATCTTTTTTAACTTTTTATGTCAAACAGTTGTTGTTCTACAGGATCTACAGATAACTTACTATAGTCCGTCCAAACGTTACAATGCAGTACATGGCTAATAGAATAGTTATTTTTCATACCCTCTAATAGACTGGGAGCTCATGACAGTTTTTGGTCTCCGATTTCATACAACATGCCTTTTGGAGGAGAGAATATTTACCCTGTGACAACAAAAAAGGGATGGTACTAAACCCCTGCACGCTTTCCGGTCATAGGGAAAATTGCATTTCCACTTAAACACAAAATTTTTGTGCTTTTCTCTGATTTAATATTGCTTGCCCTTTTGTCAAAAGAAAGTTATAACAAATTTAAAGTCTTTTAAATATATGCATGCGATTCGGAGGGTCCCAGAGGGCTCAAACGGTCATGTGATCTTGTAATAAAAAAATATGATTTTCCGCGTTTTCATACAGCATGCCTATAATTAAAAGACTTTAAATTTGTTATAACTTTCTTTTGACAAAAGGGCAAGCAATATTACGTCAGAGAAAAACACAAAAATTTTGTGCAAGTGGAAATGCAATTTTCCCTATGACCGGAAAGCGGGCAGGGGTTTAGTACCATCCCTTTTTTGTTGTCACAGGGTAAATATTCTCTCCTCCAAAAGGCATGCTGTATGAAATCGGAGACAAAAAATATGAGCTCCCGGTCTATAATGGGTTTTCCCAGTGACTCTGTCCTTTTCTTTCTTGGCGACGTTCTCTGCTGTAAAACGCGCTGATCTGTGAAGACACGGTATTTTACAAATGGTTATACATTTCGGTACTGGATTACCTGACCTTTGTAAATTATACGCGTGTTCGATACTTTTTCTATTTAGTTTCAATGAATTAACAAGAAAATAACGTAAAATTTGACATTTTTACAACATTTGGTCCCATTTACCATAAATGCAATACTGCATTCTAGAACGGACTATAGAACATAATACAAAACAAAATTACTTAAAAACAGTTCTGTTTATTTAGAAAGTTTGAAATTGCAAAGTAGATTGCGAAGTATTATATCCAACCCAACGTACAAATCGTTAAACGAAATAAAGCGTCTGGAATTTGTAATATCGTGACTTCTTCTCGTAGACATAATATGCCAAAAGCAAATATTCGAAAATTCTGAATATGCCTTGATTTGATATTATATCATGCATAGATAAATATCAACGATTAAAATCGTAAATTTAAGTTCTATTCATAGTTCCTATAAGCTTATTGGTGATTCAAATGAACGCGTATCCCTCTACCGGCAGTAAGGTGAAAACTTGATAAAATGATACTTTCCTTGTTTACGCCTAGTTCAACTTTTTTGTTTCTATCGATTATCGAGTTTTTACAATGAATAAAGTAATTCATTTAAGAAAATAAGAAAATAAAAAGTGAATACTTCTTATTGCGTGTATAGTTGTCATTCAAAGGATAAAAATTTTCCAATATTGGATGATTTTTTTTTAGTCTAGTTATAGTTAATGGTAAGTTTCTTATTGTGAATTTTTAATTCTGCAATTTTAATATCAACAAGAAAAATGCATTAAAAAATATAAAATTTACCATTTATACTTACATTTTGCTGTAAGTGAAGAGTAATCTTTCTTTATTACTGTCTAAAATTTTTTGATTTTGTCTGATTTTCTGCTGTTCAGATGTGTTTAAACAATCTGTTAACGTTGAATTTTTAATTTTTACCCGTTTCCAATGTGCAAGAAAATCGTTTAATGTTGACTAAACTGTTGTTAATATAATTAAAACCTCTTGTTGTTCCGAAAGAATGATTTTTTGTAAATGTTTGTAAATTTTCTTGTGTAGAATAAATTACTCTTTCCATAAAATTTCTAGAGGAATATGTACATTATAAGTATTGAAATGAATTATTTAAAGTTAATATTTAAGTATAATAGTAGAATAGTTAAGTATATTATTTTATTTTCCTAGTATAACCTAGCACTATCATTATAACCTCTGAAAATAATTTACCCAATAAGAAATACAAATATAAACGCTAATAGATAAAATTATGTATTTGAATAAATGTGCTATAGATCAGTGCTTCTCAACCTTTTATGGCCTGGGACCCCCCAAATTATATAAATATAGTCTGCGCCCCCCTATATATATATATATATATATATATATATATAGGGTGTATCAAGATAATGGGAACACGAGTTTTTTCGAAAAGGCGAGGTTGCTCACACGTCAAAAATTTTGAACTAAAATTTATTTACAAAATTGAATGGTAGTATTGAAATTTTCCGGAAAAAACCGGAATTACAGGATATCAAGGTCGAATTTTTAAATGGGAACGTATATCATATTGGATATCTTTGGATGGAGCTTTTCAACAACTTTTCCATAAACATTTTTTTAATACCTTTTACGGTTGACAAAAAAACTGTGATATTTTTAAATGACTATTAAATTCCCTATAACGACTTGAAAGTAAAGTATTTTTATTTACAAGTGTTCAAAGTGCCCTCCATTTTAATTTAAACACATTCGCATCCTTACTCTTGAGTTACCTGTAGTTCGGAGAGCAATTAAAAAAATATATAATAACAAATATTGCACTTTCAAATCGTACTTCAAAGCACAACTTAAAAATACTTGAAGTACCTCCAAGGCGAACTATAGTCAGAGAAACCCATTAACCGACACATACAATTTATTTGACCTTGATATAGTCTACTTATAGTCTGTTTCGATTTTCAAATCTAGTAATTTTTATCGATTAAATAAACTTTTGATCATTTTGTTTAGTAAAAGCCTATTTACTCATTATAAAGTTAGCTAGTGACAACTTAAACATTTGAAATAGCTTGTAGTTTAAATTAGTTGTCAAAATAGGTATATTAAGTATAAAAATAAATAGAATATTTATTTTATTTATGTTGTGAAAGGTATATTTTTATGAATATCAATATAAGATACTCGAAGATTGAGTGCATTTTTATTATATTTTCATGTTTCGATCTTGTATGATTTCGCGGCCCCCCGACGAAGCCTTCACGGCCCCCCGGTTGAGAAATGCTGCTATAGATGGCACGAATCAAATTTGGAGTACTTTTTATGCGAAATTTTCAAAAAGTATTAATTTTTTAAATATATTTTCCCTGTATTCTATTTTATTTTTTTCTATTACAATATTATGTTTAATTTAACAAAAAATTCATGCAATAAGGGGTTAGTGTGCAGTATTAATGTACTTGGTTTTAATATTTTTAAATTTCACGATTTTATGTATATCGTATATATTTTAGCTAAAATTCCTAACTTGGACCAATCACAAGCCTGGAAGAAAACGTTAACTGCGACAGTTCTATTTTGAATATTTTATGATTATGGATAGATGCATACGCGGAATCGACGCTTTTACAACTTTAGCTATAATTTGAAGAATTACAAATAAGCTTAGACAATGCAACGGTGACTGTAAACTGTGTTTTAAAACCACGTTTGAAATAATTTCGTGCAGAAAATGAGGTTATACATCTTAATTCCTGTTTAATTTACACTGGTAAATCGGACATATCTAAACGATGTATGTTTTATAAATATAAAAAATATGTTTCATATTTCCAGTATACATTAAAAATAGTGTGAAAAGTTAAGCTGACAATGTCAAACAGATTTGATTTAAATATGTTGTTTACATTTTAATGTAATTCTGATTGAGCTTTATTTGAGCTAAATGAATTTTTTCCCGCATGCGAGTACTTTGTATGTTCATCTGTTCAAATACATTTATGTAATGAAACACACTTTAAAGGCAATTGTTATTTGAAACAGTGGAATATAAAAACAAATATTGCGCTTTATTCTAGGAACAAAATATGAAGATCTTTGGTTACATGGATAATGTAGTAAGATCTAGGATAGAAAGAAGTTTGCCACTGATTTTAAAGGTTTATTTTTACTTACTGTCTTGTAGCTCATCCGGTTAATTAAATATCGTCTAGGAAGAACACTTACCTGCAAATAAAAATAATAATATAATTAAGTACAATACATTTATTTTTACTTATTCAAATTTAATTTTCATAATTTAAAAACATCTTATTCAATTTAACTCCTCAGACAAAAAGACTATTAAAACGGTTTACAATTAAGTACTGAAAAATTGTACCGCTCTTACCCTCTAACTTTTTAACAATAATTACACTGATCAACACATTTTTTGCCGACTTACATCTAAGACTTGTTTCTTATTAATTTGGTCTTGCTGAACTCAAATATCACATCAGTTTTTGCGTATCACATCAGATTTTTGCTCTACAACAAATACATATTTTCGGCCAAATAATACTTCTATCGTTTAATTTTATACGTCGATACTGTAATTGGCACAAATTTGGCGAACAATAAGGACTAAATAATAAGAAAATATTCTTAAAATTTTATTTATAGTGAAAGAAGAAAAATGAGAACAGTTTTAATTACATTTTAATGCATTGGAGTATTAAAATAAAAATACAAAATAATTTAAGGATTAAATGGTCGTTTGTAAGATCTTCTGGAGTTTATCATTCCCAATAAGTCACTTTTAATACTCCAACAGTAGTCAGCCATCGTGTGAGTATCCCACCTTCCTTGATAAAGTCTCTCCATCTCTTTTAAATCCTGATGGCAACGTTCACTGTATTCATCACTAACATCTCCAAGATTGACAGGAAATTTGTCAAGATGACTGTTAAAAAATGAAGTTTCACGCTCATATTGTACCCCAGATGATGATAATTTTCAACCAAATTTTCAACGACCTCCACATAGTTTTTGGCTTTTTTATTCCCAAGAAAATTTTTGATGAGTGCCACGAAAGACTGCCATGCATTCTTCTCCATATCATCCATATGTGCAGGGAAATATGGAACATTCATTAATTTTCTAATTTGTGGTCCGTCAAAAATGCCAGCTTTTAGCTTCTCATTACTGATACTTTGAAATGTTTCAGATATATATTTGAAACAGTCACCATCTTAGTTCAACTCTTTTACAAACTGCTTCATTAGACCCAGTTTAATATGAAGAGGGGGGAAAATTATTTTTGTTCACTCCAACAAAGGTTCGTGTATTATGTTTGGGTCTCCAACATTTAAATCTATTCTCACCGGCCAATTTTTCTGAGTCCAATGGCTATCTCTCGCTCTGCTGTCCCACAAACACAAAAAACATGGATATTTTGTGAATCCACCCTTGACCTTGCAACCCGCCGCCGTTGTAAAAAAGTCTATAACAAGTACCTGCATGTAAGGCGTTCCTACAAAATATATTGGACAACAAGAACGAAGTTGAAATTAAAGTAGACGTATATCAGAACGTGAAAAGGTGAAAAAAGTCAAAATACGATAGCAAGTCAGCAAAAAAAGTTTAAATTTGTTGACCAGTGTTATCAAAGTACAAGGTGTCTCAAAAGAAATTTTATATTTAGTGGATCGATTAAAAAAAAAAGTAAGCCGTATATAGAAAAAATGTTTATTAATTATTAAAATACACTTTTTGGGGATTTATTTCTTAAAAATAATATCGTCTAAATGTAGACCCTCGCGTTCTCGGCACTCATTTAATCGAACAGTAAAATTACTTATGACGTCTCGGCAGGTGGACTCAGGGATGGCTGCCATTTCGTGACGGATATTTTCTTTCAAATGCGCCAATGAAGTCGGTTTATTGGCGTAAACTTTAGATTTAAGATAACCCCATAGGAAAAAGTCCATAGGGGTTAAATCTGCTGAGATCAATTTGCCTGAGAAAATTTCACGAACACGTGGCAGAGACATATTGGACGTGTGTGAAGTTGCTCCGTCCTGTTGGAACCATGTTCTTTGGTTATAGGCAGGAAAGTTTTGCAGTTCAGGTACCAAGAAGTTGTCTAACATCTCCACATAACGCTCTGAAGTCACTGTAACTGCACGCCCCCTTTCGTCTTCAAAAAAGTAAGGGCCGATAATTCCTCGCGCCGACATCGCAGCCCATACGGTCACTTTAGGCGAATGTAGGGGTTTCTGATGTTTGCGTTTCGGATTCGTTGCACTCCAGTAGCGGCAGTTCTGCTTATTTACGTGGCCATTAAGATGAAAATGAGCTTCATCCGAAAACAAAATGTTGGTAAACGTTGAAAATCGCTCAATCACCTGATTTACGAAATTAACCCTCTGACTGGCATCTTGGGGCTTTAATTCTTGCACCAATTGAATTTTGTAGGGGTGCAGCTTTAGGTCTTTGTGCATAATGCGATGTAATGATGATCTATGCACATTTAAAGCACTTGCGCGCTTCCGAATTGAAAGGTTCGGGTCGTCACGAACAGACTGATTAACATTCTCCACGTTTTCTACCGTTCTTGATGACCTAGGTCGCCCGGATTTTGATTTATCCAGCGTTGTACCAGTCTCTTCAAACTTTTTAACCCAATGTCGAATGAGAGGAATGCTTGGCGCATCATTTGAGTGGCGAAAACCTCGAATACTGCAGAATTTTCTACGCGCTACAGTCGCCGAATCACCGTTTTTGTAAAACTCTCGCACGCATAACGCGCGGTCTGCTCCCGAGAAACGCTCCATAGCGACTGAATTCCCAAGAGCCAGGCTACCGATTGACATAACCCCCGCGCCCCTCGGATACGTTGCGTTCACGCAGTAAGCTAAATAAAGATAAAATTTCTTTTGAGACACCTTGTATATTAGGCTAATTGAAAGATAAACGAATCAATCAAAATTTACGTAATTTAGAGCTAAAACTAATATTAATTTTTATTTCATGTTTTAAATTAGTAATTTTCCTTTGGCTTGAATGGCCTATATTAGCTATTCTTAATCTGGGTCCGTGGGTCTGGGGGTCGGCGACCACCTCAATGTTCAAAAAGATTTAACTTAATTCTAATGACATTTAAACAATGAAACTTAAGTTATATGACCTAAGTGGTATATAAATAAATCATCCATATTTAATAATTGTATTAATTAGTCTAACGGAGAACATATAAAAACTGAGGGGTTCGCCAAGAAAATTTTTTCTCAAAGGGGTTCTCGTGTTCAACAAGTTTAAGAACCGCTGGCCTATAACATTCTTCTGGGATGACTTTCAACCAAATTTCTGATTATTTGTTAGCGGAATGTTTCCAGATGCATCTCTAGAAGCGGAGACTAGCCGCGAATATCTCTAGATTTAACCACTCCAACCTTTCTTCTGTCGAGTCATCATAAAGGATGTGCATTTTATATAGTCTATCTCAGAAAGAGCGATAGTAATAAAATTTATTATTTGTAAAAAGTTATTGTTTTTTCACAAAGAAGCGGCACACAAAATATGAATAGTTCGAAACGAAATATTGTTAAAAAACAACCGAGTGTGCCGCACATCTTATATGGGAATACGAACTAGGGTTAAACACAATAGATCATAAAAATTGTACCCTAAAATTTTGAAGAAAAATATGGTCACAGGCATGAGTTTAATGATATGATAAATATGGTCACAGGCGTGTGTTTAATAAAATGATATATAGTAATATAGAAATACACAAAACCAATTTAAACGTGTTTAAAATGTTTACGCCACTGGTAACTGCCTGACAAAAAGATTTATTATTATCGCTCTTTCTGAGATAGACTATAACAAACCAACGTCAATTCAACAATTATATTACAATACTCGAATAGCAATTGTTGAATTATCGGCTACATTTTTTAATTTTTTTTTTATTAGATATTCTCTTGAATTGTGAGAAATTTTTTAGCAAAGCGGGCCTTGGACCGATATAATTTTACACAAATATTCGACTAGTAAATAATGAGAATGATGGGTTGTAATGCAACTAGAACTGATAAAATAAAATAGCTCTAGTTTAAATAACTTCCATACAAATGAATAATAAAACTAATTATTCACCTAATGAAACTTTGCATTTAAATGCAACAGGTTAGACAGAAGCTTATAAAGAGAATAAAATTAAAATACAATGAAGAGTTGATTACAACTTTTGCGCTTTGAAAATTACACTAATAACGTGTTGTTTGTAACAATATTTTATTTTATTGGTGACATTTAAAGACGCCCGTCAGACCAATTCAAGTCTTTGTTTCCTAAATGTGTTCGTTTATATCAAGTCTAACTTTAAACTGCTCGTTAAAAGAAAATTATTGTTCTAATAAAAGTATAAGCGTTGAAATTTAAAGTAATATGAAAACTGCAAAAGAGCAGGATATTATTTCATATGACCAGGTAACACTGTAAAATTTTATTTTTAATATCGTATTTAATTTTAAATAAAACTCCTTATGTTATAATACTTTTTTATTAAGCATTATCAGTGGCGCAGCCAAGGGGGGGCAGGGCCTGGGCCCCTCCCAGGACCAGCAGATTACTCGGTGCTGCTCAGAGAGTTGAAGATAAAATTTGTTAACCACAACAGTAGTTAATTTTTCTATTACTTCATTGTAAACAATATTGGCATTTTTTTTCATGTAAATAAACATTTTTTTAAGATTACCTTCTCTTGATAAAGTGACATAATTATTGTTTAATTGAAAATACATCACTTTCCAAATATGCTCCAACGAATTATATGAAGGGTTTTTGATCTTCGGTGAGCGCCTTTCCTTCATCTGCTCGTAGGGCTAGATGATCTACAACTATCTCACTTACTTCTGTGGAAATCTTTTTTAAGATTGTTTCTGAATACGGGAACTTTTTATCTGGTTTAGCTTTCAGATACCAACTTCTCTCACTTGGCTCTAACACGATACTTGAATCTTCGAGAAAATCGATTCCTAATAGTGTGCGGTTGTTTTTCAAGTCAGGGAAGACAATAAGCGTTGTAGTGACTGAAAGATTGGCGACTTCAATATCCACCGTAGTTTTTTTTTATTGCTTTGGTCTGCAATATGTCATCCGCGTACGCTAATCTCACCGTGTCGTCTTCAAAAGTACATCCTTTGTTTTATAGAAGCTTGTACAAAGTGTTTCCCGCGATGCTCGCTTCTGATCCCGAATCTGCGTAGGCTGGGCCGTTTGATCCTAATATCCTGATTGGAATCGTTGGCCTTGGACGTTTTGATCACTCTTCTGCGACAGTCATCTTGCAAAACTCGAGACAATTTGGATCAATAGTTTTTTCGGTCTTCACCGACGGAGTACACTTTGGGCATTTAGAACGTATTACGCCAGGTATTTGACATCCGTAGCACTTGATGCCGGGCGTACCTGGAACACCTCCTTGTGCTGGACTGCCTGCATCTTTGATATTAATTTTATTTCTGTCTCGACACTCGTCAAAAGTGTGCCCATATTTTCTGCAGAAGTTGCAGCGAGGCCGTTCTCCTTTTGACGCGTCCTTTTTTGACTCCCGTTTTTACATTAGATGCGCGTGTCGTTTCTCTGAGCATGCTTTCCACATCTCGTGCAGCGTCCAATAGATCACGAAAAGTGTTAATTTTGTCTCGCAACACTCGCTTTCTAATTCTACGGTGCAGCAATCCATATATCATGTCAAGCTGCATTTTTTCTGAAAACTAGTCAGGTATGTGAGCTAACAGAGCCCGCGCACGACAAACGAACAGATCTGTGGACGTGCATTCGTCCTGATCCATAGCGAACAGTTCTTTATATACCTGATATGCCGGTTTTTTCTTTGCATACGAGTCTCGCAGCGCTTGTACTGCTTCTTCTCATGTTGTCACCTGCGTTCGAATACCTAACCACCACGTAGCAGCCGTTCCATGTAGGAGCATTGAAAGCCCACGCACCGCGTTTTCGTTTGAAACATTCGCACAGTCTTTATAAATCTGAACCGCGTTTATGAATGCTTCTACGTCCGAATCCGGTGACGCGTCGAATTTTGCCGTTTCAGCCGTTTGTAACACTGGTAACCGTAAACTAGCAATTAACTGGTTTAACTGTTCATTCGTCATGGTTATTAGTTGATGTCCCTCCATTTTCTGAGGTTTCCTTGGACAAGCACGTTTTTCTTGAATATTATTCATTCACGTGAGCACACATTCCAAGTCACAATAACTATTTTTAATCACTCACTTTTTATTATTCTGCAAATGATTGTTTATAAACAATTTGGCCACACGTTTAGGCGCCACTTATAACGGGACTAATTTCGATCTGTTTTAAGTGAAACACATATAAACAAAATAAAATTAGCGTTATATTAAATATTTTAGGTACAGTTTCCAAATTTAGTCAATAAACACACAAAAAAATAGTTATTTTCACAGGACGCACATTAAACGTCATGCCGTGGTTAATTCAACTCTTTTTCAATTGTTTTTTCAACGGCAACTAGGAACATGTCGGTGTTACAAGGGGAGCGTTGATCCCTTTCTCCCTGACTAAAATATTCGACCAGTCAAATAATAAAACTGTCTTAAACTACTAATTACTCGATTTAAATAAGATAAAGTAAAAATCTGACTTCGGTATAATCTTCAGAATGTAATTTTAAAATGATACCTCAAACGTGAAATAGAGTAGAAATAGTAGAAATATAATAAAGAGGGTAGTTTTGGAGACAATCGCGCTCTTAAAATCGGTATTTGGTTTTATTTTGTAGATAAATGTGGATATCAATATCTCCTTAGGTATTTTTGAAATTATGATGTTTTACACACAAAAAGAACTGATATAAGTTGTACTGAACAACAGTGGCGTATTACGAGGGGGGGGGCACAAGCCCCCTCTGAAGGTCTAATGAAATGAAAATTTAACAAATTTATCATAATCGTACAGCAAAATAACTTATTTATTTTACAATAATAATAAGCTATATTTTATTATGATTAGTGTTGAAATTAACAGAATATGCATATTTACATGTTATTTTTAGGTTTTCGGAGGTATAATTAAGAAATCCTTATCCCGTCACATAAGTCTGTTCGTTCGGAAAAATTGTGGCCAAGCGGCTGATTTAGAGAACTGGATATAAGTAAGAGAAATATTGAGATTTCAAAAATATATCTCGCGAAAAATATAAATAAATATTTATTATAGTTTAAGGTAATGGGATTCGGACCAGTCAGAAAATAAAAACAAATTTATTAACTTCGCTAACGTTTCGATTTAATTTAAATCTTCATCAGAGCTTAGTTAATAGTCACGATATAAAATAATCATCTCTGAGTTCAATAACCGGACAATATGATGTATTCTCTATTAATTTTAAAAATTGTTATTTTATATCGTGACTATTAACTAATCTCTGATGAAGATTTAAATTAAATCGAAACGTTAGCGAAGTTAATAAATTTGTTTTTATTTTCTGACTGGTCCGAATCCCATTACCTTCAACTATAATTACTAACTTACGGACGTAACTCATTTAATTAAATATTTATTTATCGAAGAAAAAATCAAGTGAAAGTTTTTGATACATGGATTAACAATTACATTTTTTTATCAACAAATAATGGAATTATTATTTGATATAAACATAAATTTCCAACAGCAGGGGTGTCAAACTGATTTGGGTCGCAGTCTATTTTACATACAAAATGATAAGCAGTGACGGAACTTTAAATATCCCGAAGGGTTTCTTGACATTTTTTTATAAACAGAAAAGGGGAAGAGAGTATGTTTTACATTTTTAAATATATTTTTTCCCTAAATAAGCTCGTGATTTTGATTACCGCTTCAGGGGCACAAAAAATGAGGTTGAGGGCCGTATGCGGTCCGAATGCCCTCGAAATTTGATTCGGCCCTCCCCAAGACAAAATTTTGGCTGCGCTACTGAGCATTATAAAACTAAAAATGTTGAACGTGCTCAATTAGCTATTGCTACTATGAGTAAAAAATTTAAGGCTAAATATGAAAGGTGTGTCAGGTGATCAACTACCAAAAAATGTATGTGAATCTCCACGTATTATAGTGTGTCAATACAATTCCCAAATTTCGTGCTAACAATTTTTGCTGCAGTCACATCAATATCAACAATTATTTGACAACCATTTTCTGCTAATATTGTTTTCCTCCTTCTTTAACATGCTCAGTTGGGTTGACTTTGGCCTCACTAACAAAAGTCCTCTATTGGGTTGATGCAAAAGTAATGAAATTTTTTAATATGGACATTATGAAAATGTGTTTAATATTTATTAATTACAACAAATGTATATTATAAGGGACAGTTGAAAATACTGTACGAGGGTAACGCTAGAACTATCGAAAATAAGACACATGGTTCATATCTCTTACGACTAAATTTAAATATATTTAAAATAGGGATGGGGAAAAAACATCGATGTATAGAAAACATCGATGTTTGTTTTAAAAACATCGATGTTTTTACCATCGATGTTCAGATGGCGATAGTATCGATAAAACATCGATGTCTACTACCGATGTCGATGGTTAAACTTTGAAATTCAGAAACTACTGCTAGAACGCTGGAACCTTAAAATTTAAATTTTTATTAATATTAGTACCCAAATATAAGCGCCATGTATTGTGATATAACAATACTAATAGTGTTAATTATTATTATTTTTAGCAGTTAGCAGAATAAGAAAAAAATAAGAAGAAACTTCTAATTTTTGCAAACAATGCAACGGCCAACGACGCCAACAAACTTGTTGCTTTTTGAGTCTTGTTGACACTTTCCTAGTTGTTATTCCTCCAATCCCTGGAATTACCGTATTGGAAAATATAATTATAATTTATTTATTAATAAAACTATTATTAGGATTATTATATTGTAATATTAGTGTAAAATTAATATTAGGATTGCTATGTTAGTGTTATAAAAAATGTAATATGTATTTCAATTTAAAAAAGTGTATGACAGTATGTTATTTTTATGTTAAATAATATAAAATTAACATTAAGATTACTCTATTAGTATTATCATAAAATGCAATATTTCATTTTAGAAATGTAAAAATAGTAGGAACAAATTAGAATTATTATATTAGGTAATGTTAATGTGAAATTAATTACTATTAAAAAAGAATATTTCTATTTAAAAATCTAATAAATGCTTTTTGTGTATTATAAGTTACTTTTTTTCGTATTTTATCTTTACATTATTAAATTAAACCTATATAATATAAATAAATAGCTATTTTTAATATTAATAAACATCGATGTATCGGAAACATCGATGTTTTTCCTTCGATGATTTTTCAACATCGATAGTAAGATGTTAAACATCGATGTTTTGCTTTCGATGTACAACCCTAACTCAAAGTAGTTCCCTTTAACAATAGTACACTTGGCCATTCTTTCCTTCTACTTCTTCAGCTTAATCTTAAATTGCAGCATCAAACTTTTCCTTAGACTAAAACTCTCTACGCAATATTTTTTTTAGATCCATAAAATAGCCAAAAGTTGCACATTGCCAAATCAATTAAGTATGGCGGGTGCATTAGTACTTTATTATTATTTTTTATGAACACAATGTTTTACTAATGAAACTTCAATATTCCGATTAGTTTCAAATCAAGTGTAAGGTCTTTCCATGTATTCAATATCCGAATAATTGTTAGATTTTTGGTTAACTGATCCCTGCAGCTTTTCGAGGTCTTCCCACTTGTCGAAGGGTATTTCATTTTACTTCCCAGATCCTCTTTACCATTCTGTTTTCTATCATTCTATCACACATTCTATCCACTAATTTATTCTGCCTGTAATTTTTCTTGCTTTATTTTTATTTATCGTTTCGTGTCACGGCCACGAATGGGAAAAATTTGAATTTAAATTGTTGGGCATAATATTTTAATTAAAATTATTGTCCGCTAATCTTCGCTTCGTGACATTTGACAAGATCCCTCACATTAAACTGAGAATAATAAATAATAAAATTTTTGGACAAAAATGTAATTACTTCCGGGAATATTAGCTAATCAAATATACACTGTTCTGGTTCACATCAATGTATATTGTTCCACAGATTTTTTTTTCAGATTTTGAAATCAACCAAAGCAGTATATGGGCGAACTCAAATACCCAGATCTTATCATCCATATTTTGTAACAAGACATGCATGAATTTTATAATAGATATTGCTCGTCGTGATCGCAAGGATCTATGGCATATCACTCTTGCGTAGGACGATCACAAACCTGTCACTCAGGTAATTTACAGCTCATTAGAAGACGAGTGCGTTCAAGTTTACTAAGATCGTCATTGAGACGAATATTGAAGACAAAATTACACTTCTATTCGTAAATAACTCAACTGGTACTCCAACTAAAACCAAGAGATTACCTTCTTCAATATGCAATTTACTTTCAAAAACAGTCAATCCTTATGTAACTTATAACCCTGTATTATATTCCTGCTAGTGGTGTACCGTTTGTCCGTATACGGATCTAGTAACATTATTTATGTCCGCAACCCGTACAACTCTTTCCACACGTTTAAGTTAATGTTTAGTTAAGCATAACATTACTTGTCGTGGTTTTCGAGTAGTCAAGTACAACGATTCCCACCCTTTTTTCACTACTCTCAAAATAATATTGGCTATCGTGACCGCCCTCTCTGAAATCGTGCTTCGTATTATAGTACTTCAGAATACCATATATGAAAATATCAACATATTCTCTTCATATTCAATAAAAATATTTAATCAGTTCTGTTCATCAATCTCCATATTCACAGTCAAATTAATATCCACTTTATCCCTTTAAAGTTTGTACTATCAATTTGTCACACCCTCTACAATAGTTCTCATTTTTTTAGGGTTTTGTAGGTATGACCAAAAAACCCTTATACCGTCATTTTGTCGTCTGTCTGTCTGTCTGTGCGTCTGTCTGTCTGTCTGTCTGTCTGTCTGTCTGTCTGTCTGTCGGTTCGGTAAAAATTGTAGCCAAACGGCTAAACCTAGAGAGTTGAAATTTGGCATGCTTATACAACTCTTTGACCCGCACATAGGAAAAATACTAAAACATCTAAAAAACATATCCCCCTAAAAATATAAACAAAAATGTGCTCATCGAAAACAATTTTTTTTTTTTTTAATTCTGTGTAGGGTATGAAATGAAAGCCCTTAGTACGTGGATTAACGATCACATTTTTATTTTTGCAAAATAAATTATTTTGATGCGAGTTTTGCCAAAATTGTGCAAAAATTTTTTTGCCCCACACCCTCTAGCCCAGATGGTTTAAACTAAAAATCTAAAAAAATTCTAAGTAATGTATATTGGTATGAACCGAAATAGTATAACAGGAATTTTTGATCAGATTATGTTTTCGGAAAATAACGCATTTTTTGTTGTTTTTGTTTCATAAAGTACAAAAGTTATACCAATGTAAGACACCCACATGCAAATCGTACGATAGCGTAGTGGTTAGAGCACTGGTGTCGTAAGCTAAAATTCGCTGGTAACGAAGGGTTTCGAGTACGGAGTGAATTTTATTTTTTCTCTTTTTTTTGCATTTTTATTATGTTGAAATTATTTTGTCAAAATTCTAGTTATATTTTGACAAATGTTGCATTTAGTTTTTAAGAGCGTAAATTTAATAACCAGTCTTATTATATGTATAACAGACGATAAAATATTTTTAAAATATCGTTCATTTTGCAGTGATTACTACAAAGTAAAATTTGTCCTACACACTCAGCATGCCGCCTTCACTTATTATATACCTGCGAAACCCTGAAATGTGTGAATATTCACACTTCACATCAATTTTTTATTTACAGTTCTACAATAATATGCCTAATAATGTACCATAAAATACTTACTTTAACAATGGATTTTTAGAATTAAAAAAAAAAGCATGAAAAATTCCATATAGCAGGAACAGAAACTATTACAGAATTTTTAATGAGAACTTTCTAGAACACCTTAGTGAATCTCTGGAGGTTTGTAAACCATCGATTGGCTTAGTATATCTACATTAAATATAACAAAAATCAATGTTAAGGTCGTTTTTAAAATTTTTACCTTTAAGAAAAATCTCTTTCCATCTTTGACGATCACTAGGGAGATGAACGTTTGCAGTTAGTCAGACTTTTTATATAATAATAATAATAATAATAATATTTATTAAATATTAATATATTATTATTTATTTATATTTTTATTATATTTTTTATTTATTAATATTGGGTGTTTCAGGGATGGTATGATGTGGTAGGTGTGTTGCGAAAGGTCAAGAGTTGCCTATGGGATTGGGTATAGAATGCAGGGATGGTGAGTCGGTAGAAAATTTACCGACTCCCGACTCTCGACTCCGGAGTCGATATTTTTGAAGACCGACTCCGACTCCCATATTTAAGCAGAACTAAACGGAATTTTTATTTTCAACGTTCTCACGAGTTCACTTTTTAACGATCGAAGTGGGCTTTTGTTAAACAAAATGATAAAATGCCTTATTCAATCGTTAAGAGTTGGTATATTTCAATGTCTAGTTCCACTTAAACGAAAGAAGCAGACTGTTTTCAGTCATTTGAATCTTATTTGAATGTCATTTTCATTTCATCTTGATTTATTATGTCATTTTAAAAACAAATTTTCAAATATATGTTATTAGTTTAAAAAAAATAATTTAATAAGTATTTTGTATACTTTATTTTTCATAATATGTCACTTTTTCCTTTTGATATTTAGATTTTGGCTGCTATCAGGAATCTCCTAACAACTTGAGAAAATAAAAATCCAGTTTAGTTCCGCTTAAACAATTATGTTTATTAAAACAAAGTATTAAAATAGGGTTATAAGTAAAAACAAAATATCTTTACTCATCGTATTATGGTGGTTTTAGTCAACTCTTAGCCTTAGTCTTAAAGTTAGTTTTAATTTTAGTGTTAGTTTTAGTTTTTGTCTCAAGCTTAATAAATGAGTACGAGTTTATACAATGATTTAGTTTTAACAAATAACCAATGAAACGCCGAGTTTAATGCATGCGCATAACGTCCTCGTTCAGTGTTGACGATCGCTTGATAATACGATGTTGACGAAAGCTTGTTATAACTAATATTTGAAATGTCAAAAGTCAAAATCTTTGATTATAGATGACGATTAAAGAAATAAACATTGTGAATAAAGATGTTCCGGAATAAAAACAATAATAAAATTGTTAATAGTTCGTAATATATAACCTGCACATTTAATGTCAGTGTGAGCGCACGCGCCTTTTGTGCGGTCTTAGTGCTAAGAAGAGTTGAATGTTAGTTATCTTTCAAGGTCTGTTTTAATAAAGTTAAGACTAAAGCAAAATGAATGTGTTGTATGAACTTGCTGCTAGCGATATGATAGTTTATCTTTATAAGTTTAAAACTAGCAGTGTACCCGCTGCTTCGCTACCGAAATAAAGTAGTCGTAGCCCGCTTAGATCTGGCCCATTTCGAAATCGGTTCAAGACTGGTTGCTACGAATCGTTTTACATTCAAATATATTTATTTGTTTTAATCTACAATTGTATTAATATGTGCTTCTTATACAAATAATTTAAGTACGAATTTCTTTGTAAACATTGGTAGTACAGACATTTAGTATCAACACGTATAAGTATCCCGATGTGCTAACCTAGGAAAATGCCCATGTGAAAATCATTGCCAAAGGCAGCGCCGGTCACGTAAAGCATTTTATCTTGCACCTTACGAAATTATTTATTACAATTTTTATGATATTTATTATAATTACTTCGTGATTATTCCTGATTTATAAATCGTACCTATATAGATCAGAGCACTTTTTTTCGTTAGTAAATATTCTTGCCACCGAAGTAAGTTTTCTACGTATTGCTTTAGGGGGTTACAATAATGTTCAATAGCGAATTTAACGTTACAATTGTCGTCTAAAATGAAAATAAAGAAAATTGTGATATATATCCTCGGGAACATTTTTGTTGCAATATTAAACCCAAAATTCGTTAATATAGGTATATTTTGAATATGTGTATCTTTTATAGTTTAAATATTTCTTAATTGATCGGAAACCTGGTGTCTTACCGCGATGATATATACAAGGTGTCTCAAAAGAAATTTTATATTTATTTAGCTTACTGCGTGAACGCAACGTATCCGAGGGGCGCGGGGGTTATGTCAATCGGTAGCCTGGCTCTTGGGAATTCAGTCGCTATGGAGCGTTTCTCGGGAGCAGACCGCGCGTTATGCGTGCGAGAGTTTTACAAAAACGGTGATACGGCGACTGTAGCGCGTAGAAAATTCTGCAGTATTCGAGGTTTTCGCCACTTAAATGATGCGCCAAGCATTCCTCTCATTCGACATTGGGTTAAAAAGTTTGAAGAGACCGGTACAACGCTGGATATATCAAAATCCGGGTGACCTAGGTCATCAAGAACGGTAGAAAACGTGGAGAATGTTAATCAGTCTGTTCGTGACGACCCGAACCTTTCAATTCGGAAGCGCGCAAGTGCTTTAAATGTGCATAGATCATCATTACATCGCATTATACACAAAGACCTAAAGCTGCACCCCTACAAAATTCAATCGGTGCAAGAATTAAAGCCCCAAGATGCCAGTCAGAGGCTTAATTTCGTAAATCAGGTGATTGAGCGATTTTCAACGTTTACCAACATTTTGTTTTCGGATGAAGCTCATTTTCATCTTAATGGCCACGTAAATAAGCAGAACTGCCGCTACTGGAGTGCAACGAATCCGAAACGAAACATCAGAAACCCCTACATTCGCCTAAAGTGACCGTATGGGCTGCGATGTCGGCGCGAGGAATTATCGGCCCTTACTTTTTTGAAGACGAAAGGGGGCGTGCAGTTACAGTGAATTCAGAGCGTTATGTGGAGATGTTAGACAACTTCTTGGTACCTGAACTGCAAAACTTTCCTGGCTATAACCAAAGAACATGGTTCCAACAGGACGGAGCAACTTCACACACGTCCAATATGTCTCTGCCACGTGTTCGTGAAATTTTCTCAGGCAAATTGATCTCCCGGAGAGGTGACATAAATTGGCCTCCACGCAGTCCAGATTTAACCCCTATGGATTTTTTCCTATGGGGTTATCTTAAATCTAAAGTTTACGCCAATAAACCGACTTCACTGGCGCATTTGAAAGAAAATATCCGTCACGAAATGGCAGCCATCCCTGAGTCCACCTGCCGAGACGTCATAAGTAATTTTACTGTTCGATTAAATGAGTGCCGAGAACGCGAGGGTCTACATTTAGACGATATTATTTTTAAGAAATAAATCCCCAAAAAGTGTATTTTAATAATTAATAAACATTTTTTCTATATACGGCTTACTTTTTTTTTAATCGATCCACTAAATATAAAATTTCTTTTGAGACACCTTGTATTTTGTATACTTTATTTTTCATAATATGTCACTTTTTCCTTTTGATATTTAGATTTTGGCTGCTATCAGGAATCTCCTAACAACTTGAGAAAACAAAAATCCAGTTTAGTTCCGCTTAAACAATTATGTTTATTAAAACAAAGTATTAAAATAGGGTTATAAGTAAAAACAAAATATCTTTACTGCCTCATCGTATTATGGTGGTTTTAGTCAACTCTTAGCCTTAGTCTTAAAGTTAGTTTTAATTTTAGTGTTAGTTTTAGTTTTTGTCTCAAGCGTAATAAATGAGTACGAGTTTATACAATGATTTAGTTTTAACAAATAACCAATGAAACGCCGAGTTTAATGCATGCGCATAACGTCCTCGTTCAGTGTTGACGATCGCTTGATAATGCGATGTTGACGAAAGCTTGTTATAACTAATATTTGAAATGTCAAAAGTCAAAATCTTTGATTATAGATGACGATTAAAGAAATAAACATTGTGAATAAAGATGTTCCGGAATAAAAACAATAATAAAATTGTTAATAGTTCGTAATATATAACCTGCACATTTAATGTCAGTGTGAGCGCACGCGCCTTTTGTGCGGTCTTAGTGCTAAGAAAAGTTGAACGTTAGTTATCTTTCAAGGTCTGTTTTAATAAAGTTAAGACTAAAGCAAAATCAATGTGTTGTATGAACTTGCTGCTAGCGATATGATAGTTTATCTTTATAAGTTTAAAATTAATACTAAAACTAAATATTGACTAAACCCATCATTAATCTGTTAATACGAGTAGGGTTAATCAAATTTTAAACTGGAAAGCATGAAGGAAACCGAGTAAATGAATATTTGTAATTTAATTTTCGTTCTTAAACAGAGAACAAAATATCGTTCCTGTATCCGTGATTTAAAAAATTCTGGTAATATGGTTATTTTGCTTGCGTTTTCGGTTTGATCTCATCCTTGATAAAAATTGAATCAAAATTACGGTATAACGGTTTTTTGGTCATACCTACAAAACCCTAAAAATCAACTACAATATTTTATTTTCGACATAAATGAAAATTATTTCGGCATAATATTATAAATGATTAGGTGTAAAACAATCGACATATAAATGCAGTTGGCATATTTAGCATAAAAGTTTTGTCCGTTTTTTTGCTATTTACCTCGGGCACACCTGCGTCTAGTTAGTCCGTTATAGGTAAATCTCTAACATTGACCATTCATTGCACGATCTCGGGTTCGAATCCTGTTCAGGCATGGAATTTTTAACACCGAAAATTACATTTGTCCAGGCTAATTGCGTTAGTAGTAAAGGCAAAAAACGTAAAATAAGTAAAACATTGACCATTGTTTTAATTTTTGTTATTGGTCGTCCCTTGTTCACATTCATCTTTCCTTCTCATTGTTTTGTTGTCCTTTGGCTAGCATCTGTGTGGTTACATCAACAAAACTTCAATATATGCAACTGTTTTGTTCTTTGTTTCACAATATATGAGGTAGGTCTTGAATACTGCTATTTATTGTAGGTAATGAATTTTTAAACACTGAACGTTCTGAATAATACTGACTCGTATAATATAAAATAACGAACTTGTTAAAACTTGTTAACTTGGTACAACATACTATGATTTGAAACTACGGAAATGTATGAGGACAATGGAAATTGAATGGTCTCTTGTCTCAGTAGTATATATTAGAGCATCAATGGGACATATATGTCCCACTAGGATTGACAGGGTTTAGATGGTTTTGTTTCTTCGTCAGTTGTATGTATAATTTCTCCAGAGATCTGAAACGTGTTCTGTGTTCCGGGTTAAAATCGGATATTAGTAACAGCTTTGAAATTATTTTGCAATGAACTAGAATTAATCGTTAGATCTATGTTATACAAATGTTTATCATATGCATAAAACATTGTTTATGTTCATTTTGTTTGTTGATAAAAGTTTGTTTTCGTACATCAACACTACATCAGCGATATGCCTGAAAATTACAATTAGCACAGATATCTTTATAAGATTGTGTATATTAGTACAAAGTTTCCAAATTGTAAAATTACTCGCACAACACAAAAATATCCTTGGGCTATGAAATCAAAATATACATTTGAGAAGAAATATACAAGGATTAAAAATAGATATATAATGAAATTAAAAGGAAAGTTTAATTCAAAGAGCAGGAGGGTTGTTCTAACAATAGTGGTCAAAGTTATGCAGATGGAGATCATATTATTAGGATTTCTTAAACATATTCAAGAAATCTATAAACGAGGGCTACCTTATAATAATATATAATTATAATATATATATATATATATATATATATATATATATATATATATATATAAAATATATATATAGTTTTACTGTTTTTCAAAATATTCGACTTTAAGATTTATACACTTTTGCATGCGTTCAATTCTCGAAACATTTTTTCCACTCTGAAGTTAGTATCTCAAAAACATGGTTTTCGAAGGCTTCTTATGGTGATGAAAATCGCTGTCCACGCTTTTTTTGTTTGACATTGGGGAACAAAAATAAGTCGTTGTGAATCAGGTGTATACGGACAATGAGATATTAATTTGATGTTTTTCTCCTTCTAATAATCAATTGTTTGACGTGCTGTGTTTCTGCGACGTTTTTGGTTGTTTTTCCTGATTTTGTCGATGACTTCTGGCAAACAAATTGTTCAGCATTAACTGTTCTCCGATCCTCTAAAGAAATGGTTGCGATATGTCCAGTACAACCGAAGAAACAAGCGATCATTTTCTTGGAAGTACTTCATGAACTAACAACTTTTGTGGATTTCGGTGCATCTTAGAAGACCCAAACAGTGGATTGTTGCTTAGTTTCCGGTTCATATGAATAAATCCAAGTTTTCTCATCTGTAAAGATGTTGTGTACGGATTTTGCAGTGCCTAGATTGAATTTTTTTAGCAACCTCTTACACCAATCAACACGAGCCTTTTTTGAGCTTCTGTCAAATTATGCGGAATCCATCGGGAACAGATCTTTTTCACAGCTAAATGTTCATGCAAAATCGAATGTATTGCAATCTGCGACATGCCAAAGGATGCCTCTATCTCCGGTAAGTCACATGCCGATCTTCGTCAAACATTTCGGACGCACGACCACGACGAAATTCTGCAAACCAATTGTAAACAGTCTTTTCTGATGGTGCTTCATTACCAAAAGTTGAAGGAAGCGAATCTATGCATTGTTATTGAGTTAGGCATTTACTAAAATCGTAAAAAATCATCCAACAAAAACCTTCACGAGTAATATCCATTTTTTCACAAACTTGTTTTTTTTAAAGCTCACTGTCTGCAAACTACTAGGTCAATTTATAAGCTGCCACAATAAAAAATGTCAAATTTTATGAATATGGTAATGACACATTTCAATATTTCCATCTAGTGGTTGTTTGTATAAACATAAAAGGTAACCCTCGTAATGTAACAGAAAATTTTAAGCACATTAAATTATAATAATGTCTACAATATTAATAAAATTGTGTTTTTATAAATTTTGCATTCAGATTCAGATATAAGCTTTTAGGACGGTGTCTTTTAGGAAGTGTAATAAGTTGATTGTGTTATTCTGTAGTGCTTGTGTCATGTTGTTCGGTATATTATCGTATATTTTTGTCTAATATAATTATATTTTAAGGAATCTATAAATAGATATCACATTTTCTACGCCTACCCCCAAGTATCGCCCCACGAACGTATGGGGGACGCATACCCTAGTTTGAAGTTCACTGAAGTAAAAGACTGAAGTCATTATTTAACAAATACTTTGTGTTTTTCTTAATTATAATCACTAGAAAATTTCAGCAGTTCAATGTAACCAATTTTGTGATTGGTTTTTAATTTATGGAATGCTAGAGACGATGTATTCAAATCTAGATGTTTATTAAGGTATACATGTTCTTTGAATCTTATTTATAAGTTCCTTTTAGAAAAGAAACAAGATTCCAATAACGTTTATATGTTATTAAAAATATAGTTTAAATAGACTGTCTCTAGCATTTTATAAATAAAAAACCAATCACAAAATTAAAACTTATTTTTTTCTGCTGTGTTTTTAGTGTTATTAAATAATTTCTAATCAATATATTAGGTGTATCGGAAAGTTTTTTCGTTTTTATTATTAGTGCAGCATGCGAACTAGTCACGACTAGGAATAACGAGAATTAGAAATTTATGGAACCGGGTACCCGCAACAATCACCCGGATATTACCCACTACACGTTAATTACCCAGTACCCGTTAATTAACCGTTACCCGTTAATTACCCATTACCCATTAAATACCCGCTACCAGATAATTACCCGCTATCCGCTATTTACCCGTTACCCGTTAATTATCCGCTACCTGTTAATATATAAAAAATTGACGTGATTTGTGAATATTCACACATTTCAGGGTTTCGCAGGTATATAATAAGTGAAGGCGGTATGCTGAGTGTGTAGGACAAATTTTACTTTGTAGTAATCACGGCAAAATGAACGATATTTTTAAAATAATTTATCGTCTGTTAATCATATAATAAGACTGGTTATTAAATTTACGCTCTTAAAAATTAAATACAACATTTGTTAAAATATAACTAGAATTTTGATAAAATAATTTCTACATAATAAAAATGCAAAAAAAAAAAAACAGAAAAAATAAAATTCACTCCGTACTCGAACTCGAAACCCTTCGTTTTCCAGCAGTGCTCTAACCCATTACGCCATCGCACGCCATGCATGGGATTGTCTTACATTAATATAACTTTTGTACTTTGTGAACCAAAAACCACAAAAAATGCGTTATTTTCCGAAAACATAATCTGATCAAAAATTCCTGTTGTACTATTTCGGTTCACACCAATATACATTACTTAGAATTTTTTTAGATTTTTAGTTTAAACCATCTGGGCTACAGGGTGTGGGACAAAAATTTTTTTGCACAATTTTGGCTAAAATCGCATCAAAATAATTTATTTTGCAAAAATAAAAATTTGATCGTTAATTCACGTACTAAGGGCTTTCATTTGATACCCTACTCAGAATTTAAAAAAAATATTTTTGTTTTCGATGAGCTCATATTTGTTTATATTTTTAGGGGGGTATGTTTTTTAGATGTTTTAGTATTTTTCCTATGTGCGGGTCAAAGAGTTGTATAAGCATGCCAAATTTCAACTCTCTAGGTTTAGCCTACAATTTTTGGCCTAGGTTTTTGGCTACAATTTTTACCGAACAGACAGACAGACAGACGACAAAATGACGGTATAAGGGGTTTTTGGTCATACCTACAAAACCCTAAAAATGAAAAATTAGTATAGCAAAATTGATGTGAATCGTGAATTACACACATTTTAGGGTTTTGTAGGCATTTAATAAGTGTAAGAAGCCAACAGAATGCTGGATGTCTAAAATTCATTTTTTGATAAAAAATTTTTGTACATTTTTATTCGTTACTAGCAGTGTACCCGATGCTTCGCTACCGGAAAAAAATACAGCCGTAGCCGGTTTAGACCGTATTGTATTTTTTTATGTATTTTTTGTTTTACTCTACCATTGTATAAATATGTGCTTGTTCACAAATAATTTAAGTGAGATAATTCTTTAGCGTTTTCAAGGGGAAATGTCATATTTCTGGAGGCCACAAACTGTTTTAAAGATGCCTAAACTAATTCTTAAAAAAAAAAAAAAAAAAACCATCGGAGTGTCTCCCGATCTCCGTCATATCCTGTGAAATCTTAAAATTTTGGTAAAATAGTAGACAGAGTAGGTACTATTTTTTCTGTTGTATGCAGGTCTAATATAGTTTTCTTTAAAACTCCTTTATCAAAATCGTCTATATTTCTTTTCGTACGATCTTTTTGTACACTTTTTCTAGGTGAAGAAAATTTCGAGGGTTCACCTTGATAGATTTTTTTTTTTTTGGAATTCTTGTTACGCCTGTTGCAGCAGCCACTCAAGCAAAAACTGATTTGAAATGAATAATAGTTTCCCCAGCCATAATACAGTTCATAAAAGTCAAAATATAAGAAACTATTTCGCGACTTTGGCTAGTAATAGCGCGACCATTTAACTAACTTTTAAAAGACATATTTACTATTGCTAGGTTTTCTATCGACTGTATTCAGAGCGATGTTGCCCGCACGAACTACCGAGATCAAATGCGTCCCCACTCCTACATATTTGAGCCATTTACGATTTTGACCGAACACTCCCGATTTCAATCTAATTGTACAACCAACTATTGAAGGGAAGTTCCCGTGTTTAATAGATATTCCAATGGTCCAATATAATTAAAAACAAAATTATTAATTTCTGGTTTCTAATGGGACTTTTTTGAGATTTTCGATTTTTCTAGTTATGGTGAAGGCATTTTCTACCTGTATGCCAAATTTCAACTCGGTACCATATCTGGAAGTGGGTTAGAATTTCCGGACATATCCACAAATATTCTCTTTTATATATAAAGATTTGGCTTCCATTTAATTTTTTTAAACTAAATTAAAATAATAAGCTATAAATTAAAAAAAATAAATTAATTTCTCTCGTACGTTTCTGGTTCAGATCAATGTACATTACCTATAATTTTTTCAAATTTTTGGTAAAAGTCGTCTTAAAAAAAAAAAATTTTAAAAAACAACTTTTCGTTCCTTGATCTATTTCTCTTCCTTTTAATTCCTGCCTAAAAGCTTCCTTTTGATACCACACAATAAATTTTTGCAACGACACAAAAATATCTATATTTTTCGAAAAACTAATCTGATCAAAAATTTCTGTTGAACTATTTCGGTTCCTATCAATGTACATTATAGAGTTTTTTTTTTAAAGTTTTTTAGATCAACCCCTCTGGGAGATAGGGTATTTAGCGAAAATCTCATAAAAAAATATTTATTATAGTCGGATTGCTGATAGGTGACTGTTACATGTATGTATCAAGTAGTGCATTCATATAATAATCTAGTTACCATTTTTCAGCGATTTTAAAAATGTTTTCTGTCATTTGTCTTAACTGTCAGTGTCTGGTAACAAATATTAATTAAAATATAGCTTTCGGCCAATTATTAAATTCACAAACTTTAATTTTAAATCTGTTGGAATAAACAACAAATTATAATCGTAACCAAATTTACGTATGAGTATAAATTTTTCCTTATTTATAATTATTACCTTCAAATTAATAATTTTGTTTGTTTGAGTACTGCTGTAAATTTATTTTCGCGCTCTAATTAGTAAAGATATCTACGAATCATACCGTTTCTTTCTAATGCTTTGTTTTTTATACAAATAATTTTGAAGGTTAGTTGTCAACTTGGGTCACTTTACGTTACTATGGGTATGCAAATAATTATAATGATATAGACAGAGAAAGCATATAGTATTGAATATCGATATTGTAGCAACGAACAGTCACTTATCAGCAATCCGACTATATTTCATTAAATACATATTTGTTTATATTTATTTCGTGATGTGGTTTTTGAATTTTTTAATATTTTTCCTATATGTGCATCAAAGAGTTATATAAGCATGCCAAATTTCAACTTTCTATCTTAAGCCGTTTGGCTACATTTCTTCCGTACAGACAGACAGACACATGAGTGACTTTATAAGGATTTTTTGGTGGTCATACCTACAAAATCCTAAAAATAAGCACAAGTGTATTATGGAATACGCATACTTAATTCCTACTACTGTAACCGAGAACAAAATAGTCACAGATATATAAATACTCAAAATACCCCACACAATTACCCGTTAATTATCCGCTAACCGTTATTTACCCGCTAATTATCCGCTACCCGCTAATTACCCGATACCCGTTAATTACCCCTTAGTTAACGGGTAATGGGTAGATAACGGATAGCGGGCATTTAAATTCGAAACCGGGTACAACCTTAACGGATCGGGTAGCAGGTACCCGGGTACCCGTCGTCATTCCTAGTCACGACTTATTCGCTATATTAAACAGACGTCTTTTGCGTTTTGATTAAACTCTGTAATCTTGAGTACCTAATTATTGTATTCGTTTCATTTTAAACCCTTGCATATTAAAATGGCGGAAGAATTTTCTTCAAAACATTTTTTATGTTTTGATTATGTATACAGTTGCTATATGAAACATTTGCACTGTTTATGGTGATAAACTAAGTGTACGCACATGTCAACAGTGGTTTGAAAAATTTACCAGAAATTGTGAATAGAAGAGGAGTTATTCTTCAAGGCGACAATGCCTGAACTCATTCATTAAAAAAATTGTTGTGAAGTGTGAATTTTCACACATTTCAGGGTTTTGCAGGTATTTAATATTTGAATGATGATTATTTGGGATGCCAAAACAAATTTTATGTCAAAATATTTTTTATGAATTTTAATTCGAATGCCTAATACCATTATTTAAGTTTCTAAATATGTGCAGTATTTTTTTTACATAGCAAGGTTCATTATGATTTTGAAAATTGCGCCTATGGCTTCTATTGGTTGCTTAAATCATTAGCCCCGCCCTCTGATTTCGTATACATCAAACAGAATTAAATTTACGCTTTTAAAAATTAAATGCAACATTTACCAAAATATAACTATAATTTTGACAAAATAATTTAAACAAAAGAAAACTGCAAAAAAAAAAAACAAAAAAAAATTAAAATTGACAGGATTCGAACTCTAGTTTGCAAGTTACCTGCTTGACAAATTAGAAAACCAATGACTAAACGCACATGGCTATGAGCGCTGACGTATCAACTTGGTTACATAGCGAATTAAATATTTAACATATTTTGGTTAAAAACACAAAAAATGCATTATTTTCCGAAAACATAATCTGATCAAAAATTCCTGTTGTACTATTCCGGTTCACACCAATATACTTTACTTAGAATTTTTTCAGATTTTTAGTTTCAACCATCTGGGCTACAGGGTGTGGGACAAATTTTTTTTTTGCACAATTTTGACAATCGCGTCAAAATAATTTATTTTGCAAAAATAAAATTTTGATCGTTAATCCACGTACTAAGGGCTTTGATTTGATACCCTACTCAGAATTTTAAAAAAATATTTAATTTTTCGTTGAGCACATATTTGTTTATATTTTTAGGGGGATATGTTTTTTAGATGTTTTAGTATTTTAACTACAAAAACAAATTTTAAAACATATATGCGGGTCAAAAAGTTGTACAATCATGCCAAATTTCAACTCTCTAGGTTTAGCCGTTTGGCAGCAATTTTTACCGAACAGACAGACAGACAGACAGACAGACAGACAGACAGACGACAAAATGACGGTATAAGGGTTTTTTGGTCATACCTACAAAACCCTAAAAAGACACGTGATAAAATTACTCACCCTACTCACAAGACATTTCACCCTCCGACTATCACTTATTTCGGTCACTGGAACACTTTTTAAGAAACAAGACAATTAAAGATATGAACCATGTTAAAATAAGCGTTGAACAATTTTTTCCTTCAAAAAATCGGAAATTGTATTAACCGGGAGTATTTAGATCACAACCGAGTGTTATAATTCACAATGGTAACTATTTTACTCAATATAGTACATTTTTTCTTTTGATTTGTTTCTATTTTCATAATATCAAGTAAACGAAAAAACTTTCCGGTACACTTAATACATATGTATTGTTTAAATTAGTAGATGTATAAACTAATTCTATTATTAGATTTTCACAACTGTTGTCCTAGAGATTACCATTGAGTGTTTTGAATCAACGAACCAGGAAAATTGATTAAAATAATATTGTGAATCAACGGTTATATATTTATGCTGCTAAGTATAAACGTTTGTATAAAAACGTTTAACAATTAGGAGCCCCTTTACTATTTTATAAACAGTTATAAATTAAAAGCACTCTAAACATATGCTAATGTTTTATAAATGGTATCACTTAAATTAAATAGTGCTGTTATTCAGTTAAACATATGTAAGTCTTTCCCCAGTCAAATTAGTAGCTGACGAGCAAACATTAGGAGTCGCTGCTTAGAATTCACTTCTACTTTTTGTCATAACAACTTATTTCTTTATGCTGATTTTATACGATGTTATATTGAATGCAAGAAGGTCCTAGAACAGTCGTTCCCAACCAGGATGGCACAGGTATACAGGAACGCTGGATACGGAGAAATGAGGGTAGAGTGTCTTGAATTTTCCGTATTTTATATAAATATGCCGTTACCTAAAAAAGTTTGGAACCATTTTGCTGGAGAAACACGTTGCATGCAACCTGTCTCCAGAGCCGCAGTAAGGAAAACCTGCGCTAGGGGCAAAGCCGTGTTTTGGCCCCTTGGCAAATAAAAACAAGGTTCTAACCTTTCAAAATATAAGTGATGAGTAAAAAAAAGTCCTCACCTCCCAAGTGACAAGAAAACAAAAAGGTCCTCACCTCTCAAAATCCAAGTGACGAGCAAAAAAAGGTCCTCACCTCCACAAAATCTAAGATGATCAAAAGAAAAGATCCTCGCCGCAATGGCGCCCCTTAGTCAAGCCCGTCAGCGCCCTTTTCCTTAGTGCGCCCAGGGCCGTTGCCCCCTCAGCCCTCCCCCTCTTGCGGCTCTGCCTATCACATACCTTGCCCTATTGCTCACAGGATATAAAAAGCTGGATTCTAGTTCCGCGGTTCCCGAGTTGGGGTACGCGTACCCCCTGGTGAACGCGTACCCCCGGGGGTACTCAAAAATATTATAGATAATGGCGAAAAACACCACATTTTTACAGAGACTTACGTTAAAGTTAAAAAAGAAAAATTGATTTATTCTTCTTTTGAATCTTATTTTTAAAATAAATCTCATTGGCTTCTGGGCAGTAGTGAAAGAAGAGTACCAAGAAGTGGGTGACAATGCAATAAAATGTGAATTACCTTTTACGAACACCAGTGGCGCAGCCAGGATTTTGTCTTGGGGAGGGCCGAATCAAATTTCGAGTGCACGCGGGCCGCATACGGCCCTCAACCTTATTTTTTGTGGCCCCAGAAGCGGTAATCAAAATCACTCAAGCTTATTTAGGGGAAAAATATATTTAAAAATGTAAAATATACTCTCTTCCCTTTTTCTGTTTATAAAAAAATGTCAAGAAACCCTTCGGGATATTTAAAGTTCCGTCACTGCTTATCATTTCATATGTAAAATAGACTGCAACCCAAATCAGTTCCGTACCCCTGCTGTTGGATATTGATGTTTATATCAAATAATAATTCCATTATTTGTTGATAAAAAAATGTAATTGTTAATCCATGTATCAAAAACTTTCACTTGATTTTTTCTTCGATAAATACATATTTATTTATATTTTTCGCGGGACATATTTTTGAAGTCTCAATATTTTTCTTACTTATGTTCAGTTATCTAAATCAGCCGCTTGGCCACAATGTGTATCGAACGAACAGACTTGTGTGAAGGTTATACCGAAGTCAGATTTCCACTTTATCTTATCTGAATCGAGTAATTAGTTGCGTAAAACAGTTTTATCATTTGACTGGGCGAATGTTTTAGTCGATGTGTCAGGGGAAAAAAGGATCAACGCTCCCCTTCATATAATTCGTTGGAGCATATTTGGAAAGAGATGTATTTTCACTTTAACAATAATTATGTCACTTTATCAAGAGTAGGCAATGTTAAAAAAATGTTTATTTATGCGACAAAAACATAAATAAAAATTACCAATATTGTTTACAATGAAGTAATTTAAAAATTAACTGTTGTTGTGGTTAACAAATTTTATCTTCAACTCTCCGAGCAGGGGCGTTTAATCTGCTGGTCCTGGGAGGGGCCCTAGGCCCGTCACCCCCCCCCCCCCTCTCTTGGCTGCGCCACTGGTTGTGGTTAACAAATTTATCTTCAACTCCCCAAGCAGCGCCGTGTAATCTGCTGGTCCTGGGAGTGGCCCAGGCCCATCGCCCCTCCCTTGGCTGCGCCACTGACGAACACAGAGCTAGTTGAAAGAGCATTTTCGTCTTATGCGTACATTAAGAATAAATATCGCAATAATCCCGATTTCAGCTTATATCTGTCTTCATTTGAACCTGATTTTATAAATCTCGAATCTATGAATCAAGCTCAACTATCGCATTAAAATTATTAAGAACCAGGATGGAAGACTTTCATATCAAGAGGAATAATTGCTGTTTAAAATTGGACGAATAATTATTCCAATTTCAACATAACTTAATGTGGGTAAAAATTATTTTAATGCTCTTTTTATTTGTTTCGAACTTCGCTAATAGAAAAATAAAAAAAATAATAATAAAAACATAACATAATCAAATCAAAAAAAAAAAAATTATAATTAAAGGATGGGTGCGGGTATTGAAGATAGGGGGTACTCATAAATGAAAAGTCTAATCAAGGGGTACGTGATAGAAAAAAGGTTGGGAACCGCTGCTCTAGCTAAATAAAAAATTGATAACAGATGTAACAATGTCCAAGAACGTATCTATAAAGGATTTTCATATTAAATTGCTCATCATTGCTATCTCAACGCTATAAGAGCTATGATGTTGCTTAAATTAGACAACAAATATTATTTGACAGGAAAATATCAATGAGTGAAGCAATTTTTTATTTCAACCAGTGGTTCTCAAAGTACATGGTGCAACTTTCTTATTTTAAATAGGAACACAAATTTTATTTTTATTTATTCGATAGAGTATACTAGTCTGATTTCAACAATATAAACAACATAGCCTTACATCACAAGAGGCGCTTTTATTTTACCACTTTACTTAAGAAATCTAAGCTAAGCTACGTTAATCTAAGTTGTAAGAGCGTTCCATTTATAAGACACTGGCTAAGATAAGCTAAGTTTTTTCCTTCCCCCTTTCCCTTGCTAAGATATTTGACTAACTTCTTAGCTTAGCCAAGCATTTTAACTTGTAAAAGGAAAGCAGCTAACATAATCGAGAAAAACGTATATTAAATCTATTTGAATTTTATTAAAATCTCGTTGAAATAAAAGTGATATGAATGAAAACTGTTCAACATTCTTGTTTTATTTCATTACATATAATTTTTCAATACTGTTTGTTGTGTTAGTATTTCGAAAAGAAAATGAATAATTTTACTTTTATGACGAAAAAATTGATATGCTCGAAATGTACATTTTGTGTCACAAGAATTCTCTGTACATATTTACGTAAGGTCACCATATCCTGGTCACTAGAAAAGAGGACACCTAAAATGATTCATGTTTATAGAATAATGTTTATATATATAATACTATTTATCTTCTTATGTTCATTTATTTTTTCTTAAGATTGTATCTATTTGAATAATGTTTTATTACCTTTTGATACATCTAAATACATATCGTCGGCTGAAAATAATAAGGTTGTATGTGACATTTTTTGTCAAATGCACTTTTCAATACTATAGAGTTGTATGTCACGTAACCTACTTGTTCCAATAATTTCCATAAGATAGCATTACCGGTGTCGGAGAAAAAAGCAGAAAACCATAGTTGTATGTCTTAAAAAATAAAAAACTTACAAAACATAGTTGTATGTTAAAACATACACCCTTGTATTTTAATTGTTTTTTTTTTAATTCATAATTTATGGTTGTATGTTTGACATACAACATCTTTTATGTTAAATATAAAACATCTTTTTCGGGCACCTGGGTTACAAAAAATATTAAAAAGAATAAAACAAGGTCTTGAAGACTTGTTAAATATATTTAGAGACATTAAGGTTTCTACAAATAAAAATCCGTTACCAGAAAACAAGGTAATCGCTTTAAAATCTATGCTGGTTTGGATGCCTACTATGGATAAATCTTATTATGAAACAATATTGCCAAGAAAGTAAATCTCAAGAAAATAATAAAAATACAATTTATTTCGTTTTTTTTTTTTTATTTCGATGTTTTCTTTTCAGTTCAAATTATCTTAATTTATCTTAATTTAAGATTAATGTTTAATTTGTTATTATTTTGCAAGCATATTGTTTAATTTGTGTTATTTAATCAAATAAAAATTTAATACGTGACTCTCATTTCTTTTACCTTTTCTGGTACCTTTTTAACAATTTTCAGAAACCTAAAAACTGAAGCTTTACCTATAAACTGAATTTCCCCCCGATATTACTTTGAACTACAAAGCTGTATGTAACGTTAAGGTACTAAGTTTCGTGTTTTTCTTAATCACAAAGTTGTATGTTTATTTTTCAAATTGTTAAAATGGTATTATTCAAAAAAAAATTTTTTTCAAAATAATGCATTAATTAGAATAACATATCAATATGTAGTTATTAAAAAAATGTCTTCCTTGTATTGTAACCTTATATTGGTTTTTTCCATGTCAGAATTTTTGAAGCTTGTTTTCTCATATGTAGTACACTTCGACATACAACCTTATTATTTTTAGCCGACGATATGTCAGAAGTATGTATATACATTACATAACGTGTTATAAAAACTCGGCCTGGCGGAAATTTAAGGCCTCAAAAAGAAGACTTGTCCAGAGAAAAGAGGACGTATGGTAACCTTAATTTACCGCAGCACGAAATATTTTGGAAAGGAACAGAAACGGAAGGAAAATCTAAACTTTTACGAGAAGTTATTTTTAAACCAGCAGCAAGCAAGCTTATGGTAGTTCGTTAAATTTATGGAAATACATAAAAAAATCGCTGCAAAATATATTTTTTCTATCACTGCACGTAAAGTTGATACTTTATGTAATAAAACACAATCACTACATTTGATTTTGTATATTGCTGAATAAGAAGTATTTCCTTTCTGACTTTAGTTTATTGTTGATAAATACATTTCTGAGGGTATTTTATTATAAATGTTGCAGATTACATAGGGCAAATAAAAAAATTGTTGGAATCTCCCATTCTTAAGACTATGGTCAATGGTATTACCTAACCCCTTCTCACACCAATTTGTAAATAATAGTTAATCCTGTATAATTAGGTAAAATTGTCAACACCATATTCCATTAAGAGTTAACAACTATATCTATCAATATTATTTAATATTCAATTAAATTTAAAAATATTTACAACGCAATTTGTAAACGATTACGTCATGACAGTTGTCTAACCCAGCAAATCCACGCATCCGTGTGGATGTCTCTCACGATTACGCACGAATACATTTGCGCTTCAATAAACTTGTGAAGTGCTGTCACTGACATTGCATCAGCTCATTTCTACATCTGTATTTACATAGCACTTATTTGTTTCGTTAATTAAATTTTAGAAAAGCGTTTTATGGAGACAATTCTGACAACAAGATTCAATCTAAATTAAACTACACTTTTCAAAAAAACTAAATTAGAATTGGGTAAGGCAGTGTTGGGGACACTTCCGCTACGTACAATATGTCAGAGTCGGTTTGTGATAGTGTCGTTTTCTCATAGTGTCGTTTATGTATAGTATTGAAACAATAGTTAGCAATGAATTTAATTTATTTCGATAAATTTCATTCGTTTTTACATAGGCACCGCCAGATCCACAATACTATATAGCGCTGATGTTGATGCCACACGCCCATCTTTACAACGCTTGCTGCAGCGCCGTGCTCGCCTGGCGCCTCTCAATGGTCTCTTATTTAGTCCAGTAACAAAACTGTGTTACAGGTCTCACACATAGAAGACCTTTCACCTCGAAGGAGGTGTTCATGGGCCAACAGTGGCAAGAAAGAAAAAATTTCTTGCCACCTTGAGACCCTTTCTTGAGACCTGTAACACAGTTTTATCTGTGTTACATATTTTAACTGACTGTGTACAGTTCGAGGATGTCAGGGAGAGGTTAGGTCTTTGCTATGACCTGTCAGTTGCTTTAGGTGACAACAAAGTACTCGTGGACAGGCTGATACTCTTCCTAAAAGAATCGAACTTACTGTTTTATTTGTGAATGCTTGCACCTTATTTTAATGTGTTTTATTATTAGCCTGTAATATTCGATGGTAATTTCCCCCTTTACAACCCCTTACCATCACTCTGCGTCTGTTCAATTTTTCGAACAGTCTTTTTATCTTATTTATTTGTTTTTGTCTGTGCAAGCCTTCTTTTATTGAGCATACGTATTTTTATTTATTTTATTTATTTATTGTTTTTAATAAGTAGTGTAGTCATTTAGATGGGCTGCGTTAGGCGCAAATAGCCTTCGTTGCTGTACGACAAAAATTTTCACTAACTTTTGTCTTTCTTCCAACACCCAAATATTAAATCGCTTTATATATTTTCGTTTCAAATGTTGCGATATGTAGAAGTTAAGCCGAAATTTTTTGCCTGATGTATTTTGATACGCTGAAAACAAATCTGAAAATTGATATTTTCTATCACCCATAGATTTTCTGTAAAAGGCAAATTTATATTTTGTAATATGCAACATTTTCATATTGCGTCAATTCACGACATGTATCCGCGGTGACGGTACACAAGTGGTTAAGATCTTTTAAGTGGTTAAGTTTATTCTTGTTTATCAGTAAACTACAGGTATCCGAATCTGTTGAATTTTCTACGTCGTGACTCGTGACTAGTAACTTTTTTGAGTTCTAAGTAATTCACTATACAGTAGGAGTGGCCACTACATCAGGCACTAACTCCGGGATTAAAAATCGTTAGAAATGAACCACTGGTTGATCTCAAAAACGTATTTTCCCCACCTTTCCATATTAATTGGGCGTAATGAAGAATTTCGTTAAAGCAATGGAGCGAAACTGAAAATTTTTGTATCTAATACAAAAATTTTCGAGAACTAGTGAAGCAAAAATTGAAGAAGGCGTATTTGTTGACCCACAAATAAGAGAAATAATGAAAAATAATGTATTTGACAGTATGTTAAATGAAATAAGAGCTTGGAGAGCTCTTATTTTTTACAATTTTTTTTGGAAATGGGAGAGCTGGTACTACTTGATGCCTACAAAGAAATAGGATGTAGGATGTCTTTAAAAATTCACTTTCTGGACTCTCATCTAGATAAATTCCCAGAAGATCTGCGTGCAGTAAGTGATGAATTTCGCTTGTTGATTACTGCTGGACGTAAAACATCAAAAACAACATTTTGAGGTAAGTTAAAATTAATAATAATACGTCTATCGCTATATTTCGTTAGAAACCAACAATACCTCATAGCAAAAAAATGATGGGTGATCTTAGGTCATTTTCGGCTTTTAGGTCAAATTTTACGAGGATACACTTTATCCTTGTCACAAAAAATAAGTTCATTTTTGTTTACCAGTGTAATTAAACATGTACATATATAGCAAATATTTCGAATTATTTTGTTATTGTAAATAGTTTGTTGGGAAATAACCTATAGAGTCGCAAATCAAGATGTGACTTGCATTTTTCTTCAGAAAGTTATTCGAGCTATTTGTTATGGTGAGCTTAAAACAGTTGTACTGTTAGTACAAAAGTCCTTGCGCATCATTTAAAACAGTGCTCCGGAACCGGCGAGCCACGAGACGATGTATTTACACAGCACTTTTATGTTTCGTTAATTAAATTTTAGAAACGCGTATTATGGAGACAATTCAGACAGCAAGATTCAATTTAAATTAAACTAAACCGTTCGACAAAAAAATAAACAAATAAATAAATAAAATAAAATAAAATTGAGTAGGGCAGTATTGGGGACACAACCACTACGTACAATATGTTAGTGTCGATTTTTGAGTGTCGTTTAGTGATAATGAAATTTCCGCGATGAAATATTAAATTAAATAATAATGAAATTACCCATGGTAAAATTTTGTGAGTGAACCGCATCGCAATGTTGGATACATGAGAGATTAAAAAATTGATGTGAATTCTGAATTTTTACACATTTTAGGGTTTTATAGATATTTTAATATATATAAATAATGTAAATATTTAACAAATTGAGGGTACATATTAAAATCATGAATGTTTAAAAAAAAAAAATTATGTGAAGTGTGAATTTTCACACATTTCAGGGTTTCGCAGGTACTTAGTAAGTGAATGATGATTATTTGGAATGCCAAAACAAATTTTATGTTAATATTTTTTTATTAATTTTAATTCGAATGCCTAATACCATTATTTGGGTTTCTAAATATTTGCAATATTTTTTTTTATATAGCAAGGTTCATTAATATTTTGAAAATTGCGCCTACGGCTTCCATTGGTTATTTAAGTCATAAACTCCGCCCCTCTCATTTCGTATACATTCAAACATAGAATTAAATTATAATTTCAAAACTTCCCACTGGTTATTAAATTTCCGCTTTTAAAAATTAAATACAACATTTGCCAAAATATAACTAGAATTTTGACAAAATAATTTAAACAAAATAAAAATTCACAAAAAAACAGAAAAAATAAAAATTGACGAGATCCGAACAGTAGTTTCTTACAGTAGTTTCAACTCACGAAGCGACAACGTTACCACTGTACTACGCAGGTTCACTCGTTTACTATGTTAAATAGCGGATTAAATATTTTACATATTTTAGTTAAAAACAAAAAATGCGTTATTTTCCGAAAAGATAATCTGATCAAAAATTCCTGTTATACTATGCCGGTTTACACCAATGTACATTACTTAGATTTTTTTCAGATTTTTAGTTTAAACCATCTGGGCTATGGGGTGTGGGACAAAAATTTTTTGCACAATTTTGGCAAAAATCGCCTCAAAATAATTTATTTTGCAAAAATTAAATTTTGATCGTTAATTCACGTACTAAAGGCTTTCATTTGATACCCTACTCAGAATTTTAAAAAAATATATTTTTTTTTCGATGAGCATATATTTGTTTATATTTTTAGGAGGATATGTTTTTTAGATGTTTTAGTATTTTTCCTATGTGCGGGTCAAAAAGTTTTATAAGCATGCCAAATTTCAACTCTCTAGGTTTAGCCGTTTGGCTACAATTTTTACCGAACAGACAGACAGACAGACGACAAAATGACGGTATAAGGGTTTTTTGGTCATACATACAAAACCCTAAAAACGTTTTAAAGAACTACCCACGTTTTCCATCTAGAGACTGTCGATAAATTCGATGACTTTTTTCTGTTATACTGCTCTGCTTCATATTAATATGCATTACACAGAAATTTAAGCCCCCTGGGCTATAGATTCCGGGACTAGAGTATTTTTTTCTTTTTTGCAAAAACCCTATTAAAATAAAGAAATTAAAAAATACTAGTTTTCGTTTCTAAATCTATGTCTTAAGAGCTATCTTTTGATGCTATAATTTAAATTTTGATAAAATCATTGTTTTTTCAATGACACAAAAAATTCGACATTTACCAAAAACCGAAGCTAATCAAAAATTGTTCCGGCTCCTATCTATGTACATTATTGAGTTTTTTTTTAGATTTTTATATCAATCCCTATGGGAAGCAGTGTGCGGGACAAAAGTTTTTTGACATATTTTTAGCAAAGATCTCATAAAAAAATGAAATTTTTTATAAATCGAAATTTATCAAGTTATCCCACTTAATTTTTTCAAATTTTTTCATTGGATACATATTTGTTTAATTTTTTTCCGCGATGCGCGTTTTTAAACTCAATCGCTTTCCAATATGCGGGTCAAAGAGTTGTACAAGCATACCAAATTTCAACTTTCTAAGTAAAGCTATTTTGCCACAATTTCTTCCATACATACAGACAGAAAGATATATGACACAATGATGCAAAAAATAAATAATGAAATAACGACATGTATAGAATTTTAAAAACTATTAATTTCTAGTTATGCATTTTATAGTTCCTATTTTTGATATATTTTTGCTTTTAGTATACCACGAAATTTTGGTAACAGCTTTGGTGTGTGGTGGATGAGAAAAGATTGAAGATCACTGATTTAATACACAAATTTAACAATGAAACCTGAAGACGTTGTTAAAGCTCTTTAAATGAAGAGAGAAAAAGCGTTTTATTGGCATTACCTTACATTTGTACACGATTTCAGTAACGCGAATCATGGGTACGAATTAAGCGATATAATAGAACGAGAGAGTTTTTAAGAGGAGCAGTAATAGTTCTTACAGAGAGGGCCGATTCGAATATTTGTATCTACACTATTCGGAGATCGGCACGAAACGGCAAGTTCAGTCCCTTGTCGATTAGCTCAAATGATAATTTCGGCAAGAACAGTACCCCGGGGATTAAGGAAGCTATACTGCGATGCAGAAGGTCAACGACATAGCCGAAATTGTTCATAAATGAGTAGAATGCCTTTGTTGTGCCCAAAAGATTGTAACGAATCGGTTATTCCGCCCGGACAAATGACGAACTTTCACAAAACACCCGTCGCGTGTTTTTTTTGTTGTTGTTGTTTTTTTGAAAGATACTGCAATCCTTTTTTAGGGAATTTAAATGGTACTTTGCAGTCAACAATTGTGAGAATTCAGATAATAAAATAAAATTAGAAACCTTACGTTAACTTTAGAAATATATTTTTAAATGGTTCATTGTTCAAGAAGACATTTGTTTAGAGTTATTGCTTAATAACTTTGAACACTAGCATCTCCTCAAACAATGCCCTTTAAACCCTTTTTCCTAGAAACGCTACTAAGCCCTCATAAACACCCGTCTCTCTAACATCTAAGTTGTTGAATAGGGGATACGCATAAAATTTATATTTCCTTAAAACTACATTTTTTTGATATGTTAATGTTAGTTATGTCACCTAACAAAACAAAAATCACATTTCAATTAATATTATAGCCAAAATTGTTGAAGTTATATTTACTTCTACATTAAAATAATTTTATATACGTTTCCATAGGAATGTCACTTGATAGATTTGTGTTGTGTTGTCAAAATATATTTTACGTCATGTTATTAATTAAATAATAAATACAGTTTAGCACAATATTAAGTTGTTTATTTTGTCTTTTTATTTGTGAAACTTTGACATGGTAGCAGAGCGTGGTTGCGAGTTGGATTAGTTGTAACAAATAAAAAATGGATGTTACCCGTGTTCAGATTGGGCTACTAGAAGGGAAGTCGAATTGGACGACTTGGAAATACAAGTTATGTATTTTATTGAGAAGCATACCTGGCGGAATTGATATTATTGAAGGTAAATTAACACCACCTTTAAATTTAACATCAACCGCAACTCCAGAGCTAAGTTCTAAATATGAAAAAGAATTAGCAGAATTTAATAAAGCCGACAGCAGTGTGTTATTAGTACTTACAATAAATATGACACAAGATACACTTCAAAAGGTGATGAGATTTGAAACTGCTCGTGAGGTATGGTTGGAGTTACATAGGTTGTTTGATGGTCAAGTGGAGGATAAAGCCTATGATTTGTGTATGCAATTCTTTAGTTATCAGAGGAAGGATGAAGATGATATGGCAAGTCATACTTCAAAACTGAAGAATATTTGGAATGAATTACAATTAGAAATTTCTAAAGATAAACTGGTTACTGGTACTAACTGTAAATGTGATTTACCGGAATTGTTATTGATTTGCAAATTATTAGAAACGTTGCCAGAGCAGTATTTTTCTTTTAAGTCTAGTTGGATGATGATGTCCAAATCTGATCGTACTATTGATAATCTTACTACTCAGTTATGTGTTTACGAAAAATCGTTATTATCTAAAAATGAAACTATTAAAGAAGCACTAACAGTAAAATCTTTGAAGAATGACAATAGTACAGGAGCTTTAAGAGCAGAAAGAACTAATTCAAACTATTTTAACAACAAAAACAGATACAAAACAAAAAGACAGTTTAAATGTAACTATTGTAAAGAAATTGGACATATAATTAGATATTGTGCAAAATGGAAGGCAGATGGAAGGCCTAATATGGAAAATAGTAAATATGATGAAAATAATAAAATTAGTCATAATAAGACTAATAATATAAGTTTAATAGCTGAATCAAATAATGTGTTGTCAGCTGAATGTGATCCGAAAAGTTGGTTTGTGGACAATGGGGCTACTAATCACATTACGAATAGAAAAGACTTTTTTGAACATTTTGAAATTTTTGAAGAGTCACACACAGTAACTACAGCTAATGGAGAGATGATAAAAGCAATAGGGAAAGGTACAATTATAATAAAAACTAATGTAAATGGTCATTATGAAAAAATAACATTAACAGATGTATGGTATGTGCCAAAAATAAAGAAAAACTTATTCTCTATCTTAGCTGCTCAAGATAAACATATGAAAAGTAAGTTTATTTCAAAACCCGAACTATGTTATCTCCAAATTAATGGTAGGACTATATTAGTAGGTAAAAGGAATCGAAATGGCGGTCTTTATAAATTAGATACAGAAACTGTTAAACCTAACAATCAAATTCACATCAATACAGTTTCTAATGAGAATCTTTTGCAACTTTACCATGAAAGATTAGGACATCAGAACAAAAGACACGTAAAATCACTATTATCTCGTGAATTAGGTATCAATGTGAATCTAGATAGTGAATTGTGTGAAGGATGTATTTATGGAAAAGCCCACAGATTTAAATTTGGATTAAGGGAACGAGCTAAAATGCCTGGTGAAATATTGCATTCAGATGTATGTGGTCCTTTTGCAACTTCACAAGGAGGTCATCGTTATTTTGTTTTGTTTAAGGATGACTATAGCCGTTTCCGCTATGTTTTCTTTTTAAAAGAAAAATCGGAAGTTGCAGAGAAGCTAAAAATTGTATTAGCAGAAATTAAAAATATTGGACGTTTTGTAAAAGTATTTTTAACGGATAATGGCAGAGAATTTGACAATCAACAGGTGAAACAAATTCTAAATCAGAATGGAATTAAACATAGACTGATTATGCCTTATACTCCCGAACAAAATGGTTGTTCAGAAAGGGACAATAGAACAATTGTAGAAATAGCTAGGGCTTTAATGCATACTCAAGAAGATTTCCCACAAAGTTTATGGGCTGAGATGATAAATACTGCAGCCTATATACTAAACAAATCTGGTGTATCTGGTGTTGAAGGAAAATCACCTTATGAAGTCTGGATGAATAAGAAGCCAAATCTTAAAAATTTAAGAATAATTGGAAGTGTTTGTTATGCTCATATTCCTAAGCAATGTAGAAAGAAAATGGATAAAAAAGCTAATAAAGGAATATTAATTGGATATGAAAATGACGATGGTTATCGTATATGGCTTAAAGAACGCAAAATGGTCATAAGATCAAGGGATGTAATTTTTGATGAAAAACCTTTATTAACTCTGGATCGTATAAAATTACCAATATCGTTGCCTCGAGAAGAAGTAAGCGATAGTGATGAAAATAAAATAAATGATGATTTTAATGATAAAACAGATTTTAATGATGAAATGAATTTTAATGAAGAAACAGTTCTTAATGATGAAATAGAGGGAGAAGATCATAAAATGGAACTAAGAAACAGAGGTGATTTAAAGAAACCTTCCAGATTTCAAGACTATATTATGTTTCCATGTGAAGATAAAGAACCAAGTACTTATCAAGAAGCCATCAGAAGTAATGAAAATGAAAATTGGTTAATTGCGATGGAAAAAGAAATAAACTCTCTTAAAGAAAATCAAACTTGGGATATGGTAGGATTACCGAAAGGTAAAAAGGCAATCCCTTGTAAATGGGTATATAAAGTAAAAAGTAATCCAGATGGTTCTATAGAAAAATATAAAGCAAGGTTGGTTATAAAAGGCTACATGCAAAAGAAAGGTGTAGATTATGACCAAACATTCAGTGCAGTAGCTAAATTTAGTACAATTAGAGCTTTATTAAGTATTGCAGCTAGTAAAAAGATGCAATTAACTCAATTTGACGTATGTACAGCATTTTTATATGGTGATTTAGAAGAAGACGTGTATATGAAACAGCCTGAAGGTTATGAAGATGGCACTGATAAAGTATGTCAACTTCGAAAAAGCCTATATGGTTTGAAACAAGCACCAAGATGCTGGAACAAGAAAATTAGTGATTTTCTTATTAAATCTGGGTTTAAAATAAGTGAGGCAGATTCTTGCTTATTTTATAAAAAGCGAGGAAAAGATTTACTTTTATTGGCTTTATATGTAGATGATGGACTTTTGGCTTCAAATAACCCACATATGAAATTGGAATTTTTGAAGAATTTAGAAAGAGAATTTAAAGTGACTTCTAAACCTGCTGATTATTTTTTAGGGTTCCAAATCAACAGAAAAGATGATGGGTCAATCTTTATAAATCAATCTTTTTACACAAAGAAACTTTTAGAACGTTTTGGAATGAATAACTGCAAAGATGTGGGAACACCAATCATTAAAGAAAATATTAAATCAGGGAAGGAAACTAATGATGTAAATAATTTAATAGATTTTCCTTACAGGGAAGCCGTTGGAGGATTGATGTACTTAATGACTGGTACACGACCTGACATAGCGTATGCTGTCAGTGTAGTTTCGAGAAACTTAGAAAACCCCAGTTGTGAAGATAAGATTAAAGTAAAAAGAATATTTCGTTACTTAAAAGGAACGTTAGACTGTGGAATTATTTTTAAACCTGATTATAAAATAGGATGTTTAGAAGCATTCAGTGATGCAGATCATGGTGGTGACGAAAGTACAGGTCGTTCCACGTCTGGTGTATTTTGTATGTATGCAGGTGGTGCTGTCTCATGGTTAAGCCAAAGGCAAACTTCGGTTGCAATTTCTAGCACAGAAGCAGAAATAGTTGCTGCAAGTGAGGCTGCCAAAGAATTAATTTGGTTGAAACGTTTGTACGATGAAATTGTTGGGCTAACAGATATTCCAACATTGATGGTAGACAATGAAGCAGCTATCAGATTGGCACAGAATCCTGAGTATCACAGAAGGACCAAACACATAAAAACAAGACATTTTTTTGTCCGAGAATTGGTATTAAATGGTGATATATTAATCAAGAAAATACATACTGAAAAACAAATTGCCGATATAATGACAAAGCCTTTGTTCAAACCAAGACATTCAATCTTAGTTGAAGCAATGGGTTTGACAAAATTATTTAATGAGGGAAGGTGTTGAAGTTATATTTACTTCTACATTAAAATAATTTTATATACGTTTCCATAGGAATGTCACTTGATAGATTTGTGTTGTGTTGTCAAAATATATTTTACGTCATGTTATTAATTAAATAATAAATACAGTTTAGCACAATATTAAGTTGTTTATTTTGTCTTTTTATTTGTGAAACTTTGACAAAAATTTTTAATTAAAATATTGTAAATTGGAAATAAACCGACCAGGCGCGAATGTTGCCGAGTAAATACGACTGAGTATGACGTCAAACGACTGGGGTTTGACGTCACAGATACAGCTACAACATAATCTTTACGTGTGTATATTGTATTGTTCGAGAGTTTTGTATTTGTTTTTAAACAATTTTTCACGCATTTATTATTAAAATGGCAGATAAAGATTTTGTTAGGGCTCAGAGTGATCCATAGGAACTATTTGTGCACATCGGTACTAAACAATATTTTCGATTATGTTTCGAAGTACTGGGGCCTGGATCTTCCATATTTTATGTACTTTAATATAAAATTTAATTCGGTAAACATGTATAAATTATTTTTATAGAATTAAACTTTATTTTAATTAAAATCACTCTAACTTTACATAACCTATAAAAGTTATACAAGCAAATAAGTTCACAACAGATTATGTAGGCTGCACGCTGTACACTGGGTAGGCTGTACGCAGTACACTGGGTAGGATAGTAGTGTACTGCGTCACTTAGAAGAGGTATGACGTCACAATTCGTTTTCGCACGCTACATACATTTATGATTATTTTAAGCATTCAAATTAAAAAAAAAAAAAATGCAAAACTGTTTTTTATGTTTATATGCAAACAAGAGGAATATAATAAAAAAATAAAATAAAATCATGCTATCCCCTATTCTTAGAGGCACTGTGTGGGTATTCTGGTGGTCTATCCAATCCTATTTGTTTTAATCTTTTCATTATTTTAATAGCTATATTTTAATCTTTCAAACTTACTCTTGTAAATAGTATATTATCATAAATCAAATTCATTAATTTTAAACAGTCTTACTTAACATGTGTAAACCTTCACCTTTAGTAACTTAAGTGAACAGCTAAGATCCATCTTATTAAAAGATGCCTGATCATTCGGTTGGTAAGTACTAATAAATATCGTTTAATTCACATATCCTAATGACAAATCCTGGATAACACTCACGGCTAGTACCTGAACTTCTTTAGTCAGGAATCTCATTTCAGTTTGAGATCATGCTTTACATGTATATCACAGGCTCGCTACCTAGTTGATAATAAATGGTACGTTGTAAAGAACCGTAGCAGAGACTCGCTACAAGGTGTTGTCAATTGAACTGTCAATGATAGACATTCAATTTTATTTACAGATAATCAGGCCTGATAAGAGGAGGTTGCTGAGGGAGTAGAATTCCCCGGACTGTGGTTCTTAGGAACCCAGACAAGGTTTCAATCTATTGTTCTTTTATTTATTGTGTGGACCTAGTACGAACCTTTCCCCCGGCCCCGACGTTGGTTGTCGACACGCCTACAGATAAGTCGCGGAATAGCATACGAGTATACCAGGGGTACGTTCCAAAACTTAAGTCTTGGAGTTCGAGTTTACTCAAAGATAATGTGGTCACGTGATCGGGTTTTGGAACGGCGATTTTAAGGTTAGGAGTGCTTATATGAAAATTCCCGCTAAAATATTGTCAACACGACATATTATTTTAAATAATTATTAATATCTTTAAATAGTGATGGATAAAAAGATGAGGGAAGTATTATCTGTCTCATTTTGTAATACGGAACTAACAGTAAAAGTTCATTTTTTATGTTTTATATTGACAATACATTTATAATATTGTCATAATATTGGTTCACACGGATACGCCAAAGTCTGTTTACACCACAACAGTCACCAAAGTAACCAGATCTAGTTTCGTATTACAAATTGAGACAGATTATATGTATTATTGCTGCTGATTTGAGTCAATAACTGTTCAACAACGTATATCTATTAACGGTAATTTTAATAAATATTTACAAACTATTGTATAATAAATACTTATCTATAATTAAGTAAAATATTTCCTTTTTATTTCAGAATCATGAATTTCTGTTAATTTTCTTTCCATAATTCCTGTTTTCCATAATTAATATCTGTTAATTTCGATATGTCAAAACTTACATTACATGCGTACGCATTCTGCGCATGGGAGTAAATATTACCCACCTTGCAAGCAGAGTTAAAAGAGTAAACTCTAGGGTTAACTCAAACCGGAAACTCGAATGTTTTGGAACGATCTTACTAAACTTAGAGTTAAGTTTAGAGTAAACTCCATAGGTTTTGGAACGTACCCCAGCTAGTTACTTTATAAAATAAACTAAGCCCCTGTTTATACTAGATTATCAAAAACAAGAAATTGTAGCAACTATTACTCAATTAAATTCTTAAATGTGTTACCAACAGAAGTCAAATCAATCTCCATAGAAATATTTAAAAATAAAATGAAACAATTTCTTAATCAGCATCCTTTTTATAAAGTGGAAGATTTTACTAATTTTAATTTTAAGACAGTAAAATGGTAATTTTTAACTTATAAATGTAAATGTGTTTTTGCAACGTGTTTTTATAAATTTTATTACTGTATGACCTGAGTATGTATTTCTGACTGACTTAAAACATATTACGTGTAATTTTGTCAATAAATTATTATTTATTTATCTAAGCAAACACAGATGAGGAGGCACAATGCAAAACCAACTTTATCACATTTTTTTCAAAATCGAGATATCACGTGATTATCATTTCTTACTTTGAAAGCTATTCAGAAAACAGAAAAAATATGAACCAAATCAACGATAACCCTTTATAATGTCGCATCGAATTGTTCAAGACAAAACAGAATCAACTTTATCCACAAGCGAGTCTGGTGCAAAACCAACTCTTTCCATTTCAGCCAGTCACATCATTCCATTATTTTCTCTACTTGCGCAGGTTACAAGCACATGTAGATAGATACAAGTTGACAATAACAAGTCATAACAAGTTCATAACTGTCGTTTTTACGTTTAGTTTTGTTGTTTTTTATGTGTTTTTATACGATTTTGTGCAAAACCAACTTTAGCCAGTGAAATCTCAGCAAAACCAAATTTTTCAAAAAAAAAAAAGTGAACTATCTCACAAACTATTAAATTTTCGATGTGGGTGACTTATTTAATCTTAATAGGATTACCATAAACAATAGATTTACCACAAAAAAATCGTTGTAGTGATAAAACTAGACTCGAAAAACGTTTTTTTTTTTAATACCCAAAGTTTTGATGACTGTGATAAAGCTGGTTTTGTTTTGTACCTCCTCAGATAACTTTACATAATTATGTTTCATGTAACATTTATTTAAAAAATATTTACAGTTGTATATATAATTCGAATAGTTGTATATCAAAGTGCTGTACATTTGCAAGAGAGGAAATGTAATTGTCGGAGTACGGAGTTGTTAGGTGTGAAAGGCAATCGAGCAACTAACTACAAAGAGATGTAGACCAGTGGGTATTTGCCCATTAGCCTTTGGGTGAACTATTTTATCCTTGTATACATAATATAGAATTAAGTGAAAACTGTTGCCAAGAGGGTTAACGTTATTTGAGACTTAAAGCAAATAATATTTTTCTGTACATTTATATACTGCTCAAATAAACTTATATAATTAACAAAAGTAAATTAATATGTTAAAGCAAGCTCTAAGAATTAATATTTTTTAGGTTTCGTAAGTAAAACTTTTTGTCACAGCCTTTTGAAATTCATACTGGAGTCAAACAAGTCGTTGCTACCTCAACTCGACTGCTTATCTCGTGCTGGAGATGAAACCAACTAGTGCGGCAGGAACTTTCTTTTAAGGGAACTCATACAGGGGGGATAATATATATATAGATACATAATCTTGAAGAACAGAATGGAACAGTCCGTAGAAAATAAGAAAACTGATGTGAAGTGTGTATTTTCACACATATCAGGGTTTTGTAGGTATTTAATAAGTGTAACATGCCAACATAATACTGGATGTCGAGGAATATTTGTTCTATAATTCTAAAATCATATCAAAATCAATAGATTTTTGATTATCATTTTTATTCGTTATTCGAGTACTAAGGCTTCCATTTAATATTTTAAACAAAATGTGATTAATTTGCCAATTTTTTTTTTTCTGCATTTGTTCGTATTCAAGTCTTTATTAGGTTAATAAAAATATATTGATAAAAGGCTTATTATTATTTTTTAATTCCAGAAACGTATTTCCCACTATTAACAATGTGTTATATTTTTTATAAGTATTGCATTACTAGTGTAGTGGGTGTTCAAAACTCTGTCCTCAGCTGTTAAATATTTTATATTATATTTTTTATTTCAAAAAATACAGACACTATCTTAGCCATAAATACAAAAAATCAATATCATTATTATCAATAATTTAGCCATGAATTAAAAAAAATAATTAATTTTGTCAAAAAGACAAAAACTGCAATATTTCTCAAAAACGCAATCGGATCAAAAATTCATCTCGTATGTTTCCGGCTTAGATCAATATATATTACCCATAATTTTTTCAGATTTTTAGTTTAACCTTTTTGGTTAAAAGGAGGTGGGACAAGAACATTTTTAGCACATTTTTGACTAAAATCTTGTTAAAAAAAGAATTTTAAAAACTACTTTCCGTTCCTTAATCTACGTCCTACGTCTTAAGAGCTTTCTTTCTATACCACACAATAATTTAAAAAAATATACATATTTTTTTTATCGACGACACAAAATCGACATTTTTCGAAAAACTAACCTGATCAAAAATTCCTGTTCATTATGCAGATTTTTAGATTAACTACTCTAAGAAATAGGGTGGGAGACAAAAGTTTTTTGACATATTTTTGGCAAAAATTCTATTAGAATAAAAGATTTTTCAAAAATAAAAATTTGCTTGTTGATGTACGCATTACGAGGTTTCATTTGGTATGCCACTCGAAATTTAAAAAAATATTTATTTTTTAATAAATACATAATTGTTTATAGTTATCTCGGGATGTGTTTTTGAACTCTCAGTATTTTAGATGTGGATTATCCAAGAAGATCGTGGCGGGATAAAGTAGATGAGGCCATGAACAACAACAGAGGGCTGAAAGATAGAGGGTGGGAAGATAAAAATATCTGGCTGAGAGAGGGAAAACGGAGCCAGCTGTAGAAAACTCTGATTCATATATATCTTGCCAACATTTGCGGACGTTAAAGCAGAAATTTAAAAAAAAATCACTAGGGAACCGGGGGGGGGGGTACAAATTAAAATTTATTTGCAGAGCAGAACCAGAAATTAAATTTTGAAATACTTTTATCCATATTTCGGTATTCAATGTAGGCAAAATGCGATTAAAATAGAAGTGATTAGTTGTTTGCTCTCCCATTTGTGTACCTTATTTTATAGTGTGCAGATGACCTAAATGTTATTTCAAATAAGGCTGAAAACGCAGTATATCTAATTGATCTTATTTACGAGAAGACTCAATATCAGCAATGAAAAAACCAAGCATCTTATTGTTAATAGAAGCAGTCATGAGAACACGACCAACTTACAAATTAACTTATCAACTTTGAAAGAATTTATCTTTCAGAAACTTCAGCGCCATGATAAATCTGGTAAATCTGATTCCATAAATAATCAGACACAGAACTCAAGCTGCTAATGCGTCTTACTTTGACTCTGTCATCTCTTCAAAACAAAACTCTTTTCTATAAACACTAAGATAAAGCTTCACATAACTATAATATGTATATCTTATGTATGTCTTTGAAACATTATCCTTAACAAAGCGAGATCAACAACACCTCAAAGTTCTTGAACCTGAAGAAACTGAAACCTGAAAACTAAACACTCGTCGACCAGTGAGAAGACCTCGCGAAAGCTACAAAGATCTAACAAGAAGGTAAAATCACTAAAACCCTATACGGTTACTCATATGTTTGTGTGTCATTTGTTTTTCTGTCTGTATATCTGTCAAAACAGAAATATCTGAAGCTAACCTTTGAAACTGTCCTTAAGTAATGGACACACTGCCGGATAGTCGAGCAAGTAATTTCTATGTTTGGATTAAAGAAGTTTTAGAACTGTTTTTAGGGTTTTGTAGGTATGACCAAAAAACCCTTATACCGTCATTTTGTCGTCTGTCTGTCTGTCTGTCTGTCTGTCTGTCTGTCTGTCTCTCTGTCTGTCTGTCTGTCTGTCTGTCTGTCTGTCTGTCTGTCTGTCTGTCTGTTCGGTAAAAATTGTAGCCAAACGGCTAAACCTAGAGAGTTGAAATTTGTCATGCTTATACAACTCTTTGACCCGCACATAGGAAAAATACTAAAACATCTGAAAAACATATCTCCCTCAAAATATAAACAAATATGTGCTTATCGAAAAAAATTTTTTTTTTTTTTAAATTCTGAGTAGGGTTTCAAATGAAAGCCCTTGGTACGTGAATTAACGATCAAATTTTTATTTTTGCAAAATAAATTATTTTGAAGCGATTTGCCAAAATTGCTCTAAAATTTTTTTGTCCTATACCCTGTAGCCCAGATGGTTTATACTAAAAATCTGAAAAAATTCTAAGTAATGTACGTGAACCGGAATAGTACATCAGGAATTTTTGATCAGATTATGTTTATGGAAAAAAAGCATTTTTTGTGTGTTTTTGCTAATAATGTTGAAAACTTATAGTTATATAACACGCTAAACAGTAACGTATATCTTGGTGCAGTTTTTTTAGGAGGATGTTTCAATTACTCGAAAAATGTGTCTTTTTTAATGTTAAGGGCTGGTGCTCCTTATGAGCCAAATCCGGGCGCTCGCCTCTTTTAAAAATACTAAACCATAGGAGGTTTCGCTTACATGAGGCCCTTTACTGACGTCTGTTAAATTGATTACCTGCACGTCCAGATAATCAGTTTATTGATTTGTTACGGAACACAGCAAATATCCCAACTGTATTTTTCTTTGTTAAACTATAACATGTACCTCATCAATTACAAACATGTGAATTCATGAGACGGATATTCGGGGACAAGGATTGTAGATTAGTAGTTTAGAATTACGTAATCAGAACTAGGAGACTGATCTGATTAGGACAGATCACCTTCATTAAGATAAATCACTATCGAAATTTACAACAAAAAATAAACCCCAATTACCAACTAACGAAGGAAGCCATTAGAAAAACATAAGACAACAAAAAATTTAGAGAACACAACAGCACGACAAAATATGTGCTTCAAACGACAAATGTTGCTCAACAAAATATGTAAACACGACAAATTACGTCGTTGTAGCGACAAATGACTTCACGTTAAGTTAAGCTGCAGATTCACAGCTTCAGATTTAATGCACTATATGTTGTGAGTTGAGGATAAATTTTAAGATAAATGTTTTTAACGTTTAAAAATAGCTTTCATGAAATTTAATACTTAACGAATTTTGTGACATCTATGTGTATTCAAACTAACTACGAAGGTGTAAAGCATTTTTGTGATTTTTTATGAACATCGGCGAGCCTGTAGCAGCAAACGTTAAATTGTTTGTACCTACTATTTGTTCGCTAAACAAGGGCACGGACGTGAATTCAATTCCTGTTTATGTCAAATAATTTGTGTAAGGATATTTATACAAATTACAGGTTATGCTTAGCCGTTCGCAACCGGCTATAAACTGTAGGTACCTTTCTGAGTACGCTAAAAGATGGACGTAATACTGACCATATTACTCCTGAATGTACATAGATTGAAAACATGGTTATGAAACCTGGTAACAGGAGATCTAGGCTCACTTCGGGCTGTAGCGCGAATGTTGATGATGATAATTGGCGAGATTGTGGTAAATTATTTACAAGCAAAATTTTAATAACATAATTTGTAAGCCGTAACTACAGAAATTATTTTCGTTTGACAATTTCCAAAATTTGTTGAAATATGCCAGTGTTTTGTCTAATACAGGGGTCCCTCAAGTGGTCGATATCGACCCCCAGGGATCGATATAACATTGTTAGAGGTCGATTTTGGCACGGGGGTCGATGGAAAAAAGTTAAAAACTACTAGTATAATAACTACCCAGTTATACAAGGTGTCTCAAAAGAAATTTTATATTTATTTAGCTTACTGCGTGAACGCAACGTATCCGAGGGGCGCGGGGGTTATGTCAATCGGTAGCCTGGCTCTTCGGAATTCAGTCGCTATGGAGCGTTTCTCGGGAGCAGACCGCGTGTTATGCGTGCGAGAGTTTTACAAAAACGGTGATTCGGCGACTGTAGCGCGTAGAAAATTCTGCAGTATTCGAGGTTTTCGCCACTTAAATGATGCGCCAAGCATTCCTCTCATTCGACATTGGGTTAAAAAGTTTGAAGAGACTGGTACAACGCTGGATAAATCAAAATTCGGGCAACCTAGGTCATCAAGAACGGTAGAAAACGTGGAGAATGTTAATCAGTCTGTTCGTGACGACCCGAACCTTTCAATTCGGAAGCGCGCAAGTGCTTTAAATGTGCATAGATGATCATTACATCGCATTATGCACAAAGACCTAAAGCTGCACCCCTACAAAATTCATTTGGTGCAAGAATTAAAGCCCCAAGATGCCAGTCAGAGGCTTAATTTCGTAAATCATGTGATTGAGCGATTTTCAACGTTTACCAACATTTTATTTTCGGATGAAGCTCATTTTCATCTTAATGACCACGTAAATAAGCAGAACTGCCGCTACTGGCGTGCAACGAATCCGAAACGCAAACATCAGAAACCCCTACATTCGCCTAAAGTGACCGTATGGGCTGCGATGTCGGCGCGAGGAATTATCGGCCCTTACTTTTTTGAAGACGAAAGGGGGCGTGCAGTTACAGTGAATTCAGAGCGTTATGTGGAGATGTTAGACAACTTCTTGGTACCTGAACTGCAAAACTTTCCTGGCTATAACCAAAGAACATGGTTCCAACAGGACGGAGCAACTTCACACACGTCCAATATGTCTCTGCCACGTGTTCGTGAAATTTTCTCAGGCAAATTGATCTCCCGGAGAGGTGACATAAATTGGCCTCCACGCAGTCCAGATTTAACCCCTATGGACTTTTTCCTATGGGGTTATCTTAAATCTAAAGTTTACGCCAATAAACCGACTTCACTGGCGCATTTGAAAGAAAATATCCGTCACGTAATGGCAGCCATCCCTGAGTCCACCTGCCGAGACGTCATAAGTAATTTTACTGTTCGATTAAATGAGTGCCGAGAACGCGAGGGTCTACATTTAGACGATATTATTTTTAAGAAATAAATCCCCAAAAAGAATATTTTAATAATTAATAAACATTTTTTCTATATACGGCTTACTTTTTTTTAAATCGATCCACTAAATATAAAATTTCTTTTGAGACACCTTGTATATAAATATTTTAAATAGTTTTAAATGTTATACGTATCATTATCTTTATAGACATATTCCGAACTATCATTATTGTACTGATACCTTTTATTGTTTTATGAGAAGTTGCAATAAATCGGCCCGAACTGTTGCGCGGCTGTTCGTCTGATGAGACGAAGTAACAATGAACAATGCATATCTGTGTATGTCCAGCGTTTAATATAAAAATATAAAAATATATATACAGACGATTCCGCTTAATTGGGCCACCGCTTAATTGGGACAGCCGCTTATTTGGGCCAAATCTCAAAGAACAGAAACCAAACCAAATAACCAACAGTAAATTTATATGTTTAATTGGGACAACATTCCGCTTAATTGGGACAGTAAATTTAAGATCACAGTACATATTATGTTACACATATTCTTAAGAAAAAATATGTACAAAGAATTTAATATTACAGCGTTATTTTATGCAGGAAGGAAATGAAGGGAGCCCTACATCCGCACTGAATACCTGTGCTGATTTTGTAGAAGTGAAATATTACAAAAACAAAAGACAGACTAAACTTGACGCATTTTTGCATTGAATTAAATTGTATGTACCTATTTATTATTTTATTTTGGAATTTATTATTATTTTTTCTTAAAAGTTTATATTTTTTGGTTATATGTAATTTATAGTTTTGTCCAAGAGTTTATAAAATAAAATTATTGAAAGAAAAATATGCATTGTTTAATTTTATGTGAAATTCGCTTAATTGGGGCAGCCGCTTAATTGGGCCAAAATTCCTAAGTCCCGATGTGTCTCAATTAAGCGGAATCGACTGTATTTTGAATATCAGTTCACTTTGAAACTTGTGTTGAAGTGAATACGGTTGATAGGTTTCTTCCTGTGTATCCTATAGTTATATAAACATTAGGAAGTGAGTGTATTAGTGAACTTACGTAATTGTAAAATAGAGGGGGTCGATAAGATGTCGAGAAACTCTTCTGGGGGTCGACGGTAAAAAAGTTTGGGGACCTCTGGTCTAATACGAATAGGTAAATGAGTGTAATTTTTGAGTTTAGTGTTTGCTTCCTTAAGAGACTGCAAGTAATCTATTTTATTTATTAAAACACAGCAACCATCTATTGTGTTAACTGATCTTGGTCCATTTTGTGGTCCGGTCTGGCTCCTTTGTGTTACGAGAAAGCTTTAGTTATTTTCACTAAGTAGGAACTGGAACAGACCGTAGATAGGTATACGTTTGTTTGAGGACTGAGTTGGTTAGGCGTTTGTTTCTCTGATTAATGGCAATGCATTAGATTTCACAAGATAAGGGCTGAAGCGTGCTCCTAGGACGCGTGTTGCAATACGAACAGACGAGAGTGTGCAGGAATTTGTGATGGCAGGATGTTATAGTCTATACTGTCGGATTGATTTCACTTCCAGATCACTGGACACCTTATAACTAATTTTTATTTGTAAATTGAAGGTCGTGTAGACCAGCGTTCCGCAATCTTTGGTGTATATCGACCCAAAAATAATAATAAAATTATAAGGCGACCCTTCTGCGTTGGAAAAAAATGATGCAAGTGCAGGACAATAATTTTATTTTATAAACAATTTTATACCAGTACATACTAATGGTTCTTCTGCTCCTGATTCTCGTTCACCAAATGGTCTATTCTTGCTTCAGTTGATTTACTTAATGCAATCCTCTACGTTGTGTCAATGCTTTGAAGTCGATTTCTATATTTATTTTTAATTGCAGTCAGAGCTGAATTTTCATATACATAAGTGGTCGCAATTCACGACCCATTTTTAAATTTCCACTACCCAAAATTGGGTCGCGCCCCAGTGGTTGCGGAACGCTGGTGTAGACCTTCTTGCTGGACGTTGCTGTTTGAGGATCACGCTTACGAACTGTAGGCTGTAGCAACTTTATAAACTACTTTGTATTATATACAGTACGAGCGGGGGGGATAGTGCGGGACCCTGGGCGAAATCAAATAACTTTGTCGATGTCCTCGTAGGTACAGATTTTAAAACGTTTGCGATCATTGGTTACACCATTTTCGGATTTCTTCGGAATTTCTTCGCGGTTTTTTATAATTGTAGAAAGTGTACTTGGAGGAATACCAAAGTCTGTGGCAATCTCCTTTTTCTTTTTTTATACCTTTGTCAATTTCACTTATCAACCTCACTTTGTCAGATAAGGATAGCTTATTCAATTTTCTTTTCTGGTCACTCATATTCGCAAATGTTACGACAGCGGTAATTATTAGTAACTACAGCCTAGCACAGTGATGGCGAACGTATGACCCGCGGGTCACTTACGGGTCACTTACCGACCCGTTTAAAAGATGATCTTTGTAGTTCTGAAGATTCTAAAGAGATATTCTAATATAACCAAGGTTGAGTTTAAGCAAGCGCATTCACGCGACAGTGTATAGAAATCAACAAATTTTATAATAATAGCGAGATGGCTCTCAACTATTACGTATTATACCTGTATTATACACGTCAAATACAAGGCCGCTAACTCAGATAGAGTTAACGAGATAAGTAGGGATTCCACACAAAGATTTATACCGAAAGGTGCAAATTTTTATTTATTCATATTATATTTCACTAGCGATTTGAGTCTACAAAATTTCAAATTCAATTTTGACCCGTCTGGGAAAAAGGTTCACCACCGCTGGCCTAGCGCATAAATACAGGCATAACTCGATATACGCCGGTTCGACTTAAGCCAATACACTTTTACGCCTGCATTTACTAATACGGAGAATATATGCATTACAAAAATTTGTGTTTAGGAAGTTCATCGTCTTCAAAAATTCCAAATTTTACTTCGAGTTCTAGAAAAATTTGACTTTTATTTATTTATTTATTTTATTTATTTTAAGATAATGTTGCGCAACAGAGCTGCACTAGAAAAGTGCCACCCCAATAAAACCACAACAATACAAAATACAAAAAATTCTTATGATTAAACAAATTTGTATGTATCAAGTTGAATTCACATCAATTAGCAGAACATTATGGTTTTATATAGATACATATGTGATGCATAGAAGTTCGAGTTATGGAATTTCAACTGTAATTTATATATTAGTATAGCGTTTGAAGAACAATGAAAAAATTAAAAACATATCCTAAAAACATAATAAGAACGAAGAAAGATTCGCCTTTTCAACGTATGATACATTTACCGGCTGTGATAAACGTTATAACCTACTGATTTTTGAAATCTATGAATTAACGTCGCACGTTATCCCCACCACAGCTTTCAACATAGTTATACATTCTGCTCGGACACTTTGTGTTGCGTGGTATAAAACACCCGTGCACCCTTTGTGTTGCAAAGCACCCAACGAAATTTTAAATGTTAATTATACCTATATAATTATCACATGAACACAACAATAACAACATATAAAATAAATATATAATATACCTAAGTACGACAAGCAAACACTAGAAAACAACACTACAAACACAACCAACATACTACACTTCCTACGAGACACTGGGACACACATATCTGAAACACCAAAAATAAAGAAATAAATAACAATAACTCAGTAAATTACAATAAATTATAAACATCAAATGAAACAATTATTATGTAAATTATATAGACCATAATATTATCCACAGATCTAAATTTTTTGAATACTGTTATTTATCCAGACTAGAGAAATTTTTAAATAAACAAAATAATTAACGCAGCACAATTTGGATTCAGACCGAAGCTTTCAACCATAGATGCAATTCAACATTTTTTAAAAAACATTATTAATTCAATAGAAGAAAATAAATGTCCAACTGGAATATTTTGTGATCTCAGTAGGGCATTCGACTGTGTCAATCACAATCTATTACTGGCGAAACTGGAAAAATACGGAATAAGAGGCAACCCACTACATTGGAACTCATCTTTTCTTGAAAACAGACAACAGTATGTGTCAGTCGATTATACCCATAACACTTAAGATAAACTAACTTCCAACTCTACAAAAGTGAATATCAGTGTAGGGATCCCACAGGGGGCTGTTCTGGCACGTATATTATTTATTCTTTACATTAATGACTTAAATCTGTCTGATTGCAATTATACTTTATACGCTGATGATGCATCACTGACAGTCTCAAAAGAAAATAATATAACAACAGAGCAAAAATGTAACGATATTTTAGAAACACTTCTATCTTGGTTCAATTTAAGCCATCTGTACTTAAATTTGGATAAAACTAACTATATAAGATTTTACAACCCTCAAAAAATTTCCGACCTCAGTATTAATGTGAAAATAAATGATGCAATATTAGAAAGAAACACGCGTACTAAATTTTTAGGTATCACCATAGATGAAAATCTCAGCTGGAAAGAACACTGTGCTAAATTGACATCACAACCCAACTCTACATGTTGTCTTTTCAGAAATGTTAAAAGAATATTAAATATCAGTCAATTACGCACATTATATCATGCACAAGTCAGATCCCGCCTACACTATGGCATTTGTATCTGGGAATCCTCAACAGCGGTAACTAAGATACTCATTGCACAAAAAAGAATTCTGAGATGTATAGCAAACCTTAAGAGATATGAATCCTGCCGCGGTACATTTAAGAATCTAAAAATACTAACAGTCATCTCCATCTACATTTATGAAATGTCAGTTTACATATATAAAAATTTAAACTACAATTAAAATCAAGACATTCATAAATATGATACCTACTCGTTTAAAAAAACAAGCTACGAACTCCTTTAACAAAGCTGAAAATTGCTTAAAGTTCGCCTGATTTCATGGGGGTAAATTTTTTTAATAATCTGCCTAGCAGCCTGAACATTCCTTCTATAACCTGGATGAATTTTTTAATAAATGTAAACTTTTATAATTACTGTAGCTTATACTTAATAATTAGTATACGTAAACAATGTAATAACAATAATGAACAATTAAATCTAAATTTTCATTGTTGCTAAAGGCATTTTCGTATTGTAGATTATACTTTTATACTAGTTCTTCAATTTTTTTTATATATCAATTGTATGACTTATTCCATATGTTCTGTAAAAAACTTCTAAGGAAATAAAATATATTATTATTATTATGGGGTTTGTCAGGTCTTGACAAGCGGCCACTAATCTCAAACTTCAGCAACCTTTTGATTATTATTATTATTATTATTATTATTAAAGACCTAGCGGTCAAAAGGTATTAAAATAAAGCTTAATTATAAAAAAAAAATCGTACCACCACATCCAAAAAAAGATTTTAAAACAGCTTGAGGGTAGAGTAACCTTTTTATTAATACAGTTTAGTAAAAAAATATGATTACACACTGGTTCAATAATATTGCAGAGTAAACAGTAAACAATATTTTTAGCTTGCCGTGATTTAATGCTTTGAAATATGAAAATAGAAGTGTATAACATGAAATTTGAGTAATTAAATGTTAAAAATTGCTGTTTGTTTCCATTTTTAGAATTATTAATCACATTAGTAATGTTAAAAATTATTTATTACAGTCGAACTTTCTTAAGTCGAATCATCATAGTTCACTGAAAAAATTCGAGACATAGAAAATTCGAGTTACAGAAAAACTACAAAATGAGTAAAATAATGCTTTTATATGAATTTATTGATAGTAAATATATATATGACTACATGAAATCAAATAACTTTGTCGATGTCTTCGTAGGTACAGGTTTTGAAAGGTTTGCGATCATTGGTTACACCATTTTCGGCTTTCTTCAGAATTTCTTCGCGTTTTTTTTTATAATTGTAGAAAGTGAACTTGGTGGAATCCCATAGTCTGCAGCAGTCTCCTTTTTGTTTTGTATACCTTTGTCAATTTCATTTATCAACCTCACTTTGTCAGATAATGATAGCGTTTTCAATTTTCTTTTCTGGTCATATGCGCAGTTATTATGGCAGCGGTAATTATCCGTAATTACAGCCCAGCACAGTGATGGTGAACGTATAACCCGCAATTTCAAATGACCGGTTCAAAAGAAGATCTTAGTAGTTCTGAAAATTCTAAACAGAGATTCTAAGATAACCAAAAAGTTGGGTCTAAGCAAACGCATTCACGCGAAATTATAGAGAAATCACCAAATATGATAATAATAGCGAGATGTAATTCATTATACACGTCAAATTCAAAGCCGCTAGCTCAGGTAGAGTTAACGAGATTAGCAGGGATTCCACACAAAGATTCCCCGATCTGACCGAGAAAGTACTGCGACAACTGGACTAGACGGCACTCCAGTATCATCGCGTATTATTATTAAAATACAAAATACGGAGAAAACATGCATTACAAAAATTCGAATTCGAATTTTAGGAATTTAGTTCACCGTCTTCAAAATTTTACTTCGAGTTATAGAAAAATTTGACTTAGAGAAATTCGAGATATAGAAACACTTTTTTATGTAAAATACGGTCTTGACTAGAGATGGGAATTTCGGCTCAGTTTGCGGAACCGGATCAGTGGAGGTCGTTCAGTTTGTTGAGCCGGTTCATTGATCCGGCTCAGTGATCCGGTTAAGTAAACATGTCTCCGAAACACAGGACGGTCGTTAGTTCGTAGGTAGAAAGTCGCTTAGAGCCGGTTCTTGCAATATATAAACTGTAAATATGATCCCGAGACACAGGTCGGTCGGTTGTTCGGTCGTAGGTAGAACGTCGTTTACACCCGGCTCTTGCTTAGAGCCGATTCTTGCAATATATGAACTGTAAACATGATCCCGAGACGCAGGTCGGTCGGTCATTCGGTCGTAGGTAGAATGTCGCTTAGAACCGACTCTTGCTCAGAGCCGGTTCTTGTAAACATGATCCCGAGACACAGGTCGGTCGGTCGTTCGGTAGAACGTCGCTTAGAGCTTAGAGGTAGAACGTCGCTTAGAGCCGACTCTTGCTTAGCGCCGGTTCTTTTAAACATGATGCCGAGACACAGGTCAGTCAGTTGCCGGTCGTCCGGTCGTAGGTAGAACGTCGCTTAGCCCCGACTCTTATCTAACATTTTTGAAACAAGCAATTCACTTTATGTAGCTACTGTATTATAAACCAGATGTGTTAAGTTTTTGGCGATGTTTATTGCCCTTATAAATCGGACATCTGGGATTTGGGCAATATTTTTAATATTTTTATATAGTATGGTTGTAAGAAAATACAGACTAACCCTATTAGTTTCAAATAAAGTGCCCTACAAATTGATGACAAAATACACTTTATGATAATACATTACAAGCCAAGTTCTCGCGAAGTTCAACATGACATCGATCCAGATCCGGATCACTCCGGTCACTGTTCACAATCGCCCGACCAATCGTATCCTTGAAACTTGAAACTATACAGTGAGCCGTGAGCCGGCTCATTTCAATTTGGTGAACCGTGTCACTTCGGTCAGTGTACTGAGCCGGCTCAGTGAGCCGGTTCGTTCATGAACGACCCATCTCTAGTCTTGACTCAAAAATTTTCGATAAAATTCGAGATATAGAAAAATTTGGCTTATAGAAGTTCGAGTTATGGAAGTTCGACTGTATTTGATAATATTGAAATAAAAATAACGTATTGATTATAATAAAAAGCAAAAATATTTATAACTAATAAAAGAATAAACTTCGTCAAGTTAATAAACTCTAAAAGGTACTTATACTTCATTCCAAACAAGAAGATAGTTCGTGGGGCTACCTCCAAAGACAAATTTAGGTTATGGCATCAATTTCAAAATTACAGATATTATATTAATTTTTTACTTCAAAATTTGCTGTTTCAATAATAAACATAATAAAATTTGTATCGTGTTTTCAACTATAGGTCATTTCTTTCGTTTAGGCGAAACTTAATGGGGGTTTAGTATTTTAAAGTTGTCACGAAAACAGAGCTAGGTTATTTTATTTTTCATGTTGTCAAAAACGAAATCTGATAAAAATTCCTCTCGTATATTTTTCAGATTTTTAGTTTAACTCCTTTGTGTTAAAGAGTGCGGGACAAAAATAATTGTATATTTTTGGAAAAAATTCTAAAAAAATACATTTTGTTCCTCAATGTACGTCTTAAGACACTCTTTTGATACCACACAATAAATTTTAAAAAAATAATCAAACATGATCAAAAATTCCTGCTAAAATATTCCGGTTGCTCTCAATATACATTATTGAGATTATTTTTCGGATTTTTAGATCAACCCCTCTGGGAAATATGGTGGGGGACAAAAATTATTTGACATTTTTTTGGCGAAATCCCGAAAAAAGTTACTTTAATGACGTTAAGAATATTTTAGACACCTATATTTTTCTCGTTTTAAGGGAATTTTTAAAGCTATTGATTTTTTGTTAGTTATCGACTTATTTTTTTAAATTACCTAGAAACGTTGTATAATATAAGAACAATAAAAGAAAATAACCAATAAAACATCAAATTTTATTTTTAATACGCAACTAATATCACTATTAATTTGTACAGCGACCAAGTTGCAAAGTGAAGAAATTATTTCCCATTGCTGAAATAGTATATATCATGTAATGTAATGAGAAGTGACCTGGTAACATCTATGGCCCCAAGGTACGTTATTATACCGGAGATTGGGGAACCATGTTTACAGCTGACTCACCTTTGGTGTCAATCTCGGGCAGTTCTAATCAAATTATTGGGCTAATCTAATTTATGGTGACGAAATTATGTCAATTTAAAATGACATATTAACAGAAGTACATTAAATGCGAAATAACATTAGCAATATTATTACCTCAGTATGTTAATACAGGTATTTAGAAATCTACCGCCAAACTTTTATTTGAACCCGATGTTAATAAAAGTTTAAATATTTAAAGTTCTTCGCAAGAACGCTGGTGTTTCATAATTATTGGCATCATATAGGGGAGATGTGGGGACGGTGGCACACATTTTGGTTTTCTGTACATAACATCTTCAATTTTGAATTTTGTAAATAGATCTTTTCGCCACTTAATACTTATAATGTCGTTGTTTAAATAACCTGTTAAAAATTAATGTCCTTATCACGTGCCATTTATAATTAATATTTTTGTTGACCTCTGCAATTGTGCCACTGTACCTATACGTGAGGGTACAGTGAAACAGCCTTAGGGATACAGTGGAACAGTAAATATAATAGGTATCCAAAAAATCTGTATATGTACTAAGTAATTAAATAATGTATATAAATATATAAATGTAAATTTATTATTAAAAAATAAACTTTGGTAAGTTCCTTGGAAGCAGTAAGTTTTGATAGTTTTTATTTTAATGTTAATTATATTTCATTAAATTTACTGTAAAAATCAAAGCGTCTAATCGGTGTTTTGTGCTATCAGACGGAGCAGGAGATGGTAAAACTTTTATCAGCTCTGATTTTTTTAAATGTGTAATTTTTATTTGTTTTAATAAATTTAAAGAGTAGAGTCAGCCGTCGGAGATGTTACAACAATATTGTCAGTCGTTATTTCTATGATTTCCCCTATAGAGTGGCTCTTCATTTTATTCTTTGCGTGTCCTTCAAATATTAAGGCTTATTGCCTTACTTTAATATCCTTGATTACGTAGTCTGTCGAATCTGTATCACATTCAGAGTCAACATTATCATCTGAGTTTGAATTCTCATCAATATTAACATCAGTATCAGACGTGTCTGAACTTACAAGAATATCTTTTCATTTTCTGATCTTTTTTATTTTGCGCAGCTTAGAATTGTTCTTGTAACTCGTACCCACGTACGTGGGTACAGTGGCTCACTGTACCACTGTATCCACATAACACGTGTGCCACTGTTAGCCTAACCCTATTTTCACGAACATTTTATCAAATATAATAAATGATATAGTTTAGAACATTAGTAATTGCTTTACACTGTAGACAAATGACCAATTTACAACATGTAATACAAATTTTCTTACTAATTTAGTTGTGTGTCGTTCAAATAAAAAATTTCTTGTCACGATAAACTTTAGTTTGTCAATCTCAAATCAACATTTTCATTATAAATGGCAGGACTTAAATTTATAGACTCAAAATGTGGATAGTATAATTTATCAGTACCAGAGGGGCCTATATATACCCAAATAGAAATGAAAATATTCTATATTTCAAAGATATTTCAAATGTTCCACTGTACCAATTGTGCCACCGTCCCCACATCTCCCCTATTCTTCTCCTTAACTCCATTTTAAAATCTCGATAGGATAAAACGTATGCTACTTTTGATCCAGTACTATCAACAAATTATGAAGATAATAATAAATCAAGCACTTCCGTAGAGCAAGAAAAATAAAACTCCGACTACTCTAATGACATCTGAGGGAGAATTTATTACAGAAAATTATAAATCAAGTAGCTGAACCATCGTAGAATATCTGGGAAAGCAATATCTTAATAAATTAGATAAGGTACTAGATATCAGCGGTGCTAATTTGATTGTTCTATTAAAATAGCACAGCAACTATCTAGTACCATATATACCACTCAAGCCATACAGTCTCAAGCTCAGATAAAAATAATCCCACATGATCATACGTTTGTCATTGGTCCTGAAACTCCTTTAATTCATTTATTTCTTTATTATAAATAAAATATTCATGTTTGTATAATTTATAATAGGAATGAAATGCAGTATTAAAATATTTATATACATATACTCTTTTCAAATATTTCTTTACAAACGGAATTATCTGTGAACCAATCATCACTCTTCAGTAACCTGCGTAGTACTTTCAGCGATTTTAATTCTAATATGTTCTCATTTTTTTGACCTTGACAAAGCAACATATATGTAAAGAATCGCTTATCCCACCCAGGTAACGCCTCTGAGATTTTCGAACGCCACCCGTTGTGTCACTATGGGAACTTCTAGCATTTTTTGAGATTTTAAAGTAATATTACAGTTAAAAGATTTTAGAATTCAGATAATAGAAGTCATAAATTACAAAACGGAACTTCAAAATTATTTTGTGCATTTATTGTTCAAAATTACGTTCAAAGTTATTGTCTAATAAATTTGGAGACTAAAATACCCTAGAACAATTTTAGACTTTAATTCCAGGAAATGTTATCAGAACCCTTATAGAAACATCAGTCTCTTCGAAGACGTGATCAAAAGTATTCGGTTCAATATGAATTCTTGAGGCTTTGAGTCGCTTATCTGGTGGTTTATTCGATCCTGTTTCTTTTATTTTATCAATTTTACATAAATGTTTATCATCCTAAGATCAGGTTAACTAAATCAATGAATGGTATGTATTTGGCAACTCTCTTTTACAACCATCTTCCCATTGAAATGAGAGATCTAAGACCTAGTCTATTTAAAAAACAGGTAAAAGAGATTTTGTCAAAAAATTGCCTTTATAACATAAAAGAATTTTTTAATATTGACTTGTAGCGCATCTTAATCTTAATTTTTATCATAAATTTTATCTTAATTTTTATTTTTATAAGTTTTATCTTAATTTTTATTTTTATAAGTTTTACTTTTATTTGATTCTATGATGTAGACTTTTAATAATATGAATGTAACTATATTTTACTATTAGGACTCTTTATGACTTTTAATGTGTTTATTGTAATCCTGTATTTTTTATTCTTTCGACATGTGTAAACATTATGTATTGTATATAACACGAATAAATATTATTATTTACACTAAACTAATTTGTAAATCTTATGTTATAATAATTTTTTTAATTTAATTCGAAAACTCCTTATTTTACTTAACTTGTGTAACCATTCTTCTCTTAAATCATAAGTGATCAGATACCCAGACTAACTACAAGATGCTAGATCTGTTGGTTGGTAAGTACCAATACATATCATTTAATTCACCTATTACAATGATGAACCCAGGATAAAACTCACGCCTAGTATCCGAACACCTTTAGTCAGGAATCTCACTTCACGTTGAGATTAAAGTTTGCATTATATCACAGGCTCGCTACCTAGTTGATAACAAACTGTAAGATGTAAACTTACGTACCAGTGGCACGCTACATATATTTGTCTATGGGAAAAACTGACTCAGATAGAAATAATCCCACATAGGGATGGGAACGATATATCGATATTTCGGAAATATCGATACTTTAGAAAAATATATCGATATTTTTATATCGATATTTGAAATGCGATATATCGCGCTAGTATATTTTTTACATTTAAATATATGTATATTTAATTATGAGAGAAATTAAATTACATCTTAGTATTAACTGACCAACAAACCCTTACCAATAAAATAATATAAAAAAATTGTAATAAAAAATTATATTCTGATAATAAATTCTAAAAAAATTGTCAATTTCGTAAAAATGTCAGAAATATCCACGAAATATTTGTACAGGCTATTCCAAACGTTTAGGTGGAACAAAATAGGAATTTCGTTCTTTTAGGTTGTCACGAGAAGGGACCTTGCTTGGGTTATTTCATGTTTCACGTTTAATATGTGAAAATTTTAAATTCCAACAGTTAAACCACGGAAACGAATGACATTTATTAAAAATATGACACATTTTTATGTATTTTAAAGAAAAATAAAATAAATAAATGGGAAATTTTTATTAAGAATGATAAAAAATAAAAATGCAATGAAAAGGACATTTTATAATGACAATCAATTTAATCTAGAATTTGTTATGTTAGTATGATTTAGCAAAATGACCAAAAGTCCGAATTAATAGATAAAAATTACTAGATTTCAAAATCTAATTCCACCTAAACGTTTGGAATAACCTATATCTACGTTTATGATCAAATGTTTTATGTGTCACTAGGGTTAAAACATGATGACATGTAAATTACTAACCATTCATTAATGAACGCTCGGTATTTTGACCATGTGTTTATTTTGAGTTGAATAATTAGTATAATAAATAAAATAAACAGTTTAATTGTGTTTTATTCTCCAAATTTACTTATTTTCTACTGTAATTATACATTTTGATATAAAAAAATGTGCGATATATCGAAAATATCGATATTTCTACTTCGATATATATCGAATATTGATATCAATCTTACAATATATCGAATCGCTCATATATCGATATTCAAAAATAAATTCCCATCCCTAATCCCACATGATCATACGTTTGTCATTGGTCCTTTATTTCTTTATTATAAATAAAATATTCATATTTGTATAATTTATAGTAGGAATAAAATGTACTATTAAAATATTTATTAAGTAAAATAAAGTTTAATCCTAAAAGTGAGGAAGCTTCTAAAAGTTAGGCAAAGAAGTCTTCGATGTAATATTCTGAACGTTATATTCTATATTAATACTTTCCCTATCTCGAACGTTATGCAAACAATGAGTCAGGGCTTTTATATGTATAATATTAGAAAACAAATATTTTATTTATTATATTGGGTGGTAAAACAACGTTCTTTGTAGTTTTTTAAATATTCTTTCAATATAAAATTTCAAAATCAAATTTGTATTATCAAAAATAAATTCAATATAGAAAAACAGAGTTCGATAACATTTTTTACGTCACAGGCAGCATTCAGTAACATTTTTATTTTATTTTTAAGTCGCGGGTCTCATTCAGTACTAAATATTTTTGGAGGCCATACCATTAAGTTCTTGTTTACGCCTGCTGTTTACGTTGGCTGGATGAGAAAAGTAAACATTATATTTCCATATTGGTGGGCCGCATGAAATCGTTCGGCAGGCTGCACTCCTTTCGCAGGCTGCGGGTTGCCGACCCCCGTCTTCGTGTTCTGGAATCGGTCCAAGAACATTACTAGTCCAAAAAGGTAGTTTTGAGTAATTTAAAAAAAATTTAATAACTAATTTTTTTCAACACTTTGAACTCAGCTATTTTAATATACTATATAAACCAAGTGAATGCTTCAACATAAAAAGATGAAATATTCAACTATTTTAATATTTTAGGATTTTTGCCTTGAATGTAAGTGTTTCAAGTCAATTATTATTTCTCTTAGTTTCCTGATGCTTTTTAGTTTACACATTAAGTAAATGCAACATAATTTATTGCAAAATATAGATTATTGCCAAAAAGATATCAAAATGAAAATAAATAATTTTTCTACAAAATATTTTAAACATAATAATTAAGAAGAAAAAATTTAATCAAAATTCCGAGGTAAGATTAGATACGACTGATGTTCTTAGACCAATATGGGTCTTCGACGATCTACCGGGATGAAATTAAATGCGAGTGGTGTTTTTAGACCAAGATGAGTGTAAAGTGATTTAATAGGATAGAACTATATGCGGACGGTATTTTTAGACCAAAATAAAACCAAAGTTTATTAAGAATATATTATTTGTTAATTATTGTACCTATGATAATTATTTTTTGCAAGAGTAATTTAAGAAAACGTTCTAGTTTACTTTATTTTTATATTAATCATGTGTAATAATAGATTAATCATGTGTTTTGTATCTATCTAAAAGTTTTCTAGCAGATACTCAAAACATGTTCTTACATATGATACATATGTAGTTAGTTTCCAAGCAGATGTAAAAATATGAATAAAAAGTAAATATTTCTAATACTGTTGAATCTTCATTTCGTATTTTGCTCCGAATTGTCCGTCTGTAGATCCATTTTGGTCTAAAAAAACACAGTATATATCCAATTTTACCCCGTTAGATCGCCGTAGATCTATTTTGGACTAAAAACACCGCTCACATATAGTTTTACCTTGTTAAATCTCTGTAGACCCATCTTCGTCTAACAACACCATTTGCATCTAATTTTACCCCGATAGATCACCGAAGACCCATATTGGTCTCAGAACATCACTCGTATTTAATCTTACCTCGGAATTTTCCGCGGCGAACAGTCCAATACGAATTATCCGAGCCGAATGCAATGAATTGTCCGCAGCGAATTATCCGGAGAAGAATTGTCCGCGACGAACTGTTCGCGGCGAATTGTTCAATACGAATTATCCGAGCCGAATGCAATGAATTGTCCTCAGCGAATTATCCGGAGAAGAATTGTCCGCGACGAACTGTTCGCGGCGAATTGTCCGGCGACGAATTGTCCGGCGACGAATTGTCCGGCGAAGAATTGTCCGGACACCTTATAGTAGTACTCCAGATGTTTCCCACTTATTTGAAGTATTTCATTACTTTTTTGAAGTACCAGTTCCACATATGCTACATCATTGAAAAGTTCGGGGCTTGCCTTATTTTGTTATAAAAGTTTAAAAGTGTTTTAAACCATCCCATTAATGTATTAATACCTTTTAACGTATCCTGATGTATTCTCGTATTGTCGTAAACAAACTTTCATAAATGTACAATACTGGGAACAACAACAGTATATGTCCAGGAAAATACAGTTCTTGTTCTTAGTGAAAGATAGAAGGCAAAAACCCTAACTCCAGGAAAAATGTAAAATGCACCGTTCTTAATCTCAACGATGGGTAAACAGTTCTAGAATACAGTGGTGGAGTTAGTTAAATATCGATTTTTTTTTGGACTAGTATTTTTCTTGGACTCGCCAATTAAATTGTAGAAAGTAAATATTAATAAATAGTGTAGATTTGATTTACTAAGTGAAAATTTCCTGTCACGGTAGTCCTCATAAACGAAATCTACTAAATCTACGAAATCAAACTGCATCATATCAAGTTTTTTTCCCTCTACACTTGCTAGGTGTAACGCGCGCTATTCGCTTATTTTTGTATTAACTCTTATTTAAGAACAAACGTCGTTGGATGTAAAAAGATCCAAGCAGACTTACAGGAATATATAGAATATCAAAAATACTAGAAAAAAGACCACAAAATAGGTGGCTGGTGGCTACTGCATGGACTTTTAAAGAAAATATCAGTTAATCAGAAAAAAAAATAATAATAAAATACAAGAAATAATTAATGAATTACGATTTCTGATTAGAAACGATCGACTTGAATTTTATTGTCGGAAGAACAATTAAACAAAGATTTATTTTTATTTTTGTTAACTTACATTTAAAAATCTTTTATTCAGTTATTATTTATTTTTGTCTACGGAATTTTCTAGAGACTAATCTGATAATGTCCATTAAAGATTTGTCTCCTGAAAGCTCTCTTGAGACGTTGTTACTAATGGAGTTTAACATTGTATAAAACAGTATTTCGTAGGTTATTTACAGAATACTAAATTATAGACCTGATTTTTTTTTTCATATTCACCTTAACCGAACTTAACATTACTTCAATGGACTGAAATTTCTATTCAACCTGCATGTTTTTATATATAATATATTCTATTCATAAACTTGTCTGCAACTGAGACAGATAAAAAATATTTGACAAAAAAAAAAAATAATAACAATCATTTTTAACAAGGTACTGACGTAAGTAAATATCTTACATAGGTAATATTTCTCTACAAAAAAAGAACACGTGTATCCAGTATTATTTTCTATCGTAAAAAAACTCTAATATATTTAGAAAATATAAACTTTCGTTTGTAGCTGGTTTACACCAATGTGCACTTCTGTACTTGTCGGAAATCCTGATGCCGTTCAATGGAATGAGAGTCGTTATATACATGATAGAACGTTTTATAGCGTTTATGATAATATCAATTAAAACACACAAATCCAAGCACATATAAGCATTTATTACTACGTTTATATACAATCTGTCACATATATGTCATTATGTTATTGTTACTAACGTAACATATTACAAAGAACGTCCAAGAATTAGATCTGATCCTTACACGGCCGTCCTGATCTTGCCGCGTTCTCGCGGCTTCTTCGGAATTTAATAACTGCAAAATAAAACAGAGTAAACGAAAACATAATGTTAGTTTTGCCCATCTCCTTGAGGTTCCTGACCATCCAGAGTTTCACTGAACTCCTTGAGGTCCTCGAACATTCAACGTCGAACAAAACAAACACATCTCCTTGAGGTTCCTGACCATCCAGAGTTCCCCTGAACTCCTTGAGGTCACTGACCATCCAGAGTCAACAAGACAAACACGACCATTTTAGGTCCAACAACTCCTTGAGGTCCCTGACCATCCAGAGTCAACAAGACAAACACGACCATTTTAGGTCCAACAACTCTTTGAGGTCCCTGACTATCCAGAGTTCCTCTGAACTCCTTGAGGTCCCTGACCATCCAGAGCCAAACAAAACAAACACAACTCTTTGAGGTCCTTGACCATCCAGAGTTCCTCTGAACTCCTTGAAGTCCCTGACCATCCAGAGCCAACAAAACAAAAACGATCAGTATGTCTTGCAGTACTCTACAATCTATCAATTCTCAAATCAACTATCAATCAGTTCATTTCATTACAGGTTGTCTACAGTACCCAACAAGCTCAGTGACTGTCGTTGCTTCCTACTCAGTACCTTATTATACCACACGCAACGTGTCTCATTTAATGAAAGCAATAATATGTCTCTTACCACTTTAGTCATCGTCACTTTTAATCATCATCATCTAACTAGTTACATTCGTACTATTTGTCTGTCAATAGACAAACGCTCGTCCATTCTGACATTTTTTATTACTATTTCTCTTCAGATCATTACATTTGCCATTTCAGGTAAACTGCACCTTGATCTGTTATCAATCGCATTGGTAAAACAAGTAAAATTAAGCAGAACCCTACGGTTCCCGCTGTTTTAGTCCTGGTAGAAGATCTCCAAAGAACAAAGAATACATTAAATGAATTTATCTCCCGGCTCTAAAATATGTTCTAAACCTGCAATAGTTGTAACAAAAGATCTGCGCAAGCAATGTGCACAGTATTACATCGTTCACATTTAGTATTACATAGCATGTGCATCAATTGTAAATTCTGTTATTTATATTGGTATTCTCGTCAAATATTTACAAATATGTCAAATATGTCAAATATGTCAAATATGTCAAATATGTCAAATATGTCAAATATGTCAAATATGTTAAATATGTTAAATATGTCAAATATGCCAAATATGTCAAATAGTACAGACCTAACGGCAAGACATCTTTGATACCTTACAAGACAACTTTGACAACTTTGTCAATTTTTGTCCGTTTCCACAATTACCACATTGAACTTGGGAGAACTAAAATTTTTAAGTTTATTTTGATAAAAAACATTTTTGTTTTTAATTTGCAATTCTGTAAAGCTAGTTCTCTGAAATTTCAAAACCTTTTCTTTTTAGCATACTCACAATAATAATAAAACTCTTTGAATTATCTTGTTAAGTCTTTATCCAAAATTTCTAAATTGCCAAAAACTATTTAGAAATACCATACCTCATTATTCTCTTATTATTTGGTGTCTATAAATTTCTATACCATCTTTAGTTTATTATTTATTTAACCCTTGCAATGTTATCGGAAAATTTATTTGCATCTTGTAGGGTGTTTTCCAGCCCTTGCTATAAGTTTTAACATACTTTATCCAAATTCATTCCAGAACATTTAAACTTTTATTCATCGTTGTGGCGCACCAAATTTGGGTACGCGCCGTTTTGGGGTTAATTATTACTTGTGTTTTCCATTTTAAAAACTCTTGTCAGCCAATTTTGACATTTCAATTTTATTTTTGCAACTGTCAATCTTGTGTTCTTTTTCACTTTTTTTCAATCATTTTCAAAATATTTTATGTAAGGCACAACAAAAAATGGCCAAAATTATTTGTAGGTGTAGGGATCCCACTTCTGATGATAGAACGCTTTATAGCGTTTATGATAATATCAATTAAAACACACAAATCCAAGTACATATAAGAATTTATTACTACGTCTATGTACAATCTGTCACATTATGTGTCATTATCTTATTGTTACTAACGTAACATATTGCAAATGACAAAGAATTAGATCTGATCCTTACATACATATAAGTATCTATTTTACAAAATTCTATGTAAACTATACACGTATTTGAACTACTCGTACCGAAGTACGTCCTGTGTTTTATCTCTGTCTTTTATATTTGAATATAATCACATTTGTGTGTTTTTGTATATGTGCCACTACCACCCAGGGCAGGGAAGACAGACTGAAACCGAAACTCACTCTCCGAACGAATAAAAACGTTAGATTTTGAAAATCTTTTCGATTGAATCATATGCTCATTTTGAATAATATCGATTAGTAAATTCTCGTGCGTTTTATATTGCTAATATTGATAGCGAACAACGCTGTAATTGAATATATATGATTTAAGCAAATCATCCTAAAAAATAATTAAAAACTGTTACTGAAACATGAAAACTGCCCAGATGTCATTTTATATTCAAATAAAATATTTGAACAAAACAGTTCCCTTCAAATTATTCTCAAAATGACATCTTGTAATGGACTTCAGCAGGCTTGAGAGCTCACGGGCATTAACTCCCCCCCCCCTCAATTCAAATAACACGTGATTTAAGTGTTGCTTATGAATATTTTATACAATATATTATTGTATTTTAGAAGTGAGGCCCTTTCTTTTAGGTCAACACTGATAAGTGCTTTTGAGCAGCATTTGTTGCCGAGTAATTTCCCGATTCCTACCGTTTTGAAACCATATTCAGAGATTTCCTGAAAATCGCATATATCTGTTTTTACATGTTTAATCTCTATATATACCTGGTCAATTCAACATCCCGTACAGGTATTATGTAGTAAAATTAAACTAAAATATCTATAAGCATATAGTGGAAATTCATTGAAAACTGTGGGACCATATTTATGGTAAGACTAGGTACACTAGCTACAAGTAGGTTACAATTATTATAATAAAAAACCTGGGTTCATTGATTATTCGGGCCTGCCAGGCCGTTAAACAAAATCTAACGTAAGCGCTAATGTATTCTGAAACCCATGTGTAGGTCTACAGGCTTTTAAGTGTTTGCTTTTATTGAAGCCCAGATTTGGGCTTCAGGATACAGTAGGCACTGTGTCCTGAAACCCACATACAGGATTTCATGACGGTTAACGTGTTAATAGTGCATAAAAATTGTTATGCTTTTAACGAAGCAATATTGTTCTTCCAGTTAAATACTGTTTCCAATGCCTCAATAACTAACTGCATTTTGCATTTCTACTGAAAAAACAAATTTTTATTTTCTTAAAAATATGCAAAATATGCATATGTTTGACATATGTGTTTCATTTGAAATATTTTTCCACTATGAAGCACATACTAGCTTTTTTGTATTCGTGAATATTTTTTACACTGTTCCTTATAGTGTAGATTTGGAAATAGATATGCTAACATGGAACAATCCTGGTGATTTTTCCTTTAGTGTCCTTCTATATATAAATTTTGTTTCGCTTAGACTCATGAATTTTATGTTATATTTGTTCTTAACCTCATTTTATCTTTGTTGAGATGTTATTTTATTGGACGGGGTACATGTTACTTTACGTTTAGTTAGTTGTCACACGTAGTTTCTTTAGTTTATCCGACATGTGCCACAACCAATAGTACACATTTCATACATTTCTCCTATTATTGGCGTATGTATAGGAAGGAGTACATATAGGCCTATACATTTTTAAATTTCAAACATTAATTTTCTCTATTTTCACGTTTCACACCAACTCTATGCATCTCAAAATAAATTTCAATTTTAAAAAGTTTTATTTGGGCTTATACTAGTTTTCAAAATTTGGTAAAAATATTCTCCTAACTTCATTTTAGAACAGCTGAGTTGTTATCTAGTCTCGTCAACCCGGTGGTGCAAGTGATTCAAACGCACAGTGTGGTAGTTTACAAGAGGCGGCAAATTTTCAGAATTGCTTCGTTGTAATTTTGATATTGTATTCAAAAGAAATAAAAACTATATGCTTTTTTACTTGTCAAATAAAAGGGAATTCCATGTGAATCACATAAATATTAATATATATATCTCCTTCGTTGCAAATAATTGCTTTTGACGCACGTGTTTATTGTGTGAACAATATATTTTAGATTTATTAGTGCTGTTCAGGACCGATTTGATTTATTACAAAATTATATGGATAATACTACACGAACATTTATAAAATTAAAAGAATTAAAACATTATTTAGATTTAAAAATAATTTTAACCGATAAAACATGAAGAAGGCCCAAATGTTACTGATTAATCTGGAAAAATAACAAAATTTGCAATTATGAATTTTTCACCATCTATAATTTTACGATTATACTTATTTTAAGATATATACAACATAATAATTTACTAAGTTTATTTCTTAATATATTAATTTATTTCTGAAAAATGCTAACGCTACCTGTATCAGTAGCAAGTGGAGAAAGAACAATTTTAAAGTTACGTTTAATTAAAAATTACCTTCAACCTTCTATGGGGCAAGGAAGGTTAAATAATTTGACGCTTATTTCCATAGAAAATGATTTTTGTCAATCTTTAGATTTAGACCTTATCATGAAAGATTTTTTATTTATATTATAGTCGGATTGCTGATAAGTGACTGTTCGTTGCTACAAGTATCGATATTCAATACTACATGCTTTCTCTGTCTATATCATTATAATTATTTGCATACCCATAGTAACGTATAGTGACTCAAGTTGACAACTAACCTTCAAAATTATTTGAATAAAAAACAAAGCATTAGAAAAAAGCAGCATGATTCGTAGATATCTTTACTAATTAGAGCGCGCAAATAAATTTACAGCAGTACTCAAACAAACAAAATTATTAATTTTAAGGTTATAATTATAAATAAGGAAAAATTTATACTCATACGTAAATTTTGGATTATTATTTGTTGTTTATTCCAACAGATTTAAAATTAAAGTTTGTGAATTTAACAATTGGCCGCAAGCCATATTTTAATTAATATTTATTACCAGACACTGACAGTTAAGACAAATAAAAAAAAACATTTTTAAAATCGCTGAAAAATGATAACTAGATTATTTTATGAATGCACTACTTGATGCATACATGTAACAGTCACCTACCAGCAATCCGACTATACTCTTCAAACTTACTTAATTAAAATACGGGTTTGTAGGAACAGCGCGAAACATCAAACTATGGCTTCCACGTCGTTCTTTCATCTGTAAACGATGTGGTCCAAAATACAGACCGTAAAATGATTAAAGTTGTAGACTGGTTCGTTTCAAATTAACTGTCCTTAAATAATAACAAAACCCAACAAGTTATTTTTCCTCTCAATTGTAATATTAACTTAAAAATTGAGTTTTGCGGACAAATTAAATTTCTTGGGATTCGCATCGATACTTAGCTGGTATGATCACATTAACTATTTGGCCACGTTCTGAAAAGGGTAATCTACGCTTTCATCAGGCTGAAAACTTAAGTATCTTTTAAAAAAAATTATTACAATAATTTTATATTTCTATATATCTTTGTAGCTCTGATGAAGATTTAAATTAAATCGAAACGTAAGCGAAGTTAATAAATTTGTTTTTATTTTCTGACTGGTCCGAATCCCATTACTTTCAACTATAATTACTAACTTACGGACGTAACTCATCTAATCAAGTATCTTTTAATTTAATTTTAAGGTTGCGTATATTTTTTTATGCTGCTTTTCAGTCGCAATTAATGTTCGGCATCATTCATTGGGGTATAAGTTCTTCAGTGAAAAGAATTTTTTTACTCCAAAAACGTGCTGTAAGAATTTTAAATAATGTTCTTAACAGGTATCATTGCCGATTACTCTTTCGGAATTGTAACATAATGGTATTTTATAGTTTGTTCATATATGTGTGTCTGGTATATGTTAAATAAAATTCAGACAAATATGTAACCATAACCTCGAGGCATGATTAAAATGTTTGCTCTGGTGGCAACATCAGACTGCCTAGATTTAGTTTATCTAAATCTATAATCTCAATTGGTGGAGGTGTAATTTTATTTCGGGTATAATTGTTGTTTTTTTCATTTTCCAATTGAAGCAAGAAAAGAAAAATATGCTAAATTCCTAAACTAAAGTTATAATTGTTCATTAAATGAGGCTAATGCTAGGTGCTGTTATTATGTTCTTACCAAATCCTTGTATTGATGTACTTAATTCATTCTGGTGGTTAAATATATCTGCTAAGTAGGCTAGCCGAAGTATTACGTCTCTATTTCTAAAAGTTTTCACTAAATCACTATTTTGGTTAATAAGAAACTGTATAATTTCTTCACGCAATTCAAAAACCCTGGTCTAGTTTCAGCCATAGGAGTGGGGTAGAAGACAATAAGGCATATTTCTCATAAGCGGTTAGACAGTTATTTTCATTAAAAATTTAGAAACTTCTCTCGCACCCCTAGAAATGCTCTCTCACACCCCCAGGGGTGTCCGCACCCCCGGTTAAGAATCACTGGTTAAATGAAGCTTTTGAACATTTTGTTTAGAGAATTGTCTTCAAAATACCTATTGATGATTTTTTTTAATATTAATTTTAACAATTATGCTTAATACTTAATTTTAAATTCCCCCAGTTTCTCTGTTGCACTTACTCTGTTAACTCATTTAAATCTATTAGCTATTTCTTTATTATATGATTTTTTTGTCGACAAACTTTGCTTATCTTCGCCAATATGTATATGTTATGACAAATGTAAACGTCGTTAGATGTAAAGCATGAAATAACTACTATTACTAATACTATTTGTATCCGCATTCTCGGATCAGGCTTATGTATTCCGGCACATCACTAATATACAATTAAACAAGACTGACAGCTATTATCCCCACAGAGCCTAATCCTTTTGATACATACTATCTGGCATAGGTGAATTTTCCCCAGCTTATGCCGAGAAAGTACCAGATACTTTGTAATAATAATTGTAATCATCATTTTTCCTTTACTGTATATCCTTGAACTGAGATTCGAACTGGGGATTTTTTGTAAAGGGTTGATAATACTTTACGCTACACCACGGTCGGCAAGATAGTTGTTATTCCAAAGAGTAACAGAATGGCTTATTCATAAGTATGTTCATTATCAAGGGATTAACCGCTATAGATTAGGTCGAACACCGAATTTTTCTCTCAAAAAGTTTTTTCTCGTAAACAACATTTTTCATCGATCAGCTTTAATGAAACTAATTGGTAACGGACAAGATTAGCAGAGAATATATCTGCGCTTCTGATCATAGATATAATCATGATCATTTGACATTTCAACTTTTTAAATTAATTAGGAAAAAAAATACGAAAAAATTAAAATTCGGTATCGCGACTTTTAAATTATATTATTTTGAAGGTGCATACGCCGCATTTTCGTACGAGGAAATATTTGTCATGAATGAGTATTGGAACTAGGTCAACGATCAGTACAAATACTTGGACGTCGCACAGTATCGAGGCAGAGGATCCTAGCCAACTCCTCTACACGTACTAGTCCACACGGTGACGACCAAGACACCGACGCCAGATACTCGTACCGCTGGTTAGCCAAGCAAGTAGTCACCATGTGAGTGGGAGAAGGCTTCTCAAGGCTCTTCGACTCTCTGATGGGTAGTCCCGCCTCGGAGATAGGTCCAAGCCGATCCTAGCCAACACGGGATGGACAGAAGACTTCCCCAACTCCATGGGAAAATTCAAACCATACATTGTAATTTGGATATATATTTAATAAATTTGTATTGTTAAAACCAGGAGTTGTCTTTCAATCAAACCACCCACGGTGAAAATATTATGGCCAAATGGCTGAACCTAATAAGATGATATTTGGCATGTATGTAGGGCCTCCTAGGGTTTGTTGCTGCCGTGGTGCAAAATATTATTTGCTGCCCTTTCCCAGCAGTAAAAGAAATAATACTAATTAATGTAAAACTAACAACAGCGGGGAAAATATTCTATTGTAGGAAATAATTGCTTTCTCAATATATGGAAAAGAACAGGCCTCTAGGAATTCTAGAATACTGGAAAATCGGAGCACAAATTAAAACACTGTCGCAAGTTTGATTTAAAATTTATTAAGTAAATTATATCGCATTCTCGTACCTTTGTGAATATTCTGGAGTTAACCAAGTGCGCAAGACATTTTTATGTAAAGGATGGTTTCCAATTGACGTAGACGTAGAATTCTACGTAGACGTAGAATTCATATTTTTATATTTTACGTCTATGTTTTTATGTCCGGTAAGAAATAATGGTAGAAAATGACAAAACTTACTCAATATGTCGTATGTAAATAGATAGAACCTGTCTATATTTGTTGGGTTCACGGTATTGAAATAAGGGAAATAAATAATTACCATGGTTAAATTATTGTTTAATAATAAATATATATTGTTTAATGTATAATAGGTAAACTAATTGTGGAAATTTTTTGGCGTACAGGGCCGCAGCGCGTGCGCTGCACACGGGCGACGCACCAAATGGGCGGATTTGGGGTCGATTCTATAGAACCCTACTTGTAGAGAGCGATCTTATGAAAGTTTGTGCACTGGCGGCATTCGGTCTGATTCTAGAAAAGCAGGTCTTATGTATGTCTGCACACGGGCGGTGACAACAACGTGGCAGCCCTGGTTGCAAAATTGGTCTAAACTGCCATCGTGCTTTAGATATTCTGTGTTTACGACGTTGTTTGGGACTAATTAGCATAACAATAACAACAAAAATTGCTAGCATTGCTAAATCGTCGTCCATATTACTTGACGAATACATTTTATTCGACACTTTTTAAGAAACTTCTTTTACAAAGAGGTTAACTTCAAGAATTTTGACACAATATTCTAAGTTTATTCGAAACCAAAGCAACAAAATCTACGTTCTACGGTTTATTTCTACGTTCTACGTCTACGTCAATTGAAAACCATCCTTTATACCTTTTTCGTGTTTATGCAGCAGATAAAATAAAAATATTCTAATAAATAGACAGACTTTGTAATACAGGACTTCATTGATTTGACAAATTCGTATATGTACGCGGTTCTTTTTCGTAAAAAGTTTTGTATTGTTACACATTAAAAATAAGTAATTCGTATCTCTCTTGAATTAAATTTTAATTAGAAATATAAGTTCTAACATCTAGAGATATAGAATAAAACGAAAAATATGTATTTGTTAACATTTCTTGAAACTGTAGGTAAATATTTCCACTACTCTGTATACGTAATGCCATTTGCAGTATATTTAAATACAATGTTTTTAGTATATTCGTGCTAATTTTGACACTATTTCTGTTTTTATTTTAGAGTTACACACTAATTATAACAATTAATAAGTGTATTTTCTTATATCATTCAGAAGAACGAAATAAGGAAATATTTAAACACTTAATGTGTTTTATTTTATTAATGAAAATTATATTTTATTGATTTCTTAAATAGTTGATGTCAAATTCAATGGCAATAAAACCAAAAAGCTCCACTTCGGCACGGGAATTATATATATATATATAGATATAATATATACCATCTCTACGCCGATGATTTAAAAATCTTTCAACAAATAGTTTCTCTACAAAAATGTCGTAATATACAATCTGATTTAAATAGGTTAGAAAACTATCTCAAAGTCAACAAATTAAAGGTAAATATTTCCAAATGCTGAACAATTTCTTTCACGAGAAACAGGACCTCTATCAATTACAGTTATTACCTTAATGATGAAAACATTTCTTCCGTTCTTCATAAAGGATTTTGGTATTACTTTCAGTCAGAAGTTAATATTTGATACGCATATGGATCTAATTATCAAAAGGTCATATAGAATGCTAGGTTTCATTTATCGAATAAGTAAAAGTTAGAGTCAGTTAGAATTTTGCACTATGTGTTGGTTTCCCTAATATTTTGTTTATGTAAAAAGGTTAGAAAATGTACAAAATAGATTTATTAAAAATATTAATTACAGATTTCCAAACTTTCAATTGACATTGTTATCTCTAGAAAACAGACGAACTATTATGGATATAAACTTTATTTACAAAATATTAAATAACAAAATTGATTGCTCGGAGAAAAGTTATTTTTTCGAATACCTTCGTACAATACAAGAGGTAATTATAGTTTCTCCCTGTCTATTAACAAAACTAATTCTGATAATAATTCACCCCTGCACCGTAGTACATACAAATTAAATAATTTAGTAGCTAACGTTGATTTTCCGGACATATTTGCTAATAATTTTAATGTCATTAAAAAATATATTATCAATAATTTAACACAAAATGTATAGTATGTTATATTATATCTATTTAATGTAATTCATCTTTAATTTCTAAAAACATGTGTACTTGTTATTGTTTATTTAATTTGAAGCATATGATATGTAGTGCCACTCTGTTATTGGGCTTGTGCCTGTTGGGTGGCCAAAACTCAATAAATAAATAAATAAATAAATAAATAAATAAATAAATAAATAAATAAATAAATAAATAAATAAATAAATAAATAAATAAATAAATAAATAAATAAATAAATAAATAAATAAATAAACATACATATATCCAACATCAGTTGATACAATAAGCGAATTTTTCTCTACCTAGGAATCGTCAAATGTATCAAAAATGGTTGTCCTTTTTCTTATAATTTAGTAAAAATACACAATTGATAAATGCATTTGGAAATATTTGGAAACCTTTTTGTGACAAAAATAATACAAAAATTCACCACTGTCAAATTTGTCTTTATATACAGAAGTGGAATACAGTGGTGTAGATTCAAATTTACCCCCTCCCCCACAAATTGATACTCCCAATCACGGATGGACTTAGATCTACATTTTTGCTGGAAAATTATAAATTATTCACCAAACCAGCCCAATTATTATATAAATGTTATAATTTCAGCGGCGTTGCTGAAACATAAGAAGCTGGACTCGTCAGTTACTTAGATTTCATAAATTATTGTGTCGAATACTTCTGAGATATTTTTGGCTCAACGCAACAAGACAAACGAAGTTTTTTTACTGAATTTCGAAAAGAAACTAAGAAATAGATCGATATAAAACAACTAAAAACAGCCTGTCTGGAGAGATTGCGAAAGATCTAGAATACTTTCAGCTAAACACAGAATCATATGGAGCCAAATTGTGGATTTTTTTTTATTATAAATTTATGAAACCGATACTATATAAAATTTTTTCATCTATTACTATTATTATTTTTCCTCTTTTTTCAGCTATACATTTATGTCCACTCCTGAATATAGGCTTTCATATCTTTTCTTCGATACTCTTTGTCCTTAATCAGTTGGTGCCAGTTTCTGCCTAGTACTTGCTTACATCGTCCAACTATATTATTTTGGTCTGTCAACACCACGTTTAGAAATTCTTGGACGTCAGTGAAATAATTTATATTCATGTTAGACTCTTATCAAGTCACATGACCAACTCAATTTGAAGTATTAAATTTCTTGTCCAATATCCTACAAATTATTTTTGTTTGTTGCTTAGTTAAGTTTACACCAACCAAGAACGTTCCACGGTTTTCTGAGCAGATTTAGCTGATCGACAAATTTAACAATTAAATTTATGGATTCTAGAATATAGGTTATGATCAGCAGAATACACTGATGCTTATAGGTAAATAGATAGATTTTAATTTTTAATTAGAGATCCTGACTTTCCTAATACGTCCCAGCTGAGTCTTACTTTCCTGATAATGTCAGGTATTTTGTTGATTTTCCCAAATTGGATTGTGCGTTCTTAGAATATTTACTCCAGCGGTTAGTTTACAATTTAGATTTTCCGCGTATCGGATTTTATTATGTTTCTAGCGCTAGGTTCTTATTTAAGCCAACATGCATAATTGACACAACATGAACTCTAGGGCAGGGGTCTCAAACTCAAAATTTTGAAGGGCACATAAGACATTTTGCTAACACAAAGGGAGTCGCATAATTTTGAAACTTTCAATTTAGTATAATTTTAGAAGAGGAAGGATAGAAATATAAATTTAAGTTGTGTTTTATTAGAACTTAGTGAAAAAAAAATATATATATATATATTGCTGTAGTAAAAATATAATAACTAACTTATTTCTTAGCTTGCTCAGACATTTGGCAACGCTTTTGATTAGATATTTTACTAAATTACATATTTTAGGAATGATATTGCTAGAAACTACTCTCATTATTGCTTTCAAATGATCATCACTTAACCTAGATCTTTTTTTTTGCGATAAAAACTGCTTACGTAATGTTCGATTATCCAGTCAAGGTGTCACAAATTTCAACCGAATACTCGATATTCGGAATCACTTCAAATCATAAATTCAGTATTCGGTTATTCGGTAAAATCACCATTGTCGCAACCTTGCTAATTATTTTACTATATTCTTGTACTCTATTACGATATACGACAGATTTAAGTCGTTAAAAATAAACAAAAACTTCTGTTTGTAACTGTGACTTCCACAGTATAAATTTAACTTGACTGTCTTGATACTGTCAAACATTTTTGTAATGAGATTATATTTTCCTTGTAATTCTTTATTGAGAGAATTCAAGTGCTCCGCGATACCTACGAGAAAAGCTAAATCACTTATCCACAACTCGTTATTCAGTTCATGAATATCTTTACTCTTTGTAGTCATAAATATTTTAATTTCTTCCCGTAATTGAAAAAATCTTTCTAAAACAGACTCTCGACTGAGCCACCTTACTTCACTGCAGTAAATAATTACATTATATTAACTTTTTTTTAGCAAGCTAAAGGACTGACGATGATTAAGACTTCCGGTTTCACCGGAAATGATGTCAACTTTTGATCTAGCATAGGGAATAGATAATTTTATATTTTCTTTCCTAAAAGTACATTAAATTAGCTTTACAATGACATCAAAGAGTCATATTTTTATGTTAACCATTTCAAAATGGCGACCATTTATTTACAAAATAATAATCAACATAAGTTTTACAAAGTTGAAAGTAGCAAGCTTTGAAAACAATAAAAAACAATAAACCATAATTAGGTACAAATAACGACTTACTACCAATTAATACAATTTTTTTTTCAAACAAAAATAAGCAAAATAAACTATTAAACTCTTGAATTATTTATAAAACATTTAATTGAAAAATTCAAATTTAAGTTAGTTCATGTTATTTCATATAATAACTAGTTATAACAGTTTATTTTAGAGATATTTTGTTTCTTTTTTTATTTTTTGCTACGTTCAACTTTGTAAAACTTATGTTGATTATTATTTTGTAAATAAATAGTCGCCATTTTGAAATGGTTAACATAAAAATATGACTTTTTGGTGTCATTGTAAAGATAATTTAAAGTACTTTTAGGAATAAAATATAAAATTATCGATTCCCTATGCTAGATCAAAAGTTGACATTATTTTTTGGTGTCATTGTAAAGCTAATTTCATGTACTAATTTCATTTAGGAAAAAAGCATAAAATTATCGATTCCCTATACTAGATCAAAAGTTGACATCATTTCCGGTGAAACCGGAAGTGCCTCAGAATTTTTATAGTAACCTTTAGATGGGCCTTTTTGCCTAGTTTAACTTTTGTTCTGAAGATTTTTTGTATCTTTACAAATAAAGGACATTTTCGGGATGCCCCGTTTCAAACAAACACTCTGTATATGACTCCGGTGCCTAATCTTAATTATAATAAATATTAATTAATATTTCAATTTCGTTCAATAAAAATAATATATATTTTTATTGAACTTTAGCATAGCTTAATTAAAATTATGTTACTTCTAAGTCATATCTTCATTAAATCGTTATCAAATCATTATTATATCATTATCAGTGTTACTCAGTGGTATAATGCTAAATGAAAAAGTGCAGGAGCTCTCCCCCACTCACGTAAGAAAGTTCAAAATAAGCCGTAGGCAATACTGGCCGTTGGAATATTTTAATGCAAAATTAGATAATGCGGGGCACTGTATTATTGAGCCAACTGCAAATGTGGGAATGCATAATAAATAAATGTATAAAAATCTTTTCTTTTACTCATTTAAACATAAAATTTATTTAAAAACAAAAAACAGAAAAAATAAATCAATTTATCAAAATGTAATCTTAATGATTTTTACTTATAAAAGCTTGATACGCCAACCGCACAAACCACAAGAGGAAACAAATCTGCAAGAATTTCATCAGATTAGCCACCAATACAAAGATTTTAGGCCAATATACACGGATGCCTCAATCCTAAACAACAACTGTGGAACAGATGTAGTAGAGAACAATCAAATACACCAGTATCGCCTACCTAGTTCTTCTAGTATATATACAGCAGAAGCAACCGGAATACTAAAAAGCTTGGACCTAATAGAAGAAAAGAACCAAACAAAATTCGCTATATTCACGGATTCTTTGAGTGTACTGACAAGCACTGAACAGCTTTATTCAAAAAATGCATTAGTTCAATCACTGCAAGAAAAACTACATAATCTTAAAACCCGTGGTATAGAAGTACACCTTATTTGGATTCCTTCACACATCGGTATTCAAAGCAATGAGAAAGCCGATATTGCTGCTAAAGATGCCACCCAAAAGGAACCACCCTTGGACCTAAATATTGAAGCCACTGACCTTATAAATGAAATTTGTAAAAGACTAATACTAAAAGAAGAACGAAAATGGTAAGAACTAAGGGAGGACAAACTACGGCGGATAAAAGAAGACACAAAAAAATGGAAATTCGAAGGGACAAGAAGACAACAAATAGCAACGACTAGACTAAGAATCGGACATTCCAGACTAGCAGACAAATACAGACTTGAAAGAAAAGACCCACCAACCTGTGACGAGTCTAACACAAGACTGACAATCGAACATATTATATTAGACTGCACAAAATACGGGACGATACGACAACGGCACCATATACCTGACAACTTACAAAAAGCTCTCAGTGACAAGGCGGAAAACCTGGCAAATCTTCATGAATTTTTATTAGACACAAATCTATATTCTGTATTGTAATAATATAAACACAAAACATAATGTAAATTAATAATGCACGGGCACTAATCACCTTTGCAGTGGATGTGCCTCTGTTTTGTTTTAAATAAAAAAAAAAAAAAAAAACAAATCGGCGTTCGGCGTACAGCTGTTTGCAGCGCACTGACTCTATGTAATTATGTAAACACGAAATATATAATTCGGGGCTTCCCCAGTTTTACACGATAATAGTCATGTGCTTGAATTGCGCATTTCATTTTAAGAAGTAATTAAAGGATGGGTGGTTTTAGAGGAATGATATCAATTTCGAGCGATTTTAGCCGTTCAATTTTTTAAATAACTGAACTAAAAACTCTGGGGGCGCCACCGCCTCAAATAAAAAGTGCAGGAGCGCCAACCTCTTGCGCTCCCGCCCCACTACACTGTTGTTACTTCAATGAACGCTCAGGCATACATGAAATATTTCTGCCACACCTGTTTTTCTAATTCCTCATTGACGCGCCGAATAAACATTGCAAGCTGAGAAATATTTTAGACGTCTGTACTTTCGTCGAATACTACTGAATACGTAACGAACTCTTTACACTTGTCTTTCGGTTGAAAACTTATATCTTCAAATATTTCATTGATACGCAGGGTCACTGCAACTGGCGTAAGACTTACGTTTGTAATTTGTTGTAATTTTTTTGAACATTATAGTTCACTGGTTTTAATTAATCATTCTTTTATAAATTCACCATCAGTGCATGGTTTTGATCGCTTTGCAATAATCAAAGCTTGCCTGAACTTTAGTTTATTTACTAGATTAAGTAAATAGTTGCTGTTGGAGCTGTAAACACAATTTTAATTGATTAATTCTATCAGTTCGTAATTTTCCTTTAAAATCTTTACATTTTTTCTTGTGGAGCGATTCGTAGTGTAGATGTAAGTTCTACTCTTTTACTGTCGCCACTGTTATATTACAAGTCACACACATAATTTTATTAAGATGTTTTAGGATAACAGACAAGTGAGCAACTTGAAAAAAAAAAAAATATCAAAGTTTACCCAAAGAATTGAGTAGTAGTGTTGAATTTTTTAGGATCAAACCGTAAGTACAGGTCTAGAGCTTTTGTCTAGAGCTTTTGATCAAAGACAATTTTGAAATTTTAAATGAAAACGTTTGTCGTAATGCATATGTACCTCATTTTTGTCTAGAGCTTTTGAATAGAAACCACTTTTCCTTATACCTACATATTTTTAAAATATTTTTCGGTTTACGAAAAATTGTATTCTCTGTAACGACTTGAAAATAAACTATTTTAATTTCTCAAAATCAAAGTTTCCTTTCATTTTGAGCTATATACCGTGAGTTTATTTTATCATAGAACTTATTACAACCATTGATAACCACTGAGCAATATAAAATGCGCTTTTACCGACCGTCAGCATATATAACGGAGGTATTGTGATCATACCGATTTTGACACTTCGTGATTTCGATGGATCTCCACGAATTGAGGTCCCTACATAACGTTTTGACTATTTTTAGCATGATGTCTGTCGGTCTGTCTGTCTGTCCGTCTGTCCGTCTGCGTACACGTGCAGAGCAAATTAGGCTGAAAGTATTTTTATGAAACTGCAAATTTAAGCTTTTGACATCAATGACACGAGTTGATAACTTTTGGTAAAAATCGGTTGACTAGAAATGGGAGTTTACTCGTGTCGATTTTAAGATTTTTGCGAATATTTAGCAAAAAAAAAAAATATTTCGAAAAAGATTATTGAACAAAAGTTGCTATAAATGCAATAACTAATAACTTTTATTTGAGACGTTTTTTGATAAAACGAAAAATTTCGACAACTTTTTGTAAAATTTTTTAAAATTTTTCTCAATTAAATCTCCAAGTCTCAATTTTTTCATACTTTTATGTAACGTTTCCATTGTCATGACAAATAATATCTCTGTTAGAAAATATTAGGCCAAGTTATTTCTACCCTGCTACTAGAATGTATTTTATACGAGTACTTTACGATGGCGGTCGGTCCTGTGGTGGCCACAGCTGATTTTTTTACTTGCCCGACCTTAATATATAAGGAGCAAGTATTGTAATCGCGAAAATTTTTGATGTCGTGATTTTGACTGATGACCACGTTTCATGGTCCAGGGAATCCAAAAAACCTATTTTCGAAGTGCTGTCCGTATGTGTGTGTGTCTGTGTGTGTGTGTGTCTGTGTGTATACACGATAACTCAAAAACGGTTTAACTTAAAGAGTTCGTTCTGGTACTAAAAAATTCTCCTAATAATTGGGAAGAACCCTATTGTTTTTTATTAAAATCCAAAACCGGAAACGGAAGTTATTAAACTTTAAAATTTAGAAAAATTCGTAAGTAGTAAACCAAGCCTTGGACAAAAATTTGTATAGGACATAATTTGATGTATTTTTGAAGATTTACCTAAATCTTCTTTTAAATTTAAAAAAAAATTATCTATTTTTTTTTTATTATTATTTTTTTTTATGGGAGGGCAAGTCTAGCGGAGGTCTCCCTACGCCACTGGTTTTAAATAGCTTACATACTGCATAGCTTACTCGATTATAGGAATAAATAAACGCAAAACATATTTTTAGGAAATAATTAGGAATGAAAAATTAAAAATTAGACAAACATTAAATTAAAAATTTAAAAAATATAAATAATCTACAACAAATTTTCAAATATTCCTCCATTCACTGCCAAATACTGCTCCATGCGGTCGTAAAAATTTTGCATAAAATTAATTATTTTCATTGGTCTTATCTTGTGGGATTCATTTTTTATTCTAGCTTTTAGTTCTTCAATAGTTAAATTTTCCGGTGACCTAGCGGGACATTTTATTTCGCTGTGACGACCAATCCAACATCGAGAAAATGTATGATTTAAAAATATTTTAATTATTATGATATTACGCGCTGGGGCACCATCGTATTGAAATCACACTTCACCTGGTATATTTAGTGCATTTAATTCAGGTATTGCTCTATTTTCTAACAAATCCATATATTTTTGAGCAGTAAGGTTTCAGTCTATAAAAAAATTGATGTGAAGTGTGAATATTCACACATTTCAGGGTTTCGCAGGTATATAATAAGTGAAGGCGGTATGCTGAGTGTGTAGGACAAATTTTACTTTGTAGTAATCACAGCAAAATGAACGATATTTTTAAAATAATTTATCGTCTGTTAATCATATAATAAGTCTGGTTATTAAATTTACGCTCTTAAAAATTAAATACAACATTTGTCAAAATATAACTAGAATTTTGACAAAATAATTTCAACGTAATAAAAATGCAAAAAAAAAATAAATAAAATTCACTCCGTATTCGAACTCGAAACCCTTCGTTTTCCAGCTCATTTTAGCAGTGCTCTAACCCATTACGCTACGCACGCTTTGCATGTGAGTGTCTTACATTGGTATAACTTTTGTACTTTGTGAACCAAAAACCACAAAAAATGAGTTATTTTCCGAAAACATAATCTGATCAAAAATTCCTGTTGTACTATTTCGGGTCACACCAATATACATTACTTAGAATTTTTTTAGATTTTTAGTTTAAACCATCTGGGCTACAGGGTGTGGGACAAATTTTTTTTTTGCACAATTTTGGCAAAAATCGCATCAAAATAATTTATTTTGCAAAAATAAAAATTTGATCGTTAATCCACGTACTAAGGGCTTTCATTTGATACCCTACTCAGAATTTAAAAAAAATATTTTTGTTTTCGATGAGCACATATTTGTTTATATTTTTAGGGGGGTATGTTTTTTAGATGTTTTAGTATTTTTCCTATGTGCGGGTCAAAGAGTTGTATAAGCATGCCAAATTTCAACTCTCTAGGTTTAGCCGTTTGGCTATAATTTTTACCGAACAGACAGACAGACAGACAAACAGACAGACAGACGACAAAATGACGGTATAAGGGTTTTTTGGTCATACCTACAAAACCCTAAAAAGGACCAATGATATGCCTTCCTACCAAACTTTCACCTTTTCTGGTCATTGTATTCTAGTAGTATTACATAAATGAAGACTGTTGAAGCACTAGGAGAAGAATGATCATGAAATGTTTCGGTAAATAAATCGACAACTTGTCTTAAACTAATGTACCACAGTAAATGTACCGTAATGTACCTGAAAGTGGTACATTTCTATTGTATCACTTCACTAATTGTTCTCAAGTGCTATACATTTCAAAACTTTTTACTTTTAAGCAGATGTAATTTAAAACTGATACTTATAAGTATAGTTAACTAGTGACAAGATGACATTTTTTTTTTTTTTTTTTTTAATTTTATTTCACGTTTACGGTCTTTGCTACAGAGGCAATTAGCCAGGACAATTCTAATTTTTATTAATGTAAATTCCATGCCTGAACGGGATTTGAACCCGAGACCTTAGCAATGCAGGACACATGTGTTACCACTACGCTACTCTGGTCGGCAACGTTGAAAATTTCTGTTGCATTTTACATTGCTGTCAATCAAGAGTTGTTATAGAAATGAAACCTGTTCTATGATAAAATAAACTCACGGTATATGAAAATAAAAAAAATTAAAAAATATTTCATTTTCAAGTACTTTCCAGTAGGTACGATATGAAAGTGAAATATTTTTTATTATTATTATTTTTTTATTATGCTCCGAGCGTTGGTTAATTATAGACTAGGCCAGTGTTTCTCAACAGGTGGAAAAATTTTAGTGGTCCGCGAAAGTTTGCATGTGTTTTTGCGTTTTTTTTGTTACTTTTTATGCACATTTTTTTATGTAAATAATTTATATTTTGTTTATTTTCTGTTAACTTTCTATGATTTTCTGCAAATAAAATAAATGTATTTAGTAGCACATTAAATATATTCGTTTTCTTGCAAAAAATGAACCAACAATTATTATGAGTGGTCCGCATTAGAAAATTATATATTTTACTGGTCCGCGGTGCCTTTTTGATTGAGAAACTCTGTACTAGGCTTACCAGATGGTATCCAGTAAAATAATAAATTATATAATAAAAGCTTAAAAAGTCCTCCTTTTGTGTTACTTGTACTATTTTGAACATTTATACAAATTAAATTAATTATATCAGGATGGTAAGCCAGAGACGACGATTCATTGGACCGCTGAAATACACACGCTTAATTCCCTCTCTTACTCAATCTCGTGGTCTGGTCTGAGCGACATTATTAAAAATATTCGAATTTTATTTTTGCATCGCTGCTCACAACGGTAACGTGGAAAGAACTTTTATTTAATAAATATTCAATGGAGTAAAGAACAGAATAGACTTCACGTAGATTCAGTTAAATGAATAATTATGACGCAAAATAGTTATAAAGAAATGACTTTGAAATTTTTTAAATTATCTTTTGCAAAATGAAAAACTTCTAGCAAAAATAAGTAGTTCGGAAAAGTATGATTAATTATTTATTATAATAATTAATAAATAAATAAATAAATATTTTTTTGTGATTATAATGTGACGTGTAAATTTTATATCTACGATTATTATTGTAAAGATCGAAGATTTATGTACTTCATTTTATGTTAACATGGTTTTGTTACTAACTATTTTGTTGTTACTGAATACTCCTATTATATTTATAAATATGATTTAATTTATGAATATCTAAGAAATATGTTTTTTTTTTTGTGCGAATATAAATTATTTTCTATAATAATATATTTTAAATTTGTTGCTTCCTTTCCACAAATTTTCTTCCATTTTAATGCTAATGTCCTGCTTTCATTTTTACATTTGGTAACCCTATTAGGGACATCACTTAATTCATATCCTGAAAACTTAACTGGACGTTAAAACTTTGTACTTCGCTTATAATGCATTTGAAAACTACATCGGCATTAACATAACTTGCCACAGAAACATATGTCTTCTAACAACCTTGAGCTAATACATAAACAACGAAATTTGATTTCAGTTTATTTAAATATTAAACAAATATTAAAATATTTTTATTGTACTGAAACTATTTTTAAAATTGTGTAGATATTAACGCGAAAATATTTGCAATTTTACATTTGTCTTAATTTATAAATACTAGACGATAATTATATAGTGTGGAAAGAATCAGTCAAGAAAAGAACAAAGAAGAGTGGTGATTTATAAAAGTAAACATTCGCAGTTGATATCTTGAATATGATATCTCGAATCTCAAAAAGTGTGCTATGAATGATGTTTCTATCCGCAAATTATTTAAATTTTGTTTAAAAGAATTAAATCCTAGTACTCAAATGACGAATAAAAATAATTATCAAAAATTATTAATTAATAACATCAAATGATATTCAGCAAATATTCTTAGAGATCCAGTATTACGTTGGCTCCTTATACTTATTAAATACCTACAAAATACTGAAATGTGTGATAATTCACACTTCACATCAATTTTTTAAATTCAGTAGTAGTCTATTACTTATCAAAAAAATCAGCTGTGACCACCACAGGACCGACCGCCATCACAAAGTACTTGTATAAAATACATTCTAGCAGGAGAGTAGAAATAACGTGGCCTAATATTTTCTAACAGAGATATTATTTATCATGACCATGGAAATGTTACATGTAAGTATGAAAAAATAGGTACATAGAAAAAGTTTCGAAAAATTTTTCAATTTGTTTTTCGTTTTACATAAAAATGTCGCAAATAAAAGTTGTTAGTTATTGATTTTATAGCAACTTTTGTTAGATAAATTTTTTCAAAATATTTTTCTTTTGTTAAATATTCGCAAAAATCTTAAAATCGACACGAGTAAACTCTTATTTCTAGCCAACCGATTTTTACCAAAAGTTGATCAACTCGTGCCATTGATTTCAAAAGCTTAAATATGAAGTTTCATAAAAAACTATTTCGAGCAACTGTGTGCTATCAGTTTTTGCTTCAGACTTGGGCACAGTGCAACGGAAACTTTTGCAAAACTTCAGCAGGCCTACGGAGACAGTGTTTTGGCAAGGAGCCATGTTTTTTGGTGGTTTAAGGCATATTCAGAACAATGCGCCTTGTCACACAAAAATTTCAATAAACGAGTTTTTGGCCAGTAAAAATATTCCTGTGGCTCCTCAGCCTGCTTATTTGCCTGTCTTAAGTCCTTGTGACTTTTTCCTCTTCCCAAGATTGAAAAATCACCTCAAGGGACGTCATTTTGGGACCCTTGGAAACATTCAAACGTCCGTAACCGATCAGCTGAAAGCTATTCCAGTATCCGAGTTCTAACACTGCTATGAGGATTGGAAGAACCGTCTCTAGTATTGTCTGGTTTCCCAAGGAAGTTATTTTGAGGGAGACAATAATGAATTGTAATTCTATTCGAATATATATATTTTTTTTAATCAGTCCGTTTACTTAATTTACACACCTCGTACTAAATCACCGGTTGGAAATGGATGGTCGCGAACCCCCGGGGATTGGTGAAGGTGTTCTAGGGGGTTCGCATTTCTCGTTATTTATCATGATATTTTTTTATTCTCAAAATACATTGTTAAAGTAGTTACATAATCGTACATTGTTAGCTTATTATTGTATTACTAATGTCAAAAATGCAGAACTATAATACAAGGTGTAACAAATAGACTAGACAGTACAAACTTTAAGGGGTTAAAGTAGATATTAAATAAGGCCGATTTAACGCAAAACTTTTATATCACAAAATTTATCGTTTCGGAAATATTTGTTACTACATAAAGCGATTAATGAACGAAATTTATTAACCCAAGCTTGGCCAAATGGGGTGTGTCACACCCCAGTATATTAATAGTGGAAATGATGTATCTATTGACAATATTTATGAATTAGTTAATATTTAACAATAATTTAATTTTTAATCGACAAAAAAATCAAAAACACCATTTACAAAAAAATATGTCTAAATTATATTTGGCAACAGCGCATTTCGAACGAATTATAAATAAATAAACGTTCAAAATTCAAGCGTTGCTTGAGAAATGAGAAGGAAATTGTCTCCCCCACCAAAATACATAGACCAATCAGAGAGCTAGTGTGTGAGAGTTGGTGTGAACGAGAGATGCAATTTTGTCCGTCAACTCGAGACGCTACTTGAAGTATGATGCAATTTAGGAAAGAAATTGGCGTGATTTTGACTTTTATTGCAAAAATTATTAAAAAAGCATTAAATAATTACTTTGAAATTTTGTTTTTATAATATTGTTCCATAGGCTTGACAGCATTTAACTGTATAAATTTTACCTTATTTTAATTGATATTACATGAGAAAAGCCTGGGGTATACTACACCCCACTTGGTTGGATGTGTATATTTTGGTCAACTACGGGTTAAATATTTTTATTAAATATTAAAAGTTTTGATATTATTATATATGGTATTCCGAAGAGATATAATATTTTACATAAAAGAGTCTCTACGGTGCACGATTTCAGAGAGGAAGTTCGCGATAGCAAATATTGTTGAGAGAGGAAAAGAGATAGGGAACCGCTGTACTAGACGTAAGAGTATAATTTACTCCCTCTTAAACGCAAGCTGTTATAAAAACTAATTCGAATTTATATATAAAAACTATCTTGGAAAAACAGATACGAATTTTTATTTTTTCCGGATCATCTGCGGATACGGATAGGTATATCCGGCACAACACTAATATTCACTTCATAATGTGTAAATTTGGTAAAATCATGGGTGATAAAGTTCAGAAAGGCTAATTCAGCTATTAATATTAAATCCCGATGGCAAAAAAATCAATAGCAACCCTAAGACCTCCAGCTAATATTAAACAGTTAAAAAAAAGTATACGCGTTGAAATTAATAACATTCCTCTAGAGATCTGCCAGCACGTGTTCAGAATCTAAGAATCCAGTTGGAAGAGAGATTATTTCCAACAAGATGGAAGACATCTGGACGATGAAATTGTTAAGTCCGCATATGAATATTAATTTTGAATAAAAAAAATTAATTTTTTTATAATGCAATTGTGCGCAAACCTGTAAGCGTACCAACAGAATCTGTAAGAAACTGTCTATAACAACACTTAAAACAACACCTTAGATACTGTTTGGACAACGCACATAGCCGCTTCACGAAATTCGCTTCTCTACGAACCACCAGTTTGCACTTTTCTAGTAAGTGCATTTTTGCACAGTAAAAAAATCAGATTTTGAGTAGACTTCATACAAACAGTACAGTTTTTCTCTAAAAAAATGTGTAAAATGTGTACACCAGGTGTCCAGCACCACATCTCTACCCGGTTCTGACGCCGGTTCAGCACTAAAAGATAAATATTTAGTTATATTATCACATATCCTAATTACTTATCTTTATCCTTATTATTTTCTACATCCACGTCTTCATGTGGCATTACGTTAGCGCTACTTCTTGTAGCCCTCATTCTATTGCACGCCGCTCTGTCAGCTTAGTGCTCTACATTCATTCCTGATTATCATCGATTATATAAGAGTGTACTCTAAGGTCTCCAGCCCCACATCCCAAATCAGCTTTCACGCCGATACAGCACTAAAAGATAAGTATTTAGTTATATTCTCACATATTCTAATTACTTATCTTTTTAGTTGCTTTCTTTACCCACGTTTCACGTGGTATCACGCAAGCGCTGCCACCAGTAGCCGTAATCTTGCTGTAATACGTCAGTACGCCCTTTGGTAGCTGCGTGCTACATTCATCTATAATCATTCTTCATATTTACAAAAGCAAAACTGTGTTTTGTAACATTTTTAGGTACTCCAAGTCCAAAGGATTGAGAATCTGCCGCTGTGCCTTGCCGCTTTGCTCTGCATGGTCCAGCATCTTGTTACACCCGCTTGGCTTGGAACCTAAAATATTCTTGCATGATATTTGCTTCAAATAATAGTTGCACCGCAATGAGTAGGATTGACCCATACAAAATCAATGTACATGGACGTTCACCTACAATTCTGGTAAGGTAGCACACTTTTTTTAGCCAGTAGCTAGCCATTAAGCTTCCCTTGCACGGTGCCGTCCAGGCATTTTACTCACTAGGCACTTTTCTCTGTTAACTTTCACTGCGCACTGGTAAAAGTACGTTACGTCCTTGCTCTCGCTAGAAACTCAAGAGGACGTCTTACGCATAGGGATCCTCCTTCAACATTTAGAGTCTGTATAATAAGACATACATGCTTATAACTCAGGATCAGGCATGTGCACAAATAATAAACAGGTTCCATCATGAACATCAAGATCTTATACGCCCGATAGTAAAAATTGTTTTGTTAGTGTTTTGTCTTTCAGTAATGCGGTTGTGTAATAATGAGTGCTATTTATATAAAACGTTTTGAAGCGGTATTTTTATGTACCCACCCAAAAAGGCTAAAAATGTCCTTTTCAAGTGCAGCAAAATATATGCACAAGTAAGTAGACTTTGTGAAGTAATTGGTGAAACGTTATAAAATTAATAAAAATGTTGACGATTTACCTAATCGTGGATTAAAAAAAGTGACCACTAAAAAACAAGATAAAGTGATTTTTAACGTTTTTAAAAATAATCCTATGATTCCTTTACATAAATTTCAGGCAATTTTGTTAAAAAAGAACATTTAGTTAAGTCTTATGACCCTGAGAAGTGGTTTAATTGATAATGGTATTAAATTCAGGAGCACCAAACAAAAACCATTGTTATCGGTGAAACATGTCGTAAAACGACTCGCTTCGGCCAAGGAAAATTTAGACCGCGATTGGAGTGATATGGTTTTTGCTGATGAATCTAGTTTTTACATTTGTACATGAAATATAATCTTCGAACAAAAAACGTTCAAAATTTGTATCAGCTAACTCGTCAAATACGGCAGATATGGAGATCACTGCCAAAGTATGCCGAAAAGTTGGTAGAAAGTGTACCGATTGCAATGATATGGTTTTTGCTGATGAATCTAGTTTTTACATAGGGGGTACATGAAATGTAAGCTTCGAACAAAAAACGTTCAAAATTTGGATCAGTTAACTCGTCAAATACGGCAGATATGGATATCACTGCCAAAAGATGCCAAGCAATAATTGATAATAATATTTATTTAATAGTAACATTTAAATTATTTTTAGTTTTTCCTTTACTCTCTTATAGTTCGCCAAAAATCAACAAGGACGTCTTATTATACAGACTGTATATGTGGGCCTCATCAAGAACCTATCTCTCCAAAGGCTAACGTAACCTTTGTGTTAAGATTGGCGTATGCTCCGCGTCAGCGAAGAGTCTAAACTACCTCTCCTTCCCCTGAAAGTCGCTGTGTCACCTTAACAAGTAGCACTAGCCCGCGTTAAATATACAGTCCACTCGCTATGTGTCTGGCAAACCCAAAAGGCACAGGTTCTTCGAGTTATCAGCCCAATATGCGCTTCGGTCGCAACAGATATGATCGTCTGAACAATAAATTGGCCCAGAATTGCACTATTAATTATGAAACACTTGTAGTTTATGATTTTTTTAAAGGTGAATTCCATTCTGAGATATTCTGTGTAAGTTAGAATTAAGTTTACGTCATGAAGTTTGTAATATGTAACTTTCCCAGGTGATACTTGTCAGTCAGTGAGCACGTCCTTGTGGTCTCTGGACGAACATGAAAATAAGCGCGTAACCCTACACCGCTATGTGCAAACGTTGCGGACATGTATACATGCACCAACTGCAACTATCAAACGAGGTACATGTGCAGTAGACTGTTTCCAAATATTTCCTTTATTGATATGTCATTTAGTTATTGGACCAAAATATAATGTATATCGTTCGTGGTATTTTTGATGGAGCATAGATAAATATTTACGTTCTCATGCATTATTAATGTTTTCAATATGTTCTGTATGTAACTATGCGTGATACAACTGGGAAGTTCCTTTTTTATAATTTTTCTGTTGCATATTTGAATGATTCATATATTCTCGGTTCATATTTCTAAACTATTTCCTGTTCAGGAATAGAGATGTACAGATATTCAAATATTCTGTAAACTCCACTCTTTTTTAATTTCCCTTTCTCTTAATCATTTTGGTTACTTATTTTAAGGTGTTAGTTAATTTTGTAATATCAGATAGTAAGTAACCCCTTTATACCCTTATTTATTACTTAATTACTGCCTACATTGTGACTTGAACAATATAGTCTCAATTGTGGCATAATTTTATTCTAACGTCCCAATTCCTTGAGAGGCCTTTAAGCTGTGTAGGTCAAGGTTGCTGACGTACGGTTTTGGGAATTATAAAATGTGCAGGATGTTGCGTGTTTGCCAACATAAGTGTTGAACTACATTCTTATGTGTTGATAAACATTATTCAATTGTGATGACTATGGTCTATTAATTGCTGCCAACAATTACACAAATAATGTTTCCAAAACAATTGAGGTAAGACCTGACGTCATAGTGTCCTGGTTAACAGATAAAATGGTCTTAGGGAATAGAGTCAGAATAGTCATTCTTGTGACCAGTCATCATGTTGCTGGTCATCAGTCCACATCACGCTGCCCAAGGACCAGCCCAGCTGTTGAAGTCGCCAAGACGAGATGTGAGTGTTGTCTACAGGGCTTCTCCACGAGTTCGCCTCGTGTAGATGCCTGGGGTGGTTCGACCGATCCTGGAGAAGCCAGGGCAAGAACGAGACTAACATCAAATTCTAAACGGACAACACCAGCAGCCATTTTACCAACAATTGGACATATTCTGATGTAAATTAATCTTATATAATAAATTTTGTAGAAAATATTCCGGTCTTGACTTCACCACGTAACAATATATTGCTAAACCTGAGTAACTAAGCAAGGAGAGAAAGTCTAGAAATGACACACAAAACTAATCGCCACACAAATCATCGCTATCGAGCAGAGTAGAATAAAGCATGCAGAGGAAACAAAATAACTTGGTCATCTTATTGCATTCAGAGCGAAACACAAGAAATTTAAATATGAATTAATAAATACTAATTAAAACTAGCGGAAGTACATCTTCCCTTTGTATCTGAAGAGTTAAATTGTCTTGCTGAAAAAGAAGTCAAAAACAAAAGAACAAAAAAACAAGAAAACAATGTATGTGCTATTGATATTTTTCGAAAAACTAATCTGATCAAAAATTCCTGTTTTGGTTCCCATCATCGTATATTATTGAAATTTTTATTGAGAGAGTGGGGGATAAAAGTTATATGAGATATTTTTGGCAAAATTACTTCTCAAAAACAAAAATGTACTTGTTTATTAATGCATTAAGAGGTTTCATTTGATACCCCACTCAAATTTAATATATATATATATATATATAACTATGGCTAGAGTACAAACTGACAAGCAGACAGACCCACGAGTGGCGTTTTAAGGGTCTTTTACCTTCAAAACCCTAAAAATGTAAGCATTTTGCAATTTTCAAAAGAATGTAATTAAACTTTTATATAAGCAATTTAAAGGTGAAATTACTGAGGGCTTCCTAGTCCACCCACTGCATTTGTATCGTGATTGTGTTCTCTTAATTGTGGAATCAATTTTCAAGCATGTCAATATAAGATTACTGCAAATGAACCACCTTTGATTATGAACAAGCCTTTAAAAGAAAAGATGTTGATGATAAGACTTTAGATTTTCTATTTATAACCATTATTGACAGACATTTACTTCAGACATTCATGAAAAAAATTCTAAAGAACAACTTTTCAACAACCTTCCATTCTTGCTTTTCTGTCTGAGAAAAATTATGTAATATGTTAAACATCTTTTTAATTTTTCATTTTCACAAATTTAGATGTTAATTTTAAAGCAACAGTTTTTAGGTAACAAATTTATATTATCATAGAAATCAAAATTAAGTAAACACAAAATACCTATAGGTCATACATTAGAAAGAAATATATTGAGAGAGATATCTGTATATATCGACCAGTGAAGATTGCGCAAAATTATTGGCGTATTCGAATGAATTACTAACTGATAAACCTATAAGCTGTGCTGGCGCCAGATTATTCGTGTTTGTAGATTCCAGGAAAACTCCAAGTCAGAACATGCGCGTTTTTTCGTTGGATTTCCTAATCCTTCGCCTGCTAACATGTGATTATATCGCCGTACATCAATAGATTTAGAAAACAAAATAGTTGAAACAGCCGTAATAATATTACACCCCCAATATGTGAATTGGCTACAGATATCCGATACGTTCTAAGTAAGGTAAGTTGTGGAGATTAGTTTTGTGTGTATATATAATTTCGATAACCTGTAATTTCTCTTAGTCTTATTTAACTACTGAAGATGGCTACTTCGTAGCCGAAATGTACGTATAGTGACAATAAAATAAATTGTGAAATAAAGAATCTCTTTAAGTTTACCTTATTCTAAACTTCACGTTAACTCAACAATTAATATTTATTTCTTAATTGTTGTTACCTTATTAGAAACTTCATCCGCGAACATAGCGAACGTTAATTATAAATGAGTAAATAAATATCCCGATAACAGATCTAAACCCGTAATAACAAACAATTGTTAAAAATTTTGGTTGCTTTCTGTTTAGCGTCTATGGCCGAGGCCATGTTCGAAAAAGCCTCGGTACGTCTCTGGATATATGTAAGTTACCTAACAGTTCCCGCTGACTACAAAAAATAGGACCCCACCATTTTATACAAAATTGTTCCCAAGATGTACCTGACACTTTAAATAATCAGCATTTTCTTTCAGTCTATATTAACATGTTTTGCTTATCACTCTTTAGTCTTAATTAGAATCTTGATCTGTACTGTAACCATTTAATTTTTTTAATGACGCAAATTAAACTTATTTGCATCATAAAATCTAGATTAAGTCTAGATCAGTGTTTCTCATCAGGTGATCCGCAGAAAAATTTAGTTGTCCGCGAAAGCTTTATGTGCTTTTTGCGGTTTTTTTTGATATTTTTTACGCACATTTTTTATGTAAATAATTTATATTTTGTTTATTTTCTGTCAACTTTTTGTTATTTTTTACAAATAAAGTGTTTTGTTTTCTTGCAAAAAATGAACCAACAATTATTATTAGTGGTCCGCGTTAAAAAATTATATATTTTACTGGTCCGCAATACGTTTTTGGTTGAGAAACACTGGTCTAGATCATAAAAACAAATCTTGCCTTCTTCCTCGCAACAATTTCTTCTAGTTCCTTTCAATCTAGTGTCGAAGCTTGCTCATATTCAATTGATATTGTTACCAAATCTGTAATTCTGTTTTTCGATTTTGTTTCAACTATGAGAAATTACGTTCACTTGACACTGATACTGGAAGTGTTCTTAAGGCAATAAAAAGTGCACAATCGTCCAATTTTTGTTGTACCTACTTTAAAGAGAAGTACTTTTTGTGGTAGTATAGATATTGAAAGTCTGCGAGCTACTGCTTCAAATTCACTACAAAGATATTTATCATCAATATCTAATAAAAAGAGGAGACATAACTGTCTTTTATGTCTCCTCTTTACAAATTGTTCTGTATCAAATTTTGATCGTGTTTATAGTTCCTTTGCAATCATAGCAGCATCAACTAAAACTTGTTCAAAAGTCTTATCACTCCCTCCATTTTAAAAGGTAATTCTTGGTTATATGTAGTAGTTTTGTAGCTGAATTTAAATCAGTTACATTCCTTTGTAGCACTTTACTTGTAATATTTACTTTTTAAAGAATGTTTTAGAGTAAATATCTCACGAGTAGTAGACAACGATGTCACATACGCAAAAACCATAGTTCGTACAGTTACTTCGTTGCTAAGTAATGGCCGCAGAACCAGAAATGAGGTAGCTTCTAAAAGTTATGCAAAGAAGGCTACAATTTAATATTCACGGACCGTTTAGTAAATATTAGATACATGCAAGGTACGTCTCAGCACTGGACTGGTTCGTCGCTTCTAAAAGAGCGGGCGTCGGGCATGTCGTTTATTTCATCATTTATTTCTTCAAATTAAAATATTTTTGATAAATTACTATTTTTCTTCCGAGCATCGCCGAGTATGTCTGCTAGTATATATATATATATATATATATATATATATATATATTTTAGCTTACATGCATTTTGTTTTAACTGCATCTCTTGATCAGAATGTCGCGCTACGCCACTCCAATTGACGCTCAGTGTTTCTGTGCTTTTCAATTAAATTAACTATCATCTAATAATCTTATTGAAATCCTATAAAAATTGCTTAATCATTATTAAAAACTATATAGTTGTAGATAAAATATTGCATTTGAGTCGCATATAATGGCTATTTAACATGCTTGTTCAATAAAATACTAATGATTGTTGATTGTAAAACAAAAGAATGTACATCAGTTTCTTTATTTTTAAATTGCATCCCTTTATTGTGTAACTTAACTATCATGAAACGTTGAGTTTTGTATTACAGTTTTGTTCTACAACAGTTCAACTGTTTCATGGTTTATCTTAATTGCACATACTCAACCATTATGCAATGCACTTCACCCCGTAAATTCTAAAACTATTGTGAGATATTTTGAGGTATTTCTGCGTTCTGCTTAAAATAGATTAAGCTTATTGAAATAATGAACTGAAAGAGTTTCAGAAAATCCTTGAAGATTGTTTGATGAGTTTTAAAGTTCGTTCCTCCGTAGTTAATGAGTAGTTAAACTTAATTTTGTGACTATTATTATCCTTAAAAGTTAATGAGAAATCTTTAAATTTTCATTATAAGTAAGTTAATATTAGAGCAAAACTTTTAACAAATTAACAATAATAAACACAGTTCTATTGATGAAACTCCGGAATAAATAATAGAAAATTTAAATATTGAAGAAAACCTAGATTTTAACGTACGGAAAAGTTCAAATATCCAGGATTCACTAAAGCGGAAAACGCGACAACAGAAGAAGGAATCCAAATCAAACTCGATCAAACAAGAGCGTATCTTAAACAATGGATCATATTCCTCTGGGACAGACACATTACCAGGATCACAAAATCAAAAACAATGATCCTGCACCAAATAGCCCTAAATGTTCAACTATTTGATATTGCAAATCCGATTACCATCTGAAGAGGCATTAAACAAGAAGTTGCGACACCAACACGTTAGAACAGTGTTTCCCAAAGTTTCGACGTCTGTATATTTTATTTATTTCGTATGTAAAGCTACATTAAATAATACAATAATAATTTTGAATAGTTAAAACAGCTATATAAAAAGTAATTAACAATTAAAATATTAATAAATATTAAACCATATGTTGTGACCACTTGAATTATTCGAAATTACCGCTTCTGGTAATTTTTATCATTTTTTATTTTTCATATACAATTCTAGCTTTATCATTTTAGCTTTAACAATGCCAAGATAGCAGTCAGAAAATAAAATATTCTATAAAACGAATAGAAGTGGAGTTGGTTGTGTCCGTAAATGGGTATGTGTTGAAAAAGTTGTACTGGCTACGGACATAAATAAAGCAATTATATCTAGCTGACCAGTTTCGAAATATTTTATTTCTTCTTCAGAGCTAAGAAAAATATTTACACAGGAGTTTAGCTGGGAGTTTGATTGGGAATTCCATAATATCATAGGAGATAACAGTATACAAAAAAAAATCCACACACAAATATTCCTTTAAATAATTCTTGAAAAAAACTCTGCGGTCATGGACCCTATTATAAAACCCTTATCAGGTCTCTGCAGGTTCTTTTTACTATTTTTTTTTATTTCTTCTGTTGAAATATTACAATATCCGTCACAACACACTCACGGCGATACCTATTTATTTTAATTTGTGTGTATTGTAAATTTATTTAAAAAAATAAAACAACATTTTTTTTTACTATATATTTAGTTTATATTTTATCTACCTACTGCCTTATTGTTTTTACGCCATGACTACTTTTGCCTATTTTAACTACTTTACTTATTAGATCAGGAATGTTTTTTATACTTTATAACCAGATCTTGTATTTCATATTCTATACCAGTGTTCTTCAACCTTTTTGCCCCCGCGGACCGATGAAAATGGGATAAATATATCGCGGACCGGCTAAAGCTAAGACACAAATAAAAACGAATATATATATATAATATTTTATTATTATATAGGTATATGTTATACAGTCTGTACCTGCTACTTGACCGCTGAGCAAGGGCGCGGACGTGAGTTCAATTCCTGCTTATGTCAAATAATTTGTATAAAAATATTTATACAAATTACAAGTTCTGCTTAGCCGTTCGCAACCGCTTATAAACTGTATTTGCCTTTCTGTGTACGCTTAAAAATGGACGTAATACTGACCGTATAACTCTTGAATGTACATAGATTGAAAACATGGTCACGAAACTTGGAAACAGGAGGCCTTGACTCATTTCGGGCTGTCGCGATGACAATGATGATGATGATGATATGTTATACAGTTATATAATTACAATTTTTAGTGCGACATCTGCTGCTGCTTTTTTGTTAGAAAATTTGATATACATTGCTGCAGAGCTGTTTCTGAGAGACGAAGCGCTGCGTTAACATTCATTCGATTTCTCTGTTTGGTTTCTATAATTGACATGGCTGAAAAAATCTTTTCTCAAAAATAGGAAGTCGAAAAAATGACTAATAATTTAATAGCTTTATAATTCAAAGATGGATATTCTTTTTCTAGTGATTTCCAAAATTGAGACAATGATTGCATTTTATGTCTGGAAATAATTATTAAAATTTTCAGCTCATGTTCTTGAATGTTGACTTGTATATGAATATGACTTTCTGGTTGAGAACAGCAGCATTCAAAAATTTCACTATCTTAGGTTATGGTTGATAACTGTTTATTTATTTTTTTTTATAAACCACCTAAAAATAAATTGTATTTTAACTGTTCTGTGCAGGGCTAGGGACAGTGATTCACCTTAAAAGCACTATCTTAGGTTATGGTTGATAACTATTTTTTTTTTTTTTTATAAACCACCTAAAAATAAATTGTATTTTAACTGTTCTGTGCAGTCCCACCTGTTTAGAATCTCTGTATATTGAACAAATGACGTGTGTGTGACGCATGCGCAGTGTTCAGTGGGATATTGTAAATCTAACCCCTGATTTGAGATATAGTGTAAGTACGCTTTTTTCCGTGTGCCCTTTTTGCCGTGTGTGTATTTTTTCAAGTGTGCTTTTTCCGTGTGCGTATTAATCCGTGTGCGTTTTTTCCGTGTGCGTAATTTTATATTATATAAGAAAATGGAAAATTAATTTTAATAAATATATTTTAAATTTAACGTCTCAAATCATTTTTAGTTTTAACATTATAAATATAATGCACCATCTTAAAAAGTTAATGAATTAATAATTCGGAATAATGCTCATTATTTGTCCAGTTTTTAATAATGGGCGAAGAGTTTATTCAATTTAATTTTTTTTGGATGAAGTAAAGCGTATGGATAGAGAAAGAAGTCTGAGGTGTTGAGCAAGTTCCACATTAAGGTAATGATTTGTTTGCCAACACAGTTGGCAACGGGTGCACTAGTACAATAATAATTTTGAATAGTTAAAACAGCTACATAAAAAGTAATTAACAATTAAAATATTAATAAATATTAAACCATATGTTGTGACCACTTGAGTCTCCAAATTATTCGAAATTACCGCTTCTGGTAATTTTTATCATTTTTTATTTTTCATGTACAATTCTAGCGTTCATTGTACGAATCTTGTATATTTCTGTCTGATACAGAGACTACTCGCTTGACTTGCACCGAGAACAGAAGTAATTTTGAGTTTTTTGAAAATTACATGACCTGTGCATTAGTAGCCCCACAAGATATTTTCGTAAAACAAGGCTTTATGTGCCTAGTGTACAGTGCTTCAGGTTTAAAAAGACGGGGCTACGAGCTATTTTGTAAACCATAATTATCACTTGACCACCGTACAGGATCTACGTTTGTTACGATAAGAAAGAAGTTTAGTACCGCGTCAAGAAGTTCCAATTTTTGATATTTTTCTGTCTAAAAAATATCTATATCAAGTTCTCAAGTAGCTTTAATTTGATAAACCAGACGTGAACCAGGAGAACTCAGACCAGTCCTGAAGTTGGGCCAGTAATCTTCCAACATCGGTGATTCCACCAGGAAATTGTAAATAACGAGAGATGTAGGAACTTCGAGGGACGCGAACAACAGAATACTTAAAGCTTAACAAGCATTCGGCTTGTTGAAAGAAATCTGGAAACCCAATAAGGTACTCATATTTAAAACCAATGTAAAATCTGTTCTGATGTATGGCTGCGAAACTTGGTAAGTCTCTAACAAATTACCCATAACCTCCAAGTTTTTATGAACATATCGACAGCACAAAAACCTATCCACTTGGATATCCAGGCAAGAAAGTGGAACTGGATTGGGCATACCCTCCGGAAGATAGTAAACGACATCTCCAGAATGACATTAGGGCATTAGAGTGGCCGTCGTAGAGGTCGCCCTGTATCCATATGGAGGAGAACAAGAACTTGATATTCACGGAACTACCTGGCGCTACTACATGAAACGGAACTATCAACACATGAAAATGTTGTGCTGATAACTAGTAAAAATATCAGAGAATAATTTAACCATTTCCGAAAGAAACGTTTTCAGCCACCATTAGAATCGTAATTATTGAGTAGTAGTCTATATTATTTTGTCAGAACTGCTATATACTACTCTTTTGGGTGGAGAGGCACTTAAATGTCGTGTAATGAATCTTACTGTTATATAAAGAATACATGTAATTATTTTTTTCGGGCAAAATACAATCTTATATGCAGCAAATCTTTAATTACACTCTATTTTCTAAATCTACGACTTCTATACACCCGAAATTGATATACCCACAACTCGACAAATATGATGTAAACAGCAAAATTCAATTTTCGAACGTTATTTCGAAGCGGCTGCATTTGAGACCAGGTGCTGCGGACAAACCTAAAAAAATAGATGCATTCCGTGTAAGCATGAAGCATCTTACTTAAATGTCATAATTTACAACAGTTCCGGCCGGATATTTCAGGTATTTTATTTAATTTAACTTGAATAACAAGTCATATGCCTTTTTTTTCATTTCTGTAATTTACAGGTCCGATTTGGGTGAGAGAGATATAAAAAGTGTCAAATGAATACCGTTATCTTAATTTCGGCGCCCCTCAAAAAAAAAAAAAATCCGCATATATTCTTGTAGCCAAGGATATGCCCTACAGATTTAGGAAGAATTAAAAAAAAAATGTTAATATACGCAGATTTGCAGTGATATAATATATCATCATATCGCAAATTTGGGGAAAAAAAAACTATCAATATTTAAAATTTTCGCTATTTTGATAACAGATTCGTAAACTACAACATTAAATTAATAGAAAACAAGCCATATCATGTGAAATTCGTTAGCCATTTCGGAAATCACTTTTTTGCGTCTGATAATGAATTATGGACGGTATCTTGTAAATTAAGTGACGGATATTCGCGTACAATGCGGCAAATTGTAGCTACAGGTCCATTCTACAAATATGTATTTAGTAAAATTAGTCTATCATAAAAATTAGTTATCGTTATCGTAATTGGCGCGCTATTTTCGCCGCTATCTTGAATCTACCCCACTTCACAAATAGGTGCTGCGGGACAAAATTTTTAATTTTTATTACAAACACGTGTACCAAATGGCATTCTATTATCATCAAGTGCAGTATCTTTCGACATAGGCACTAGACCAGTGTTTCTCAACCAAAAACCCACCGCGGACCAGTATAATGTATAATTTTCTAACGCGAACCACTACGAAAAGTCTATTTCAAAGTAGAAAAATGTGTGTAAGAAGATAGGAGCTGTTTGTCCTTGCCTCGGATTGGTTTAGAACGTCATCCCTATTACACTGTTAAAATATTGTTTTTAGTCCAAGTTGATAGATGTTCAGTGTCGTACATTGGAAATGTGTATTATTTATTATTTTTTTTTTTTTTCTTATATTTTGTTATTATTTACATATTTAGACTTTTATTTATATTCTTGGCGTAGATTTTATGGAGAAAATTCTCCATGTAATTTGTTTTTACGCAGTTATATATTTTTTAGGTTATCAGACATATAAATATTTTTTGACACTTGACAATTAGCAGATCAAAGATAGAGGACTAATGTGAGGCCAAAAGACAGCCCAGCTGATATTATATATATAACAGACTTTTTATATATATAATAGTACATAACTTTTTCAAATTTCCCCTTAAACTGAATTTATGTCGTATAAATAACGTAAGTGTATTATCTGCATTGCTTATTTCAATATCTTATTAACCTTTTTTTTTAGTAAAAAAAAAAATAACTTTTTAACCCAGTTACTACGCCTATGCCCTAGTTGTGACTTATTTTAAATTTCCCGCTATACTGTATTTGTCCAGTGTAAATCGTACTCGGTTCGCAGCGCTATCTACTTTTTTCTACTTTGAAATAGACCATAATAATAATTGTTAGCTAATTTTTTGCAAGAAAACAAATATATTTAATGTGCTACTAAATACATTTATTTTATTTGTAGAAAATCACAGAAAGTATACAGAAAATAAACAAAATATAAATTATTTACATAAAAAATGTGCATAAAAATTTTAAAAAAACTGCAAAAATCATTATAAAAACTTTCGCGGACCACTAAAATTTTTCCGGGGACCACCTGTTGAGAAACACTGCACTAGACTACCATTTACTAGCTTAATGTAAACCCGGCATTAGAATGCATTGAAGGAAATAAGCTAGTGTGGCACAGTCATGTCAAGAGAGAAAAATATACGCGACGGAAATAAAAAGAGATACGAACATATGATATTCAATTTTGTTTTCACTCTGCGAAGTTTCAGAAGTCAGCAGCGACATGCATTGGCACTTGAACATTCTTCTATTTTAAAATTCGTGCAAAATATTTACAATTCACAGAGACTATTCACTGCTGTATATTTATGTTCAATTTGCAGATGTTTTATTGAAAGCATCTATTCGATTTGACTGCCGTAAGTTCATACTTGTAAGCTGACTTCCAACGCTCAATGTTCTTGTACACGCCATTAGTGACAACGTGAACAGACGACGAGCAGAGTCAAGCATGTTCTCACTCTTGAATCTCAACTCAACAGCAAGTAAAAATACGACTTGTATTTAACTATAATTATATACATAATTTAATACGGATTCCATTTTTCTGCCCGATATAATAAGATTTTAACGATAAATTAGATTTTAAGAACAGCAGAAAATGCATGAAAAATTATTCAAGTAACGACAAAATATTTAAATAACTACGAAATATTCAAGTGAATGACAAAGACGGGTGCGCCATGTGCGAACCCAACAGCTTTATTATTTTAGCTTTAACAATGGCAAGATAGCAGTCAGAAAATAGAATAATCTATAAAATGAATAGATGTGGAGTTGGTTGTGTCCGTAAATGGGTATGTGTTGAAAAAGTTGTACTGGCTGCTGACATAAATAAAGCAATTATATCTAGCTGACCAGTTTCGTAATTGTTTATTTCTTCTTCAGAGCTAAGAAAAATATTTGCACAGGAGTTTTAGTGGGGAGTTTGATTGGGAATTCCATAATATCATAGGAGATAACAGTATACAAAAAAAAATCCACACACAAATATTCCTTTAAATAATTCTTGAAAAAAAACTCTGCGGTCATCGCCCTATTATTAAACCCTTATCAGGTCAATGCAAGTTCTTTTTACTTCTTCTGTTGAAATATTACAGTATCCGTCACAACACACTCACGGCGATACCTATTTATTTTAATTTGTGTGTATTGTAAATTTATTTAAAAAATTAAAACAAAGTATTTTCATTTCAATACATTTTTTTTTACTACTTATTTAGTTTACATTTTATCTACTGTTTTATTGTTTTTACGCCATGACTACTTTTACCTATTTTAACTACTTTCCTTATTAGATCAGGTATGTTTTTTATACTTTATAACCAGATCTTGTATATCATATTCTGTACCAGTGTTCTTCAACCTTTTTGCCCCCGCGGACCTATGAAAATGGGATAAATATTTCGCGGACCGGCTACAGCTAAGACACAAATAAAAACGAATATATATAATATTTTATTACATAGGTATTATTATATAGGTATATGTTATACAGTCTGTACCTGCTACTTGACCACTGAGCAAGGGCACGGATGTGAGTTCAATTCCTGCTTATGTCAAATAATTTGTACAAAAATATTTATACAAATTACAAGTTCTGCTTAGCCGTTCGCAACCGTCTATAAACTGTAGGTGCCATTCTCTGTACGCTAAAAACGGGACGTAATACTGACCATATTACTCTTGAATGTACATAGATTGAAAACATGGTCATGAAACCTGGAAACAGGAGGCCTTGACTCATTTCGGGCTGTCGCGCCAATGATAATGATAATGATATTTTTATTTATTTAGTGTTATACAGTTATATAATTACAATTTTTAGTGCGACATCTGCTGCTGCTTCTTTGTTAGAAAATTTGATATACGTGGCTGCAGAGTTGTTTCTGAGAGACGAAGCGCTGCGTTAACATTCATTCGATTTCTCTGTTCTGTATCTATAATTGACATGGCTGAAAAAATCTTTTCTCAAAAATAGGAAGTCGAAAAAATGACTAATAATTTAATAGCTTTATAACTCAAAGATGGATATTCTTTTTCTAGCGATTTCCAAAATTGAGACAATGATTGTATTTTATGTCTGGAAATAATTATTAAAATTTTCAGCTAATGTTCTTGAATGTTGACTTGTATATGAATATGACTTTCTGGTTGAGAACAGCAGCATTCAAAAATTTCTATTCTTCCTCTTATAAGCCACTATTCCAAAGAGCTAGCTTTTTCAGAAGTATGAAAAATAGCCGCGAGAGGTTTTGTATTGGGGCTAGTAAATATTAAATAAATCATGGTTCGGACAAAAGTTAGCTTCTGCGTCGACTAAAAAAATATGCTTTATTATTATTATTTAACTTACAAGGTTTGTAAGTATTGAATTCAATTCATAACAACTGATCAGTCGCCCAACCAACCTCAAGAGGAGGAGGTCTTCTGCATGTGTATGATTATAGCTGAGTTAAGGTTTTAGCCATACCCACGTCCGAGAGTTACGGAGTTATTCTCGTGAATAGAAGTGTGCCTCTACATGATTCGGTCAAAATATCCGCGAACCACGGGTTGAAGAACACTGTTCTATACAATTTCTATAGCTCTGATGAAGAAATAAAATATTTCAAAACTGGTCAGTTAGACCTATGGTCTATTTCAAAGTAGAAAAAAGTAGATAGCGCTGCGAACCGAGTACGATTTACACTGATCAAATACAGTATAGCGGGAAATTTAAAATAAGTTACAACTAGGGCATGGGCGTAGCAACTGGGGTTAATAAGATATTGAAATAAACAAGGCAGATAATACACTTACGTAATTTATAAGACATAAATTCAGTTTAATGGGAAATTTGAAAAAGTTATAAAAATATGTAACGTTTTAAAAGAAATTTGTTTATTTTAAACAAATTTAATACGGTACGCTAATGTACAGCAGCCTACTTTATTAAAATAAGACAATATCGCATAGATTTCGGTAACCATGATTACACAATAATATACAAGTAACAAACAGTATTTTATTATTTGTGAAAATTATTTGGTACGTGGTCAGACCTTCGTTCTCAACAGAAGAATATTATTATACGGTGAATAGTATAAGTATTTAGACCTTTAAAGGGATTTGTTTTGAGAACGTAAAGGTGAAAAGGACGTTGAGTTCCTACGATTTATTCGGATTTATATTGCCACAATACAAATTCACTACAGAGAGCCGCATAACATCTTAAGGTAAAAATCTAAATTATTGTGTTGTATTGCTTGTATATTTTTGTATAATTGTATGCGGCGCTTAAAACGCAAGCATTTACCGAAATTTAATGGATATGATCTTATTTTAGGCTCTCCTTCCCAGTATTTCTCCTTTTTCTCTCTCTCTCCCTCTTTGTGCGTCGCAGGAAATATCCAGAGCCAGCTTACGGCATTGGCGTACTGGTTTGGATAATTTGGGGCTGGACGTACCGAGCGTCGAAAGAAGGCAAGGATAGAGGAAACTTCAAGAAAAAGAATCCAGATAAGCCTTTTTTTTAATCAAAATTATTTGTGTTATTGTTTATATATTGTTTATTTTAAATTTTGAATATCAGTTGTATATATATTTTTTTTATACGTTAGATTTTATTCGGAATGTGTAGGAATATCGTGGCGCTGGTCGACCAACCCGAGAAAGCTTTGTAATCCAGCGCATTCTGGTAAAATCGCTTTAACCAAATTTACCTTTAATTAATATTTTTATTATTTGTTTGTAATTTATAATATTATTATTCTAAATTTATTTTTGGTATCTATATATTTTATTTACTTTTCGATTTTCAATTATAATAAATTTTATTGTTTTGATATTTACTATATTCAGTTGTTGTTATTGACTTATGTCCCAAATATCTCGTTTTAGGTTAGGTTTCGCCTAGTGAGACTGATTTGGTCAGTCTTCGTTAAAATCTAGTCTGTGCGTGGGATCTACTGGTTGGTCCCAATTATTTTATTTCAGACCAGTTGGCGCCCTTAAATTTTTTTATAATTTCATCTAATTTTGGAACCGCACGACCGTCTCGGCTGTCTAAAGGCTAGCCACAAAAGACTAAATAAACCTATAGCCGGTGTTTTATAGGCCACATTTCTGGCGCCCAACGTGATTTTTAGTGAGTATTTGGAATAATAAGGATAACGTAGTTGGAAAATAGACGTCTAGTAATTATTTTGTTGTAGTGTTGAAAATTAGGTAAATTTATAATTTTGTTGGCTATTATTTTGTATTCCCGTAAATATGGCCGGTAAAATAAAGAAACAGATTCGATACGAAATAAATCGTTTAAATCATAACGAATTGGATTATGAATTAACGATTAGAGGTTTGCGTGATGTAGGAACGGTAGATCAAATGCGTGTTGCATTACGGGGTTTATTAAAACTCGAACGGAAGGGTACGGAAATAAAAATGCCAATGTATCCATACGAGGTGAAGGAGGATATTTTAGCATTAAAATTAACAGTTGACGAACTTAACGATTTGAATTCCGAAATGGACGGAGATGTGGAATCGTCGGTTCACAAGAAATTTCGTTCAAAAATAGAATACGCGTTAGGTAGGATCAATAGGATAAAAATAGGGGATTCGGAACATGATTTGCAAAAAGAAAAGAACGATATTTTACTCAAAATTGTTAACTTGTCATCATTGGCAGATATAAAGCAAAAATCTTTTCGAAAGTCCAGCACCAAAATTTATGATCAAGTCCCAGTAGATTTATCAGCTATTGATATCAACTTATGTGACGACGAATCGGAAACATCAGATAGCGATGAGTCTTTGCATAATACTCGCGAAAGTTTGAAAAATTTAGCAATGTCAAATCGAAACTCATACTCGGTGCCAGTTTATAAATGGAAATTAAAATATAATGGTGAAGACAAGCAATCAGTTAACGCATTTTTGCAAAGCGTTGAAGAAATGCGCGTTGCTAGGAATGTAACGCGACAACAATTATTCTTATCGGCACTAGACTTGTTCGAAGGAAAGGCGAAATGTTGGTTTCGAGTCATTAGAAAATCTGTAAACAACTGGGAGGAACTTGTAGATGCCTTAAAGGACGAATTTCAACCTCCAGACTATGACGAGAAATTATTCGAAGAAATAAAACGTCGTACACAAGGTGCAAATGAGTCAGTAGGGATGTATTTTGCTGTAATGTTAAATTTATTTGATAGAATGTCGATACCATTACCTGAGGCAACAAAACTCAAGATAATTTCGCGAAATATTTTGCCTTATTTACAAACTCAAATAGGTCTAGTAGAACCTAAAAATATAAACGAATTGCGAAAAATCTGCAAGCAATTAGAGCATCGAAATACGCTAATAAAAAATTATACACCACCACCGAACGGGATGATGGAATCTGATTTAGCATACGCTCATAGTAGCAAATCTAGCTATAACAGTAGCTGTCATTCAGTCGAACCGGCAAATAAGAAATCGGTACGTAAATGTTATATTTGTCATGAAGCGGGGCATTTTGCTAATAATTGTTCAAAACAGCGCGAAAAACATTGCTTCAAGTGTAATAAAAAAGGTTTCACTATCCATACTTGTCCTTCATGTTCGTCAAAGGAGGGAAACGAGACGTCAAGGCAATAGAAAATCGGTTATTGTCTTGTACCCCTAAAACGGAAAATCCGATTAAATGTATTTTAGAATTTATTATGAATCACGCCCGAGGCGATGAAAGACCTTATGTCGAAATTGATATTTTAGGAAAGCAATTTTTAGGTTTGTTAGATTCGGGTGCGACTCATACCTTCATGAACGAAGTTGGTTGGAGTGTATTACATTCTATGGGATTTAAATTAGAATGTAATAACAAATTTAATTGTACTGTGGGAAACGGGGAAATTATATATAGTATTGGTTCCTGTTACGTACCAATGAAATTGGAAAATAGGGAAAAATTAATTAACGTTATAATTGCCCCGAAATTAAGTCATTCGTTAATATGTGGTATTGATTTTTGGAGGGTTATGGAAATCGTCCCAAATCTATGTAGTAACCATTGGAGATTTGCGACACCGACAAACGTTATGACTGTTGATGGTAATCAGTCAGCAATAATAGATGTCGATAATTTAACATCGGACCAACGCAGTAAACTCGAAAAACTAACTGCGAAATACTTTAATGGAATAGGAGATAAGCTCGGTAAAACGTCGTGGATAGAACATGAGATCATTTGTGACCATCCCCCTATAAAACAAAGGTATTACCCGGTATCACCCTACGTTCAAAAACATATCGACGAAGAGTTAGATAAAATGTTAAAACTAGGAGTAATAGAACCGTCGAATAGCGCGTGGTCGTCACCGATATTATTAGTAAAGAAGAAAGATAATTCTTATCGTTTTTGTGTGGACTATCGCAAACTTAATAAGGTTTCTAAACCTAGTGCTTATCCTCTTCCAATGATAAACAGCATTCTCGATAAATTAAAGAACGCGGTTTATCTTACTACTCTGGATGTTAAATCGGCTTATTGGCAAATCCCAGTCAAAAAAGAATGCAAAGAGTTTACGGCATTTACTATTCCGGGACGTGGATTGTTTCATTTTTGTCGTATGCCTTTTGGACTCCATTCTGGAGGCGCGTCGTGGCAAAAACTTATGGATAAGATAATTAGTCCCGAATTAGATCCGAACGCATTCGCCTATTTAGACGATATTATTATAGTTAGTAATACTTTTGAGGAACATCTAACCGTATTATCAAAGGTTCTAAATCGTTTAAAAGAGGCGGGCATAACACTAAGTAAAGACAAATGTAATTTTTGCAAACCTGAACTTAAATATCTAGGCTACATTGTAGATAAATTCGGTCTTCGGGTTGACCCTGAAAAAGTTGAGGCGGTAAGAATTATTCCGAGTCCTAGGTCGGTGAAGGAATTACGTAGGATATTAGGGATGATATCTTGGTATCGGAGATTTTTACCAAACTATTCAACGCTTATTGCGCCACTAAACCAACTTTTGCGTAAAAATACAAATTTCAGATGGTCCGAAGAATGCGAGGAGGTGTTGCGAACCGTAAAATCGTATTTGGTTACAGCACCAATATTAAGTTGTCCGGATTTTACACAACCTTTTACGGTACAATGTGACGCTAGTGGTTATGGTATAGGGGCGGTGTTAACCCAAATTATTAACGGAGAAGAAAAAGTGATTTGTTATCTCAGTAAATCGTTAACTAGAAATGAACGAAATTTTAGTACAACCGAAAGGGAATGTTTGGCTGTCATTTGGAGCATTGAAAAATTACGACCATATTTAGAAGGGGTTGAATTTACGGTCATTACGGACCACAGTTCATTGTTGTGGCTCAATAATCTAAAAGACCCAACAGGACGTTTAGCGAGGTGGGCCGTTCGTTTGCAGCAATTCCAATTTAATATCGTTCATAGAAAGGGGAAGGAAAATATAGTTCCCGACACATTATCGCGAGCAGTACCACAAGTAGATTGTATACAAAAAAATGTAGTCGTAATAGACAAGTGGTACAAGAAGTTGATGGAGGAGATAAGAAATTCACCGCAGAAGTATCCATTGTATAAAATAGAAAACGGCATTATATTTAAACACGTTACACCTAAGATCCCTGAACTGTCGGACGAAACGGACGAATGGAAAATCATACCACCAAAAGAAAAGCGACTGGAAATTTTTAAGCAGTTTCACGATGTCCCAACTGCAGGACATGCTGGAGTGTTTAAAACTGTTCACCGAATAGGTCAACGATATTATTGGCCGAAAATGAAACCAGATATTGCTAGATATGTCAGAAATTGTATGACATGTCAAACTCGTAAACCAGAGTCAAAAGCAAAACAAGGTCTAATGTTGAGTCATCCCAGAATAATTAAACCATGGCAGATGATTTGCATGGATTTCGTGGGACCATTACCGCGAAGCTCGAATGGGAATACGTTTATTTTAACGGTAGCAGATTGTTTTACAAAATTTACTAGGTTATTCGCTATGCGGAGTGCTACTGCACAGAATGTTAAGAAGACACTTGAACGCGAAATTTTTTTGTTATTTGGTGTTCCTCAAATAATAATTTGCGATAACGGGAAACATTTTGCTAATAATCTTGTTAAGCAACTGTGTGCAGAATATGATGTACGAATACGTTTTACACCGTATTACCATCCACAAGCAGATCCAGCGGAAAGAATAATTAGAGTAGTGAAAACCATGATATCTTGTTACATCGACGAAGATCAAAGAAAATGGGATGCTGAATTAGATAAAATTGGATGTGCGATCCGTACAAGTGTACACGAAACAACTGGACACACACCGTATTTTCTAAATTTCAGCAGGGAACAGATATTAAATGGTACATACTACCAGAAAGACAATGAAGAGACAGATGAAGAAGTTCTTGGAACACCAGAAATAAGAGCAAAGGTATTAAATAAGGTGTACAAGAAAGTTCGCGAACGTTTGAACAAGTCTTTTCAAAAAAATAAAAAAATATATGACTTACGAAGAAGAGAAGACACTTACGAAATAGGCGATGAAGTATTACGTAAGAATTATTCTCTCTCGGACGCTAGTAAACATTATAATGCAAAGTTAGCACCGAAATTTATTGGACCTTTTTACATTAAGGAAAAACTATCGCCATGGACGTTTATATTAGAAGATAAATTTGGGGTTCATAAAGGAACATGGCATGCGAAGGACTTAAAAAAATTAATAAAAGAACAGGATTTTGGTTAGGGTTTAGTTTCGGTTAATTTTAAATAATGTTAGTTATTATTAACGTTAGTTTAGGTATAGAGTAGAATATAGTAAATAAAAACAAAAAAAAGAAAGATATTGCTTAGTGGAAATCTTTCTTGAGGGAAAGTATTTTTCTTGAAGTAAAGGGGGGGAATGTAACGTTTTAAAAGAAATTTGTTTATTTTAAACAAATTTAATACGGTACGCTAATGTACAGCAGCCTACTTTATTAAAATAAGACAATATCGCATAGATTTCGGTAACCATGATTACACAATAATATACAAGTAACAAACAGTATTTTATTATTTGTGAAAATTATTTGGTACGTGGTCAGACCTTCGTTCTCAACAGAAGAATATTATTATACGGTGAATAGTATAAGTATTTAGACCTTTAAAGGGATTTGTTTTGAGAACGTAAAGGTGAAAAGGACGTTGAGTTCCTACGATTTATTCGGATTTATATTGCCACAATACAAATTCACTACAGAGAGCCGCATAACATCTTAAGGTAAAAATCTAAATTATTGTGTTGTATTGCTTGTATATTTTTGTATAATTGTATGCGGCGCTTAAAACGCAAGCATTTACCGAAATTTAATGGATATGATCTTATTTTAGGCTCTCCTTCCCAGTATTTCTCCTTTTTCTCTCTCTCTCCCTCTTTGTGCGTCGCAGGAAATATCCAGAGCCAGCTTACGGCATTGGCGTACTGGTTTGGATAATTTGGGGCTGGACGTACCGAGCGTCGAAAGAAGGCAAGGATAGAGGAAACTTCAAGAAAAAGAATCCAGATAAGCCTTTTTTTTAATCAAAATTATTTGTGTTATTGTTTATATATTGTTTATTTTAAATTTTGAATATCAGTTGTATATATATTTTTTTTATACGTTAGATTTTATTCGGAATGTGTAGGAATATCGTGGCGCTGGTCGACCAACCCGAGAAAGCTTTGTAATCCAGCGCATTCTGGTAAAATCGCTTTAACCAAATTTACCTTTAATTAATATTTTTATTATTTGTTTGTAATTTATAATATTATTATTCTAAATTTATTTTTGGTATCTATATATTTTATTTACTTTTCGATTTTCAATTATAATAAATTTTATTGTTTTGATATTTACTATATTCAGTTGTTGTTATTGACTTATGTCCCAAATATCTCGTTTTAGGTTAGGTTTCGCCTAGTGAGACTGATTTGGTCAGTCTTCGTTAAAATCTAGTCTGTGCGTGGGATCTACTGGTCGGTCCCAATTATTTTATTTCAGACCAGTTGGCGCCCTTAAATTTTTTTATAATTTCATCTAATTTTGGAACCGCACGACCGTCTCGGCTGTCTAAAGGCTAGCCACAAAAGACTAAATAAACCTATAGCCGGTGTTTTATAGGTCACAAATATTAATTTAAAAAATGATGTACTCTATATAAAAAGAGAGATTTGGCTAAAAGAGTTTAAATAAAGCAATAAAACAAACAATATATCTTCAAAGCTAAAGTTTCTTATTTAAGTAATTATTGTAAATAAAAATTTAAAATATATGTATATATGAAGGTCTAAAAATCAATAACTTCTTGTTTGGGCACAATCAACTGGGCTGTCTTTTGGCCTCACCTTTGTCCTCTCTTTTGATCTGATAATTGTCAAGTGTCAAAAAATATTTATATGTGAGATAACCTAAGAAATATTAACTGCGTAAAAACAAATTACATGGAGAATTTTCTCCATAAAATCTACGCCAAGAATATAAATAAAAGTCTAAATATGTAAATAATAACAAAATATATGAGAAAAATTAAATAATATAAATATTATATATGTATTTCCAATGTACGACACTGAACATCTGTCAACTTGGACTAAAAACAATATTTTTACAGTGTAATAGGGATGACGATCTAAACCAATCCGCAGCAAGGACAAACAGCTCCTATCTTTTACACACATTTTTCTACTTTGAAATAGACCATAGTTGCATTATTTATGTCCGCAACCCGTACAACCTTTTCCACACAATCTGTAAAACACAACATGTGTTTTCATTTAACAACCTTTTATCCAAAACTGAGTTTCAAAGTGTTATTTATATACTTATTTATTTATTATTTATTTATTTACTTATTTATTTATTTATTTATTTATTTATTTATTTATTTATTTATTTATTTATTTATTGATTTATTTATTTATTTATTTATTTATTTATTTATTTATTTATTTATTTATTTATTTATTTATTTATTTATTTATTTATTTATTTATTTATTTATTTATTTATTTATTTATTTATTTATTTATTTTTAAACCACAGAACTGGTTTAATGTTCTAATTTCACTACAAACATCCATGCCCTGACCGGGATTCAAACTCGGGACCTTTGGCTGGTGAAGCAGGAGCGCTAGCTCTACGCTACGAAGGCCGACTTTTACCAATTGCCTAGAATACTATTGCCGACAATTGCCAACAATTCAATATATTCATAAACTAAGAAAGCTATAACTGTCCTGATTTAAATTTTCTTTTCTGTAGACTTTTGTCTACAGAAAAGACTATGTATGTGACTAGCATGATGTATAGACTATGTATGTGATTTTTTCTGCAAGAGATTTTTTTATATGCATCCCACTGTTTTGATTTAATATAACACTAACTAGCACCTCTCTCGGCGTTCGTACTAACGAGTACAAAATTTGTAGTTCGAATGTCAGGTCCCTAAAAGGGGGGGTTGGCATGAATCAAGCCTGGCAGTCCAGGATTAGGAGAGCGCGACGGATCGTCCAATTAAGTACTAGATATTACGCAGAACAGAAAAACCGAACGTGTAAACAGAAGACAAAAAATGACTTATCAAACAATGGTTTTTGTTTTGTCCATCCATTTAAAATTATTTTACTAATATCATTATAATATTATCCTTATATTAAGTTTTTGTTTCGTCTTTGTGATCTTATTTTATATACATATCTATCTTATTTAGCGAAGCATGCTGATTTTAGTAATAACAATGAAAATATGCGTCGAGGAAAGCTAACCAATAAAAGCTACGAGGGTTTTCTTTTATATTTCGGAATTTGAGATCAAAAGCAATTTTTTATCAACAAAAGTGGCTTTATTATTTTTCAAAATATTCTCTCTGAAGATCAATACACTTTTGCATGCGTTTGAACCAATTTTCGAATACTTTTTTCACTCCGATTGAGACTTTTTCCAATGCGATTGTCAAATTATGTGGGATTCAACACGAAAAAATCTTTTTGACGGCGAAATGTTTATGCAATAGTTAATGTATGCTGGTTCCACTAATGCCCAAGCTGTAAGGGAGGTAATTTTAGTATTATTTCATAAATAAATTCATTATAGTCATTCAATTAGAGTAAAATATTTAATCTGTTAAACGATACAAAAATAATCTATTTCTTAGAAAGGGCATTTAAGATAACGGGAGATTGTTTATTATTGCAACTTGACACTTTGTCAATGTAACATGAAAAGTGAATCGTAAATTATTGTGTTAAATAAATATACGTCAACCATACGCACATAAATAATAATTAAATTTTGTCTGAGATATAAATATGATGATTGGGATATTTTCTAATGGGATATTTATCTGAGTTATCACCAATAAATTATGAATTTTAAGATAGTAGAAGACCGATAGTCAAGAGGTGTTAAATGACATTTAACAGTTGGGCGAAGTAAGCATTCGAGGGCAGTCATGTGTTAAGGGCAATAGATTGAAAACCGTCATAACGTCAAGCTGTTAAAAAAAGTTCAACTAAAGCCGTCGTATGGTTAAGACCATGTTTTGGAGATGGTTTTTTAAGAGACATGGTTTAGAGACATTTAGAGTGTTTGGGCGAGTCGAAATAAAGTAACAATGTAAATCCGCATGAACGTTAGTGTAGTGACCAGCTAAAAAATGGAGAGACAATATTTAGAAACATGTAGTGGTTAAATTAGTGTTTGGTGTAAAGTGTGTAAAGTGTGTGCGAATGTGTGTCTCTTTTGGATTTAGCTGTATCGACGTAATTGTAAGTCTAGTGTAATCATGTAAATATTTAAACCGTAATCGTAATTAAAGTAGGTTAGCTAAAATGTTGAGTTTAATTGAAACAACCCTTAATCTTTCCAAGAATCATAGCAACCAGCTAGCGGACTAATAGGGGGGGGGTCCAGACTTGATCCACTCGCAAGTCTTGGAACCCATAATATGAGGGATGTACAGAGTAAGTACAAATGAAATAAGTAAATCAGCCAACCGTGACATTTCATTATTTTTATACCAGAGGTCCCCACAAAGCATACCTCAAACTCACGATAAGTCACATGACGATCTTACAGTATCAGTTCACGCACAGCATCAATATTTTCCGGAACAACAACCGATTTTGGACGACCTTCATGAAATCGTCCTTCAGCGAACTACGGCCACGATGGAAGTCGGCAAACCATTGATAAACAGTAGTCCTTGATGGAGCTTTATCGCCAAAAGAATATCGAATTAAGTTCATCAATGCACTGTTGTCAGGTTAATCCAAGTCGAAAGTTGTAAAAAAAATCGTTCCAAAATGTTGGATTTAATTCAATTTTTAGCAGAGATGAATTTTTTCAAGTTAGTGTAAACAACACAAGTAGCGCTCGTACGTCAAAACGTTCTGAGTACGTATACCATAAAAAATGTCAAACTTTACGATTGAAGCTTCAGTTGCCAGATGGCAGCACTAGTTTAGCGCAATCCTGAATTATAAGAGATAACCCTCGTATTAAACATAATAAAGTTTTTATTTTGATTTTTGCTATGAAAATCCGTATATAAATATTTTTTTGGGCGACCATATCAAAACAGTTCTTTTTTGTCATCTAGTACCGACCAAATCTTTTTCGGTCTAGGCCGATTCGCTTATTTTTATGGCCGCTGGATGCTAGCGCCATCTATGTGTCATTTCTTAAGTTATAAAATCTCCATGGTTACACGGACACAACTGACAGTCAAACATTTATAATTGTAATAGGTGATCAATAACCAAAAATTATGCAATGTAAATAAATAAATTAAATTTTTCTAATAAAAATTACTTTTGGTCGCCCAAAAAATATAATGTGCACCTTCGCCAAAAAGAACTTTTTCTTCCTCATCTGTTTAAAGTCCTCGGCTGCGCCTCGGCATTCAAATTCAGATGAGGCCGAAAAATATTTTCTTTTTGGCCATGGTACAAAATAACTATTATTAAATATGTTATTTAATATCTTTTATGTCATGTAATCATTTAAGCTGTCTTATTTTATTCTAAATACCGTAGAGCAAGGGTCGGGAACCGGTGGCCCATAGGACGAATGGGGCCCGCCGAATGATTTTATGTGGTGCACCAATAAGAAAGTATAAGGTTTACTTTTCTTGTCCGGAGTAGCCAACATATTACTGCCAGCTTTAGGCTTCTTACACACTAGACGTATTTATGCCGATGTAAATATGTGTAAATCGGCTTAAACGAGAACTTAAGATCGCAAAAAAAATATAAATTACAAAAAGAAGTACGACCCACAAAAAAGTGTGACTAAAGTGGCCTACGAAGTAAAAAAAAGGCATTGTTAGTGAATGCAGCCCACGACGTAAAAAAGGTTGCCGATCCCTGCTGTAGAGCTTTACGCTGCCCTTCATCTTAGAGGTAGGAGGGCCCAGAACCGTAGCAATGCCCGGCCTTCGGGGCAAGTGCCAGAGGCGCGAGGTTGAATTTTGCCTATATATCTATCTCAGTATTTTTCCTATATATGGGTCAAGAGTTATATAAGCATGCCCAATTTCAGTTTTATATGTTCAGCCGTTTAGCTATAATTTCTACCGTACAAACAGACACATGAGTGACGTTATTAGGGTATTTTCGTGGTTATACCTACAAAACTCTGAAAGTTTAAGAAACACGGTAAAGGTAACTTTTAGCTGCTTATAATACGCATACTGTTCTGCGCAGGGCCAGGGACATTGATTCACCTCAAAAGCACTATCTTAGGTTATTGTTGATAACCTTTTATTTATTTTTTTATAAACCAACATGGAAACAGTGCAAACAGAGCAAAAGTGGAAATTCAGGGCGTAGTATAAGCAGGTAAAAGTTACTTTTACCAAACACTGATCTAGATGATTTAACAAGTATAAAAGATGCATGGAAACATATTTAGCTTCCTTATTAAAATAAAATTTTATGATACGCAATTTATTTTTACAAAAATGTTAGCAACATACCTGGAATTTTATTCAAATTGTAGTTTTTTATTTGTAGAAAATTTGGGTTGTTTGAGTAGCAAAAGCATTCCTTATTGTTCCGCACTTTAAATTTCACCCCTTGCACACAAAAAATCCCTTAAATATTACATTTTCAAGGAGGAAAAACGTAAAACACACGATTACTGTCAAAATTATACGCAAATAAATTTATCTTGTTAGAAGGATTAAAATCAGATTATTAATTAAAATAGATTTTTATCTAGAAAATTATAAACAATAAAACCAATATTTTTTTATATATTCCTGCCATGTTAATAATATAAAAATATTATGTATGTACATATCTGTTTACTTTGGTAATGAGGAATATGATTTTGAAATCTACTAACTTTTAACAATTGAGTAGGGTTTTTGACCATTTTGTTTAACAAAAGCCCTCCTTAAATAAAATGAAAGAAGATTTTTGAAAGGCGCTATTTTAAGTTAATTTAAATTATTTGCCAAGGGCGCCAAACACATTGCTACGACTCTGGGAGGGCCCGCTAGAAATGCTGAGGAGGGGCCAGCCAAATATTCTGGACTGAGAGCCCAGAGCACAAAGCTCATGATAGGACTAGGCATTTTTCCAATCATGAGAAAGGATAAGAAGATAAATGTCACAGAAATATTCAAAGTACCTCACAATTTACCACTGAATATCCGCTACCCATTAATAGTTAACGGGTAATGGGTAGATTAGGAATGACGGGAATTGGAAATTTTTGGAACCCTGTACTCACCACTATTACCCGGATATTACCCGCTACCCGTCAATTACCCGCTACCCGTTAATTATATGTTAGTTAATGGGTAATGGATTGACCACGGGCAGTGGGTATTCAAAGTCGGAGCCGGGTAGAAACTTAACGGGTTTGGTAGTTGGTACTTGGGTACACGTCATCATTCGTAGTAGATATCAGATAGTAGGTAACCAGGATCGGAACTGAAAATCGGTACAATATTCACGGTTTCAGGACATATACCCGGTGGACCAATACCCCCAGAACATAAACTCCCCGCCAAAAAAAAAAAAAAACAATGGACATTAACCCCCATGCAAAAAAAAAACGTGAAAATTTACCTCCCATGCAAAAAAAAACCTCCAAAAGAAATATAAATGTATAAAAATTAATATTTGTGGATCTGTCCGGAAATTCTAACCCACTTCCAAATATGCTACCGAGTTGAAATTTTGCATACAGGTAGGAAATGCCTTCATCATAACGAAAATCTCAAAAAAGTCGCATCAGAAACGAGAAATTAATAATTTTGTTTTTAATTATATTGGACCATTGAAACCTTTACGAGACTTTCAGCGAGAACTCGGGTATTTCTCTTCAATACTTGACTGTATGACAATGCTGACTTCGTCGAGCGTTCGGCCGATATCGGAAATGGCGCGACCGTAAACATTAATGTCAGTGGATGGATGCTTTGTTAGAACTGATTAGAGTTTTCGTTATTCAATTATTTAGCAAAACTTAAGATCATAGTTTTTGATTAGTGTATGCAGAGGTAACACCTGTTTTCCGGTTTTTTATTTTTGCGGATATTTATGAGTTTTGTTATTTCATTTATTTATTATTATTTTATTTATTTTTTTTTGACGAAGGTCCATTTGGTTGCGCTCGATTAGCATTTTTTTTAGTGTGAGCTATTTGCTTATTCTTCAATTTTTGTTTAATAAAATCTTCTTCTGTACATATAAAAGAGAATATTTATGTGTATGTCCGGAAATTCTATCCATTTCCAAATATGGTACCGAGTTAAAATTTGATATATAGATGAAAATGTCGTTAATATAACAGAAAAAAGTCGTTTCAGAAAAAAGAAATCATGAATTTTGTTTTTATTTATATTGGTACTTCTATATACTTCTGAAATATACAGTTAGAAGACAGGAATTTCCTGTAACTGTTGAAATCGCCTGAGATTTCATATGCTAATATTAAGTTTTATGATTTTTAATAACTGAAAATTTTTTCAATTCATATGGGTTTACATTATCTATATAAATAAAACTAAAGGCTACATCTGTTTATTTATTTATTTAAATATTAATCTCTCTCATATTTGGTTTTTACACGTTTCAGAATATCATAGTGACGTAAATATAACAAGATATTCGCAATATAATCAATTTCCCTCTGTCTGTTTGTCCGAGTTTCACGCAAAAACGGCTGGATATATTTTAACGTAATTTATTGTAATGATAGAGTAAAACCAGATTTAAAACAGGCTATAAGGCATCTCAAAATTTTTATTCTAAGAGAGCGTATCGAATTTAAAACTATTTCCTAAAAAACTTAACATATCTCTGTTCTTATTGACTTGACAGCAAAAAAATATATGACAAATATTGTTAATAATAAGAAAAAAAATCTTTTATGTTCTATGCATTTTTTCTGTAGGTTTAATATTTGGGAAATTAAGAGGGAGACCAAAAAATTAAAAATTTTATGTATCTCCCTTATTATTTTCATCAGCAAAAACCTGTATAGCAAATGAATTATTTCATCATTTAAATGAATATTTTGGGAAGTTGTAGGGAGGACGCCCTAAAAAAACTGTTTAAATATTTTACATATTATTGACTTAACAGCAAAAACGTATAGGACAAAAATGATTTATAATAAGAAATTAAATTATTTGTTCTGTTTTTTTTTTTTTTTTTTCAATTGGATGAATATTTTGGTGAGTTACGGGAGGACACCTTGAAACAATACTTTTGAAATAACTTATTTATTAATAGCAAAAACGCATGCGATGAAATTTGTTTATATATCACTTATAAATTGACTTAACATAAAACATGTTATTTAACGACAAAAGATGTTTAAAATAAATAAACAAATCTTTTATATTTAATACATCTATACATAAATATAAAGTTTGAGGTTCTGTTTGTACATTAAACATTTTCTTAGTATTTTGACTTTAATAGCTTTATTATACTTAAAACAATTTTAAAATTTTCAGAATTATTATCTGTCTGTCTGTCTGTGTGTGTCAGTTTTTGACAGCAATATAAATCGTGTTCATTTTCATTTGCAACATTGACACTTAGTGTGTATACTTTTGCTCATTACTGATTTAAAAATTAATCAACATGTATATACAGATGAAGAAAAAATAATGATAGTAACTTGGTATAACTCCCAAATGAGTTTAAGAGAAGTTTCTGCTGTATTTAGTGCAACTTATGCAGATCGGCCAATACCAAATCCCTCTACAATTTCAAGACTAGTTAATAAATTTCATCGCGAAGGAGTTTTAGTCAAAACATAATAAAAAAAGAACAACATCCCACGTGCTTGCAGAAGAGAAGCAGTTGGAAATATTATTACAAGTGGAAGAAAACAATCAAAATACTTTAAGATCAATTGCACAATCCGTTGGTATCAGTAATGGATCTGTTTTAACTTCTTAAAAAAGGAAAAGTTTCGATCATACAAATTTCAAAATCATCAAGAATTGTTAGAAAGGGACGCTGCCGTACTTATGTATTTTTGTTTTGAAATGTTTGAAAAAATTAATTCCGACCCAACAATGCTTCAAATAATTTTATTTACAGACGAAGCAATGTTTACTATAAATGGTGAAGTGCACAGACAAAATTTTAGGTACTGGAGTCGAGAAAATTTACATTTGTTTCATTCCTCCCGAACTCAAAATCCGCAAAAATTAAATGTTTGGGCAGGGATAATAGGAAGCAATATTATAGGGCCTTTTTTTATTGACGGTAACCTTAATGCCGCAAAATATCTAGCCCTTTTGCAAAACCAAATATTACCTGCGTTGCGAAACCTGAATATTAATGGACAAGTATGGTTTCAACATGATGGCGCACAAGTCCATTATTCTAGAAAGAATATTTACATAGAACTTTCCCAAAAAGCTGGATTGGAAGAGGAGGGTCGATGAATTGGCCAGCGAGATCTCCGGATTTGGCACCCAATGATTTTTTTTATTGGGGATATTTAAAGGCCAAAGTATATAATGGAGAACTTAGGGATGTTGCTGAACTGCAAGACATAATTGTTTAAGCATCCAAAAATATACCTCAAGAGCAATTGCTGAATGTTTTGAATCATTTTTATGATCGCTTAACATTTTGCATGCAGGTAAACGGAGAAACTTTTGAACATTTATTATAAGTTTTTATTAGTTATTTATTTATTATTATTTTTTATTTGTATTTTCAATAAAATATTTTGATTTTGCTAGTAAATATGGTTTTTTCTATGTTGCAAATGAAAATGAACACGATTTATATTGCTGTTAAAAACTGTATCCATGGTAATGAAATAGTACATGTTGCATAAAAGAATAAATTCACTGTATGAAATTTTGTATATATGGTTATAATATTGTCAGTTCCATGATAGGATACTTTTTATCGGCGTACTTCGGTTAACGAATTCCCACTTTACCGAACTTTTTTGAAAATCTGATATTTAAGAATCAATATCTATCTATATTTCCGTAAGTCTGTTTCTCTCTAATACAAGACCCAATCGTGGTTTCTTTTTATGTGACCTCGGTTAACGAATTTATGTTTTAAAATTTGTTTTAATGTTTGTATATTTGCTATTAAAAAAAACAGTGTGTTTCTCTCTTCTGATAACTTTGATTCTAAAATATCATTCACGTGACATTCTATAAGAAATATTTATTCGGAAATATTAGTCGGAAATATGTTATTAGTACGATAGAATATATTATTTTCTGTGTTACTAATAAAGAAGTCCTTACTTAAATAATTTGTGTACAAACACATATTTATGAAATGGTACGAGTAAAACAAAAAATATTAATTATTGATTAATTATCAGGTTTTTTTGCACGGGAGGTTAATGTCCAGGGGGTTTTTGACGGAGGGGTTTATGTCCCGATTTTCATTTTAGTAATTTTATTTACAAATTGCGAGGTATTGAAAACTACTGTTAGTTATGATATTTTCATTCTAAATAAACTTGTTCTGAGTATTACAAATTGTTATTTACTCTGTAAAACTTTTTCAATGACGCGTGGAATTTCATTAGAACGTAGCATTTATTTTGTGACATTCAACAACATTGGAAAGGTACCTATATCCACACATAAAGAGAAAAATAAAATAAATAAAATAGTGGAAAAAGCAACGGAGATATATAACTTGGAATGGAATTGTTTTAAAATTCATGGAAGTTTGGACCTTGAGGTAAAATATAACATGGTTCCGAGATACTATACAGGGTGTAACAGACCACCCGTCCACCCCTTTTTTTTATCGAAATCGCAATTTATGAGCAAGCTGGAAAAAAATATGTTGACCAAAGTCTATCTAAAGGATTGACTGGTAGTATTGAAATTTTCTGGAACAAACCGGAAGTAGAGGAAATCAAGCTCCTTGATTTTTGAAATGGTAACGTATATCGAGCTAGATATGTTTTGATAGAGCTTTTGAAAAAAAATAACTTTTACTTAAACTTTAATAATAAATTTTACAGTTTAAGAAAAATAGTATTCTATGTAACGACTTGAAACCAAAATATTTTTATTCACAATTGTTCAAAGTGCGTTCCAGTTGATTTAAACACTTTCGCATCCTTACTCTTGAGCTATTTGTTGCTCGAAATAAATTAAAGTAATAATAATAAGGTTACTGACAGCCACTAAGCCGGACATAACCCTCCTGGATATCGAGACCAAACAGATGTTTGTGATCGAATTCTCAAGTCCAGCTGAGAAGAATATCTCTCTCAAGGAAGAGGAAAAGAGGTCCAAGTATATGGATCTTTGGTCCGAGCTTAGAAAGCTGTATCCCCGGTATAAAGTTAAGCTTGTAGTCTTGATAGTTGGTGTTTTGGGTGGTATGAAAGCGTTCTATCGAAAAGAAATCGTGTCCACTCCTGCCCGCAGATCTTCTGTCACCTCATTGATGTGCAGGATGCAGAAAACAGTGTTGGTCGGTTTACTCCGCATTATTCGCGACTGTAAATAACAGTGAGACATCTGGTGGTGACTGGCTAAATTAAACAGAAGCGTATATTTGGATAATATTTGTAGCGTGTTGTGCTGCAGTTTATGTTAAGAAGTATTTTAAAATATAGTGACTTAAATACAGTGCTTTTTTGCCGAAATATTGTTTGAACAGATAAATATTAAGAAAAAACTTCTGACATATACGCTTCTCGGCCGCCATCAGCTGTTGTAAGCAGCGCCGCCAACGTTAGATTCAGTCGCGAATACGGACGCTTGATCTAGTGTTATTTCCGCGTTTGCAAAACGCCAGGGTTTGTGATGCAGCTGTGTGTATTTAGCTCCACTAGTCTCTAGTATGACGTGGCTCAAAAGGTTACTGAAGTTTGCGACTAGTAGACGTTTGTCAAGATCTGACAAACTCCTATAATAATAATTAAAAATATTTCACTTTCAAGTCGTTACAGAAAATAAAATATTTCGTAAACTGTAAAAGATAATTAAATATTTAAGTAACAGTGTGTTTCTTTTTAAAAGCTCTATATGCAAATATAGTTAATTCAACATACATAAGTTACCATTTAAAGTTGTTCCATATCCCGTATTTCCGGTTTGTTTCAGAAAATTTCAGTTCTGTCGTTCGATTCTTTGGGTAGACTTTGGTCATCAACATTTTTTCCCCAACTTGTATCCCAACCATGGACAACCATTTTTGAAAATATAACTTTCACACATACAGAGCACTATTTAAATAGAAATAGTGAAGGCATCTGCGATCATTGTAAAATTGGCATTCATGATTTTTTCTATAAAATCTATTTTACTATTAGTATTTTTTTTTCTTGTGCACCTTTAACATACCCAAACTGCAGAAATGGTCATCCGTCATAGTTGATCTCATTTTTGATGAAATAATAATTGAAATAATAGTGTTTATACCTAGATAGGTAGATCCGAGCCAGACCCAATTTGATTGCACACTTTGTTTATGTGGTTAGCTGTCATTAGTTGTCAATATTTGGAATTCATTGTGGCGTTTCTAGAGGTAACTTCCGCGTGGAAACTGAGCACGTCACTTAGACATATGAATATTATATATTATATTACAGAAAAAATAAAGTACAATTTACGCGCTTTTATCTGTCATTGGACCCGTAATTGTTTTCCGGGGGGTGGGGTGGAATTATTGTCTTCCCGGATTCGGAATTAGTGTACTACCGGGGGCCGAGAGCTCTTTCGGTGCCCCTGCTTATCCTTTCTGAGACCCGAGGAGCTCCAGTGTTGTGAGACCTCTTAATGTAAACTTGAAACGAGTAAATGCACATGAACTAAAATTTGTTTAACATCTGACAGCACAATAAAAATAGAGATGTAAATTATTAACGAGCAATATTGTAGTTTTTAAATGTTCTTTTTTAATCGTCGGTTGTGGTCAGGAAAAATGAAAAAACAACATGTATGGAATGTTTCGCGTTTATTAATTAATGCATCTTCAGCCAGTAGGTAGTAAGTAGTAGGTACACAGTGGCTAATTGATAAAAATGTCAAAATTGATAGTCAATAGTTTAAATATCTTTAAAAAGTCCAGAATCAAAATAAAAATTCACTGTGTAGATGCAACTGTTGATAACTGATATCTACTTTTTTAATTTTTCCTGAACTCAACTGATGATCAAAAAAGAACATTTTAAAACCATAATAAAAATTGTTATAACATAATAATAAATATATTTGAGAACTAAAAAGCTTAAGGGTTTGCAATAAATAATAAAATAAATAAATAAATAATAATAGGTTCCCAACGTCTAGATAGGCGTATAGTGCCAGAAAATGTAAGTTCTCCGTTTCTATACCGCCGGTCATAGATATGAAAGCCACGTATTCAGTGTGGAGTTTCGACCGTTCCTATTATCCCTGTATACACAGATACTCATTTTAAGTATTAAATACTTGAGGCTGAGTCGACCCCACAACTGAATGCACAATATCGGAATGAAAATATCTGCAAGAATTTGGAAGAAAACACTTGAAAGTGCACTTTCAAGTGTATAAGCTGTTCACTTTTGTAAGAACGAACTAAGAGGAAATTTTGTTTTCAATAGTTTGCACCTTTGAAACTGTATGTCATGTTGGTATTAAAAAAGTATAAAAATATCACTTTCTTAATTATTATCAGAACCAGTAAATCTAAAGTCGGTTTTACAGCATAACGAATATTTTAAATTGAGATTTAAAGTCCGTATTAAACTAAAAAAGTAACCAAAATAACTAGATCTGGTTTGTACTTACAAAAGTGAACAGCTTATATCTGCGCTCATACTTTAATTAGGAATTTTATTTTTTAGTTTGATATATCATTAATATGTTATAAAAAATTAATCAAAAGGGCTCGTAAGCCTAAAAAATAAATTATTCCTAGGTCAAATGTTTTACATTAATTATAAGTTACATCTAGTATATGCTGTATAAATGATTTTCATAGATATACTTATGCCACCAAATTTAAAAATAATGTAAAATTTATGTTTGAGAATTTATAACGTAAGTGCTGGATGTCACAAACTAATAATTATAAATATAGTTTATAATTTATAAGTTTATATTAAAGCTGATAGAACATTTTAAAAACTATTTTTCGACACCAAATTGCTTATATATCATTTAGGTTTTATGTTGCATCTTTTGTGTTAGTTGGGTGGAGACCCCCACGGGGCGCAAGTACACCCTCTTGCCCTTTACTGTGGGTGCCCAAGGCCATATGAACCCATTTTTATGCCAAACGTGCCAAAGATTTAAAATAAAATTCATTAAATAAAATAACTATTACAAGCATATTTATTTTGATCCAAACATTGTTAAAATAACATTTATTAATTAATTGAATTAAATGTGCTGAACAAAGAATTCCATTTCCGCAATATGATATTTTCAATTATTTCATTTACAGTAATAAAAAAAAATTAATTATAATATTTTCAGTAATAAGTGCACTAACCTATTTTTCTGTTATTCCCTTTACTGGTAATTTTTGTACTAATTCTGCTGTCCTAGATTACTAACTAAACCTAAGCTAATTACCTAGTTTTTAGATATACAGTACTTTATTTTCCTTCAAACATAAACCCATTAAAAATAGTGTAATAAACACTAGTAAATACGATCGATTTAGGTAATTAGGTTAAGTTTAGTTAGTAAAAATCTAGGACAGCAGAATTAGGAAATATAATAGATAATAAATATTTTACGAAGGGATTTCCGATCTTTCACTAGCAAAACTGGTGTGTATATGAACTCTTGCTAGGCTCCATGGCCTCGTCTACCTCTTCTCTTCATAAACGCTATATTTATTAGTTCTTCCATGAACGAATATTCCTCGCCTACGTTGTTTGTAGGTATCCAATTTATTGTTACGTAGGTCATCTGTCACTTTTCAGTCGTGTATACTACTTTAATGTCCATACTACTTTAATCTATTTATTATTGTTAAACTATTAGATTGTTATTATAAGAATAAAATGTTTTTTTTTACGTTTTATAGAAAATATATTAATTTTTCCTTTCGATACTTGGAAATATCGATATTTTTTCTCGACACGATACCGGTATCGATAATTTTTATTCGATACTTTCTAAGTATCGCATATCCCTACTCCTACCATCATTATTCCCACCAGTCTAGTGACCCAGTTCGGCGATGGAAGGAAATTCCATAAACGTTTTGCAAGAATAAATTTATGGTCAACTAAAGCGTGTTCTACATTATACAATTCTCGTCAAATTTTCATACTTATTTCTTTGTCTAGAACTTGTAGAACACTTTATATAGTGAAGGTCAACTTTATTCAAAACTAGGTTTGGACAAAGTTTTCTTGAAAATATTTTTAAGTTTAACAACAGTACCAACATTAAAATTACGCTTGTAAATATTTTGTATTACTACGTGTTTAATAGTGTTTTGTTGATCATTGGTTTGAATAGGTGAATATATAAATTGTATTTTGTACGTAAATCAGTAATTTTACAAATCTAATAGCTAGGTTATAAACACTTGACAAGATAGGAATTATATATTTATGTTGGTACTTTAAATGAACTGAAACATGTGTAAGAATTTCATTCTCTACCAAAAAATTGAAAAATAAATTGTATTAAAACTTTGACAACTTCTAGTTCAAAGAAAAAAGTTTAGAAAATTGACGAATAAAGTATAATGTAGAACACGCTTAATACAATTTTCAAGTTTTACAACGCGTAGAGGGAAAGCAATACAGCAAACGAATTATTTTTCCATGGTTCTGTTCAAATAGTGATTTGAATTACATTCCTACACTGGTTGATCTTTAGATTCCCCAACAGCACATATCTTAAGACAAGTCTGTCCGCGTGTGGTGTGCTTTAGACCAGTGTTTCCAGAAAAATTTTAGTGGTCCGCGAAAGTTTTTATGTGTTTTTTGCAGTTTTTTTGTTATTTTTTATGCACATTTTTTTATGTAAATAATTTATATTTTGTTTATTTTCTGTAAACTTTCTGTGATTTTCTACAAATAAAATAAATGTATTTAGTAGAACATTAGATATATTTGTTTTCTTACAAAAAATGATCCAACAATTATTATTAGTGGTCCGCGTTAGAAAAATATATATTATACTGGTCCGCGGTTCATTTTTGGTTGAGAAACACTGCTTTAGACAATAGATGTCATTTAATATAAGATATATAAAGATCATATCTGAAGTTATGAACTTTTCATTGAAATTTGAAATTTGTATCTAAAATGTTGTGCGCATTCATATAAATATATATATTTGTTTCTCTTTTTGATATTGATATTTTATGTTATTTGTTTCCTAACTCAAAACTAAATTTAATTTTACACATTAAAATAAATATCCGTAAATAATTTATATTATAAATAACATGTACAACTATACAGTCCAATTTAATTCTGTGTTTACTCACTAGATAATTATATATATTATTCAATAACTATTCAATTAATTTCATCAGTTATAAACAAATATAGGAGAGCATAGTACATAGAAACATGTTATCCATTAATTATATTAAAAAGATTTGCCATTTGCTTTCTATACTGTAAACAAAATGTGGAATAAGCTGCTTAAATATCCAGTGTTTCGCAAATGATGAATCACGAAATCCAAAGGTTCTGGGAAACAAAATTGCGGGTTGAATCTGGGAGCCCAGAAAAATCTCAAATGATTATCTATGGAAACTAATGGTGCTATTCTGTGTAACACGTCCGTATGTTCATAAATCTATAAGTTATATAGAATCCAAAAGTACGACTCTTATAGATTTACAGAAATGTCAATTTTGTGTAATCATCTATAACGTATAATTATGTAGAACTGGTGGACTTATGGATCTTTAATTTAATTTATGTATTTATTTATTGGACACTACAGACATAAATGTCCTTTATTGTGTCCATAATACATACAAACGTAGATTACAAAAAGAATCTTATTCATGCAAGTTTAAACAGCAAATTCAACAAATTCATCAAATTCAACAAAAACAAATTAATTCTTTGAAAAGACAGGAAATTCATTGACAATACAGAAATTAATTGATAAAAAAAAAAAATTAAAAAAATTAATTAACTAAATAAGACATTCATTAACAAGACAAGAAATTCATTAAAAAATTTAATATTACACATTGAAGCGCCCGCTTAGGGCGTACCACCCTGTATTTTTCATTTTACACCCTAAATTATGTTTTATTTCCGTTTACTTATCAATTTTTACCTAATTTAAATAAATATTAATTTTATACAAAAACATGTTGAGAACCACTATATATTTTATTTCCGAAAATACAAACTTATTACCGTATTCTTTACCTGATACAATAATATTTTATATAATATTATATAATACTATAATAATATATTATTGTATTAATTTAAACCTAATTTTAATTAATTTAAAATAACATTTTGTTTTCCTTAAAATAAAACATGTTTAGAGCCGCTGGTAAGATTTTTGCTAGCCATTTTGCATTTTTATTTTTTTAAATAATTTTCTACCAAGATGAGCAGACGTGTTTTTGAGTTTTATATTGTTGTAATAGTTTAAAATCAGTTTAAATTAAATCAGGATCCTCTGATTTGTGTAAATTGTTAATTAATATATCAGGGTATATTAGTTATTAAATTTATATTTTGTCAAACACTATTTTTCTGGAGATTTTCCTTTTTTTTGTAGATTTTAATATAAATTTTTCTTTAAATTTAGAATCAAGATTTTTTATGAATTTCTTGTTCTGGGATTAATTTACAGTGTAATCGACCGTCTTCACCGCTGCGCTTACCGCTATTAATTGTTGCAGTCCGCAACAATTATAATTATTTATTTATTTTTTTTTTTGTACAAATAATTTTTTTTTATTCAACTATTTTTTTGATAATAATTTTTTTTTCTCTTTTTATTATCATTCCTGGCAACGCAACTGCACCAAGAACCTGACCTTATTTTATAAAATTAAATTCTCTTAACAATTATATTTTTGACATTTCAAAGTCAACCCTTGTGTGTCGTCCTGGACTCCTCTCCTACCTGGGCCAGGAGCGGGCGCCACACACAGAATAGCGTATGTGAAACCTACATGTTAGCTTTAGATTGATACTACGATGGGCATTAGTTATATCATGTTTAATACAACCTTACGGAAACCTTCATAACTTGTATTGAATATATCTATAGATCTATCCTTTGCTAAGAGATCGTTGAAAAACGTTATCATTTTATGTAGTGGGCTCATTCCACGATGCTCCTTTTACATTCAAAGAATGCGTCCCTAATTCTAAGGTCACGAGATGGTACCTTTATGGATATCCTTGATAGGATATAAGAACAGTTGAGCAGATCATTAAATATTTTGTATAAAAATAGCAGGGATGCCAATTTCCTTCTCGCGGCCAAAGTCCTGACACTGCTAATATTTCGCTACTAGATGTGTATTTTTGATACACCCCCGCCATTCTAAATTTTACAACACGGTAATATCGCGTTTGAACATTTTCAATTTTCTTTATACATTTTGCTTGATATTGTGGCCATATAATGGAACCATATTCAAGTATAGGTCTTACGTAAGAATTGAATAAGGCAATGTATGAACTTTCTTGACGAAAATCTTTTGTCAGACGTAGGACATATCCCATCCTCTTTAACGCACTATTAAGGGTGTTCAATATGTTGTTGAAATCTTAACTCCGCATCGAACCATACTCCCATATCTTTTATTATTTCCGTACGTGGAACGCTGCAACCTCCCATTATATAATTATATTTTAAAACATTACGTTTTCTGGAGTAAGTCATTACATTACATTTTGTAATATTAAAATATAATCCAGTGGCGTTACTCCATTCATAGAGTTTTTGCAGGTCACGCAATGCACTGAGATAGGTCCGTGATTTTTCTATATTATTTTACATTATCAACAAAAATTCCACATTCGGAATTACACACAATATTTGAGATGCTGTTGACTACCAATAAGAATAATAATGGGCCTAAATTTGGTACCTGGGGTACACCACTGGTTGAGAAATAATTACTCGACTTAGAGCCATAGAATTCAACATATTGAGACCGATTTCGTAAATAAGATTTAAACCAAGCACATATGTTGGGAGAAAAGAGAAAAGTTGGGTTGAAATCTTTTAATGCCCGAAGTAGTCGCGGATGTTCCAATCTGTCAAAAGCCTTCGTCATATCCAAATATACTGCATCGACCTGAATCTTAAACATAAGCTTTATTAAGAAAAGTTTGTGAATGTTGGTAACAATAAGTTTGCAAAAAATGTGGCTTAGGAGAACCTGGCCCAAAATGACATACTTGGATAAAATGACATATTATACTTTTCTCATTTTTGTGGCAGTATGCAGCGCTGTTCATAATTAGGTTATGCTCACATGTTGTCTGCAGTTTAGCACAACAAATGTTGTCGTTCTAATACGCACTCTTTTCTAATTAATGCAAAAATATTCTATGTCGGTGGAGAGAAATTTTAAGTGAGCAATCTTTGTTTACCATTAGGTCTGTATCGAGATATATGCACAAAAACTTTAAATTAGCTTTCTTTATAGGTAAATATTTTTTATTAGTAATAAGAAGGTTCTAGGTTTCATTTTTATTTAATTTTAGTTTAATTGCAGTAAACCAGTTTTCCGCAATTTCAACCGTGAGTTGAGTCAGAGTGGTTATCGACTCTAGAGTGTTTTCTGCGCATAAAAACGTTGTGTCATCTGCAAATAAAATTGTTTTCACCGGTATATTGCTAGGCAGGTCACTAATATAGAGCAGGAATAGGATTGGGCCTATTACAGAAACCTGGGCTATTCCGTACATTATTTTTTTGTACCGTGTACCGTTTAATTGCGCCATTTGAGTCCTATTTCTCAAATACGATTCAAATAAATCGAGTGCTGTACCTCTAATGCCGTAGTATTCGAGTTTCGCTAGTAGAATTTCATGAGACACGCAATTAAAGGCCTTGCTAAGGTCACAGTGATAATAAATGGTACGATATTAAAGTAACGTATCATGGCTCGCTACATTATCACAAAATAATTATTAACGTCTTAATTATTGTTCTAATCCTTTCACAATGATATAAAACATTTTTTTAATATCTTCATCTCAATTGCTCTTTTGCGTTTTTAACAAAAATTGTTACTCCGTCTACTCCGCTTACTTGGTAAATTGCGTGGTATAAAAATTGCTCCGCTCTATCAGTTCTCCAAAGACCAGTTACCGAACGCAGTTAAAGACTCGACAAATCGCGCGATAAATATAAACAAATGTGTGTATCACAACAAAACATAATAAGAGCTCAATGCGTGGTTTAACGAAGAAAGCATTAAAAACAAAAAAAAAAAAAAAAAAAAAAATCAGAGTAGTACATATACCGAAAGTAAACTGAAATAATAAGCTTAGAATTTTTAATCTGATTATTTTTTAGAACTTTTTTCGAAGTTTTTCTCGAATAATGTATTTATCATGTACCGTACATCCGACCTTATCAAATCGTATTGTCTTCCATGAATTTAATTTTATATTGCTATTTACAAAAACCTGAATAATATTTATAAACACTACATTTTTATAAAATTAAATGACAAAGCACATGAACATGAATTCCAAATAATATTACGGATTATAGTATAATATTATGGAAAAAAATTTCTAATAGGCGTTATATTAAATTTTTTTAAAGGTTAAGTTGGCAATTCTGGCCTGTTTATCGTTTTTGAGCATTTACTTTCGTTACTAGTGATAACAATCTGCATTTTTCAATAATTATAATACGAATACAAGATACAGTGGATATCGTTTATAACGATATTTGATATAATAACATATTGGGTTTTGCGACGAAATTTCGAAGTCCCAGCCAGAAATCAAACTTTTTATACGCGAGACATCGTTTATAACGACATCGGATATTACGACGAAATTAATATTACGATTTAAAATGTTTTGAAATTTGGGTCAAATTATCTTTTATAACGACGGATCAACACTGCCTAACGCGAAAACGCCGGGAAAATACCGAATTGGCTAGGGGATTTACCAAAGTTATGAAAAGGCAAGGTGAAATGCGACAGATAAACATATTTATTCAGTGGTTAACTACGAGTTGAAGGTACGTCATCGTCGTCGATGTGGTGAAACGAAACTTATTAATATAAATTTTTCAAATATTGATGAAGAACTCGAAACGGAGGAGGATATGATTGAAGAAGAAATTTTAGCTGGGTCAGATCCGAATTTGAAGTCAGAAATAAACAACGACGAATTGGAAATGGAAGAAACAACCTAGAACCAAACACCTAGTATAAAGGATGCATTTTCAACGGTTGAAACAATTCAGCATTTTTTCACGTTTAATCAAAATTCAAAAGAGGTTAAAACAGATTTTGCATTGCTATATATAGAAAAAATTATTGAAAAAACTTTTTAGAAAACTTTTTTGTATTAAAATTTAAATATGAATATATACGTATGTAAAATTATGTAAGTGTTAAGTTGGATTGTTTTTTTTTTTATGTTTTATAATACTTGAATATTATTTTGTTGCTTAAGCTTCTTACACTCATGTAAATGTACTCTTTTTTAACATAAATAAAAACTACATACTTTTCAACATGGTATTTATAGTGTTTGGATATAGCAACCTACGGTTATAACGACCGAATTTCATTGGTCCCTTCAACGGCGTTATAACCGATATCCACTGTATATATTTTTACAAATATATGTTTGTCTTGAATATAATCTCAAACTCGGACGTCAGTTAAATGGTACAGAAGAATGATATTGCCAAACTAATTCAAAAATAAATAATTTCCATGGCAATCTAGACTTTTTTCTCGATCATATTATCCTTACAATGATAATCACCGACCTTTTAAAAAGAGGGCACAGAAAAGAAATGAAACTAGCGTTAAAGAATACTGTTAATTCGCTCTATAACACACGTATTAATTTTGGCCTATCCTTTATTTGTGAATAATATACCTAGTCCTGCCATAAATATTGATACAAGGTATTTAACTAAAAAAAATTAAACTAATGGTTTGATTTGAAAACATTTTGCACAATTTATTACTGATATAATGAACTACAAACTACAAAAAAAAAAAAATCAAAATAGCCGCCATTTGCCTGAATACGCCGCCGAAGTCTGTTAGGCCATTCATCGATCGCTGTACGGACAACATCCATAGAAAAATTGTCCACAGCTTCTACCAGTGCCTGCTTCAAAAACTCCAAATTATGGTGACGTCTTGTACAGACCTTGCCCTCTAAAACTGACCACAATTTATAGTAGAGTGGATTAAGGTCTGGGTTGGTTGACGGCCAATGGTCACTACTAATAAATTCGGGTATATGATTTTCAAGTCACTGTTGAGTAGTTTTGGCCTTATGTGCAGGTGCAAAGTCCTGTTGGAATATCAATGGTCTATTTTCGAACATAGTTTGGTTTATGGGCTCCACTACATTTGTTAAAATGTCCCGCTGATAATTTCTCGCTGTTGTTTTAACGCCCTTTTCACAAAAATGTAAAGAAGTGACGCCGTCATAGGACACTCCCCACCAAACCATCACTGAGGCAGGATAATGACCTCGTTCGATCCTTGGCACCAGTTCGCGGGCTTCCTTGGATGACCGTGCATTAACTCTATCATTTTGCTTATTGAAGGTTTCCTCCACAGTAAAATTTTTTTCATCTGTAAAGAGGATTTCTTTGTAACGCTCTTTACCGTACAACGATAACAGGCATTTGATTTTTGTTTCTTATTTTCTTTTAATGCAACGGTAAGGCGTTGTCCTGTTTGTCGTTTGAAAGCCCCAAGTCCCAAGTCTTGTTTGATAATACGACTCATGGTTCTCGGCCTAATATTCATTTCCCGAGCCATGTTTTTTTGTTTTCGGACAGGGTTGCGGTTAATTCTTGACCTAACAGCGTTAATAACATGTGGCGTACGAGCCACGCGAGGCCGGCAGGATCTTTTACGGTCACTTACAACTCCCGTATCCAAAAACAACTTAACAGTACGATACACAAAAACACGCGTAATATTTAACGGTTTTAGTAACTCAAAAATACGAGCGCTTTCTATTTCGCACTTATGAAGAGCAATGACAGCAACACGATTCTCTTTGTCTGTCCACTACATCGTAACGGCTCAAACTACACTGGAATGTTTTAGCGCGTTTTTAGTCAACAGTCATTAATGCCAACATAACTGCTGCGTTCAGTTTGTACTTTTATCAATTACATTTATCATTTACACTTGTATCAATATTTATAGCAGGACTACCTAGTCCTTACCATACAGGTATAACACGGTGTCCCACGTAAATCCGATGAAGAATTTTCAAAGAATTTCTTAAAGATTAGGAGACATGGAAGTGCTGTCTGGATTAGGAAATCATATTTCGATGCACACTTTCTGTCAGTCCAATCAAAGGCCTAGTATTCTTCGGTATTACTGTGAAAACGGAAGCTTTCCTTGAGATTTTTGAAAACGTACTCCTAACTAGTCAGCTGATTAAAGCTAGTCAACGTGAACAAGAAAATTATTTTTTCCAACAAGATGCGTATGAATGCCATATTTATATCTCACCAAACTCATTTCCGCAATTACGAAGCATTCACATAAATAGAGAAAAGCCACCCACCTTTAGAACAATACATGTATATTTAGAGTATAACGTATTTTGAAAAACGTGTTATTACTGTACACCCCAGGATGTGAACAACGAAATTTCATTGTAAATATATTTAAAACAAGAGATCACTAATTTATAAATAACCAAAATTTAAAAATTACAAAGTGATATTCTCCGATACCTAGAGGGTAATGTCGATCACCATATCGGCTAATTCCGACCATCATTTTGTTGGATATATCGACAGTCTTCAGTCGGTCAGTTCATAACTTCGTGCGCAATCGTAGCATATATGTGATTCACTATGACTCAATACGTAGAGCAATCAACATTAGTATCAAAATCAACATCAGTTAAATCTCTTTTACGAAGAGTCTGTATACGCCGAAAATCTTATTGATAACTGTAGTCTTTACACAAGACTTAAAGAGCTAGATCCTACCAAAGGAGCCGGAGACGATGGTATTAATTTTTTAGTAAACAATTTTTTAATAAACATGTAGGGACATGTTTATTAAAAAATTGTTCTTCCGGTTTCACTGTCCCGTTAGCTATACTGTTTAAAAAATCCCTATCTAGTGGAATATTTCCAGCAGTATGGAAAAAGGCATTAATTGTTCCAATTTACAAAACTGATGATAAAGTTCTTGTTAATAATTATTGGCCTATTTCGAAGCTATCAGCAATTTCCAAAGTCTTTGAGTCTATTATAATATATCATGTGAAAATAGATCATGTGAATCTAATCTTCTTTATTATTTACAACAAGTATCTAGTGCGTTATACTCGCGAATACAGGTAGATGCAGTGTATACAGATTTTAGCAAGGCCTTTGATAAAATAGACCATTTTATACTATATAAAAAACTTGTCGAAGCCGGTGTACATGGTATCTTACTGCGCTGGTTATGTTCATATATAAATAACCGTTTGCAAGCGGTTACAGTCAATGGATACAAATCGAAATGTTATACCACAACTTCGGGTGTGCCACAGGGCTCTCATCTAGGCATAATCATAATATATATCAATGATATAATAAAGTGCTTCAAACACGCACAATTTTTACATTACGCAGATGATCTTAAAATATTTTCCAAAATAACTATCTATTTCTGACTGTCACCTACTACAAGCCGATCTGACAAGATTATACAATAATTGCCACTTAAATAAATTATATCTAAATTTTTCAAAATGTTTTCACATTTCATTCACCAGAAATTTAATAAAAATTTATTTGCTTATAATATAGATGCAAATATAATTAAAAATGTTAATCAGGTTAAAGATTTAGGAATAACTATTGATTCAAAATTAATATTTAATATTCATATAGATAACATTACCCGGAAGGCTTACAAAATGTTAGGATTTATAATAAGAACGTCAAAACATTTTAAAAATACCAAATCCATTTTAACATTATATAATGCCTATGTTCACTCACAACTAAGTTATTGCAGTACAGTCTGGAATCCGCAATATGAGAAATACATTTTTAGAATAGAGAGCATACAAAAAAAAATTGTCCATTATCTAGTTAGGAAAGTACCTATATCAGCTGTCGTTTACATTCATCGCTGTCATTATTTTAACATGCTCACCCTCAAAGACAGACGCTCTATATCTGACGTAGTTGCTATAATAAAATTTTTAAATGGTTTAATTGATTGTCCGCCGTTACTGTCACTTGTTAATCTTAACGTACCTTCTCGTGATTTTCGAAACAAAAATTTAATATACCAACCGTTTGCCCGAACTAATTCTAACTTTATTGCTCCACTTATAAGATTTCCAGCAATACTAAATCAGATTTCAGCTCATGTTGATTTTGATATTTTCTATAATAACCTAGAAAATATAAAAAAGCATATTAAAGTTCACTATAAAAGCTTATACATTCTATAGATGACTTTGTTATACACTGTCAAAATTAGTCTGTCTTTTTTTTATCTTCTTGTTATACATATATATATATGTATAATTTAATGTAACAATTTGTAAATTATGTCGTTGTAGTGTTGGGTTTGTCCCGTTTACAACGCCGCCATCTTAAATAAATAAATAAATAAACAATAAAATTTCATACAAATCGAAACCTGATTTCAAATGTACATTAAAGTAGTCAATCTATCGCCAATTTTCGTGAACATCGAAAATGAATATCGATAATCAGTACAAACGTGCCGTTTTATATTTTTTATTTTCATGTGATGTAAATGCCAGATCTGCAGCAACAAAAATTAATCGTGTACATCGTGAACATAGTATCAGTGTAAGGACTGCCCAGAAATGGTTTCAAAGATTTAAAGGTGGAGAAATCAGTATTAATGATGAGCCTCGTTCAGGACGTCCTGTTAATTTTAACAATGACGCTCTTAAAAGTCTTGTGGAGTCAGAGCTACAATTAACGGTGGATCAGATTGCAGAAAGGCTTTCTTCATCTCATGGAACCGTGCTTCGTCACCTAAAGAAAATAGGAAAAGTATCCAAGTTTGGAAAAGGGTACCGCACGAGCTATCCGAAGCCATTTGTCAGCAGCGAATAAACATCTGTACTTCCATTTTATCTCGCTTTGAACGAGAGCCGTTTTTAGACCGTTTGGTAACAGGTGACGAAAAATGGATACTTTATCACAAGGAAAAGACAAATGACAGATAAGGACAAGAAGCCCTCACAGCAAAGACATTGCATCCAAAAAAGATACTTTTATGTGTTTGGTGTGATATGTACGGTGTTATTCACTGTGGACTATTGGAACCTAATCAAACGATTAATGCAGATATTTACAGTCAACAGCTTTCTCGTTTAAACACGGAATTAATTAAAAAACACCCGCGATTGGAGAATATCTTAGAAGTGTTATTTGACCATGATAATTCTAGGCCGTACAAGACACGGACAACGCTACAAAAAATTAATGAATTTAATTGGGAGCTTCTGCCGCATCCTCCTTACTCCCCAGATATTGCCCCAAGTGACTTTCATTTATTTCGTGCTCTTCAAAAATTTTTATTAGGGAAAAAATTAAACTCTAAACATGAAGTCCAAAAAGAACTTTCAAGTTTTTTTACATCAAAACCAGAGTCCTTCTACAGCAATGGAATAAAAAAGCTTCCCCTAAGTTGGCGAGAAATTGTAGATAATGATGGAAAATATATCATAGATTAAAATATTAAATTGTGTTTTATTTACATTGTTTAAAAATATCACAAAAATGCGCATGATTTTATGGACTGCCCTGATATATTTTATGTTTTATTTAATGTCAATGTCGTGTTTGTTTTATATGCATCTAATATTTTACTACTGTCAGGACATAACAAATACGTTTTAAAAATACTACGAGGGTTACCTTTTATATTTCGGGATTTGAGATCAAAAACAATTATTCATCAACAAAAGTGGCCTTATTGTTTTTCAAAATATTCTCTATGAAAATCAGTACACTTTAGCATGGGTTTGAAACCATTTTCGAAGCACTTTTACCATTCCGATTGAGGCTTTTTCCAATGCGATTGTCAAATTATGTGGGATCCAACGCGAACAAATCTTTTTGATGGCCAAATGTTCATGCAAGAGTGAATGTATGCTGGTCCCACTAATGACTAAGGATACCTCAATCTCACGATAAGTCATATGTCGATCTTGCAGTATCAGTTCAAGCATAGCATCAATGTATTCCGAAACAACAACCGATTTTAGACGACCTTCACGAAATTCGTCCTTAAGCGAACTACGGCCACGATTGAAGTCGGCAAACCATCGATAAACAGTAGTCCTTGATAGTGCTTCATCGACAAAAGTCGAATTAAGTTCATCGATGCACTGCTGTTGGGTTAATTCACGTCGAAAGTTGTGAAAAATAATCGCTCAAAAATGTTCACGATTTAATTCAATTTTTAGCCGAGATGAATTTTTCCAAGTTACTCTAAAGAACACAAATAGCGCTCGTACGTCAAAACCTTATGAGTACGCATGTCGTCAAAAATGAAAACTTTACGATAGAAGCGTCAGTTGCTAGATGGCAGCACAGTTTAGCGCAATCCTGAAATATAAGAGGCAATCCTCGTATTTGAGATTAAAAGCATAATATAGTTGTACATATTTTCGCAAACTGAATTTCTAAAATATACTATTATACCTTTTCAGTTACATTTGCACATGATATATTATAGGAATAATTCACTTATGTCCTTTTTCTAAAACAAAACTGTTTTCAAAACTGTTCCAATCTCAATACTGAACAAAGTGGGCTTATTGCCTTATTCCTGGGAGTAGCGATTTAATTTATGGTGACTATTAAATGGTCTTATTAGTTTATTATTCCTATTAATCTAACACCTTTGTATATTGTAATATTCATAATAAAATATACTACACAATAAAATTCGTAAACCGTTTCTGTATTCTTTATTCCTTAAATACATATATAACTTGTTTCTTTGGTTTAGGCCAAATTAGATTTTCAATTCTAGTAACTTTTACCGATTAAGTGAGGCTTTTGATCATTTTATTTAGGAAAAGCCCACTTAAAACCATAAAAAGTGAGACGATGACACCTTACAAAAATGAAAATTCCAGTTACTTCCATTTAAACGTTTGGAATAGCATATAAAATTCCTTTAAAAAAAAAAACAAATAAAACATATATAATGTACCCATGTAGCAGAGTTGGGCAAATTGCAATCTAACTAATGATTGAGGATTGAGATTAAAAATTTAATTACAAGACTTGATTAATGAGTAAGGTACATCACTCATAATGCAGTTATTCACACTGGTAACTAAATTAAATATTTACTGCAGCAGCTATTGCAAGTGGGTCAAAACATAATTTGTCCGTAGTTTTAATCAGTCGGAGTGCTTTATTTTGACATTTGTTTGTAGTTATGTGTTATTAAAAGGTTATGTATGTTCGATGTTTTAATAATTACATTATTGAAATAGTGTTTTATTAGTATATTTGGCAATAATTTAATCGCCTCATTTTCTTAAGTTTATGTGATTGTGTTTTATGTAAGTGGCGAATTTTGGGGAAAAAAAATAATAATAAATATATAAATAAACTTAAAAAATTAATGAGAATGAAAATAGCGTGATTTCAATTTCAGAACTGATTTCAAAAAATAATTGAACCTGTGATTAGACTTAAAACTTTATGACCACCAAGACCGGAATTCATTTTAACGAGTTCCGAAGAAAATAAAAAAAGTTATTTCAAGGAAATTTCATTCATAAACGTTTTTGATAAGCTTTTGCCCTAAAAAAGATTTTTGCCCCACCAGAAAATAATGTCACGAGCCGCCAATGAATATTTGTGCGTTGGGAGAAGAATTCTATACTGCCATCTGTTAGGATATTGTGGAAGGAGATTCGCGCGGGTAGTATCTTTCTATTATCTTGGCTAGACATATATTTTTTATAGATTTTCCTGTATTCTTGCGATGTAGTCATGTAATCTTAATTGAAATGGTATGTCTATTCTTTTTTCTACTAGTTGTATCTATAGTTCTTCCCGAATTGTTTCATTTCTCGTCCATTTTTATAACACGCTGAATACTTCCTAGAAATTCCATTTCTGAAGCTTGTAATTTTCCTTGGAGCAGATCGAAAATTACCCATGATTTACATTTAAAGGTTAATGTGGGTAGATAAATCGTTTTGTATAAGAACCTTTGTATACTTATTATTTTCTTTCTTATTTATTATAATTTTATTCATGGCCTGGTGTACATTCTCTGTGTTCCTCTCTGTGCATCCTCCTTTGTTTTCCAGTTTAAGTTCTAGATATTTAAAACTGTTAACCTGTTTGTTATCACTGCGTTGAAGATTAAGTTTAGTTACACTTCTTCCTTACCAGTGACCATAACGTTGGTTTTACTATAGTTTATTGTAGTATTCTTTCTTAGAAATTGAATTATTAGGTTTACCGGAAAGTTTTTCGTTTATTTGGTATTATTAAAATAGAAACAAACAAAAAAATGTACTTTATTGAGTAAAATAGTTACCATTGTGATCTATAACACTGCCATTTATCAGGAAGAGAAAATATTCCCGATTTATAAAATTCCTGGGTTTTTAAAGAAAAAAATTGTTCAAGGCTCATTTTAACATGGTTCATATCTCTAAGTGTCTTGTTTCTTAAAAAGTGTTCCAGTGACCGAAATAAGTGATAGTCGGAGGGTGAAATGTCTGGTGAGTAGGGTGGGTGTGTTAGAACCTCCCAATCAAGCTCGGAGATTTTTTCACGTGTCTTTTTTTGATGAATGAGGTCAGGCATTGTCTCCTTGAAGAATACCTCCTCTTCTATTCACAATTTTAAGCCGATTTCTGGTCAAGTTCTAATTCAGTTATCCAATTGTTCACAGTAGAGATCAGAATTAATACTTTGGTTTTAACATCTAATAATAAATTATTCCTTTATAGGGCCTTCCAGATCGAAGTTCATCACCCAAGCATAAATTTCCTGATTTAAATTTTTTAAACCACTTTTGTCAACATGTCTGTCTCGCCTCGTTTCACCGAATTGGTAACTCTGTTGTACTCCTCCCGAGATAGTTGTACTCCAGCGTTTTCCTTGGCGGGACTCAAGTCTGCCAGGTTAAATCTCGTTGCTGCTCTTCGCGCTGCCTGATAAAGAAACGCCCCTTTGCCACTAAATTCGTGCTCACTAACTAATTTTAATAGTGGGTCCTGATTTCTGAGGATACTGTTAGCTGTAACCAGGACGAGTCGATCGTGCAAACACTCCAGATTAAGTAATCCCCGACCCCCATTTTGACGAGGGAGGTAAATGCGCTGCACAGAAGATTTCGGGTGGACTTCGGTTGATGTTCATGATCTTTCTGGTTCTTCTGTCGAGATCCTTAAGATCATCAACATTCCATTTCATTACACCAAAAGTGTATGAAATTAATGGGACAGCAAGCATGTTTGTGGCAGCGATCTTGTTCTTGCCAGACAGACATGATCTCCATATCTGCCTCAGACGTGCCATATACTTGCTGCGAAGGGCCTGCTTAATAAAAGTGACATCCTGGACACACCTTTCACTGATGCCTAGAAATGTGTAAGACCCTTTGGCATTAAGATGTTTTATAATGCTCCCATCAACCAATTGAACATCTTCACCGTTGTCCAACCCTTTTCCTCTGTATATATGAAAAACAGCGCATTTTTCCAACCCGAATTGCATACCTATCGCGGCAATGTACTCAGCAACAGCATCTAAGGCGGTCTGCAAATTCCTCTCGTTCGAGGCGTAGAGCTTCAAATCATCCATGTAAAAGAGATGGGTAATTTTGTGCTTACGCTTCGACGGAGGACCCGCCATGTAGCCACTGCTACGCCTAAGCTCGATCGATAGAGGAAGAAGTGAGATGCAAAATAGAAGCGGGCTTAGGGAATCTCCCTGGAAAACGCCACGCTTGAAATGTATCCACTCTGTCGACACTGCGGTTGATCCACTTGGGACAACAAATTGTGTCTTCCAGAGGGACGATTATTATAATAAATATTTGGAATATCAGTCCTGAAACTATCAGTACATTCAAGTTCCATTAATAAATAGACAATACAATGCAATGGAGTACTGTTCGTTTGATGATGAAGTGTCACAAAGAATATCCGCTGCATATGAGGCCTTCGTCAGGATTTGGTCTTGGGGAAGCCCTATTCAGGCGAGATCAACCTAATTTTTTGTGATCCCTCAAGGGTTAATGAAAAACACTTGAGATTATGGTAAAAATATATTTAAAAATGTAAAATATACTATCTTCTCCTTTTTCTATTTATGAAAACATTTCAAGGAATCCTTTTGTATGAAAAATAGACCGCGACCCCAAATCAGTCTCAATATTTCTCATACATGTTCAGTTCTCTAAATCAACTTGGCCACAATTTTCACCGAACGAACAGACCCATTTGACGGAATAAGGATTTCTTGAATATACCTATAAAAACCTAAAAATAACATTGAAATATGCATTTTCTGTTAATTTCAACACTAATTATAATAAAATATATCTTATATATTGTAAAATGCATAACTTATTTTGCTGTACGATTATGTTAAATTTGTTAAATTTACATTTCATTGGACCTTAAGGGGGCGCATGTGCCCCCAGTGCCCCCCATGAATGCGCCACTGTTATTCAGTACAGCTAATATCGGTCCTTTTTGTGTGTAAAACATCATAATCTCAAATATACCTGAGAAGATATTGATATTCACATTTACCTATAAAATAAAACCAAATACCGATTTTTAGAGCGCGATTGTCTCCAGAACTTTTCTTTTTATTATATTTCTACTATTTCTACTCTATTTCACTTTTGAGGTGTCGTTTTAAAATTACATTCTGAAGGTTATAACGAAGCCAGATTTCCGCTTTATCTTAACTGAATCGAGTAATTAGCTGTTTAAAACATTTTTAACATTTGACTGGGCGATTGTTTTAGTCGATGTGTTCAGGAGGGGAAATGGATCAACACTCCCCGTCATATAATTCGTTGGAGAATATTTGGAAAGTGATGTAGTTTCATTTGAACAATAATTATGTCGCTTTATCAAGGGTAGGCTATTAAAAAAATGTTTATTTAAACGAAAAAAAAAAAAAAAATGCCAATATTGTTTACAACGAAGTAATTTAAAAATAAATTACTGTTGTGGTTAACAAATTTTATCATCAACTCCCGCAGTGCCGTGCTAGTATTGTATAATACTTGATAAAAATTGTGCCAATTCTGAAGGCCCTGTGGGGCGGGTGAGCCCCCCCTTGACTGCGCCACTGGTAGTTATTATCAATGGTGTCACCCCAATTTAAAACAACCAGCTTCCTTAGGGGTGTTCGCGTCTCTCCCCCTAGAAAATTTGAAGGAAGACGGGAAGGTAGTGGTTATAAATATTCATAAAATTACTGGATCCACCCATGAGGAGGGTAGTCAAATAAATAAATTAAACACTACGGATTATTATACAGCCATTAGTAAAATTCCAATCCTTGTATTTTATTTTAAGCTCCAGAAATACAATAATCCCGGGATTAGAAAATTATTAATCCTGAAATATTAAACTGATGACAGTTTAGGGTTTGTATTCAACGATATTGATCTTTGTAAAATTATGCTAATTTGTCCACCACAAATGACCTACACAAAGACCTACTAGCCAGTTATCGTTTAAACTGAATTATAGAAGTAGCCATATGTATATTTAGGTATGTTCGTAATATGTACAAACAATATCCAGCAGGCTGAAAGCAGGAACTTGGATTAATTGGACGGACAAACAGTCCTGTACTTTAACTATAGCCCTAGTTAATACCAGTAACTAATATACAATATCAAAAACTATATTGAGATAATAGTGTTGTAGAATTGTATATATGATGTTTGTATTAGAATAGAGTTGTCATCGCTTCGAGGTAAGAAGATTGTCTATATATATACAGAGATTATATAGGATTGAGTACAGGGACACGTGTTCATATCTCGGACACCCATTTGGAATTTTCATCTTCTAATATCGTTCAGTCGATCAAATTTAATACTTAAAATGAGTAACTGTTTATACAGAAATAATAAGACAGTCGTAACGTCATGCTGTCCACGTGGGTTTCATATAAACGAAAATCTAGAAACCAATTTTACTGGCACTTTCTCAGTATAAACTGGAAATCATCACCTATATGACATCTGCCAAAAGTAAATAAAATAAGTATAAAAAAAAATAGAGTCTGTGAGGGCAATATATGTTGGTCCTTTTTAATTGTATATATACATCTAACTACTGTTTGAGTAACTAATGAACGGCCAAGCGGGAAGAGGAAGTATATGGTGGCAATGGACAAAACCATGCGCGTATCAAATTTAATCAACCACAACACTTAATAGTAAAAATACGAGAAATATGTACAATACGCCCTGACGCTATACAAAAAGAATAACAAAATAAAATGTATACCAAAGACACATAACGAAAGTGTATATTGTAATATACCGCAGTTTATGTTGAATAGTATATACCGTATTAGTCCGAATATAACGCGATATTTTTTGACCAATTATTTTCTGTAAAAAAATTGACTCGCGCTAAATTCGAGGTCTAGGTAATGGAATGTATTATATACAACCCATCTTATTAGTATGCCTATGCCTCCACACCACCATAAGAAAGGTGAAAAAACGATCTTTGAAAGCTATTGATGTCAACTGGTTACGATAAGTCAAGAATTACTGTTATGCTTGCCGTTACTGCTGATGGACAGAAACTTGAACCTTACGATATATTGAAACGTAAAGCAAAGCCCAAAGAAAAGCTGCATCCAGGAATAATTTTTCGGGGCTAAGAAAAAGGTTGGATGACAGAGGAATTGGTATTAGACTGGTTAAATGTGATATGCAGAAAACGACTAGGTTCGCTGAGAAAACCTCGCTCTTTGATGCATTTCAAGGCCACCTTACGTCAGGTGTTAAGGAAAAAATTCAGGTATTTAATTCCGATAATACCAGGTGTTATGACACCTCAGTTGCAAGTCTTGGATGTGGTGGTCAATAAACCATTTAAAGACAACTCACGAAAAGAATACAACAATTGGGTATAAGCGTAAAATCACCCATTGACACTGTTGAGTATTATTGTTTACATTCTTATCAGCATTGCCAAACAATGCGTCTGCAAGTTGTAAACCCCCACTCCCACTCGAGGGTGCAGATGGTCAGTGCATATTTGTAGGAGATAAGGAGAACGAGTTGAGCTAAGTACAGGACAACATGTCTTGTGTGAAGTTGTAATTGAATTAACAATAAAATTAAAATATACAGTCCACACGAGTTTTTAGTTATCGTAGGACCCAAAAGACACCTTCAGGAAAAACAAAGAAATCCTCAGTCTCACTTTTAGGAGAATGGATTGCGACCGCCTGGTATAAGATCGAACCTGAATCGATAGTAGTGGTGAACTAAGGAAAATCGAATCCCTAGGCAAGGATCTCATTGCGGGCACTACTTGTTCGCAAAAAATCATAAAAGAATGGACAAAGTCCATAATTTATGCCTTACGGGCCTAAAAAAAATAGCCGGACCTTGGCCTAGTCTGCTTAGGCCAAAGTCCGCCCCTGATCGATAGTGATGGTTTTAAGAAATGCTGTATTTCAAATAATTTAAATGGGACTGAAGATGACATTTTGTGAGAGACTGAAAGCGAGCATACTAACGATACCGATGCAATTTTCGGATAACTTTTTTGTCAAAATATCTTCATGAAATATTTTGGTCTCCCGTTAAATTTGGGGTCGCGTAATATTCGGGCTAATACTGTATTTCTAGCTACTGTGAGTTACAAAAATATTGTTAACTTTTAATTGTTCTAAATAGATAAGAGAACATACGTCAGTCTCCCACCATCATTACCCCACCAGTCCAATTACTTAATTCGGTAATGGAAGCAAATTACCGTATCGTTTTGTAAGAATAAACTAATGGTCAACTATTCTAATACAATTTGTAAGTTTTACGAAGCGAGGGAGAAAAACAATATAGTAAACGAATTATTTTTCTTTTTCGAAGTTTTGAGGTTGTCAATATTCCAGAGGCGTAAATAGTCTATGTTCAATATTGCTCCAGCTATAGACGTCTTGTTGCATAAGGTCGACAAAATTATTGGGTTAATGTTCCGTATAAGTCCACCACGTCAAATTAGAACTAGGCTGTATGTTTAGAATAGAATATATGTAAGAGTGGGGAACCAATAGTAATCATTCTTGCATATGTGCTCGGTGTAATCAGACACAACTTTTGTGCAATTTAGAATCAAGGGAGAACGGTGTCTACACAGGTGTTATTTACATAGTTAGCTCCTGAAAATGGCTGATAATTATTTCAATTTTTTAAGTAGCATAGAGAGTAAGGATATGAAAGAGGTGTTAAGGTGGTGTATGAATGAGGGTCTGATTGTGTCTGAATGTAAATGTCCCAAAAAGTTCCCATACCCCTGATTTATATAATTGCAATGTGATCTAAATGCTATCCAATTTTTCCCAAATTTAAACCCAAAATGTGATAGCTAAATTTTATCGCGTACAACTTCAAAGAGTTATAAAAAGGATGGATAATTTTATATATAAAGGTATTCTGTGGCGATTTTCACGGCTCTGGATTTGCCTACTAGTTTTATCATTGTTTGTTTGCATATAGTGAAGATATATAAATGCTTTATACATTTTTAATACATTTACATAATTTGGTATGTATGAATGCGATGAAAAACGGAATGTCTTATTTTAGACATAAAATTGGTAGGTCGGAATATATTGATAATTTGAGGATTGTCTCTTTTATAAAGTTAGTGTTTTTCAACATATGTATACTATAAATCTCATTCAAACTATTAAAATATGACTTTAAGCGTATAAATACTGAAATTTCGTTATTCAAGTTTTTCATTAAAAACCTTAATACGAGCTAAATGTTAACAAACACTTATTAAATAGTTGCTTGGATTTCAAAACGTATAACTATCAAGTACTTATTTAGATTTCAGAATCGTAAATGTTATGTTTTGAAAGAAAGGGGCGGCGCTTCGTCAAGACCAAATCTCATTCCAACTAGCATACACGTTCTGTCTGACGAGTTATGCCTGGTGGACTTATACGGAACATTAACCAATTATTGATATTTATTATTGTGCTCTATTAAATAAAAATTAGAAAAATGTGATATAATTGTATTTTGTGTGTATTCTATAGTTTAAAAAAATATTGCAACACAACAACAGTGTCCACATTTTCAGCTCTAGTCATTAAATTTATTTGTGTGTGTGATTTACTTTTTGAGCTGTCGTCCGATTTTGGTCGACCTTGGCGAGATTCATTATTGACGGACGCACGACCACGACGAAATTCTGCAAACCACTTTTAAACAGTCTTTCCGATGGTGTTTCATCACCAAAAGTTGAAAGAAGCGAATTTACACATTGTTGTTGAGTTAGGCCTTTACTAAAATCGTAGAAAAACATCCAACGAAAACCTTCACGAGTAATATCCATTTTTACACAAACTTGTTTTTTTTAAACGCTCACTGTCAACAAATTACTCGGTCAATTTATAAGCTGCCACTGATTTCACAATAACAAATGTCAAATTTTACGAATATAGTAATTACACATTTCAATATTGCCATCTAGTGGTGATTTGTAAAAACATAAAAGGTAACCCTCGTTTTATTCAATCACATCAAGTTAGCTAGGAGACCATTCTCGGAGAGATTTTAACGAAGATCTTCTTCTTCTTCTTCTTCTTCCAGTTCTATTTTACCTTTGTACGAATAAATGTTACAATTTGTATCTAGCATGTCGCATTTGGCAAAGTTTTGCAGTTTGCTTACATAATGGTTGACATAATTGCTAATAGTTATTCCAATCTAGACACTATAATGTGAGTATAAAAAAACATCGCCATGTGTTTGAATGCAGTGGCAATGTTTTACGACTTTTTTCCTTGAACATTAATTTTCTCTTATCTACAAACTTTATTAAATTTTAAAAAATATCGTTTTAATAAACAATTTTTATAGCCAATATTATTCTTGCCAAAAGGAAAAAAAAAATATTCTGTTGTTTGCCGGTTATAAATATGTAAAGTTATTTATTAAATTAGGATAATAAAAGTGGTTATATATAAAAACATCAATTTTAAATTATATTTTTTGTAAATTGTACGTTTTACATGTAATCAAAATATATGACAAAATTTATGGGAGTACAATGACGCTTATTAATAAAGATGAGTAGAAACAGGGGCGGACTGACCATATAAGTGCTTGGTGTAATCACGGGGCTGGAAAGGGCAAGGGTGGTTTTTGGGGCGCAAAGGAAATATTTTCACTCAATCAAATAGGAAAGGTTAGGGCAAATTTGGACACTTTTATTCGATAGCGATTTTTATGTATTTAGTTTAGTTAGATAATTAAAATGTTTGGCGTACAGCAACGATGGCTATTTGCGCTTAACACAGCCCATTTAGGTATTTAGACATTTAGGTAGTTGATCGATAATAATACATGTTGTTTCTAAACATTTCTAACGAAACTACAAATATGCAACGACTTGGAATTTTTATTAAGCATTCTTAATAAAAATCTAGAATTTGCAATGTGAGTATGATTTACAAAGCTTAAACAAAATGACCAAAAGTACGAATTAATTGATAAAAATTAGTATATTTCAAAAGCTAGTTCCGCCTAAACGTTTGGAATAGCCTATATATGTTGTTCACTTTTGTAATAACAAACTAAGAGGAAATTTTTATTTCGGTAATTTGCACCTTTAAAATTATATGTCCGGTTGGTATTAAAAAATTGTAAAAATTGGTAAGGCAATGGCGCCTATAGTTCTGAGTAATTGTTTAAAATATAATTAAACACTCCACTCTTCTTCATTGCAAGCACCGAGAAAAAACAGTTTAGTAAGCCTTTTGCCCAGAAACCTATTTTTGTCTCTGCATACAGTGGCTTCTGCTTTCGAAAATAAGCGCTCTGAAGGAACTGACGTCGCTACTACAGACAAGAATTTCTGAGCAATTTTATATAAGTTAGGGAAGACTGTCTTCATATCGTCCCAAACCAGTTGCGAATTGGATTTACGACAGGTGAAACTGGATTTTTCATACGATACTGGGTCAAATGTACTGATATAAGTAAAGTATCGGAAGATTAGTATCGATACTAAAATCGCGATATCGAATGAAAAATATCGATACTGTTATCGTATCAGTAGTATCAGAACATCTCTAGTTGTCCCACCATGGAGTAGTTTTAGACAAGGGCAGGATACATTTGAACAATTGCATAAAGATTTTATTGAACCATTACTTTTTTAAAAATGTATTTGACAAAGAATACCCGCGAATGATATTTATAGGTAATCATACATTATATTATTATTTAGTCTTATTATGAAGTAAACATATTCCAAAAAAGAAACATGAAATTTCATGTGAGGCGTCCAGTCTTAAGGTAGAGAAAGTTTTGCCACGATACCAGCCCTAAATATTGTACCGTCATTTTGAAAGAGATATTAAAATTCACAGTTTGGTAGTCATCATCAATTGGCTTTTACAACCCTTAGAGGGTTTTTGCCGCCTCCACAAACTTCTTTCATCTTCCGAGGTCACGCGCTAGTCTTCTCCAATTATGGGTATCGATTCTTTGAAAGTCTTTGTGCCCCTTGTCCCCCCATCTTATTCGAAGTCTTCCTCTTGGTACGCCACCTGGAACGCTATCGAATACTCTTCTCACTGGCATGTTGTTGAGCATTTTGATGACGTGTCCGAAACAACGTATTCTGGAAATTTTTATGAAGCCAATCACACCCGGTTCATTATAAAAGTCGCGCAGCTCATCATTTCTTCTGATTCTCCATATTCCATTCTCATGGACAGGACCGACAATTTTCCATAGAATCTTGCGTTCTCAACCGTCGTTCTTGTTCTTGTGTAACTGTCAAAAATTATGTAGTATGGGTCGAAGAAGGGTCTTGTATGATCTTATTTTTACAGTTTGATAGTGGATGCCATTTATATCCACATTTATTTATTTATTTACATTTTGGCCACACAACAGGCAGCTAACCCAGATATACTGAGACACTTATATTGTCTACAATATTAGTTTACATACAGTAGAGGAGAAGGCCCTGCATTTAATATTTGCCCCAAAGAAAATCTATTAATATAGCTAACATCATCTTTCAGCAATAGCTTAAAATTTACCTACATTTCGTTCAACAATTTTACAAATTTAGTGCAGTTGAGTTCTTGTTCCGTTAGACACGAATTACAGTAAATGTGTTTGCTTAATTTTTATACTTTTATTAAGGTAAGTCGTTGTTATAACAATGAGCAAGATTTTTATTCGATTTGATTGTGATTTATACTTGAAGCGATTGTATTGTGATCGAGGTATATTGTGTCACTAGGAGCTACTGCCTCACTTAGTCTCAAAAAAGTCAAACATTATTTTAGATTTCCATGTGCAATGCTGGAAATATGGACTCCCCGCTAGGTCTTAATATGGGCCAGGGCATATTCAACATTTTTTTCCAGCTGACGATGACAGGGACGTTGATGAAGTAGGGCAACAAAGTCCGGATAATGAAGATGCTGCTTGCATATTTTGTGACGTTTGTTTTTTACAGGATCAAAGGGACGAGCTTTGGGTTCGGTGCCTAATGTGCAATAAGTGGACACATGAACCGGGACAGAAAAAGATTTATATGATTGCGATTTTTGTCAGTAATCAATTGTTAAACTGTTACTTTGAGTTTGTATCTTAAGCAAAAATCAAATTTATTTAGAACTACCCATTTTTTAATGGGGGCCCATATTCTATACACTAAATCCTGATTCGAACATTATACAAATTTTCATAGTTGACTTTGAATCACATTATTTTTCTATTTTTCGAAAAAAAAATGCAATTTGGAATATTGTATATAAGAGTCTTTAAAATAAAAACTAAGAGTCTCTCAAAATCAGTGTCGCACCTAGGAATTTTTGTTGGGGGGGGACGAAAGACAAAATTATTTAAATTATGAAAATATAAAGTAATGACCTAAAACAAAAGGTCCTCACTTCTAAAATACAAGTGACGACCTAAAAAAAAGGTCCTCATCTCTATTTGTAGTGTGTTTGTGTGTTTTTATTTTTATTTCCTTCCTTCTTAGCCCGGGCCCCCTCCCTGGTTGCGCCACTGCTCAAAATTATCGAGAAAAAACAAAAGGAGGCCCAAATTAGGACCTTTTCCTCTAATATGAAACTTATACTTACATATATATTAAGAATAATAGTGACATAAGTACAAAATATAATAATTTATACGTGTTTAAACATAAAACGTACAGTAAGGTACAGGAAGAGAATTTATAGATTTATTAAATGATTGAAGGTTGTTTGAAAACATATCAGGAAAGTTATCCTGACGAGACAAGTTATTTAATGTAGAATAAATACCATTGATACGGGAATTGGATGCTGAATTGGTTGGATGAAAATTAGATGAAAGTTCATTAGTGCGCGTGATGTATGTTGGAATTCGGAATGAAAAGAAAATTAATAAAGGACTGTCTATTACGTTATTGAATATTTTGTATATCAGATTAAGGTCCAATAATATTCTTCTGCGTTCTAAAGAAACAAGTTTCAAGTTGAAGTCTTATGATTTAATTATAGGCAAAATTCTAAAGGAATTACAAAATTATGGTATAAAAATGATAACGTTAATTTATAACGCAGTTATGAGACTGGCCTATTTTCCACAACAATGGAAAGTTGCATAAAATATTAATGTAACAAAACCAGGGAAAAAAGCTGAAGAAGTAGCATCATATAGGCCTAATGCAATCTAAAATATTTGAAAAACTCTTACTCCAGAAGAATGTTTTAGGATATTTGATATCTCTTCCGGTTCTAATTATAAATCCTAACATTTTATATGATTTAGTAATTATATTACTGATGTGAATGACCGAAAATATGGTATATATTACTTAAAAATATCAGCTGTGGCCACCACAGGACCGACCGCCATCATAAAGTTCTTATATAAAATAATGTATTTATTTAGCAGCAGAGTAGAAATAACTTGGCCTAATATTTTATAACAGAGATATTATTTATCATGACCATGGAAACGTTACATATAAATATGAAAAAATTGAGACTGAAAAAATTTCGAAAAATTTTACAAAAATTATTCGTAATTTTTCGTTTTATCAAAAAACGTCTCAAATAAAAGTTGTTAATTATTGCTTTTATAGCAACTTTTGTTCAATAAATTTTTTCGAAATATTTTTCTGTTGTGCAATATTCACAAAAATCTTAAAATCGACACGAGTAAACTCCCATTTATAGTCAACCGATTTTTACCAAAAGTTGATCAACTCGTGCCATTGATAGCAGAAGCTTAAATATAAAGTTTCATAAAAATCTTTTCAGCCGAATTTGCTCTGTACGTGTACACAGACAGACGGACAGACGGACAGACAGACGGACAGACAGACGGACAGACAGACGGACAGACAGACGGACAGACAGACGGACAGACAGACGGACAGACAGACGGACAGACAGACGGACAGACAGACGGACAGACAGACGGACAGACAGACGGACAGACAGACGGACAGACAGACGGACAGACAGACGGACAGACAGACGGACAGACAGACGGACAGACAGACGGACAGACAGACGGACAGACAGACGGACAGACAGACGGACAGACAGATGGACAGACAGACGGACAGACAGACGGACAGACAGACGGACAGACAGACGGACAGACAGACGGACAGACAGACGGACAGACAGATGGACAGACAGACCGACAGACATCATGCTAAAAATAGTCGAAACGTTATGTAGGGACTTCAATTCGTGGAGATCAATCGAAATCTCGAAATGTCAAAATCGGTATGATCACAATACCTTCCTTATATATGTGACGGTCGGTAAAAATGAGGGATTATCGAAAGTGAAATTATATTGATATTGTTTTGTTTTTTTTTCCAAATAACTGGTTGCTAGTAATCAAATGGCGCGCAAATAGTCTTGCATATGTCAAAAATAATTCACAAGCAGAAAAAAAAAAAAAAAAAAAAAAAACGCGTATTTTAGACCAATTAAAGTGACACCCGCTGTTCTAACATAATGGTGAATCTTGATCAAAATTGTGTTGAATTGCAAGGAAGAAGTTCCAAATCGACTCAATGGTGCAATTCTACGCAAATCTGTAAACTTACAGATAGAATCTGTAATAAACTGTCCATAACAACACATAAAACAACTCCTTAGATAAGATCGTTTGTAGCTTATAGATTTACCACAGAATTGCACCATTAATCACAACCGCCAAATAGTCCAGATTTTATTGTATTGGATCTTGGCTTTTTCAATTTTATACAATCTTTACAACATACAGCTTCACTGAATACAATAGACGATCTTGATGTCTACAAATCTTTGATAAAGTTTCTCTCACATTGCAAACTTGTCTAGAACCAACCATGTTAACAAAAGGATGGAATTCCTATAAGATTCCGCACATTAATAAGGAAAACCTTCATCGTAAGGGACGATTACAAACAACATTATCATGTTCCATACAAGTTCCATATTTTGATATATTTTCAAGTCATCTACCTATATTATAAATTCTGAATGAAGAAAACAAATTTTAATATCATTTATAAGAATATTAAATAAGGGTGAACCTAGAAATGAACCCTGTGGTACACCTGAAGTTACGGTACAATATTCGTAGGTAAAACCGTTAACAACTACACATTGAGATCTATTTGTGAGAAAGGATTGAAACTATTGCAGTAAATCACTAAGAACACCAATTAAGTTTGTTGAGAAGAATAGCGTGAACAATTATATCAATGCCTTATTAAATCCATGCAGATGGCGTCTACTTGAATTCTCCTGTCCATTTTATTCAATCAAGTATCCAAAATCAAATTCATGTTTACGTGTGGGAGCGGTAATTTCAGAAATAAAATTTCATTATTATTTAAAATAAAATTAAATAATTAGTTAAAAATATTCAAATTATTAAATTATTAAATATTAAATATAGTCTGTTTTAAGATAAACATCCTCAAAGATTAGTGAGCTATCATTTTTCTAGTTAAGTGTAGAAAGACAAGGATAGAGAATTACGATCGTATATTATATGATTTGTTTAAAAGATTGTTATTGTTTATCTCAAACATGGCCCAATTTTTACACAGATGCTGATAGGCGACTATATATTTTCGGTGATATGGACTTCGTAGGTAATTAGAGTCACAATTATTTATTTGAGGTTATGAAATATTGGGGGTTGCAATATAAGTCTTCAAGATAAGTTAAAAGGTTTTTGTTGTTAATCGGAGAGCTGATTATTTTTACAACAACAAAAACGGGGTTCAGAGATCATATTATTAGTTTTAACAAAAGGGCTGGGAAAATCTTGTGAGAGACAGGGAGTCGTAAGTAAACCATAATCGGAGTCGGACGAACCTCCCAAGCATTTTGGTTGAGAAACCCGGTAGCTTGTAACGAACCAGAAGTAATCTAGAAGTGTTGAGGACAGACCTAATGAAATAAACGAACCTCGTTAACGGGTTAAACACTGTGAGTATAGTGAGGTGTTGCGGTGATTGTGAGATTTTGTATGGGATTTTGTAGCCATCAGTAAATGTAAGTCTAGTGTAATTATTAACTCGACCTTAACTAAACATTAAACGTAGATTAAGTAAAATTCAGACTTTAATTCAAACACCATTATTCCTGTCATAAAGAATCTAAGCAACCGACCGGCGGACCTTGGGTTTCAGACTTGATACCGCTCGCAAGTATTGGAATCCACTATGTGGAGAGCCTTTCAAAGTAAGTACCATGAAATACAATAAAATTACTTAAATTCATTTAGCCAACCTTAACGTTTCGACCGATCATAGAAATAAGGACCTCCCATGAAATAACGCTTTAATTTTCCAAATAATCACATAAAACCTCTTATTGAAGAACTGCTATAGATAAAAGATCGTAAATCAATTCTTTGTGTCATTTATAATCATCAAAAAATTTTAAAAAAATAAAAAAAAAACCTTTTCAACTTTGTTTGCCCATTTTTGATGGTACAAAACACGTTTTAGATTAAATAAAAGCTTTTAACAAATAGGAAGACACTGATACCAATATCTCAATTTTGAATATTGTGTGACAATCACGGTTTGAATGTTACCTCTTCATTTGTAGACCAGTTTTTCGAAAATATTATCGAAAACACGTAACTTTGAAATGGATAGTTCTCAACCATATTCTTATATTTTTTATAAATGGGAGAAGATTTATAATGGGAATTGTTTCATAATTGCTTTACAGATCTTAGTTAGAATTTAAGCTATAATTGATTATACTATTTGTTTTGGTATTAGAGTTCATTACTTCTTCTTTTTCTTAGAATGCCATGCTCGATGGTGTGAACTAACACGTTCGTATTGAGCATATTCCGGGCGTTGGCCATTCTCCGCATACAGTTGTGTTGTGTGTGTTGCCTGTGTAACACAATCGTATAGGATCTACAATTTATCATCGTAGAATCCGAACCACTAATTATTTTGGGGAAATATTACTAGGGCTTTTACCTCAGTTGTCGCCCAATACCTTCCGAGGAAGAAACGATTGAAAAATGTAAGAAGTTTTTGCCGGTACCGGGGAATGAACCCTGGTCCGCCGCTCAGTAGTCCACACACTAACTAACTGAGCCACGACCGTTCTCAACCATATCAGAATCTGAAGAACTTGAGCCTAGCGAGGAACCTAACAAAGCAAAAAAATCTGCAATTATCAAAAGAGCCATATTCGGACACCCAAAAGATCAGATCTAGGGTTTTTCAAAAACCTATTGGGAACCGCTGCGCTATGCTTATTAAGGTATTAAATCGATATTTAGTTAAACAGAAGATCAAATAAAAAATTTAATTAATGAATGTAGTAACTTAGCTACAGCTCGACAAAAAACCAATCATTTATTTATTATTTCCTCATCTTTTTTCTTTGTTTTTCTTGGCTATTTATAAAAGCTTGTAGTTGAGAAATAGTGGATTTATCTTTTTACTTCATTATTTATTTTTCAAACAAATATTTACAAGGAGAATACTATAAAATTGACAGCGTATAGATTCTGTTGAACCATTTTTTAGTCTGCTAGTTAACTCGCAGCATTAACAGAAAAAAGGAATAGAAAAAATCCATTAAAAGTTTTGAATCTGATCCTGAAACTAAACTTTAAAACGCAGTTGAGTAGTTCGCGGTTACATTTATAACTTGTTTAAAAAAACATAAAATATTAAGTTGACTAAAATATCCAGCAGATATATAAATTGAATAACTTGTGAAACTTTTAAGACTTGATCTGAATACTCTTAAAAAAAGTGTCTTTAGAAAAATTTCCAACAAGTTATATTCGAGGGTAACATTATTATATATATACTGGCACAAATCTTGCATATATTCCTGATTCATTTAATGCCTCACATGAAATAAAAAAATATATGTTTTTATAAACTCGAAAAATTCGATCAAAAATTCTGTTTCAACTGCGATGATCCTTCAAAAAGTAAAAATAAAAATTCTTATAGCATCCGCGAAATTCATCTTTCAGTCAGTGCTGCTAACTAATGAGTAATTAATTACTCATTTGGTGAGTAATTTTCTATTAAATTTTTCAATTTGAGAAATAGGGAAAAAATAGATATATTCAGTAAAATGAGAATATTTTTGAGTTAACTTTTATGTTTAATTTTAATCAGTTTATTATGTATTGTGAATTTCTACAGCATTGTTCATATGGGTATTGTAGAATTAGAGTAAGTATATGAGGAGGTAACAATTATCTTGCAATCCCTCGACGTTAGTTCAATGTATCTTTCCACTGACGTTTTGAGTTAAATTATATATACAGGGTGTTTGTTTGAAACGGGGCACCCCGAAAATCTCCTTTATTTGTAAAGATACAAAAAATCTTCAGAACAAAAGATAAACTAGACAAAAAGGCCCATCTAAAGGTTACTATAAGAATTCTGAGGCACTTCCGGTTTCACCGGAAATGATGTCAACTTTTGATCTAGCATAAAGAATCAATAATTTTATATGTTTTTTCCTAAAGGTACATTAAATTAGCTTCACAATGACACCAAAAAGTCTTATTTTTATGTTAACCATTTCAAAATGGCGACCATTAATTTACAAAATAATAATCAACGTAAGTTTTACAAAGTTGAACGTAGCAAGCTTTGAAAACAATAAAAAAAGAAACAAAATATCTCTAAAATAAACTATTTGACTATTTAGAAAAAAAAAAACTATTACTTTTTACAATTATTTTACAAAAAAAAAAAAAAAATTACAAATGTTCGACCAAACCACCATTATATCCAAGAGTGTACACTTATAAGGGCGATGGAAGAGTTTTTATGAAAAATGAGAAAATGTGTGGACAATAATGGTTGTTTGATCGAACATTTGTAATTTGTAAACATAAGTAATAGTTTTGTTTTTTTTTTTTCTACATAGTCAAATAATTTATTTTAGAGATATTTTGTTTCTTTTTTTATTGTTTGCTACGTTCAACTTTGTAAAACTTATGTTGATTATTATTTTGTAAATAAATGGTCGCCATTTTGAAATGGTTAACATAAAAATATGATTTTTTGGTGTCATTGTAAAGCTAATTTAATGTACTTTTAGGAAAAAAGCATAAAATTATCGATTCCCCATGCTAGATCAAAAGTTGACATCATTTCCAGTGAAACCGGAAGTGCCTCAGAATTCTTATAGTAACCTATAGATGGGCCTTTTTGTCTAGTTCAACTTTTGTTCTGAAGATTTTTTGTACCGGGGTGCCCTGGTTCAAACAAACACCCTGTATATATATATATATATATAGTTTTCAACATTAGGTTCATGTTGACCACGTGCGTTATTCTCACAACTATGTTAAAAAATTAATTATTGTTCACATTAAAACATCTATAAGTTTTACCAATGGAAAAAACTATCAGTTTTGATTATGAATAATTAAAACATTGATGTACAACTACCTTTGTATGACACTTAAATATTTCGCCCTGAATGAAGGCTTAAAATAAAGCTTAAATATCGGATATTTGTAAAAAATGTTGTCTTAAACTTTATTTAACATCAGTCCATAAAGTGCATATCCCAATATATTTATATATTTTAAATTTCAACAAGTCACTCGTAACTTCCACAAAATATATAAATATGTATATATATATATATATATATATATATATATATATATATATATATATATATATATATATATATATATATTTATTTATATATAGTCATACAGTCATATAGTAAAAAATTTAATTCAGCCATTTTAAAATCTCCAAAATAATGAATATATAACTCACAATGATATTGCATTTTTTTCAGTAAGACATTAATAAGACAGGGATGTTTTTAGATAACGAGTACCCATGTATTGATATTATGATGTGGATTTTTCTACGTCTATGAACATCTCATTAATAATGTCTTTAGTGCAGATTAGTCCAAAAACGTCCGAGCTCTGATAATTTCAATTTTTTTTTTAAAAAATATGTTTGGACTTAGCTACTAAGGCCATTATCCAGTAGACGCAATTTTATTTTGAAAATGTTACAGAATATTACAATATAAATTTTTTTGGACAACACAAAATATCCTTGCCATAACCAGGAATCGAACCCGAGCCCCCCAACTGGCCACGGTGACCGGCAAATTTCAAATTCTAATATTTTTATCAAATAAAAAATATTTTATCAATTAGGTAATTAATAGAAATGATGAAATTTTATATTTGTTAATAAAAGATAATAAATATGAAGTACAGGCGGCCCTTGACTTTCGCACATTCTACTTTCGCACAATTCGCTATTTCGCACATTTAAAAAAAATATATTTCTAAAGATTTTTGTCAAAGGTTGTGTTGCGTTCACTCATACATCGCGCTCAATCACTCATTATCAGAATCATTATAGAGCTATAGAACTCTGTATCAAGAAAAGAAGAAAAAGGGTGATATTCAATTAACTCTCACAACAGTATTAGTGTGTTGTTAAAAAATAACACACTAATAATGCCGCAGCCACCGTATTCCCCAGATCTGGCCCCCCTGTGACTTTTTCTTGTTCTTGAAACTGAAGAGGCCCATGAAAGGACGACTCTACGCTACGAGTGAGGAGATAAATACGGCATCGAAGGAGGAGCTGAACAAGATCACAAAAAATGATTTTTTCAAGTGCTTCGAGGATTGAAAAAAACGTTGGCACAAGTGTATAATATCTGGTGGGGATTACTTTGAAGGGGACAAAATAGATATTCATGAATAAGTAAATAACTTTTGATAAAACACAAAATTCGCGATACTTTTTGAACAGACCTCGTATATTTTAAATATGTAATATGTTCCTATTATTGATAAATAAATACATACATATTTTAAAATACAATTTTTGAAGTTTTTTTTTTATATCCCTCTACTTTCGATCATTCAACATTCGCACACACTTTCAGGAACCAATTATGTGCGAAAGTCGAGGGCCACCTGTATAGTGATAATTTCTTGTAAGTAATAACACTACTATTATTTATTATTTACTCACTGTAAATATTATGTTTTTGTTTATCACTTTTTACAAATATGGATACAGAAAACTAACTAAATCTACATTTTTAGATTTCTAAACTGTTTGAATCAAATATGTTGTTCCAAAACTTGTTACATACAAAAAAAATTTTTTTTATTTTTTTCTAAACTAGTCACTACATTTTTCTCATACTTATTTCTATTCGATAATTATTAATAGTTTCACGATATTAGTTCTTAATATTAAATTTTTATTTTGTACGACAGCAGTTATCATTCTTCTTACTTTCCAATTTTTTATTTATTTATTTTAAAATTTTTTTTATAAGGGTTTTGTAGGTATTACTAAGAAACCCTTATAACAGTGGTTCTCAACTCTTGTTCCGCGGAAGATCGGTGTTCCGCGTATCCGCTTTCAGTGTTCCGAGAAAAAGATTTTATCTTTACCTTTGCATAAGATACAAATCATCGAAAATATAAACAAATTTTTTATAAGATTATTCAATAAGAAAACCGTTACACACATATACAAACATATAAAGGTGCAAGTACTTTTATTTCAAATCCTGTAATTTTTATTACAAAAATAATAATAATAAACAAACAATTTGCAGATAAAACAAGTAATCAGCTTATGAACAACTCTGTATAATAAATATAATTCAACTTCATCTGAATATTCTGATGCCAATGTTCCGCGTAAAATATATCATGTGAATGGTGTTCCGCGCTTTTAAATTAGTTGAGAAGCACTGCCTTATATTGTTAGTCGTGTGTCTGTATGTACGATAGAAATTTTGGTCAAACGACTGGACATAGAAAGTTGATATTTGGAATGCTTGTTCAACTCTTTGACCAACATAATTGGTCATGAATATTTTTCTTGAATTTTTGGTGGGATGTCAAACCCCTTAATGAGTGGATAAAAAAACAAGAAATATATTCGAAAAATCGATAAATAAGATTTTCGCGAATATTTTGTCAAAACACTTTAGTCTCATTTTCCAGAGGAATTGATCTAAAAATCTGGAAAAACTCTCAAAAAAGTACATTGATGGGAACCGGAATTGTTCAACAAGAATGTTTGATCAGTTAGTTTTTCGAAAAATATCGAATTTTTTGAATCATTGAAATAAAAAATTATTTTTTTAAATTTCATTATTACTATAAAAAAACTCTTAACACACAGTAGGAACAAAAAGTAGTCATTTAGAATTTCTTTATTTTAACAAGATTTTTGATAAAAATTTGCTATTAAACTATAATCGAGATGATCTTTTACCCCACATCCTATAACCTAGAAGGGTAATCTAAACATCTGAAAAAATTCTGATGAATGTACATTAATGTGAACCGGAATAACAGGAATTTTTGATTTGATAATTATTTCGAAAGTATTCGAATTATACGGCAACACCGTGCTTAAAATATTTATCTGACTGACTGGAGAACTGGGTAGCTAAAGCTGGGTCTAGATGCACACTTCAAATACGCTTGTTTCCAGATAGAATCACGTGGCTGATTCTTTCAAAAGTTTTCGCAATTTATGATTTGAATATCGCTGGTGACCTGGCAATACCTCCTATCTGCATAAATAGAAATTTAAAGGAGAGGTAAAAAACTGCTTTGTCAGCCGTTTTTGCGTAGTTTAAGATAAAAGGTACGGAATTTTGTACGGAATTTAGACATTAAATATTTTTCTTGTTTAAGAAGTATTGTTATAACTTGTGCAGTGATACGTGGGTTACAATGCAAACCAAGAACTAGTTTTTGCTAGATAGAATTGTAGATAGGAGGTATTGCCAGGTCACCAGCGATATGTACCCACAATTTGTCATCCCTTGCTAAATACCTACAAAATCCTGATATTTATAAAATTTCTCACTTCACATAATTTTTTAGGATGTGGATAGTTTTGGAACTCAACTCCTAAATTGTTATTTCTTGAATTAAATAAAATCTTGCTATATTATTGTACTAGTCTACTAAAACGCCGTTCATAGGCGCCAAGCAGTGTCATAAATCAATTATGTATGATATTGTCGAAAATGTAGCTATTTATTGAACTGGCAATAAAAAATTTAAAAAACTAATTGAAACTAAAATTATATAAATAATGATGTAAATGTATCCAAAGTACAGCTTAAAGTATAATAAAATTGAAATGACTTACTTGTTTGTGTTGTCTATGAAGCATTTATCACAAACTGCACGAGTATATAGGAGCGATCGCGATGTTTGCACGAGAGTTGTTCTTTCACCAACATCCGCGTCAGGACTGAATATTACGCGCCGCTCCAAAGCTTTATCAACACCGGAGAACATTCTTCTTCTCTTGTTGCATGTTGGGGTGCGCATGCCAATCATCCCCAATATCTGCGGACAAAATCAAACTTGTATTTTGTTATCTTTTATCGATTGAATATTGATTTTGACACTTGAAACATTGCTAACAAAATTACGTAATACCTAATTTTATCTATAAACTTTGTTTTAAAGTTTTACAAAGTTTATTTTTTTTTTATATGTAATATGAGGCATCTACTTGCAAAAGCCGCTTCTTCAATATTTTCTCTAAATTAAAGTAACAGTGAAAAACTATACTGTAAGGTAGGCTGTTATTGCCAAAATTACAGAAGCATTACTGTTCTCTGTGCTGCATATAAGGTGTTCGCAGATTTTCTGTACAAAATACCTACACCACTTGTCGAGGATATATTTGGCGAATAAAAAATCAATCAAATCTTGCATCAGGCAGATCTTAGAAAATGTCTGGAATATAATATAAGTACTTTTTACTTAGGGCCGGTATTTCCGCCTTGCTGTTATCTATAAAAATAACTATCAATGGGATAATATTATCCTCTTGATATTCACTAGGATAAATTGCTTTCTGTATTTCCAACTCTAGTTATCCCGTAAATAAAGTCTATTACAAACGATTAGGCAGAAATAGATTTTCAAATCTAGTAATTTTTACAGATTGATTGAAGCTTTTGATCATTTTGTTTAGGAAATGCCAACTTCAATATTAAATAAAAAATTGAAGTGTAAATATTCACACATTTCAGGGTTTCGCAGGTATATAATAAGTAAAGGCGGTATGCTGAGTGTGTAGGACCAATTTTACTTTGTAGTAATCACGGCAAAAAGAACGATATTTTTAAAATAATTTATCGTCTGTTAATCATATAAGACTGGTTATTAAATTTACGCTCTTAAAAATTTAATACAACATTTGTCAAAATATAACTAGAATTTTGACAAAATAATTTCAACATAATAAAAATGCAAAAAAAAACAGAAAAAATAAAATTCACTCCGTACTCGAACTCGAAACCCTTCGTTCCAGCCCATTTCACTAGTGCTCTAACCCATTGCGGTATCGCACGCCTTGCATGTGAGTGTCTTACATTGGTATAACTTTTGTACTTTGTGAAACAAAAACCACAAAAAATGCGTTATTTTCCGAAAACATAATCTGATCAAAAATTCCTGTTGTACTATTTCGATTCACACCAATATACATTATTTAGATTTTTTTTAGATTTTTAGTTTAAACCATCTGGGCTACAGGGTGTGGGACAAAATTTTTTTTGCACAATTTTGGCAAAAATCGCTTCAAAATAATTTATTTTGCAAAAATAAAAATTTGATCGTTAATCCACGTACTAAGGGCTTTCATTTGATACCCTATTGAAAATTAAAAAAAAATATTTTTGTTTTCGATGAGCACATATTTGTTTATATTTTTAGGGGGGTATGTTTTTTAGATGTTTTAGTATTTTTCCTATGTGCGGGTCAAAGAGTTGTATAAGCATGCCAAATTTCAACTCTCTAGGTTTAGCCGTTTGGTTACAATTTTTACCGAACAGACAGACAGACAGACAGAGAGACAGACAGACAGACAGACAGACAGACAGACAGACAGACAGACAGACAGACAGACAGACAGACAGACAGACAGACAGACAGACAGACAGACAGACAGACAGACAGACAGACAGACAGACAGACAGACAGACAGACAGACAGACAGACAGACAGACAGACAGACAGACAGACAGACAGACAGACAGACAGACAGACAGACAGTAGCTACAGTCTGTTTCAAACGCTTAGGCGGAACTAAATGGGAATTTCGTTCTTTTAGGTTGTCACGACAAGGGACCTTGCTTGGGTTATTTCATTTTTCAAGTTGCAATGTCAAAATTTAAAATTACAACAATGAAACCATGGAAACGAATAACCTATGTCAAAATTAAATTATTTTTTTTATATATTTTAATGACAAAAAAATAAATAAATGGGAAATTTGTATTAAGAATGACACAAAAAATCAAAATATAAACAAAATGACATTTTAAAATATTAACCTTAACCAAAAAATGTTTATTGTAAGTATGATTTACAAAGCTTAAACAAAACGGCCGAAAAGCACGATTTAAGCGATGAAAGTAACTAAATTGCAAAATCTAGTTCCGCCTAAGCGTTTGAAACAGACTGTATTCTGATTGATAATAATGTTTTACGATGTTTTTTTTTATGTTGGTATTAGTAACGCTATGTTAAACAAAGAGAGACATACGCGACTGGCACGAATAAAAGAGAGATAGATACAACTGTCAAAATAAATGACAACTGTCAAAATTTTGTACAGAAAAATGAGCTATAAACGCCCAAGAAGCGCAAATTTCAATATTTCCGAAACAAGGTAACTTGTAAATCTTGTGTTAAAATGTAAAAATGTTATAGAAAATAAAGCTACTGACGCTATAAATCTAAAAGATAAACAAGGGGCCTGGAACAAAATGTATTATGTTTAATGCAACCTGCAGACAGAATAGAAATGCAAAAATACTGAAAATTAAATATAAACGTTTTTTTTTTTTTTTTTAATTGGTGTAGTATTTGTTGGAGCAGAATATTAAATGCATTTTTTGCTAAGCGAAATCGATTAATAAATACTTTCTCATCCCAATGGTTTTTATGATTTGGTCAAACACGAACTATGTATGGGCGTTCTAAATACTCGACAATTTCTTCATTATCGTCTGCTAGCAAATCATCTAAATTAGAATCCATGATTTCCTTCTTTAAAAATACAGTAATACCCTGCCACTGGACGTTAATTCGTTCTGAAAAAGCATCGAGTAGCGATTACGTCGAGTGTTGAGTCGAATTTCTCCATAAGAAATAAAGGGAATCATATGTACATATATACATATACACATAAGGAAATACATATATGTTTATGTTTTCCTTTTATGTTTTCCTTTGGATCCATAATTATAAATATAAATCACTTATTTTAGCAAAAAACGAAAAGTTCTTAGCTGCACTAAATCTGAGTTGTTGTCGTCAAGATATCTAGGCGCGAACTGTTGGCCATGCGTTCATTTTGCTTTGTTTACCAAAATATGTATCACGTGATCGGTACTCGACCACGCGTCGGATAGCGATGCTTCCGTCGACTCTCACTCTCGACATTTACGTCGAGTGGCGAAAACGTCGAGCTAAGAGGCAGTCGAGTAACGGGGTATTACTGTAAATGTAAATTATCTAAAAATAATCAACAATATTTTTTTATTTCAGTATAAATTAAAGTAGATTACTAAATTATTTTGAATTACACAATAAAATAGTCCACATAATGGAAACAGGTGAATATAATATGTATATGCATGTAAGTGTAGGTATTTCTAATATGTACATAATACCTGTTATATTATATATTTTACGTATATATGCTTATATTATGTACATATATTTATCAATAAAATGTTTTTTGACACCTATCTGTCAAATTCTGTCATTTTTATCAAATGGATAACATTTATCAGTACCTATACGGTGGGCATAACTTATCCTATAGATCACTTAGTTACTCTATAGATAAATAAATGGAAATACGCAAAAAATCGTTTATTTCCTTGATCAACTTGAACAATTTATCCCACTGATAGTCAATTTTACTTATGGTTGGAAATACCAGGCCTTATTCATTGATTTTAAAATCACATATGACACCATCATTAATAATGATAATATATTTATTATTATTATTATTCACCTTCGCGTGCTCTACTACTATCTTAGACGTGCTTATGGTATTGATCCAATACTGGTTATACTGTACGTCCCTTCTGACATAGAATCGACGGGGAAAAATTCCATGTGTCGCAATTATTGGAATTACTCCTTCCCCACTTCGAGGTTACTGACAGCTACTACTAACTACTAAGCCGGACATAACCCTCCCGAATATCAAGACCAATCAGATGTTTTCGATCGGATTTTCAAGCCCTGTTGAGATGATTATCTTTCTCAAGGAGGAGAAAAGAGGTCCAAGTATATGAATCTCTTGTCCGAGGTTAAAAAGCTGTATCCAAGGTATAAAACTAAGCTTGTAGTCCTGATAGATGATGTTTTGGGCGGTATGAAAGCCTCCTTCTGAAGAGAGTCCATTCCAGCCTGCAGATCTTCTGCCACCTCTTTGATCTGCAGTTTACAGAAAGCAGGTTGCTCGACTCACTCCGCATTGTACGGGCACAGGGTCTGGATGGTCGTCAGGGTTTGGGATGCACCATGTGTATTTAGCTCCACTAGTCTCTAGTAGGACGTGGATCAAAAAGTTACTGAAGATTGCAATGAATGATTGTAATGAATTATATTTGAATATATTTATTGACTTAGTTACAAAGTGTTTTTAGGCAGTCAGATTATAAAAATTAGTCACATTATAAACAGTAGGTAAGTAAAAGTTACAAAATATAAAATACAATTCAAAATACAAAAATCTAAATATTATATATTACAAATTCGTCTGATGCATAAAAAGCACATTCACATTAAATTTTCTTGATACTATTTTTAAAATATTGGAAGCTTAGGTTCTAAAGTTTGACCGGTAATATATTAAAAAATGTCTTGATCTTGTTAAGCGCGTAAAGTTGGGATGCATGCTTCGCTTATTCCAAGTGGTATGAGAGTGAACCTTTTTAAAAGTTGGTTTGAATTTTTCTGGTCATATAGAAGACAATGATAAATGGAAGGAGATGGGAAAGTCATTATTTGCAATTCCGTAAAAAATTTCCCGCTCTATACGGAACTCCAGCTAAAATTATGATTGCAGGGCGTTGCTAGTAAAATATTCTTAACGCTGCAGCAGAGTGTGCCCAAGCTAACAGTGCATACGATATATGGGATTGAAATAAGGCTTGATAGGAAATGTGTAGAATATCTTGGAAAATGGAATTGTGGAGATATCGGAATAGATAAATCGATTTAAATTGTTTAAATGCCAGATAGTCAATGTATTGGAGTCCACATCAGACTAGGATCAATATAAACTCCCAAAATATTAACAAAGCTTTGATTGTCATAGTCATACTTTTTAAAGGTAATGAGGGTTTGTTGAGTTTTATCAACATTAAGTGATAATTTGTTAGAAATTAACTATCCATTTGCTTTCTCTAATACCTATTATTGAATTTATATTTAATAGATTTGAATAAGTTGCTGAAGGAGTAAAGAAGATAGTGTCGTCTGTCGTGTGCATACAGAATTAATTTTGCGCCTAAAGAGTTCGTAGAAAATTCACTTTCACACGCTTGTAAAATTAGACATTATTATAAAGGGCAAGAACCAGTTCCTTCAGAGAAAGAATCATGATGTCTGTACTATTTATTTAAAAAATTCTGCAGGCGTAAACAATGAAATCTTGATTGTTCGCTCATTTCGTTTTGTAGAAAAAATAATAACTCATATTTTTAAAAAACACTATTGCACAGATTGCCGCACGCTCTGAGCAGAGCCGGCCTTAGCAAGTCTGGCGCCTCGGGCGAGATTTTTTTGCCACACTCATAAAAAAAAAATTAAGAAGGTTTTCACCTCCCAGATCCAGGTGAAGAGCGAAATAAAAAGGTCCTCACCTCCCAAATCCAAGTGAAGAGCAAAAAAAAGGTCCTTACCTCCCAGATCCAAGTGAAGAGCAAAAAAAAGGTCTTCACTTTTAAAATACAAGTGATGACCTGACCGTCCGCCGCCCTTCCTGGCCTGGCGCCCCGGGGCGGTCACCCGACCGCGCGCCCCCCTTATGCCGCTTCTGGCTCTGAGTTTGGGACGATTGTGCAGCACAAACTGCACTGCACGGTATTTGCGATCTTCGTGCGGCACGTAGCACACAGAAAACTTATGTGGAACGTTTCTTGTGTAAATTATGCAGAATGTGTAGATTAGTAGCTTATGCCGAACGAACCTAACGTAACCCGTTCTAGCGCGGGAACACCCGAATTACGTACATCCGAACCCAGATAAACACAAAATAAAGCTGCGTCCAAGAGTTTTATATCAGCGTCATTTTAATATTCGACATAAATATTTTGTACTACAATTTATACTTTATGCATTCAATTAATTTAAAGTAATTATAATAACTATGTTCACAGGTCGTTTACGGACGGTCTTTGGCCAAGAACAGTGAACGCATCTGTCCTCAAGGGTTTGTCGACTTGAGGTCAAAGCTTGAGAATCTGGAAAGAAATCGTTTGGAGGATGAAAAATAGTGCCGCTACGAAGAGGAAATTTGGAGCGATTTGAACCAATTATCGGAGAATTTTAGCCTTTCAAAAATCTAGCGATGGCTTTATTCACATTTTTTCTCACTACGTACTTTTGTGAAACTTTATTCTCGGCGTTAAATAATATTAAAACCAATAAAAGAAACCGACTGACAGATAAAACCCAAGCAAGCGCTACTTGCTTGGGCTTGAATTGCACGAAATACCAACCTTCAATTGAAGATTTAGCAAATGCGAATCAGCAACAAAAAAGTCACTAATGTAAAGAATTATTTGTTTATTTATTATTATTTTTTTTTTTTTTAACAAATAAATATATTAAAAATATATCTATTTTTTACTAGGGCTGCAAATATCACAAAATTATGGATATTTATAGACGTGAAACGAGCTCAAAAGCTTCGTCATCGCTTTCCTACTATAACAAATAAAAAATTAATTAACAAACAAGTTGGCAGGAACTAGCTTAATTTCGCATGTTACCCTCAGGCGCGCGCAGGTGCTACGGGAATGATAAATGCGCATGTGCGTTGAGCGGGAAAGAATAAATTCGCAGCAATGTGCATGTGCAGTTTTCGAGAATTTTCATTTCCGTACTGGTTGCGTGCGCATTAATGGCTGTTAACCATATTTATATTGTATTTTCTTGATTATTTGTTTATTGAAAAATGGACAAGGAAAAGCATAGTGAGCAACACGCGCAGAATACATATTCCGTATGTATGGCATTTCACGCTAGTTACACAATATATTATTCCGTCTGACAAGGGATGCAGTGCATTCATATGCATTAATTGTAATTATTGAGTCAGAAAATTCCATTATGTATTTCATGTGCATACTTTTCTACAATTTGCGACAATTTTAATGCGATTTTTAACTAGACTCCATCTTACGATTTACATAATAATTCAAAACAACTCTGAAACTAGACAAAATTAATATATTGTTGGGTATCGGTCGAATTAAGAACAGAAAGTTTGTCAGATATTTAAAAATTAATTCTATTTCTGTTTTCTTACTATAGTTTCAATTCTTCAGCTTCAAAAACTGTCAGTTTACAAAAACCAATACCATATTCGGAATCAGTACCACAAACTTACCCTAAAATCATTGTAATATAATCAATCAAATATGTATTGATCAGTGTAATTATTTTGTAACAGTTATGTTTATTACTGTTTTCACTTTCTACAAATACTTTTTATGCAAATCTTAAATCTTAAATAAACCAAACTGTTTATATAAAACAATATTTAATACCCTGCGAATTGCGTATTAGTAGGCATCTGCTGTAGCATTTTAAACTCGATGAAAAAATGTTTATTCATATTTACCATGTAATGACTGACTTAATATTATTAAATAAACTATATTATTAAATTTATATTTTAGCTGTCAGCACATCAAGAAATTATCAAAATATTTTTTTGTAGCCAGTTATATAACATCATTAACAATTATATTGGCAATATATCAACGGGTAACTCATAAATTAATTATATGTTTCAAAATCTACTGAGAACTGATTAAATTAGTAGAATAGTAGTAGCAAATACACGGTCCACTTCTTTGTAACAGATCTGGCGACGAATCTCTGGTTTTTGATGCAGAATATGTCTAACGTTTAGTTCCAGTACTGGGTCTTTCGGCAAAAATTCTTGTGACTCAAAAAAGAGTTAACCAAACTTCCTTCAATAATTTCAAAACTATATAAGCTAGCAACAATATAATAACTGAGTTTAAGAAATTAAGGCCCAAAGAGTCAACCTAAATAGCAAACAAATCAGATAAAGCACAAATGAGCGGCAAGCCCGTCCGTTATTTTGCGGTGAAATCGACGCTCGGCGCGCGCGGTAAAATTAGTATAACTTTGGACCGCGACTTGATAGCACTCACTGCAAGGTGTCATTCTTTTCGTCTATGAAAGATGTATCGATATCTGTAATAATATTTGTGAGAAAACTTGATCTCTCTAAACCTAAACTTTGCGAATTCACTTTTTTCTAACAACCACTAAACAGCCACGCAACCTATTCTACGACCAAAAGAACTGTCGCCATGGTTTCGACACAGCTCCCGTTCTTTTTTTATTAATTTAATGTTACTCGCCAGTCGGGTTAACTTTTACACTAAATATCAGTATCTTAATTTTAATTTCTTAATTTACATCGTGCTTGCCACTTAATTTACATGTATAAATTTAACGTTAAGTATTAATTTACCGTTAATTTTAATTTGTAATTTTTCCATCGTGATTGCAGCATTAGACATTTATTTTCGTCCGCATTTGTATACATATTTTTTTTTACCTCAATTTATTTTCTACACATTTCTATTCATTTCCACAGATGGCAATTATATATATTACAATATCCGCTTAACAAAAATCGTTTTGTGTGTCTCTCAGTCAATTAATCTGAAATTCATATAACAGCTCGACATATTTCCACGAAATTTGGTATGATGACAGAACAAAACCTGGATTTGAACATAGGCTATATGGAATTCTAAGAAGGGTTTCGGGAAAACACTAATTAAAAAAGAATATTAAAACAAATAATTTTTATTGTATAAATTTTTTCAACTGAATGAACATTTGAGGAGTTACGGGCAAGGCCACTCCGTGGTCTTGGAAGTTTGAAGCTACATTAAAATATAGGCCCTTCAAAAGTATCCGGTGAAAGGTACACTTTGGAAATTTGAGACCTTTTATCACTTGATACTGCATCATACTGGTTCTTAACCGGTGTTCCGTGAACTTCGAGAAGGCATTCACCAAAAGTTGAAAATCAGTGAAGAACGGTTATTAAGACGAAAATAAAAAAACGTAAAAGAAAAAGCAAACGTCATTGTTTTTAGTTTTCTCGTCCTTGCTTATAGTCTTTACTTGCACATATGTTAGCTTTTATCGATTTCTATAATGGATTGTACTCACAAAATGAAATTTTCCGAAATAACAGAATTTTGGATTTCTGTTCAAACTGAATTTAAAACTATTTCTGAGAAAGCGATTATAATTTTATTACAATTTTTAATCGTACGTACACGAGCTTGGTTTTTCAACATTAATGAATATGGAGACAAAGAAACGTGCAATGCTAACAAATATAGAAGAGGAAATAAGAATAGTTATTTCACACGTAAGACCAGATAATGAAAATATTATAATAGTAAAAGTCATCAGGCCCAAATATCCCATTAAAAAGACTGATATATATATTTTTTTTATTTCATTTACTGATTGTTATTTGTAATTGACTGATATGTCAACTGTCATGTCTGTGAATTTTAAAATATTATGCAATATATATATATATATATATATATATATAGGGTGTTTGTTTGAAACGGGGCACCCCGAAAATCTACTTGTAAAGATACAAAAAATCTTCAGAACAAAAGTTAAACTAGACAAAAAGGCCCATCTAAACATTACTATAAGAATTCTGAGGCACTTCCGGTGTCACCGAAAATGATGTCAACTTTTGATCTAGCATAGGGAATCGATAATTTTGTATTTTTTTTTTTTTTTTCTAAAAGTACATTAAATTAGCTTTACAATGACACCAAAAAGTCATATTTTTATGTTAACCATTTCAAAATGGCGACCATTTTTTTTACAAAATAATAATCAACATAAGTTTTACAAAGTTGAACGTATTAAGCTTTGAAAACAATAAAAAATTGATGTGAAGTGTGAATTTTCACACATTTCAGGGTTTTGCAGGTATTTAGTAAGTGAATGATGATTATTTGGGATGCCAAAACAAATTTTCATTAAGAATTTTAAAAATTGCGCCTATGGATTCCATTGATTCTTATAAGCTCCGCCATCTGATTTCGTGTACATTGAAACAGAATTAAATTATAATTTAAACAATTTCCACTGGTTCTTAAATTTACGCTTTTAAAAATTAAATGCAACATTTGCCAAAATATTACTAAAATATTGAAAAAATAATTTAAACAATATAAAATTCAAAAACAAAAAATTATATTGTCTCTTCCCCATAGGGTTTGATCCAGGGTTTGACAAAAAAACACAAAAAATGCGTTTTTTTCCAAAAACATAATCTGATCAAAAATTCCTGTTGTACTATTCCGGTTCACACCAATGTACATTACTTAGAATTTTTTCAGATTTTTAGTTTAAACCATCTGGGCTACAGGTGTGGGATAAAATTTTTTTTGCACAATTTTGGGAAAAATCGTTTCAAAATAATTTATTTTGCAAAAATAAAAATTTGATCGTTAATCCACGTATCAAGGGCTTTAATTTGATACCCTACTCAGAATTATAAACAAATATTTTATTTTTTTTCGATGAGAATATATTTGTTCATATTTTTAGGGGGATATGTTTTTTAGATGTTTTAGTATTCTTCCTATGTGCGGGTCAAAGAGTTATATAAACATGCCAAATTTCAACTCTCTAGGTTTAGCCGTTTGAATACAATTTTTACCGAACAGACAGACAGACAGACAGACAGACGACAAAATGACGGTATAAGGGTTTTTTGGTCATACCTACAAAACCCTAAAAAAGAAACAAAATATCTCTAAAATAAACTGTTATAACTAGTTGTTATATGAAATAACATGAAATAATAAAACTAATAGTTTATTTTGCTTATTATTGTAAAAAGTAATAGTTTTGTTTTCTCTAAATAGTCAAATAGTTTATTTTAGAGATATTTTGTTTCTTTTTTTATTGTTTTCAAAGCTTGCTGCGTTCAACTTTGTAAAACTTATGTTGATTATTATTTTGTAAATAAATGGTCGCCATTTTGAAATGGTTAACATAAAAATATGACTTTTTGGTGTCATTGTAAAGCTAATTTAATGTACTTTTAGAAAAAAATATATATAAAATTATCGATTCCCTATGCTAAATCAAAAGTTGATATCATTTCCGGTGAAACCACAAGTGCCTCAGAATTCTTACAGTAACCTTTAGATAGGTCTTTTTGTCTAGTTTAACTTTTGTTCTGAAGATTTTTTGTATCTTTACAAATAAAGAAGATTTTCGGGGTGCCCCGTTTCAAACAAACACCTTGTATATATTGATTTATTTTACAGTGTTCCGCAAATTTTTTGTAAAATTGTAAGTGTTCCGTGATTCTGAAAAAGTTAAGAACCACTGACTTGAGATCTCGACCTAGTTCGTCTCACCTAGGTGCCGGTCTTGAGGACGGGGGGACTTTTGGAACAAAACGAGGTATGAGACCTTCAATTAATATATTAGATACCTAATGCTTTATTAAAAGTACATATATACTGCACCCTCTTGTAATAAAAGTGTTAAATCACATGCGTATTTAATTTTTCATTCTATAGGAAGCCCTGTAATAAATGATCCGTTTTATTACTCTCATTTTTTATTTTTAGTTGAGCTTCATAATTTTTTATTGCTTTTAGCGGCCCTTAGTGGTATTAATCTATCTCTGTATATCGATCATCCATCCTATTTGGTCTAGGTGAACAGGTAAACAGAAATGAAATGTTGGTTACCTATCCTGTACACAGCCAATATTATTCATTCATTTAAATCAGTGTTTCTCAACTTTTTCTTGCATGGGGCCCCCCAAAATAACGTAAATATGGTTTGCGGTCCCCCTATATATATGAGAGAGAGAAAGAGTGAGAGGGAGGGAGGGATCACAAGGTGTATCAAGATAGAGGAAAGTCGATTTTTCTCGAAAAGACGGTGGGTGAGCAAGTTGGGAAAAAAATTGGTATATATTTGGATAAAGCCTTTGAAAAGAAACATTTTTTACATAAACATGTTTTTAATATCTGTTACGGTTCCCTATAATGGCTTACAAGTATTTTTATTTACAAGTTTTCAAAGTTGCTTTCCATTTTGAACACTTTCGCTTCCTTACTCTTTAGCTCGGAGCATAAAAAAAATATATATATTGCACGTTCAAGTCGTACCTACTTGAAAGTACTTGAAGTACCTCCAACGCGAACCATTTTAATTAGTTTAAATTAGTTGTCAAAATAAGTATAATTTATGTTATTTATGTTTAAAAGGTATATTTTAATGAATATAAATGTCATATATTTATGAATATATCTTGCAAAATTGAGCGTTTTTACCGACCGCCAACATATATAAGGGATGTATTGTGATCATACCGATTTTGACATTTCGAGATTTTGATGGATCTCCACGAATTGAGGTCCCTACATAACGTTTTGACTATTTTTAGCATGATGTCTGTCGGTCTGTCTGTCCGTCCGTCTGTCTGTCTGTCTGCTTGTCTGTCCGTCCGTCTGTCTGTGCAGAGAAAATTTGGCTGAAAGGATTTTTATGAAACTGCATATTTAAGCTTTTGACATCAATGGCACGAGTTGATCAACTTTTGGTAATAATCGGCTGACTAGAAATTTACTCGTGTCGATTTTAAGATTTTTGCGAATATTTAGCAACAGAAAAGATTTCTAAAAAATTTATTTAACAAAAGTTGCTATAAATGCAATTAATAATAACTTTTATTTGAGACATTTTTTGATAAAACGAAAAAAAAATCGAAATTCATTCGGTTCAAAAAAAGAATCTATTTTTTGTACCGTTTCCATGGTCATGATAAATAATATCTCTGTTAGAAAATATTAGTCCAAGTTATTTCTACTGTGCTGCTAGAATGTATTTTATACAAGTACTTTGTAATGGCGGTCGGTCCTGTGGTGGACACAGCTGATTTTTCTATTATAATTGCATGATTCGATCTTATATGACTTCGCGGCCCCCCGTCGAAGCTTTCACGGCCCCCCGGTTGAGAAACACTGATTTAAATTACACAAAGAGGGCGAAGGCCGTGTTGAAGCTATGGCCACAGATCTTGGTTTTGGGTGGGTATTATAAATGAATGAAATGACGCAAAGTTTAAAGTTTAAGTTAGGTTTAAAGAGATGTTTATCTTCTTTTCTTTGGGCTGTCTAATCAAGTTTTCTCACAAATATTATTATAGATATAGATATATTTTGCGTAGACGAAACGAATGCCACTTTTCGATACGTACTACCAGGTCGCGGTCCCGCGTTATAGTAACATTTCCTAACGTGCGCACCAAGAGTCAATAATCTATACGAGGACCTAACGAACCTATCATTTATATTTCGGGATTTGAGATCAAAAACAATTATTTATCAACAAAAATGACTTTATTGTTTTTCAAAATATTCTCCATGAAGATCAATACACTTTTGCTTGCATTTGAACCAATATTCAAAGCAATTCTTCCACTCCGATTGAGGCTTTTCCCAATGCGATTGTCAAATTATGTGGGATCCAACATCCAAATCTTTTTGAGGGCCAAATGTTCATGAAATAGTGAATATATGCTGATCCCACTAATGCCCAGGAATACCTCAATCTCACGATAAGGCACATAACAATCTTGCAGTATCAGATCACGCACAGCATCAATGTTTTCCGGAACAACAACTAATTTTGGACAACCTTCACGAAATTCGTCGTTAAACGAACTACGGTCACGACTGAAGTCGGCAAACCATCCATAAACAGTAGTCCTTGATTGTACTTTATTGCCAAAAATCGAGAATCGAAATTAAGTTCATCGATGCACTGTTGGGTTAATCCACGTCGAAAGTTGTAAAAAATAATCGCTCGAAAATGCTCATGATTTAATTCCATTTTTAGCCGAGATGAATTTTTCAAGTTACTGTAAACAACACAACTAGCGCTCGTACCTCAAAACATTCTGAGTACGTATGCCGTCAAAAATGTCAAACTTTACGATAGAAGCGTCAGTTGTCAGATCGCAGCACTAGTTTAGCGCAATCCCGAAATATAAGCAAAATTGGATAGCAATATTCTAAAAATTTTCACAGTATTGCGTTAACGGAAAGCCACCGGCAGTTTGTTTTTATTTATATTCTTTATTATAAGTTTTAAAGTTTTTAAAACAATGTATAAATGCTTTTTTCCGACTGTATAACTTATGTCTCACTCCCTCATAATACTCTCGCACTCTTTGCAGTAGCCTCTCTCTCTGGCCAGCTTAAAATAGCCCGACAATAGCATGTTCATCGCTGTCGTTTCTAACGTTAATGCACATTACAAAATACATGTTTATTTATCTAATGCAAATAATAAATAATTATAGTGAAAAACACTTAGGTTCAACGCAGATTGTTTTTATAAGCGTGCACAATTTTTATACTTTTCATTTCGGATATTGGATTGAACATGAAATTTTATTGATTGAAAATTGAACTTTTGTAAAATGGCATAAATTTAGAATTTCATTAAATTAAAGTTAAATGTTTCAAGTTTATACCAGCGTTTCTCATGTACCCCAGAGGATTCGCGAGTTTCTGTCAAAGTGGTTCGTGAATTGTGTCAAAGAGGTCCGTGAACCATAAATGCAATATTGATTTCTCTTTCTGGAAATTAAAACAAAAAATAAATTACTTTCTATAAGGGGCGCAGTAAACTAATAAATCATGTATTTATTATAAATAAGTATAGCAACAAATTAAATCTACCATTTCTTTGCACTACACGTGTGAGTCCACTGAAAACGGCGGCCCCGAAAGTAGGAATACGCTAAAAATGCTATTATTTTAATGCATTTTCCAAATATTTTCTACCGGGAGTCGGGGAGTCCTCGAACCTACACAAGATATGGAATACAGGGATGGAAGGGTATGTATAACTTATGTTTCTTCAAAGTCACCATTTAGATGGAGATACTTGTCATAGCTTGTTACGAATTTTTTGATACAAAGGCTTATACACATCAGCCTGATGCAAGAGCTCCTAAAAAAATTTCAGTCAGGATCGCTATGTAATCTTCATCATTAAAATTAAAGGTGAATTAAGCAAAGCATTAAGTGTACTGGCTTATCGTTCTGATGTCAAACTTCCTTTTCTTGCCACATATACAGTACACATTCTAAGTACAAAGTATTCAAATATGAACGGTAATTCTGCTAGTGTACTTAGCAAGCAGTTCCGAGCTAGATGGTGGAGTGGGGGGTTGATGGTCGGTGTGTTAGGGTGGAGAAATCATCCTAGTTAGCTGCTCCGCTCTGTTCTGTCCTCAGTACAGCCATGAGTGAACAAGAGGTACCTTCGTCTGTTGCACAACGTATTATTATAAAGTTTTTAACCAATGAAGGGCTTAAACCCTCAGAGATTTTAACTCGTTTGAAGGCACAGTTTGAGGACGCTACATTGTCCCAGAACAAGTGTTTACTTGGGCCAGACAATTTAAGGGCGGCCGATAAACTGTAGAAAACGAAAGTCATGATCGGCGTAAAAAAGTCAAGTCGCACAGATGACAACATCCGCGCCGTTCGAGAGCTTGATGAAGACGATCGGCGGTTAACTGTTGACGAAATCGCGTTAGAAGTGGGTATCAACATTGGGAGTGCTCATAACATCATTTTTGCCCATCATAGATGTCATCCTTCTCCATGACAATGAGGTCTAGACCTCATACCGCGATTTTAACAAGAGACAAATTGGAGAAATTGCACTGGGAAACCCTCGATCATCCTCCCGGGAGTCCAGATTTGTCCTCCTGTGACTATCTTTTGTTTGCGTCCACGAAAGAAACGCGGAAAAACGGAGCGTGTGTGCAATTGGTAGACGACGCGCCCTCAAACTTTTTTTGAACAAGGAATATTATTAAAAATTATAATAAGGAAAAATATATATATATATTTTCCTACGACTAATATGCAACTGTCTCATTTCGATACTGTTAGTTGACAGGAAATTAGCTTAAGTTCGCATGTTACCCTCATGCGCGCTCAGGTGATGCGGGAATGATAAATGCGCCCCAATGCGCCTGTGCGTTATGCGGGAAAGAATAAACTCGCAGCAATTCGCATGTGCATTTCCGAGAATTTTCATTCCCGTACTGTCTGCGCACGCATTAATGGCTGTTAACCATATTTATATTGTATTTTCTTGATTATTTATTTATTGAAAAATGGTAATCAGAGAAAAAGCATAGTGAGCAACACGCGCAGAATACATATTATGCACTCGAATGATTTGCTTCACTCTCCTGCGGCTCGTTTGCAAACTTCATTTTCGTGCGGAATATATGGCATTCCGCGCTAGTTGCACAATATACTATTTTTTATTGTATATTTTCGATTGAATGAATATTTGGGGAATTACAGGGGAATTTCCTAAAACTAAAATCTTGAAATATTTCACTTATAATTTACTTTACATCATAAATGTATAACTATATCTAGAGAATATGTTTGAAGGAAGATTTTGGATTTATTTGTATACTCCGTATTATTTTGTGTCGCAATTAAAAAAGCTAAATATATTTGTTTCCAATTGCACGTGCCACCTCTCCCTTTTCGTACGCCATTGCACATTATAATTAAATACGTCATTAGGCTGGTCTTGCCCCGGGCGCCAAATGAGCTAGCGCCGGCTCTGGTCCTATCACTAGGTAGGCGGTGATATGGTTTTAACCTATGACTGGTGGCATAATCTAGTCATATTGTCTGATGAACAAATCTACTTAAATTTGACACGATAAATGTCATTCCCGAGAGTAATTTATAAAAATAGTAATCATGGATATAAATATATTCCCAAATGAATATAAAGCCTGTAATCATTTGAGTTGGAGTAATTAGCCAACTACAATTTGAACGTGTCAGTTATCGCGTTATTACTAATTCCAACACATCCAAACAATGTAAACCAGTGATTCCCAACGTGGTGACTGTTTCCAGCCGCTAGAATATTCATGGAGGAAGCAAAAGGATTCAAGGGGGCGCTAGATGATGTTGCAATTGTAGTTCATTGTACCTTTTCAGCTTGCTTTAGCACATTCCTTATGTGATAATGAGCTCTATATTGCGACATTTCCTCAATAAATGCACACTACGCATTCTCAATTACCAATTACAAATAATGCAACTCATACAATTGTAAATATGTATAAATATTGTATTATTTTAGAAATAAATCAGTCTTAGTTGAATCTCGGTCTTCTCACTATCCTTCGAGATACAACATTTCTGGTGGCAGCGGTGGGATATACATATCTAGGACATGTCATCAGTGAGCAAGGAATTAAGCCAGATCCCAAGAAGGTGGAAGCAGTAGCAAATTTTCCAACACCCAGAAATGAAAAGGATGTGAAAAGTTTCCTAGTTTTAGCAGGATACTATCGAAGATTCATTAAAAATTTTAGTAAGATATCATCACCCTTAACTAACCTTTTAAAAGATAGTATAAAGTTTGAATGGTCTCAGAAGCAGGAAGAATTCTTCTGTGAACTAAAACATGTTTTAACAAATTATCCTGTATTACAGTTTCCAGATTTTTCTAAACCTTTTATACTAACAACAGATGCTAGTAACACAGCTATAGGTGCAATTTTATCGCAAGGAGAACTAAACCAGGATCATCCAGTCGCATATGCCAGCCGAAAACTAAACAAGGCAGAACTAAATTACTCAACAATAGAAAGAGAGCTATTAGCGATAGTATGGGCAGTCAAACATTTTAGGCCATACCTGTATGGAGTGAAATTTACTGTGATCACGGACCACAAACCCTTACAGTGGATGTTCAATGTTAAGGATCCAAGTTCGAGATTGATGCGCTGGAGAATTACTCTTGAAGTATACGAATTTGAAATTAAGAACCGCCCTGGGAAATCCAATCAAAATGCAGATGCGCTGAGCCGGATATACGTAAGCAATAAATTATTAGAAAAATCTAGTTATGATTCCAGTACTAATCAAGTGAAGGAAAAGAACGATAAAAGAGTCTACACGGAGAGGGACAAACGGAAGATACTATATGAATATCACGATGCTCCGCTGGGAGGGCATCAAGGAATAAATCGGACATATGAACGCCTCAAGCAAGCCCACAATTGGATAGGTATGAAAAAATATGTTAATGACTATATTCGAAAATGTGAAACATGTCAAAAGAACAAGTTATTAAGTCCACAAACAAGGATACCTCTGACTGTTACCACTACAGCACAAAAACCATTCGAGAATTGTGCTCTAGACATAGTAGGCCCCTTGCCGACAACAGGATCAGGAAACAAGTACGTTCTCACTTTTCAAGACGAACTCTCAAAATTTTCAGAAGCCATTCCGCTAGAGAACCAGGAAGCAGAGACTATAGCAAAAGCGTTCGTTAAAAACATCATTTGCAAGCATGGTATTCCTGACATAATACTGACAGATCAAGGCACAAATTTTCTGAGTGAGTTATTTAAAAATGTATGTAAACTACTTAGGATTAAGAAAATCCAAACTACTGCATATCACCCGCAGACTAATGGATTTTTAGAAATATACCATAGAACATTATCTGAATATTTAAGACACTTTATAGATGAAGATCAATTAAATTGGGACGAATGGATATCTTACGCTATTTTTACATACAATACCACACCACATACAGCCACAGGGTTTACACCATTTGAAGTTCTATATGGATATAAACCATCTTTACCAACATCTTTTAAGGATCAACCCAGCATACAGTATTCATATAACGATTACGTCTTAGAACTGAAATCAAGACTACAAACAACACACCGTTTAGCCAGAGAAAAACTGCTCTTATCCAAGGAAAAAGCCAAGGAAATCTATGACCGAACATGCAAGGAAAAGAATTCAAAATCTTGGGGGGGGGGACTTGGTACTCCTGCATGATGAAACAGTAAGAAGAGGCAGATCGAAAAATTTGCACCGTCATGGATAGGTCCTTACAAAATCTTGTCAAAAGATAGTGATGCTAATTATACCATCAAAAAGGGAAAACATTCGCTGAAAATTCACATAAACCGTTTAAAACATTTTGTAACATAATCCGTTATTTCCGTACCACTCCAACAATCAGAAGAATTTACACTTTTCGCTCTTATTCCCAATGCCTGTGTCCATAAGTACCCCGCAGTATATATATATCGATCCATCTACTGATATTTTAGCACTCGATAGTACACATCAAAAAATTCATCCCGATGAAAGGCCCTACTGACGAACTGCAATGTTATCAACAAGAAAACATACTTGTGTAACCAGATACTACCAGTGATGGATGTCCATCGCAAAAACAATTGCGAGATTCAATTGTTCCAGTCCAATACGTCCATCCCGAAGGACTGCCGTATGCGATATGTGGAGTTAGCGGCTCCAGTATTCATCCCCCTCAAGGAATCCAACACATGGCCGTTTTCATCACAGTCCAGGGAAACCATCACCATCACATGCAAGACTCAAGGCCCTACACGGTCATACGACGAAAGGATGTCCAGAAGTGGCAGTATAATTATATCCCGCAATTGCCGAGCCTTTCCAAACCTTACGTCCTAAGTCCCAGAGATGTCATGACCTCCACGATTATTCTATTACGTGCCCCACAATCAGCCATTCAGTCGGACTAGAGCCACCCATCCAGATGGTAGTCATGGAAGGAAGTAGCCCACATGTACCAAGGCCGGCAGTTCAACCAACCGAGGCCTCCACATCGCCCAGAATTCCCACAATTAAATTCCCCTAAATTTTTATTTTTATTTTAATTTTTGAAGATTCGTGGACGAATCTTTCATTATGGGGGAGAAATGTTGCAATTGTAGTTCATTTTACCTTTTCGGCTTGCTTTAGTACATTCCTTATGTGACAATGAGCTCTATATTGCGACATTTCCTCAATAAATGCACACTACGCATTCTCAATTACCAATTACAAATAATGCAACTTACAATTGTAAATATGTATAAATATTGTATTATAGTAGAAATAAATCAGTCTTAGTTGAATCTCGGTCTTCTCACTATCCTTCGGGATACAACAATGGCAAGATGCGACAGAAGGCGCTAGAAGGCAAAGTGCGACCGAGGGCACTAGAAGGCAAGGGGCGACAGGAGATGCTAGAAGGAAAGAGGCAACGGGGGCGCTAGATGGCAAGAGACGTCGGGGGACTAGAAGGCAAGGGGCGACAGGAGACGCTAGAAGGCAAGGGGTGACAGGAAATGCTAGAAGGCAAGGGACGATTTGGGGGCGCTATAATGCAAGAGACAACGGGGGAGCTAAAAGGCAAGAGGCGACGGGGAGACTAGAAGACAAAGAGCGACAGAGGGCACTAGAAGGCAAGGGGCGACAGGAGATGCTAGAAGGAAAGAGGCAACGGGGGCGCTAGATGGCAAGAGACGTCGGGGGACTAGAAGGCAAGGGGCGACAGGAGACGCTAGAAGGCAAGGGGTGACAGGAAATGCTAGAAGGCAAGGGACGATTTGGGGGCGCTAGAATGCAAGAGGCACCGGGGGAGCTAAAAGGCAAGAAGCGACGGGGAGACTAGAAGACAAAGAGCGACAGAGGGCACTAGAAGGCAAGGGGCGACAGGAGATGCTAGAAGGAAAGAGGCAACGGGGGCGCTAGATGGCAAAAGACGTCGGGGGACTAGAAGGCAAGTGGCGACAGGAGACGCTAGAAGGCAAGGAGTGACAGGAGATGCTAGAAGACAAGGGACGATTTGGGGGCGCTAGAATGCAAGAGACAACGGGGGAGCTAAAAGGCAAGAAGCGACGGGGAGACTAGAAGACAAAGGGCGACAGAGGGCACTAGAAGGCAAGGGGCGACAGGAGATGCTAGAAGGAAAGAGGCAACGGGGGCGCTAGAGGGCAAGAGACGTCGGGGGACTAGAAGGCAAGGAGCGACAGGAGACGCTAGAAGGCAAGGGGTGACAGGAGATGCTAGAAGGCAAGGGACGACTTGGGGCGCTATAATGCAAGAGACAACGGGGGAGCTAAAAGGCAAGAGGCGACGGGGAGACTAGAAGACAAAGAGCGACAGAGGGCACTAGAAGGCAAGGGGCGACAGGAGATGCTAGAAGGAAAGAGGCAACGGGGGCGCTAGATGGCAAGAGACGTCGGGGGACTAGAAGGCAAGGGGCGACAGGAGACGCTAGAAGGCAAGGGGTGACAGGAAATGCTAGAAGGCAAGGGACGATTTGGGGGCGCTAGAATGCAAGAGACAACGGGGGAGCTAAAAGGCAAGAAGCGACGGGGAGACTAGAAGACAAAGGGCGACAGAGGGCACTAGAAGGCAAGGGGCGACAGGAGATGCTAGAAGGAAAGAGGCAACGGGGGCGCTAGAGGGCAAGAGACGTCGGGGGACTAGAAGGCAAGGAGCGACAGGAGACGCTAGAAGGCAAGGGGTGACAGGAGATGCTAGAAGGCAAGGGACGACTTGGGGCGCTATAATGCAAGAGACAACGGGGGAGCTAAAAGGCAAGAGGCGACGGGGAGACTAGAAGACAAAGAGCGACAGAGGGCACTAGAAGGCAAGGGGCGACAGGAGATGCTAGAAGGAAAGAGGCAACGGGGGCGCTAGATGGCAAGAGACGTCGGGGGACTAGAAGGCAAGGGGCGACAGGAGACGCTAGAAGGCAAGGGGTGACAGGAAATGCTAGAAGGCAAGGGACGATTTGGGGGCGCTAGAATGCAAGAGGCACCGGGGGAGCTAAAAGGCAAGAAGCGACGGGGAGACTAGAAGACAAAGAGCGACAGAGGGCACTAGAAGGCAAGGGGCGACAGGAGATGCTAGAAGGAAAGAGGCAACGGGGGCGCTAGATGGCAAAAGACGTCGGGGGACTAGAAGGCAAGTGGCGACAGGAGACGCTAGAAGGCAAGGAGTGACAGGAGATGCTAGAAGACAAGGGACGATTTGGGGGCGCTAGAATGCAAGAGACAACGGGGGAGCTAAAAGGCAAGAAGCGACGGGGAGACTAGAAGACAAAGGGCGACAGAGGGCACTAGAAGGCAAGGGGCGACAGGAGATGCTAGAAGGAAAGAGGCAACGGGGGCGCTAGAGGGCAAGAGACGTCGGGGGACTAGAAGGCAAGGAGCGACAGGAGACGCTAGAAGGCAAGGGGTGACAGGAGATGCTAGAAGGCAAGGGACGACTTGGGGCGCTAGAATGCAAGAGGCAACGGGGGCGCTAAAAGGCAAGAGGCGACGAGGAGACTAGAAGACAAAGGGCGACAGAGAGGACTAGAAAGCAAGGGGCGACAGGAGGCGCTAGAAGGAAAGAGGAAACGGGGGCGCTAGATGGCAAGAGACGTCGGGGGACTAGAAGGCAAGGGGCAACAGGGGCACTAGGAGACAAGAGCCGACGAGGGTGCTGGACAGCGTCTCCCAACCTTTTTTCATGGCGGACCGGCAAGCGACCAAGAAAAAATAAGCGGACTGGCAAGTTTAGAAAGTAATGTGTATCGCAAAACTTTTATATTTTTTATTGCACTGATTACAAACACAAAAAAAAAACAACAAAATAAATAATAAATAAAAAAAAATAAATAAATATATTTAGTGAAAAAAGAAACAAATTATAACTTAAGCAATCAACAGATTAAGGACCGAGATTTTCATTCTAAAATTAACTGGGTTATAACTTATTAGGCGAACAATTGCATAGCAAAAAAAAAATCTCGCGGACCGATGCCGGTTCACGGATCGGCGGTTGGGAACCTTGTGCTAAGCGGCAAGTGACGACGTGAGCGCTAGGTGGCATGGGGCAACAGGGGGCGCGGAAAAGTAAAGGGGTGACAGGGGGTTTTAGGCTACTTAACCCTCTAGTGCCCAACACCGCCACGAAGCGGATCATATTTAAATCCATATAAAAATACAATACGTGCAAATTCCATCGTAAAGCCCGTGGCCGCCTTCCGACGACTGCACAATGAAACATTTACAAACGCCGATCGAGCAAAATCACATGTATTTTTGATAAAAACAATCATTTGAGTACAAGGGTTGACGTATTACGGTCAGCAAAGTTTTTTATTTATTGCCGACAGAAATTGTTGTTTTAGTGTGACATGATTAGAGTTCGGATAAGATCCTAATATTAATTTATTTTTAATTAAATTCATTCAAGATTTTTCGACGCGTTCATTTACAATACTTTGCGATTGGAAAAATGTCATTTGCGTGTAAGCTATTCATTCGATCAGTCTTCCTTTTTTACCGACCGCTACATGTACCATATACATGTATTATTATCATACCGATTATGGCATTTCGAGATTTCAATGGATGTCAACGAAATAACGAACACATAACGTTCTAACAATTTTTTTGCATGATATCTGTCGACCTGTCAGTCTGTCGGTCCGTAGACGGGTGTAGAGCGAATTTGGCTAAATAAATTTTTATGACATTTCATATTTAAGTTTTTGATATCAATGCTACCATTTGATCTCATTTTGGTAAAAATCGGTTAGCCGGCAATAGAAGTTTCCTATTGTAAATTTAAATAAAATTTAAATAAAATAAAGTTTTTTGACAAGTTTTTTGAATGCGTGAAAAACCCGACGAGATTTTTATTTAATATCAATTTTTTTAATGTGATTTTCGCCAAAAATATCTTATTTTTCTGTCCCAACCCTGTTTCCCAGAGGGATTGAACTAAAATCTGAAATATTCTCAATTATTTACATTGACGGGAACGCGAATAGTTCAACAGATGGGCGGAACCCCTGAGTAAACCATTAACATTAATCTACAATAAATCTCTTAGTGAAGGAATTTTCCCCACTCTTTGGAAAAAGGCTCTAGTTATTCCAGTATTCAAAAAAGGCAACAAAATACTAGTGGAATCTATAGACCTATCTCTAAGCAGCGCATTTTTGAAGAAATATTTGAAAAACTTGTTTACAAAGTCTTGCTTTCATTTGTGAAAATTGACATCATTTCTCAACAGCATAGTTTTTATCCTGGAAAGTCTGGTGACACCAATTTAACTTTGTACACGGACTTGATCTTAAAATCTATGGACCAACGTATACAGGTGGATGCCGTATATACTGATTTTAGTAAAGCGTTTGATACCATAGATCACAGTATATTAATACATAAATTAGAAACCAGTGGCGAAGGGAAACCTCCACTAGACTTGCCCTCCCATAAAAAAAAAATATTTAAAAAAAATGTAAACTAAAAAAAAATTTTTTTTAAATATTTAGATAAATTTTCAAAAATACATCAAATTATGTTCTATACAAATTTTTGTCCAAGGCTTGCTTTACTAGTTACGAATTAATTATCATGACCATGGAAACGTTACATATAAGTATGAAAAAATTGAGACTTTGAAAAAATTTAAATAATTTTACAAAAATATTTCGAAATTTTTCGTTTTATCAAAAAACCTCTCAAATAAAAGTTATTAGTTATTGCATTTATAGTAACTTTTGCTCAATAAATTTTTTCGAAATATTTTTCTGTTGCTAAATATTCGCAAAAATCTTAAAATCGACACGAGTAAACTCCCATTTCTAGTCAACCGATTTTCATATAAAACAATAGGGTTCTTCCCATTTAATAGGAGAATTTTTTAGTACCAGAACGAACTCTTTAAGTTAAACCGTTTTTGAGTTATCGTGTATACACACAGACACACAGACACACACACATACATACGGACGGCACTTCGAAAATAGGTTTTTTGGATTCCCTGGACCATGAAACGTGGTCATCCGTCAAAATCTCGACATCGAAAATTTTCGCGATTACAATACTTGCTCCTTATATATTAAGGTCGGGCAAGTAAAAATTGGTATTCATGGCAACTTGTTAGCCTGGTTTCTAAGTTATCTTACAAATAGGACACAATGCGTTGTTGTAAATGGTTATCAATCTGATGTAAAAATAATCACTTCCGGTGTGCCACAGGGAAGCCACCTTGGCCCTCTTCTATTTATCATTTTTATTAATGACATCTTATCTTGTTTTCATTACTGTAACTTCCTTCTCTTTGCTGACGATATAAAAATCTTTCTACAAATTTTATCTCTTCAATATTGTTTTCAAGTTCCATCTGATTTAAATAGACTATCTATGTTTCTAAATATCAATAAATTAAATGTAAATTTTTCTAAATGTTCTAAAATATCCTTTACAAGAATCAGAAGTATAATTGATTTCAACTATAATTTAAACGGTGATATTATCCCGCAAGTTTCAATTGTTAAAGATCTCGGTGTAAATTTTGATACTAAATTGATATTTGACATACATATTGACTATATTATCAAAAAATCATATAAAATGCTTGGATTTATATCTAGAATCGGAAAGGACTTTAAATCCTATAAAACACTCCTATCTCTTTATTTTTTCTTTAGTAAGAAGTCAGTTGGAATTTTGTACCGTATGTTGGTCTCCTCAATATCTTGTATATATTAAACGAATTGAGAATATTCAAAATAGATTTTTAAAAATATTAAATTTTAGATTTCAAAATGTGAAACTCAATCTGTTATCTTTAGAAAACAGAAGAATTCTGCATGATTTAAGTTTTTGTTTTAAAATTTTCAACAGTATTATTGATTGTCCTGATCTTCTAACTAAATTTAACTTAAAAATACCAATTTAGAATAATAGCTTTAGTGAACATTTATCTTTGCCTTTTAGTAAAACTAATTCTGTCTATAATTCACCAATTAATCGCATTTCTTTACATGTAAATAGTTTAACTGAATATGATAACTTTCCTGATATTTTTTCCACCAGTTTTATTACCTTTAAGAAAAATATCATTAGTATACTACAAAATTTTAACTAAAACTTAAATAATATTCTGTATTATCTGTATTAAAACTATTCTACTGATAATTTAATTTTGATTTTTTTTTTTTTTTGATACTGTGTAAAAAACTTTGTATGTAAATTACTTTAGTGCCACACTTTTATTGGGCTTGTGCCTGTTGTGTGGCCAAAATTAAATAAATAAATAATAAAATAAATAAATAAATAAATAAATAAACAGGAATTTTTGATCAGGTTAGTTTTTCGAAGAATATTGATTTTTTATGCTATTATTTGATTTTCCATTTATAAAAGTGTTTATAATTTTAGAAATGGCTTACTGGACTCTATTTTTAATAATATCGAGTCGCTAGAATGACGTGTACAATACATATCATCAGCATATAAACTGTAAGATAAGTGATTTATTTTCGGAATGTCACTGATGAATTATTCCAGTTTTCCTGGGCCGGAAAGTGTGCCAGTCTGCTACTGATAAAGATGTTAAATAGAAATGGTACAAGAATCGTTCCTTGGAAAAGTGAAAAATTAAAATGTGGTATTTTTGACATGTCTGGTGTGTCAAACACGCAAATTCCAATATCAAATCCTTTTAAATATTTTATATTTAATTTTCAAGCGCAATTTTTCAATGTCAGAGTTTTTTCATTAAATTTTATTTTCCAGCCATTTGTTGTGGAGCACACGTGTTGAATCTCGCGTATATCGCATTATCTAGTGACTTAATAACGCGTATTTGTGGTAATTTGTAGGTAAATCTGATTTTGATATGAACTGTATCTGTATTTTATTCCGTTCGGTGAACACTGAGTATCATTCGCATTCATTCCACGCAACGATGAACTTTTTCATTGTAATATTGATTCATTCTCTACTCTGCCTATCTACCTGTGTTTATTGTCTTCTTTACTCTTGTTTACAATTTTTATTCTACCTTTTTTATTATCAACGTTTCAGTTATACGCCGAAAAATTACTATTGATTATATTTTTATTACAATTTTGGTCCTTATAGTTACTTTTTAAATAATGTTTAAAATTTTTAAATGTGGTATAAATTTTACGTACTAATACAGGAGACGGCCTAGCAAATGCTCTCGAGATAAGGTACAACACACTATTTGCTTTCTTAACACACTTGATCACATGTGTAGGCCAACTGAGGTTGTGCATATTGTCAATCCCAAATCAACCTGTTCAGTAACTTGTTGGATAGTAATATCGTTAAGGTAGTACTGCAACCTAGAATTGTTTATGCCTAGATGAAGAACAGTAGTTTTATTTATATTAACTGGTATAAGCCAGGTCGATAACCATTCAAACAGATTACTAATGTCATTTTGAAGTTCATCATACTGAGAAACAGGGTTATGGAATATCTTTAAGTCGTCGGCGTAGAAGCAGTGTGGAGATTTTAGAATATAACCAAGATCGCTGATGTAAATAAGAAACAACAATGGTCCTAAGACAGATCCTTGAAGTACCCCACTAATGACCGGTGCTGAGGAGGAAAATGCATTTCCTACTTTCACGTAGAAATATCTTCCTGTAAGAAACGCTTCAATCCAATGTAGAAGTTTGTTTCTGATTCCAAAATTTTTCAGCTCCAGTTTTTTCAGCAACCTCTTGTGTGGATCTTTGTTAAACGCTCGAACAAGATCGAAGTAAATCACATCGATAGGGTTGTTTGAGTTGAATGCAATCTGTAGAAACTTTTTAAGTTTTTATAAAAACTAAGAAAAATTTTAATTTTTTGAACAAATTGTTTTATTGCTTTTCAAAATATTCGCTTTTAAGATTTATATACTTTTGCATGCGTTCAAACCAATTCTCAAAACATTTTTTCCACTCTGAAGTTGGTATCTCAAAAACATGGGTTTCGAAAGCTTCAACAGCTCCTTGAGGTGATGAAAATCGCTGTACACGTTTTTTTTTTTTTTTGTTTGACATTGGGGAACAAAAAAGTCTTTAGCGTATAAATCAGGTGAATACGGGCAATGAGACATTAATTCGATGTTTTTCTCATCCAAATAATCAGTTGTTTGACGTGCTGTGTGGAGGTTTGCATTGCCATGATGAAGAATGATGCGACGTTTTGGGTTGTTTTTCCTGATTTTGTTGATGATTTCTGGCAAACACATTGTTATACTACAACATTAACTGTTCTCCGATTCTCTAAAGGAATGGTTGCGACATGTCCAGTACAACCGAAGAAACAAGCCATCATTTTTTTGGAAATTCTTCGTGAACGAACAACTTTTGTGGATTTCGGTTCATCTTGGAAGAACCAAACAGTGGTTTGTTGCTTAGTTTCCGGTTCGTATGAATAATCCAAGTTTCGTCACCTGTAACGATGTTGTATACAGATTTTGCAGTGCCTAGATTGATTTTTTTTAGCATTCCCTTACACCAATCAACACGATCCTTTTTTTGAGCTTGGGTCAAATTATGCGGAATCCGTCGGAAACAGATCTTTTGCACAGCTAAATGTTCAAGCAAACTCGAATGTATTGCAGTCTACGATATGGCAAAGGATGCCTTTATCTCACGGTAAGTCACATGTCGATCTGCTTCAATCATTTTGCGCACAGCAGCGATGTTTTTTTTTAATCACAACCGATTTTGGTCGACCTTCATGAGATTCATCACTAACGGACGCATGTCCAAGACGAAATTCTGCAAACCAATTGTAAACAGTATTTTCTGATGGTGCTTCATTACCAAAAGTTGAACGAAGCAAATCTATGCATTATTGTTTAGTTAGGCCTTTACTAAAATCGTAAAAATTCATTTAACGACAACCTTCACGAATAATATCCATTTTATCACAAACTTTTGTCTAGTTTTTTTTTTACGCTCACTGTCAACAAATTACTCGGTCAATTTATAAGCAGCCACTGATTTCACAATAACAAATGTCAAATTTTACGAACATAGTAATGACACATTTCAATATTGTCATCTAGTGGTCTTTTGTAAAAACATAAAAGGTAACCCTCGCATAAAAAGCCTAATTCGTGATTATCTGTAAAAATCTCAAAAAGTTAAATTTGGTATAGCTGTAATATCTCTCTCTAAATATGATTAAAATTATCGTATTCAGAATGCCGGGATATGGTATTGTACTTAGTGACTTGGTATGGATATTTCTGACGTTTGAGAGGGACCCTCTATATATATAAAGCGGTAGTTTAGGGCTGTCGCCGTTTCTCGCCAGACGACTGTGTGCATCCAGTCGCCATCATGTAGATCTTTTGCCTCTATTTTCCTCCATTCTGAGTACAGCTTCTTGCTGGTCGCCCTGGTCTTCGTCTGCGCGCAATCCACTCCCAGATCTTCTTGGGCCATCGGTCATCTTGTATTCGCTGGAGATGCCCATACCATAAGAGTTCGTTCTCTATTGTCTATTGAGATAACGCAATTTTTACGCCGCTCGATCGAAATTTCTTTCTTTTTGTTAGCTCTCATGTTTCTGAAACGTAGGCACAGATATTTTTGACAATAGTTTTGTAGTTAATCGTTTTGGTCTTTTTGGTTATATTGTCGTTCCACAATGCCGGGTTTAACTGCTTGATGACACGCTTTACTTGTCGTATTTTATTATTTATGTAACGAATCAGTCAGTTCGCCCGGACAAATGACAAACTTTCACCACCCACCCGTCGCGAGAATTTCTTTAAAAGGGGCTGCAATCGTTATTTAGGGATTTTAAAGGGTACTTTACAGTCAACATTTGTGAGAATTCAGATAATAAAATAAAATTAGAAACCTTACGTTTCAGCACGTAACTTTAGAAATATATTTTATATGGTTCATTGTTTAGGGAGACATTTGTTCGGAGTTATTGCTTATTAACCTTGATCAATGTTTAAACCCATTTTCCTAGAAACGCTACCAGCCCTCATATGTATACACCGGTTTCTCTGAAGAGGGATCAGAAAGTATTCAGTCCGGTTAGCGTGTGTCGGCATTCTGGTGGTCTATCCGATTATATTTGTTTTAATCTTTTCGTTATTTTAATACATATATTTTAATCTTTCAAAACTTACTCTTGTAAATAGTATATTATAATAAATCAAATTCATTAATTTTAAACCATCTTACTAAACGTGTGTCAACCTTCATCTTTAAGAACTTAAGTGAACAGCTAAGATCCAGACTATTTACAAGATGCCTAATCAGTCGGTTGGTAAGTACAAATACATATAATTAAACGTAATGATGAACCATGGATAACACTCACACCTAGTACCCGAACTCCTTTAGTCAGGAATCTGATTTCAGTTTAAGATTAGACTTCATAATATATCACAGGCTCGCTACCTTTTTGAAAATAAATGGTACGATTTCAAGTAACGTATCAGGGCATGCTACATTTTTGTCATCCTCATTCTTCTCTCTGTAATGTCTAGAAATTATGATTTGATTGACAAAAGTGTGATTCGTCAATTTACACTCTGCAAGATTTACAGTTAGTGCTTCCTAGAAGGATATATGAAAGACTACCTTTGAAGTAACTTGATATTTAATGTTTATTTTCTCTTATGAGTACAATTCCATGTATTTTCAATATCTTCTGACACATTTTATCATCCCACTTGAAAAAATATAACATTACATATTTCTAATTATCTTTTTCTTATCAAATTCATTGAAGATATTAACTTACAGAATATATGGAGGTGTTTCATAACTAATCAAATCACCAATTCTGATTGGTCGTTGCAGTTGGCGTAAGCGACCACGTGACTATTGCACGTGAAAACGAGCCTGGAAGTCACGTTGCATTAAATTAAGGGGGGTGGAGGAAGTTTACAGTTTATAGGGTAGTTTACAATTTTAATGAATCTGTACTAGTATGTATATAAAGTTTGTGCCAATTACAGTTATGTAAAGGTGACACAGAAGGGAAAATCATTAAGAATGATTGGATGTTGTTAACGATTACCAGATACACATGTCTGAAATTTGCTTCAAAACACACATTTAGGAAATAAGTTACTTAGAGTTAGAAACGAGTGGGACTCTTCTAATGCATGACGTAACCATCATTCGACAAAATTTATCGATTGCCGAGAGATTATGAAACATGTTATCATTATGTACGAACTTTTTACAGCTGTCGCCGTTTCGATAAGTCGAAAACTATCTTATTTATTTATTAAAATATAAAATACATGCATAAGTCGTTACCATGGATATTTATATGTATATATCTCAATTCTCCCTCTTAAATTGTTTCTTCATTGATCAACATGTCGATCCATGGTAACGACTTATGACATGTATTTATGTTTCGATACATAAATAAGGTAGCTCTCGACTTTTTAGCTATTCTTTAGTGTCGGTGAGTATGAGATAATACTGCTCCTAAGCCAACTGAGTAAGCATCAGTTGCTGCATCAGTGCTAGCAATACATGTCATAAGTCGTTACCATGGACATTTAATTATATCACTAGTTTAAACTATTATTATGTATCAATTAAGATTTTTATTTTGATGATATTGGCAGTACTGACAGAGTTGCTTTGTTTACTACGGTTATATGTCGCCATATGTTATTATGTCTGTCAGAGTGACATGCATTATTATATTCTGTTCCCATAAAGCTTTAGATTTTGTGTTTAGAAAATAAAATTACAAGCGCAATGTGTGAAATTTGTATACCTACTTGATATTGTAATAATATAGCTTTAATATAAATCTCAAAGATTTTTTTCATAAAAGGTTGTTCAGAATGACGTTTACTCAATAGTCTTCTTGCCTGTCAGCCGTTATCTCTTCTAATAATTACATAACTAGCCCATTGACCAACTACTTGCATAGCATTATTTCTGTCTTATGTGTGCTCTTAATGTTTATCGTACATATATAATTAGCTAGCGTGTTTTAATGATTTGGGTAACACTGTGACGTCATTTTCCCTAAGGTTCTCGTGATTGGCTGACTGGGGACTCTTCAGGTCTCTTTATTGACAGGTATTTTGCAGATTTGTTTTCTAAGACTCTACGAATATAATTACATATAGAAATGTGTAGGATTTCGTAGGTATAAACAAGAAACTATAGATACTTCTATATCCTTTGACTGATATCAACAATATTTTGCAGTTTTATTCTCTAAGAATATGCGAATAAAATAACATATAGAAATGTCTGGGGTTCCGTAGGCATAAACAAGAAACTATAGACACTCCTATATCCTATGATCGATATGAAAAATAATTTGCAGATTTATTCTCTAAGAATCTGCGGATAAAACAATCTATAGAAATGTTTAGAGTTTCGTAGGCATAAACAAGAAACTGTAGACACTTCTATATCCTTTGATTGATTAGAAAAATAATTTGCAGATTTATTATTTAAAAATCTGCGGATAAAACAACTTATAGAAATATCTAGGGTTTCGTGGGCATAAACAAGAAACCCAAAGATACTCCTATATTCTGTGACCGATATGAACAGTATTTTGCAGATTTATTCTCTAAGTATCTACAAATATAATTACATGCAGAAATGTCTAGGGTTTCGTAGGCATTAACAAGAAATTCTAGACAATCCTATATCCTTTGATCGATATAAACAATATTCTGCAGATTTGTTTTCTAGGAATCTAATTTCATACATAAATGTCTAGGGTTTCGTAAGCATAAACAAGAGACTCCTATATCCTTTAACCGATATGAACAATATTTTGCAGATTTATTCTTTAAGAATCTACAAATATAATTACATACAGAAATGTCTAGGATTTTGTAAGCATAACTAAACGTCTCAAATTATTTTTAGTTTTAACAATATAAATATAATGTACTGAGTAAAAATGAATCGTTTTTATCATTAAAAGTTTATGAATAACTATATTAGCAAGTGTCTGTATGTAGTGTCGGTAACATGATGACGTCAATTTTTCCCAAGGTTCTCATGATTGGCTAACTGGGGACACCCTGTCTCTTGATTGGCTGACAGATGACACACTCTCCTGTAATTGGCTAACTGGTGATATCCTGTCCCATGATTAGCTGACCGGCGACGAAATTAACATACGTTAAAAAATGAAACCAAATACATATACAAACAATTGAAATTTTTATATTATAAATCCGTCATTGTTGACGGGTAATAACCAAGTATAAATATATTTGTGATTTTACAGTTTTGGAACTTTTGTGAAAGTAAGTAAATTTCAATTATAGGTAATTCATATTTATATTAAATTAAGAACTGAATTGAATATAAAAAAATTGATGCGAAGTGTGAATTTTCACACATTTCAGGTTTCCGCAGGTATTTAGTAAGTGAATAATGACTATTTGGGACGCCAAAACAAATTTTATGTTAAAAATTTTTTTTTTGTTAATTTTAGTTCGAATGCCTAATGCCATTTTGTGGGTTTCTAAATATGCGCAGTATTTTTTATATATAGCAAGGTTCAATAAGATTTTGAAAATTGCGCTTATGGCTTCCATTGGTTGTTTTAGTAATAAGCTCCGCCCTTCTGATTTCGTGTATTTATAGGAATATAAATAGCAGTATAGCAGTAATATATTTAGGCAATAATATGATACAGACATTATAACACATGACATAACATATATTTTATATATTTTATTTTTTTACTTGTATCCATGGTATTATATATAAGTTACTTGGTTGTAAGTCCAAGAGTATTCAATTTCAACAATTTCCACTGGTTATTTAATTTACGCTTTTAAAAATTAAGTGCGATATTTGCCCAAATATAACTAGAATTTTGAAAAAATAATTTAAACAAAATAAAAATGCAAAAGAAACAGAAAAAATGAAATTGCCTTGAGGCCGGATTGAACTCGAGTTTGCAAATTAGAACGCCAGTATTCTAAGCGTTCGATGGTGTACCTAATGCTTAGAATACGCTCTGTTTACTGTACTATATAATATTATTAAATATTTTATAATACATGGCCAAGCAAAAAACACAAAAATGCCTTATTTTCCGAAAACATAATCTGATCAAAAATTCCTGTTGTACTATTCCGGTTCACACAAATGTACATTACTTAGAATTTTTTCAGATTTTTAGTTTAAACCATCTGGGTTACAGGGTGTGAGACAAAAAATTTTTGAACAATAGTGCAAAAAAAGCGTCAAAATAATTTATTTTGAAAAATAAAATTTTGATCGTTAATCTACACACTAAGGGTTTTCATTTGATACCCTACTCAGAATATTTAAAAAATATATATTTTCTTTTTCGCTGAGCACATATTTGCTTATATTTTTAGGGGGATATGTTTTTTAGATCTTTTGGTATTTTTTCTATGTGCGAGTCAACGAGTTGTATAAGCATGCCAAATTTTAACTCTCTCGGTTTAGCCGTTTGGCTACAATTTTTACCGAACAGACAGACAGACAGACAGACGACAAAATGACGGTATAAGGGTTTTTGACTTTTAGAAATACGCAGTTTGCAAGACGTTAAAATTAAACTGTTTTCAAAATCATGTATGATTGTAATATTGCTGGTGACTTGGTACTACCTCCTATCTACAATTTTTAGCGAAAACTAGTTCTTAGTTTGCATTGTAACCCACGTATGCATAGTGATGTAGTATGCACATATAGTGCACAAGTTATGACAAAACTTCTAAAACAAGAAACATATTTAAGGTCTAAATTCCGTACAAAGCAATACCTTTTATCTTAAACTACGCAAAAACGGCTGACATAAAACAGTTTTCTACCTCTCCTTTAAATTTCTATTTATGCAGATAGGAGGTATTGCCAGGACACCAGCGATATGGAACCTTAGTGTGCCTGTATTATGGACCAGGGTTCCATATTAGCAATTCATTTCAGTTGCACCAAAACAGAAAAATTCCTCAAGAGGCAGGAGAGCATGTGCTAGAAGCGTTATTACTGAGCTTCACCCTACAAAAGCCACATAGAGTCATCAATGAACACTAGAATTGCAAAAGTGTCAAAAATTAGGAAAAGATCGGCCGCAGTCCTCAAGAATCTTTTGATCAACATCAAATGAAGAATGTAGGTCTAAAAAAGAATGATATGAAGTGTGTTGAAATTTTCACACATTTCAAGGTTTTGTAGGTATTTACAATTACAAGTGTTGGTTTTAAATACTTTAAATCAATAGGCACGACAAAAAGGTTGCAGTTAGTTTTTTTCTGCCATGTATTAATTACACTAGAACTCCTCTAATTTGGTGGTCATATATCTCTAATAATACCATAATATATATTTTAACGCATTTTTTTTTTTTTTTTTTTGTTTAATTGCAAAAATATCATTCAAATCCAGACCTGGCAACCCTGCGGGTGATCTTTTGTCACGCAAGAGCATAACTCCTTCAGAGACTTGTATATAGTGCGGCTATATGAAAAACTAACAGATACTCTACTAGAAATGAAATCCCAGTTACCGGACAGTTATTTATTTATTTTCCTAGTCGATATTTGCAAAATAAATTTACTACCTCTTCTCTACCCATAACAAAATGTATCGCAAAATGTATATACAAATATATATTTTTTTAATTATACCTAAGATATTAAACGAAAATCTTAATACTTGTCAAAATGAAATATATTTTAAAAATCAATTACTGTTCATTAACCTGCACTTAAAGAGCTTCCATTTAATATCCCGACAATAAAATTTGAATTATTTATTTATTTATTTTTTTTTCAGGAACACAAAAACTGTAATACTTTCCAAAAACAAAATCTGATCGAAAATTCCTCTCGTACGTTTCCGGTTCATAGCAACATACATTGATTAGAATTTTTTCAGATTTTTAATTTAACCGCTTGGGGAAAAAATCGTAATAAAATAAAAATAAATAAATAAAAAACTACTTCCCGTTCTTTTATCTACTTCTTAAGAGCTTTCTTCAGATACCACACAAAAAAAAAAAAAAAATCTACTACCAATAATCAATATTATGCGAAAAACCAATTTGATCAATATTTCCTGTTGAACTATTCCGGTTCCCATCAATGTACATTATCGAGATTTTTTAAGATTTTTAGTTCAACCTCTGTGGGAGATAGGGTGGGGGACAATTTTTTTTGCCATTATATTGACATAAAGCCCTTAAAAAATATATTTTTCAAATATAAAAATTTGTTTGTGCATCCAAGCATTAACAGGTTTTATTTGATACCCCACTCAAAATTTAAAAAAAAAACTTATTTTTCCATTAAATATATATTTGTTTATATTTATCCCGTGCTGTATTTTTGTTTGAGTTCTCTATAGTTTTTCTATATGTGGATCAAAAAGTTGTACAAGTATGCCAGATTTCAACTTTCTGTGTTCAGCCGTTTGACTACAATTTCTACCGTACAGACAGACAGACAGACAGACACACAGACAGACAGACAGACAGACAGACAGACAGACAGACAGACAGACATACAGACAGACAGACAGACACCTGAGTGACGTTATAAGGGTTTTTTGGTGGCCATACCTACAAAACCCTAAAAGGCAAAGCCAAAACTTCTTTTGTCCAATAGATCTATGTCTAGAGAAGATTCAGGAAACGATAAGTTACAAGACAGAATCTCCCAACTCTCCACTTGAGCTTTCGATTGGAGAGCTAGAGCCAAATATGTTGTGATGGGTAATTTGCTGTTGATTGTCGCGGAGAATTATGGGATCAATATATAATGTGAGAAATGTGCACGCACGAGTGTGCTGGAGCAGTAAATTATATTTATGTGTGTGAGTTTTGTCGTCCATAAACTAAACTGACTAATTTTATAATAAAACAAGCTGGAGTACCCGTACTTCATACGGTTTTTTAAGGTGCTTTTTTGCTGTAACGTAAATGATAAGTGAGATATTTCAGTTTCAAGTAGAACACAAATTCTTATTTAATTAAATTTATTCTAACCCACTCTTTTGTATACATTTTTGATGTTAAATAAATAATAAGTGAGATACTTTGATTATAGGAAGCTCTCCCCTTAGCTCTCCAAACATATATCTCATTAAACACTGCGTTCCCCCGTAATTTTCCATATATTCATTTAAATGAAAAAGTGCATAGAAATAAAAATTTTATTTTCTTATTATGTCTGTATTTCTGTCATATATGATTTTGATGTTAAGTCAATAATAAAGGAGATATATGTAGATTTTAGTTTTAGTGCGCCCCCTCCCCGCTTACAAAATATTGATCTAAGTGAAAAAATGTAATAAACAAAACGGTTTTTTTTTTACTATAAACAATTTTTGTTGAGTATATTTTTCTGTTCAGTAATAAGGGAAATATTTTTTCGAGACACCCCCCTGGAATAAAATTTTTGAAATGTCTTATAGCCTATGTTTGAATTTTGGTTTTACTCTATCATCATACCAAATTACTTGAAAATATGTTTAGTCGTTTTTGCGCGAATCTCGGACAGAATAGGCAGTCAAAAATTGATTTTTTTTGCGTATATTGTCTGATAATCATCTGATGTGTAGATACCATTGACGGCATATAAATAGACTCAGCACGCTCTATGCCTTAGCATTGTTTGTTATGAAGCCAAGACCCTGCGGAGACGACATTTATTAATTTACATTTATTTTATTCAGCTATTGCTAAGAAATAGGCCGGTGCCGTATTGTGTTTATGATTTTTTTTTTTTTTGTTTTATTTTTTTCTATTTTAGTATTTTACCTTTTCATCTTTCAATTTTTAATAATATTGCCGTAAATTGCATTTTAAGAGTTGCGAACTGTATTTCAACTACGTAGTATTTTAAATACTAAAAAGTAATGTTTAATTAAAATGTTACATATAGTTTTTCCTTAAAAAAAGTATTTGTATTCAGTACTTCGAATACATTAGAAAAGTATTTTACCAAGCATTGATTATAGATATACATCTTTATAAATTGTCAGATAAATTTTAATTTATCATGGAATAAATGATGTAATATATGCCCGTTTTAAATTTAGAAAGTGTCTGAAACATTGCTATACAATATGATCGGGAAAAGAAGTTGTCTAGATAGACATGGAATCTCATATTTTTATATTAACAGAAATGTCCAGTTAACATTTTAAATTCAGGGCCTACTAAACTTTTTTTTCGATCATATTGTATTTTAAATGTATGTAATTTAGAAACCTACTAATTATCTTAAATATATACTAATAAATTCAGGTTAATTTAATATTATTTATGAAATTTATATTATTAAAATTTGCAGTTTACAGTATTAAAAAAATATATGTTTACTTTCAATTCTTATCGGCAAAACATTGATATATGCAAACTGTACAACTCCTCGGGCCAACCCCCGTTTTCCCGCCTAAAGAGGTGTTGGCTTCATAACAACTCGTCCTCGTTCAGTGTTTATGTTATACTGCCTCATTCGTAGAAACCAAATATGAGACCAAACAAATAAAAAAACATATTAAGCCTCAAGTTTCATTAACCCATTAACGCCTAAAATGAAACTGGTAAGAAAAAAGTTTTAAATTATACAAAAACATGAAGTCTAGGTTACAATTATTACATATATTTAAGAATTTTATTTATTTTTTTATCAACTCTAAAGATACAAGGGCGTCCTCAAATGGGGACGTTAGGCAGATGTGTGATATTTTTCAAAACATCCTTTTTCAATGCACATTGTTTTCTGGCACTTTTTACATGTTCATCTGGCTTTCAAATGACACACACAACACTTTAATTGTTTTTCTAATTTTCCTGGAAAATGAAAACCTTCAGTTAATTCAGCGCTGGATCCAGCTTTTCTTTTCCTTTGGGTTCTGGAAGTGGTGCCATCTCTCAGATAACTCCTTGTTATATAACGCCGGAATTCTAGCTGATCTACCATATTTTCTGAAGTCATTTGATGAATTTTCCAGGCATTAGTCATGACCATATCAAGAAAATAGGTAAATAAAACCCACTACCGTTTTTTACCTTTTACACCAATTCGATACAATGATATGCACTGATCATGGGTATCTACCCCATCCATTCCAGAATTGTAAGTAGCAAACAATTTCGACTGAACTACATTTTCTTTAGACTTTGTAGATCTGGACCACCGCTTTACATGATTCAGTGGCTCAATAGTGTCATAATTTGATATCATGGAGCAAACACTGTTATCATACCACTTCACGCATAAAATGTCATTTGTTTTGTCATATCTGTAATCATATGAGCCTCTTGCCTCTTCCTTCGGAATGTAATTTGGATTCTCTATAATATAATCCTCAAGTTCTTCAGTATCTGTCAATTCATCCAAATTTGGTTCTGTTCATACTCTTCATTTTCAATCTCTTCCAAGGCTTGTTCTAACTTTTGGAAGGTTTTGGAACCATAAAAAGTTTTAGGATCCATAATAAATAAATATTTTCTTCTGACATGAAAAGAAAAAAAAAAATACAGTTTATATATATTTCTGCCTAACGTCCTCATTTGAGGACGGTAAGTTATAATGGCAGCTAAAAACTACCAAATAAAAAATAAATGAATAATTGTGTATACTTACATTAATATTAGTCTATAGACGCTATGTTTTTGGGAAAAAAAAAATTAAAACTATATTTTTTTATTTATCAAACACAATTTTTTTTAACGTAACTACACTATTTCAAAATACCGTGGAATACCAAGCACTCTCAAGTCACTACTAGTCATTTTTAAATCACTCTAATTCCAATGATTCATTGCAGTCTTTATATTAACAAGTTAGAACTAGAAAAATTTCATAAACAGTTTGCACATACGTTGAATGTTTATTTTTATAAGCGTCCTCAAATGGGTACGGTCGGCGTTAATGGGTTAATAGAGATGATTGTATATTAAAACAAATGTTCGTTTAATTTGAAGTTTTACGAAGAAAAAATGTCCATATGTCCAAAAGATTTTTCTTTGACTTTTACAAGAAATGCAAAATAGCAATATATAAACAATGATTATATAAAGCTATTACGTTGACAATGAAAACAGTGAGTCATTAATTTGGGTTCTATTAAGAAAAGAGTAAATGGGGTTCCATAATACCACCTTCTCCTTTACTAATTGAAACACTAAGCATCAATACCGGAAATTTTCAAAGCAACTTAGTATACACAATGTTCGATAATACTATTAATATTAGAATCAAACATCTTTTGATATAAACACACAATTGATCAGAAATACCTATAGGCAATGTCTTGCATTATTTATAATTTGAAAAGGTTACCAATATAACCTGATAAAGGTATATATGCCAATGTAAATACATTTAAATAAACTTGAGTTACAATTGTTAACTAAAATCTATACAGCCCCGAGACATTTCTCTTATAAAGATCTTATTCAGATTACAAAGTGTGTATTATAATTAATTCACGTTCGAAATGTTTGTCGAGTACGGTTTAAAGGTATGTTAATAGAGTGTAACAGAATTGATTCATAAGCGATAAGGATAACAAGTTTATGTTGCTGCACTTGATTAAATTAATATCGATTATATCGAACCATAAACATAAGTTCTTTTTTAGGGTTTTGTAGGCATGACCAAAAAACCCTTATACCGTCATTTTGTCGTCTGTCTGTCTGTCTGTCTGTCTGTCTGTCTGTCTGTCTGTCTGTCTGTCTGTCTGTCTGTCTGTCTGTCTGTCTGTCTGTCTGTCTGTCTGTCTGTCTGTCTGTCTGTCTGTCTGTCTGTCTGTCTGTCTGTCTGTCTGTCTGTCTGTCTGTCTGTCTGTCTGTCTGTCTGTCTGTCTGTCTGTCTGTCTGTCTGTCTGTCTGTCTGTCTGTCTGTCTGTCTGTCTGTCTGTCTGTCTGTCTGTCTGTCTGTCTGTCTGTCTGTCTGTCTGTCTGTCTGTCTGTCTGTCTGTCTGTCTGTCTGTCTGTCTGTCTGTCTGTCTGTCTGTCTGTCTGTCTGTCTGTCTGTCTGTCTGTCTGTCTGTCTGTCTGTCTGTCTGTCTGTCTGTCTGTCTGTCTGTCTGTCTGTCTGTCTGTTCGGTAAAAATTGTAGCCAAACGGCTAAACCTAGAGAGTTAAAATTTGGCATGCTTATACAACTCTTTGACCCGCACATAGGAAAAATACTAAAACATCTAAAAAACATACCCCCTTAAAAATATAAACAAATATGTGCTCATCGAAAACAAAAATATTTTTTTTAAATTCTAAGTAGGGTATCAAATGAAAGCCTTTAGTACGTGGATTAACGATCAAATTTTTATTTTAGCAAAATAAATTATTTTGATGAGATTTTTGCCAAAATTGTGCAAAAAAATGTTGTCCCACACCCTGTAGCCCAGATGGTTTAAACTAATAGTACAGGAAATGAAGCTCAAAAAATGACAAAACCTCGCAATTTTTTCGTCCAGCATCGATTTGGATAAAAATTTGGAATTAGGCTCATTTCACCCTCTAGTTCATTTTCTACATTGTGCCGTTGTACGCTTTTTGTTTTTTAAGGGTGAAAACTACCCCTAATTGTAAAAAATTATAAAATAACATTTTAAACCTTAATATGGGTAAAATTTGGTTTGGATTAGCTAAATATGGATCGTTTTATGCTTTAGAATACCATTTCATAATGTTTCAACCCTTAAAAATCAACTCTTGTTGGAGCTTAATGTAAAAAAAAGTATTTATCTTAAAAAATGATTTCATCTTGCATCGATTTGCACCAAAATTTGAAATTAGGTTCGTCTCACCCTCTACTTCAAATTTTATATCATGCTCATGGGCACTGTTTATTTTTTAAGGGTGAAAACTACCCCTAATTGTCAAAAATTATAAAATAACGTTGTAAACCTTAAGATGGGTAAAATTTGGTTTGGATTAGTTGAATGATGATTGTTTCATGCTTTGGAATACAATTTCTAATGTTTCAACCCTTAAAAGCCCACCCTTGTTAGAGCTTGATATAAAAAAAATTATTTATCCTAAAAAAATGATTTCGTCTTTCATCGATTTGCATAAAAATTTGAGATTAGGCTCATCTCACCCTCTACTTCAAATTTTATATCATATTGCTGCCGAAAATACTGGTTATGTAGATTATTACGCTCCGAACCGTGCTATTCGAATGTTTCGAAAAAAAATTATTGGTTTTTTAAACATAGCTCCTTAATTTTTAGTGATAGAAAGTTTTTTCAAAAACTTTGTAGGGGGTTTCAAGAGCTATAAGACCATGTAAATTAAATTCCTTAAGATCCCTTAGTTTTTAAATGGCGTGAGTTTGAAGGGCTCGAATAAGGTGGTGTTCGCTTGTAAATAGAGGTTTTAAACGGCTATATCTCGCCAAATATTCACTGTACAGAAAATATATGCACAAAGAAATTTAAGTCATTAAAAAAGCTACAATTTAGTTCTCTATCATTTTTTTCGTATCTCCAGTAATTTCGGAGATATTTTGAAGAAAAGGGTGAAAAATACGAAATCGCAAAAAATCGTTTTTTCTTTAAACTCCAATTTTTCTAAAATTAGACATTTTAAATTGGTCAAACTTCTTAGGTGTACTGAAAATACATATATGAAGAGAACCACAGAAGGGTGAGGATCAATTTTAATTAGGGGGGTAAATAGGGGGTTGTTTTCACTGATTTTTTCGTAGAAAAAAGTAGGTACCGACCTTATTTTGATCATAAGTCGCTTAATTTTTATGCTAGAGACTTTTTTTTTTTGTTTGAAAGGTCTAATCAAATACTTTAAAAAAGATTCAATGAGTTTTCCTCGAAAAATGCAAATTTTTCCTGTTATTTGAATCTTTCAAATTATGCATTTGGCGAAAAAAAGTTAACCATTAACATGCCGTATCTCGGTTGGTATTGGTCGTAGAAAATAATAAAAAAAGGATTTTGTTTGTTTTTTTAAAAGCTACAATTTTGCTTTCTACATTTTTTTTGATAAAATGCATATTTTTCGAGTTATTCGCAAAAAACTTTTTAAAAACATCGATTTTTTCGTCGAAAAACTGTTACTTTCAACCGCGAATAACTCAAAAACTATTAGTTTTACGAAGAAAACGTAAAGAACATTTTTTTCTTAGAATTACTTTTCCCATCGATTCCTATAGTTAAAATGTAGTAAAAAATTTCCACCCCCGAGATGGGGTGGCAACCACCCCCAAGGTTTTAGCGTACACCGGCATGATGTAGAAAATGATCCTTGGGCTATTCCCTACCTTCTGTGAAAATTTCACGTAATTTCATGCTGGACGAAAAAATTGCGAGCCAAAATGCTTCATTTCCTGTACTATAAAAATTTAAAAAAATTCTAAGTATTGTATATTGGTGTGAACCGAAATAGTACAACAGGAATTTTTGATCAGATTATGTTTTCGGAAAATAACGCATTTTTTGTGGTTTTTGGTTCACAAAGTACAAAAGTTATACCAATGTAAGACAATCACATGCAAGGCGTGCGATAGCTTAATGGGTTAGAGCACTGGTGTCGTTAGCTGGAAAACGAAGGGTTTCGAGTTCGAGTACGGAGCGAATTTTATTTTTTCTGTTTTTTTTTGCATTTTTATTATGTTGAAATTATTTTGTCAAAATTCTAGTTATATTTTGACAAATGTTGTATTTAACTTTTAAAGCGTAAATTTAATAACCAGTCTTATTATATGATTAACAGACGATAAATTATTTTAAAAATATCGTTCCTTTTGCCGTGATTACTACAAAGTAAAATTTGTCCTACACACTCAGCATACCGCCTTCACTTATTAAATACCTGCGAAACCCTGAAATGTGTGAATATTCACACTTCACATCAATTTTTATTTATTAAAGATCAAGGTGCGGAAAAAGAATGTCACACTATTAAAGGAAATATACTGAAAATATATATTATCTTTGAAATTATTTTGCAATGGTCCAATATTAATGCGGACACCGTTATTTTGCCATTGCTGATAGTACTAGGCTAGAACAGTACAATATTGTATTAGTATCAAATAGTATTAGTATCAGTATTAGTATCAAAAAGATATGATACTTCATGAGGTATATAAAATTATTTAATTTTTTTGGGGAGTAAACTTTTGAAATATCTCCCTTAGTATTGACTTAATTGCAGCAAAAATTAATAAAACAAAAATTGTTTATTATAAGTATACAAATCTTTTTTGTTGTATACAGGGTGTTTGTTTGAAACGGGGCACCTCGAAAATCTCCTTTATTAGTAAAGATACAAAAAAATTTCAGAACAAAAGTTAAACTAGACAAATAGGCCCATCTAAAGGTTACTATAAGAATTCTGAGGCACTTCCGGTTTCACCGGAAATGATATCAACTTTTGATCTAGCATAGGGAATCGATAATTTTATATTTTTTTCCTAAAAGTACATTAAATTAGCTTTACAATCACACCAAAAAGTCATATTTTTATGTTAACCATTTCAAAATGGCGACCATTTATTTACAAAATAATAATCAACATAAGTTTTACAAAGTTGAACGTTGAACAAACACCCTGTATACTTTTTCGATCAGATGAATATTTAAGGAGTTATGTGGGTATACTCTACCTCAAAAAGACTGATAGTAATAAAATTTATTATTTGTATAAAGTTATTGTTTTATCACACAGAAGTGGTAAAACAAAAGCGACAAAATATGAATAGTTCGAAACGAAATATTGTTAAAAACAACCGAGTGTGCCGCACATATTATATGGGAATACGAACTAGGGTTAAACACAATAGACCATAAAATTTTGACCCTAAAATTTTGAAGAAAAATATGGTCACAGGGGTGTGTTTAATGATATGATAAATATGGTCACAGGCGTGCGTTTAATAAAATGATAAATAGTAATATAGAAATACACCAAACCTATTTAAACGTGTTTAAAATGTGCACGCCACTGGTAACTGTCTGACAAAATGATTTATTACTATCAGCCTTTTTGAGATAGAGTATAAACCCTAAAACTTAAATCTTGAAATATCTCACTTATTATTTAATTTACATAAAAAATGTATATGTGGAAACATTTTATTCTTTTCTACGCATTTTTAGGGTTTTGTATGTATGACCACCAAAAACCCCTTATAACGTCACTCATGTGTCTGTCTGTCTGTACGGTAGAAATTGTAGCCAAACGGCTTAACATAGAATGTTCAAATCTGGCATGCTTATACAACTCTGACTCACATATAGGAAAAATATTAAGAGTTCAAAGAAACACAGCCCGAGATAAATATAAACAAATATGTATTTAATAAAAAAATAAATATTTTTGTAAAATTTTGAATGGCACATTAAATTTCGTAAAATTATTAATTTTGGATTAAAAACCTCGTAATCCGTTGATCACAATGCAAATTTTTATTTTTGAACAATCAATTGTTTTTGGATTTTCGCCAAAAAGGTTTAAAAAAACTTTTGTTCCCCACCCTATCTCCCAGACGAGTTGATCTAAAAATCTGACAAAAATCTCCGTAATGAATATTGATGGAAACCGGAATAGTTCAACAGAAATTTTTGATTTGAAGTTTTTCGAAAAATGTCGATTTTTTTGTGTCGTTTTTTAAAATTTATTGTGTGGTATCAAAAAAAATCCGTTTCTTTTAACACAATTTTAGCAAAAAAAAATGCGCAAAAGTTCTTATCCCGCACCCTTTTACCCAAAAGGGGTAAAACAACTTAATGCTATGGTGTTTATATAAAAAAAGTTCAAAAAATTACCAGGTTTTTTTTTAATTTTATTTTAGATTAATACAGTTTTAATTGAATCATAATAATAATAGATAAATAAATTGAAAAGAAATAATGAAAAATCAAAAATTTAATTTGGTATGATAAATTTTAAAGCATGGCGTTAAACATAAACCTACGTTGCAGTCTGGGCAATAGTATCGACTTTCATGTCGTATTCGTTTTCCCGCCTCACTTTACTTTGAGCAACACACGGTACATCTTTTTGTGGGAGCTGATTTTTTTCAGTGCTTGGAATTGGTTCCAAAAAGTGACGTTTTGTTAATCGTAATGGGTTTGGGCTCTTACTTGAACGTCCACCTTTTGACGAGTATTCCGGGTTATGTATGTTTCTACATACTCATCGATAAGTTGTAGTCGAAACTCTAAATTAGAAATATAACCTACTTGTTTTGTATACAAAACTATAGCGTTCCAAATTTCGTGTTACATCAAGTGAAAAAAAAAATTTTTTGTAAAATTTTTTTCCTCGTTTTCTGGGTACTGGATAATTAGAAAGGTGTTGGTCTACTCTATCAACACCTCCCATTGTGAAAAACAATGGGAACATCGTGAAAATCAATGTGAAGAACAGTACACTCAAAATATAATACGTGAAAAAACACGGTAATAACGAAAGAAACAAGAAACAACACGTCTGAGTGCACTAATGTGATCCAATACAGTGAATTCTAAACGAGCGAATATCTCTCGTTCGAGATAAAAATAGATCAGGTTACTGGCGAAAGGCACTCGGCTTAGCGCAAAACGGAACACATATGTCGAGCGAGAGGGTCTCGTTCTACTTAAGTGGTTAAACCAAAAATCGGAAAAAAATTTAGTGTTTTTGAAAAATACGGCAGTTTTTGTGTTCTTGACAAAATTAATATATTTTTTTTTAATTTATGGCTAAATTATGGCTAATAATATTATGAATTTTTTTTTTTTTATTTATTTATAGCTAAGATAAGTATCAAACAAGAATAAATCATTTGTAGTACTAAAATACGATTCTGAAATTTAAAAAAATAAGCCATTTATCAATATATTTTTTATTAATCTAATGAAGACGAATACGAAACAAATGCAGAAGAAAACGCTGGGATTTTAGTCAAAAACGAAGAAAAGTGATTATCAAAAAACTATTGATTTTGATGTGATTATAGAACAAATACTGTCCTAGACATCTAATATTCTGTTGTCTTCTTACATTTATTAAATACCTACAAAATCTACAAAACCGATTAGAGGAAAAAAGTGGCGCAGCCAGGATTTTGTCTTGGGGAGGGCCGAATCAAATTTCGCGGGTACGCGGGCCTCATACGGCGCTCAACCTCATTCTTTGTGGCCCCTGAAGCGGTAATCAAAATCACTCGAGCTTATTTAGGGAAAAAATATATTTAAAAATGTAAAATATACTCTCTTCCCCTTTTCTGTTTATAAAAAAATGTCAAGAAACCCTTCAGAATATTTAAAGTTCCGTCACTGCTTATCATTTTGTATGTAAAATAGACTGCGACCCAAATCAGTTCGGCACCCCTGCTGTTGGATATTGATGTTTATATCAAATAATAATTCCATTATTTGTTGATAAAAAAATGTAACTGTTAATCCATGTATCAAAAACTTTCACTTGATTTTTTCTTCGATAAATACATATTTATTTATATTTTTCGCGGGATGTATTTTTGAAGTCTCAATATTTCTCTTACTTATGTTCAGTTCTCTAAATCAGCCGCTTGGCCACAATTTATACCGAACGAACAGACTCATGTGACGAAATAAGGATTTCTTGATTTTACCTACGAAAACCTAAAAATAACATGTAAATATGCATTTTCTGTTAATTTCAACACTAATCATAATAAAATATAGCTTATTATTATTGTAAAATACATAAGGTATTTTGCTGTACGATTATGATAAATTTGTTAAATTTTCATTTCATTAGACCTTCAGTTTATTATCTCCAAACTAGTTTTGGAGACAATCAAGACAATAAAAAATATTTCTAATATTTCTACTCTATTTCACGTTTGAGGTATCATTTTAAAATTACATTCTGAAGGTTATACCGAAGTCAGATTTCCACTTTATCTTATCTGAATAGAGTAATTAGTTGTTTAAAACAGTTTTATCATTTGACTGCGCGAATATTTTAGTCGATGTGTCAGGGGAAAAAGGATCAACGCTCCCCTTCATATAATTCGGTGGAGCATATTTGAAAAGTGATGTATTTTCAATTGAACAGTAATTATGTCACTTTATCAAGAGTAAGCAATCTTAAAAACAGTTTATTTATACGAAAAAAGCAAAAAAAAATGCCAGTTTTGTTGTTTATACTTTTCGATCGGATGAATATTTAAGGAGTTATGTGGGTAAACCCTGAAACTAAAATCTTGAAATCTCATTTATTATTTATTTATCAAAAATGTTTATGAGGAAAATTTTTATTCTCTTCAATGCATTTCTTAATAAGAAGATTATTTAAGGGGCAAAGGGAGTGTTACTTATAAGGTTGAAATATCTCATTTATCATTTACTTAACAGTAGGAATGACGACGGGTTCCCGGGTACCCGCTACCCGACCCGTTATGGTTGTACCCGGTTTCGAATTTAAATACCCGCTACCCGTTAATTACCCGTTACCCGTTAACTAAGGGATAATTAACGGGTATAGTGTAATTATCGGGTAGCGGATAATTAGCAGGTAAATAACGGGTAGCGGATAATTAATGGGTAATTGTTTGAGGTATTTTGACTATTTAATTATCTGTGGCTATTTTGTTCTGGGTTACACGAGTATGCGTATAACCGTAATAGGATTAAGTATGCGTATTCCATAATGCACATGTGCTTATTTTTAGGGTTTTGTAGGTACGACCACTAAACAACCCTTATAACGTCACCCATGTGTCTGTCTGTCTGTACGGTAGAAATAGTAGCAAAACAGCTTATGATAAAAAGTTTAAATTTGGCATGCTTATATAACTCTTTGACCCACATATAGGAAAAATACTAAGAGTTCAAAAAACATATCACGAAATAAATATAAACAAATATGTATTTAATGAAAAAAATATATATTTTTTTTTAAATTTGACTGGAATACTAAATGAGACCTCTTAATATGAACATCAACAAGCAAATTTTTATTTTTGGAAAAACAATTTTTTTATGGTTTTTTCGCTAAATATATGCCAAACAACAGTTGTCCCCCACCCTATCTTCTAGAGGGATTGATCTAAAAAACTTTAAAAAATCTCAATAATGTACATTAATAGGAACCAAAATAGTTCAACATGAAGATCAGATTAGTTTTTCGAAAAATAAGACGAAAAATAAATCTCTTAAGACGTAGATTAAGGAACAAAAAGTAGTTTTTTAAAATTTGTTTCTTTTAACACGATTTTGGCCAAAAATGAGCCAAAAAAGTTCGTGTTCCTTTTACACAAAGAGATAAAACTAAAAATCGGAAAAAATTGTAGGTAATGTATATTGATCTGAGCCGGAAACGTACGAGAGAAATTAATTATTTTTTTAATTAATGGCTAAATTACAACTTATTATTTAAATTTAGTTTAAAAAAATTTCATGGAAACTTTTAGTACTGAAATAATGAATAAAAATGTTCAAAAAATGTTTATCAACAAATTATTTTTAGACATCCAGTATTATGTTGGCTTCTTACACTTATTAAATACCTACAAAATCGTGAAATGTGTGAAAATTCACACTTCACATCAATTTTTCTATGCTAACTTTTCATTTTTATATATTAATGGGTAGCGGGTAATTAAAGGGGAATGGGTAACTGGTAATTATCGAATAGCGGGTAATTATCTGGTAGCGGATAATTAAAGGGTAATTAAAGGATAGCTGGTAATTAGCGGATAGCGGATTAATATCTGGGTAACTGTGGCGGGTTGTAACGTTTTAAAAGAAATTCGTTTATTTTATAAACAAATTTAAAACTGTACGCTAATGTACAGCAGCATACTTTATTTAAATAAGACAATATCGCATAAATTTCGGTAACCATGATTACACAATAATATACAGGTAACAAACAGTCATTTTTTTTTTATTAGTAAAAATTATTTCTAAGTGGACGCACCTTTGTTCTGAGCAAAATAAAATAATTATACTGCGAAGAGTATAGAATATTTTATAAACCTGTATAGGGATTTTTTGAGAACAAAAAGGTGAAGAAGGACATTGCGTTCCTACGAAATTATTCGGATAAAAATCGTAACTTGCAAAATTTACTTTACTGAGAGCCGCATTAAATCTTCTGGTAAATATCAAAATTATTGTGTTGTATTGCTTGTATATTTTTGTATAATTGTATGCGGCGCTTAAAACGCTAGCATTTACCGAAATTTAATGGATATGATCTTATTTTAGGCTCTCCTTCCCAGTATTTCTATTTCTCTCTCTCTCTCTCTCTTGGTACGTCACAGGAAATATCCAGAGCCAGCTTACGACATTGGCGTACTGGTTTGGATAATTTGGGGCTGGATGTACCGAGCGTCGAAAGAAGGTTGGATAGAGGAAACTTCAAAGAAAAATCCAGATAAGCCTTTTCATCAAAATTATTTGGGTTATTGTTTATTTTTTAAATTTTGAATATTAGTATATATTTTTTTTATACGTTAGATTTTATTTGGAATGTGTAGGAATTTCGTGGCGCTGGTCGACCAACCCGGGAAAATTTTGTAATCCAGCGCATTCTGGTAAAATCATTTTAGCCAAATTTAACTTTAAATTTTATACATTTGTTTGGTACTTATGAGATAATTATTCTAAATTTGTTATTGATATTTATATATATATATATATTTTTTTTATATTACTATTCGGAATCATAATAAATTATATTTGTTTCGTATTTACTATATTCAGTCGTTATTGTCTTATGTCCCAAATATCTCATTTTAGGTTAGGTTTCGCCTAGCGACACTGATTTATTCAGTTTTTATAATCTAGTCTGTGCGCGGGGTCTATTGGTCGGTCCCAATTTGTTTTTATTTCAGACCAATTGGCGCCCTCTTATTTTTTTATACTTTCATCTGATTTTGAACCGCACGACCGTCTCAGCTGTTTTGTTTTTAAGGCTAGCCACAAGACTAAATAAACCTATAGCTGGTGATTTATAGGTCACAGGGTATCCGGTTCCATTCTGTTCAATGCAGTTTTTAATAATATATGTATGTATTTGGGGAGCTACGGGGAGAGCTAATTAGAAACCAAGTATCTCACTCATTATTTACTTCATAGCAAAAATATATAGAAAAGAGTTGTTTAGAATAAAGAAACGATTACTTTCTTGTTCTACTTGAGACTGATATCTCACTTATCATTTATGTTAGAGAAAAAATGTAGAAATCTATTTAATGGGCAGAAAAGTATAATTCCTAAATGTTTCTTATACGAAACTTACAATCTGAAATAAAATAAAATTGGAGGCTATATCTGTTTTTTTATTTTTTCTGCCTCATGTTTGGTTTCTACACGTTTCAGATGTTTATAAAATAATATCCGTAAAAAGAAGTTTTTGTCTATCTGTCCAAAATTCACGCAAAAACGGCTGGATATATTGCCACGACATTTAGTACGACGACATAGTAAACCCAGAATTCAAATATAGGCTATTGGCGATCTCAAAAATTTTATTCTAAAGGGGTATTTCGGGGTCATAACTGTTTACTAAAAAACTAAAAATATCTGCCTTATTATTGACAGAAACAGTACAACAGTAAAATATCTATAACAATAATTATTACATCAATCATCAATAAGAAGACAAATCTTTTTTGTTGAACGCATTTTCTCAGTTGGGTGAATATTTGAGAGATATATATTTATACACCCTAAAACTAACTTTTGAAGTATACCCCTTTTTATTGACTTAACAGAAAAATGTATGGGGCTAAAATTGTTTATAATAATGAAACGAAGAGCAAGCCTCTTCACCTAGAGCCTGGTAGTTCCGTAGACAAGTTTTTGGTGTATTGTTCTCCTCTAGGTATATACAGAGCGACCTCTACGACGGCTTCCTTCAGGGTACCACTCTAATGCCATTCTGAAGATGTCGTTTACTGCCTTCCGGAGGGTATGCCCAATCCAATTCCACTTTCTTGCCTGGATTTCCAATTGAATAGGTTTTTGTGCTGTCGATTCCCAAAGATGAGTATTGGGAATATGATCTGACCCAGTAATGCTAAAAATTCTGCGCAGACATCTGTTTATAAAAACTTAGAGTTTATGGGTAATTTCTTTTGTATTTTTCTAAGTTTCGCAACCATACATCAGAACTGATTTTACACTGGTTTTAAATATGCGTACCTTAGTGTTACGAGAGATCTTATTAGATTTCCAGACTTCTTTCAACAAGCCGAATGCTTGTTGAGCTTTAAATATTTGTTGTTCTACGTACTTTTTCGATTCGATAAATATTTGGAGATTTACGGGGGGACACCCTAAAACTATAAACGTGAAATATGTCACTTGTTTCTCATTGCACTTTACATTAAAATGCATATGAGAAAATGTGTTTCAATAAGGAAATATTTCTTTTCCGCCCAATGAAATTTATAATAAGAATATTATTTAGAGAATATTATAAAGGGTGTGTTGCCAAAGGAACTATTAGTTATGGAAGAGGGCCCCAGAAACCGTTGGCCCCTCGGGCCTCGATGGCACTAAATACGGTCTTGAAAATCACTGACTTTAAGTCAATGGCAGATCGACTACTTAGATGGATACGTTTTATTGACAGTCTATTATATTGTTAGAGAAGTACTCCAGCTATCAGTAGATGATGGACAAGCCTTGATGGAGATGAAAAAATTCTTCTTAAGATTTTTTATATATTGAACAGAGGTCGTTAAAAATAGCAATATTTAAAGTATTACAAAAATAGATCTGTTCAGCCAGAAAACATATATACATATTATAAAAATAATATTTTACGTATTTCTATTATACAAACCAGCAGGGCAGCAGCTGATTTCTGAATAGTTATTTTTGGACAAAGCCACAAGAAAATTACTTTCTTTTGTTCAGTAAATACAGAAAATATTAAAAAAGTGAAAAACTATAATGACCAAGTAGCTTACATGCAAATCATTCAAACAAATATTAAACAGAAAACGTTATTTTAAAATAGTTCTATATTTTAGATAATATTATTGATATTGAATAATGATTCTTAAACTGAACAATAAAAATTTATTGAATTATCGGAGTATATTTCTCTTGTATTGCTCTAAGAGCACTGTTTTATATTGTATTCTGTACAGGAATTGAGAACGAAAAAAATCTATTTATTGCTGTTAGGAGCAAAAACGAAAACGAAAAATACCGTTTTTGTTCATTACGTACCCGCGTAATATTATTCACTGAAATCGGTTTTAACAAAAATAAAAAATCAGTTAAAACCGATTTAACTATATAATATTATTAACATTTAGAATATAAAACTGTGTTTATAATACATATTATAAATTTATTAATTAGTATATATTTGAAATGACTACTAAAATCGAGACCTATCACTAGTGGTGGACTGGCCCGTCGGCACACCGGGCAATTTTCTGATGGGCCGGTTCCAATAGAATCGATTCTTGGATCAATAGATTGGCCCTATGGGGCCAATTTACTGCCATTTTCCAGGGCTGGAAAATTTTACAGTCCACTTTAATTTACAGTGCCTATCATATGGTAAATAGATAAAAATATGAATTAGTGTTAGTTGGAGTATGTGCACGAATAATGAAGTCGAGAAGTATTCACATTCGAAGGTTCAAAAGTAAACAAATGATGAAAAATTTATGGGGCTAAAATTGTTAATAATAAAACGAAGAGCAAGCCTCTTCACCTAGCGCCTGGTTGTTCCGTAGACAAGTTTTTTGTGTATTGTTCTCCTTCATGTGGATACAGGGCCACCTCTACGACGGCTTTCCTCAGGGTTCCACTCTAATGCCATTCTGAAGACGTCGTTTACTGCCTTCCGGAGGGTATGCCCAATCCAATTACACTTTATTGCCTGGATTTCCAAGTGGATAGATTTTTGTGCTGTCGATTCCCAAAGATGAGTATTGGGAATATGATCTAGTAATGCGAAAAATTCTGTGCAGATTTCTGTTAGTAAAAACTTAGAGTTTATGGGTAATTTCTTTAGTGAGTTTCCAATTTTCGCAGCAATTCATCAGAACTTACTTTACACCGGTTTTAAATATGCGTACCTTAGTGTAACGAGAGATCTTATTGGATTTCCAGACTTCTTTCAACAAGCCGAATGCTTGTTGAGCTTTAAGTATTCTATTGTTCACGTCCCTCGTAGTTCCTCCATCTATCGTTATTGCGCTACTGAGGTAGCAGAATTCTTGATTCTGCTACCTCAGAAAAAGTATTATTTAACTATGAAAGTAAATTTTTGTGTAATTTCTAATTTAAAGTCCCTTTAAAACACTACTACAGGCCCTGCACTAGCTCGATTCGGCAGTGAATTAATAACAGGGTGGGATTTATTAATTTCTTGTCAGCTATTATTTTAAAGCTCTGTTTTTCCCTAACTTAAAATTTGTACATTCATTCTAAGAAAGATGAGTAATAACCAATTTAAAATTGTTATAACTGTCTAAATATTTGCATGTTCAGTATTTACAGAAAAACCACATGTTTTCAGAAACGAATACATTATATAAGTAAATGTCTTTTAAATATAAGTAACTATTTTTGTAAAACTTGGCATTCAATTTATTTACCTCATTTTAATTCAAGTGTTTATTATTATATTATGCATCTCTAGTCGCTAATAAAAATAGTCAACTTTAAAGAATATCATATGCAAGGTTTGATAAAAAAAAAACAAAATTGCGTGCGTTGCGCAATACCTAATAAGTGGAGAGGAGAATAGCAACTTAATATAATGCAGCTGTCATTCAGAGGCCGATTTAACGGCGGGCGCACCGGGCGCGCGCCGTGGGCCTCGACTTCTGAAGGGCCCCGCAAAACCCCAACTTTCTACTAATGACACCAAGTTTTGTTTCATATGTACAAGGTGTCTCAAAAGAAATTTTATATTTATTTAGCTTACTGCGTGAACGTCTCTTGGGAATTTAGTCGCTATGGAGCGTTTCTCGGGAGCAGACCGCGCGTTATGCGTGCGAGAGTTTTACAACAACGGTGATTCGGCGACTGTAGCGCGTAGAAAATTCTGCAGTATTCGAGGTTTTCGCCACTTAAATGATGCGCCAAGCATTCCTCTCATTCGACATTGGGTTAAAAAGTTTGAAGAGACTGGTACAACGCTGGATAAATCAAAATTCGGGCGACCTAGGTCATCAATAACGTTAGAAAACGTGGAGAATGTTAATCAGTCTGTTCGTGACGACCCGAACCTTTCAATTCGGAAGCGCGCAAGTGCTTTAAATGTGCATAGATCATCATTACATCGCATTATGCACAAAGACCTAAAGCTGCACCCCTACAAAATTCAATTGGTGCAAGAATTAAAGCCCCAAGATGCCAGTCAGAGGCTTAATTTCGTAAATCAGGTTATTGAGCGATTTTCAACGTTTACCAACATTTTCTTTTCGGATGAAGCTCATTTTCATCTTAATGGCCACGTAAATAAGCAGAACTGCCGCTACTGGAGTGCAACGAATCCGAAACGCAAACATCAGAAATCCCTACATTCGCCTAAAGTGACCGTATGGGCTGCGATGTCGGCGCGAGGAATTATCGGCCCTTACTTTTTTGAAGACGAAAGGGGGCGTGCAGTTACAGTGAATTCAGAGCGTTATGTGGAGATGTTAGACAACTTCTTGGTACCTGAACTGCAAAACTTTCCTGGCTATAACCAAAGAACATGGTTCCAACAGGACGGAGCAACTTCACACACGTCCAATATGTCTCTGCCACGTGTTCGTGAAATTTTCTCAGGCAAATTGATCTCCCGGAGAGGTGACATAAATTGGCCTCCACGCAGTCCAGATTTAACCCCTATGGACTTTTTCCTATGGGGTTATCTTAAATCTAAAGTTTACGCCAATAAACCGACTTCACTGGCGCATTTGAAAGAAAATATCTGTCACGAAATGGCAGCCATCCCTGAGTCCACCTGTCGAGACGTCATAAGTATTTTACTGTTCGATTAAATGAGTGCCGAGAACGCGAGGGTCTACATTTAGACGATATTATTTTTAAGAAATAAATCCCCAAAAAGTGTATTTTAATAATTAATAAACATTTTTTCTATATACGGCTTACTTTTTTTTTAATCGATCCACTAAATATAAAGTTTCTTTTGAGACACCTTGTATAATCTTAATTACTTACAAGTTTACAATCGGCGGTAAAACCTGATAGTATGTTTATATTCGCTTATTTATTTAAAAATATGGTTAACATGTATTTTCCATGTCTCTCTCTTCAAATATTATAACAGCTTCCCAACGTTGTACTAATTTTCGTTACCCTCTCTATAGAAATTTTCTGGTTTTGACTTAAAATAAATGATCAGGTGATTTTCTACATGGGTGATACTTCGAAATTTTTTATCTCTGAGTGTATGTTCCATAACTCTAAATAGGTGAAAATCGAAAGGCACGAGATTGGGTGAATACAGTGAATTTGGAATAATTTCCCAGTCTAAGCCCTGAATTTTTGGGCGAGTAGTTTTTGCTGAGTGAGGACATGCATTGTCATGATGAAAAATGATTCCTTTTTGGTTAAATTTGGACATTTTTTCTTTAGTTTCTGATTTAGTCTATCTCTTTGTTGAAACTGGAAAACGACGCGAATCAAACATCTTCTAAGTCTTCGCCGTTAATGGAAAATCTGTTGATGTTATTGGTACCAATCCGCATTACTTTGGTTTTCGTTTTATTTATGCATAAGCCATATAAATTTGCCAAACTATTTATACATTCAAGTTTGGCTTGCCTATCTTCTTAATTATGTGACAGAAGGCATATATCGTCTGCATAGCTTAAATTTTCTAAACGGTTTTGGAAGTCCCACTGTGAAGTCCCAAACAAATGATATGCTCACATTAAATTCTACCTGCGGGAGGTTATATAAAAGATTAAATAAAATTATATTATTTCTTACTTAAAATTTAGCTCCGGGGTAAATCCAAAGTAAATCCGGGGCAGGTTATAGGCAATATTTCATATTAGAATTTTAATTTAAAGAGGTAGTCTTTAAATTAAGGGGGTTAGAACGAAAAAAACAGTTTTCTTTTTTGGTACAACTTTTTGGTAAAACCCAGAAGTAATCACTTCTGGGTTTTTAGTTATAATAATAATACATAATAAAGTTCCCAACGCCTAGATAAGCGTATTGGGTCAGAGAAGGTAAATTCTTGAATTCTAGACCACCGGCCGTAGATATGAAAGCCACGTTGTCACTGTAACATTTTGACCGGTCCTATTTTAAGAATTAAATACTCATAAAGCGCTTAAAAAAGTGAAGGTTCTAAAGAAAAATTAATCTAAATTTTGTCTATGTTGGAAAGTGCCTAGAAATCTTTTCTTCTTTGTCTATATGAAAATTAAGTGAACATTGTTGACTAAAACAAAACAAATTATGTAAATCAGTTGATCTGAACCGAAATTACGACAGTTTTAAAATATTATAATTTGAGCATACTCAGAACTTTAGGCATTAACTTAAGAACAAGTTGTTTCTCCCACGACCAGCTCTATGTTGTCTGTTCAAGAGTGAGTAAAAATATAGATTGTTTCATTTTTGCGCCGAATGGGAAGACAAACATTGTGTACAAATAAGTTGTTTAGAGATGCTAAAAATTAATAAAATACATAATTATTTATTTTATAATCAATCCACTTTACTGAACCAATACGAAAATAGGTATTCTGCTAGTTTAATAATATATTAGACTTTTTAGCGATAAAATAAAGCTCAAGGAAATTTTGCATGTCCACAATTGTCATATAGTATTTACTGGTAAACATTTAAATGTATATTTTCCAAAAATAAATAATATTTATGAACTCCTTCATCTTATTAATCTATTGATCAGAATATAAACTTAAGAACATTATTTAATCTGACTAAAACTGGTATTATATATTATCAATTATCAGTTTCGTAAGGGTACTTCAACAAAAAAAAAGAAACAACACAATTTATTACCAGTATTCTTTCCATTCTTAAAAAAAAAATCAGTTTATATTATTATGTCGTTGGCGTTCCGATCTCAGTTCTTGATTCTGTATAATTTAATAAAAAAAAAGATAAAAAACGTTTAATCTAGTTTATTTAAAATAATATATTTATTTTAATCTTGTTTGACGTTTTGATTAAAAATTGGATTACGGAACAAAATCTGTTTATTTAATTATTGTTTATTGTTCATTCAATTTTAAATAAATGTAAACAACCTACTACAGCTGCGGATGTTAAGTTTATTTTTCAAAACCAGAATTTTTGCTATAATTCAGATAATTATGTGTTTTTAGGATTTCATACGTAAAATCAAAAAACTTTTATACCGTCACTCATGTGGCTGTCTGATTATCTTTATGTACAGTAGAAATTGTATACATCGATCGAAACTCGAAACTTAGATAGCTGAAATTTGGTATAAATATACAGTTTGGCACGCATTTTATGTAAATATTTGATACAAACACAAACCGCGAAAAATATATATTTCAAAAAAAAAAAATAATAATAATAATAAAATGAATTAAATATACACCCATCCCTTGATTTACACGGTATTATTTTTATACGATTTCGCTTCTACACGGTTTTTAAAACAACGTTTTCAAATAATTGGTAAAAGTGAATATTCTGACTGCATACTTATTTCTACATTTTTTAATTCCATTCTTTTCGTAACACTGGTATCAAATCTAAAATGGGGATTCCCCATTTTATATGCACAATAAAACTTTCTGTTCATATGCTCTAAAAATGGAGCCTGAACCAGTTGCGTTCACTGCAAAAGTCATCCGCGTAGGACTTAAATTAGGGTGAAAATTGGGTAATCATTTTCTACAAAATGACCCGATTGTTGAACGAGCTCTCCGATTCCAGCGAGATATTAATATATTTTTAACACAACATTAGGAGTCAGGAGGTCTATAAGATTTAACCAAGAATCGAACACTATTGTTAATTACGGATTTCAATTACGGTTGTTAATTACGGTTAATTAGTCTCGCCGATCTGAAATTTTCCCTAATACATCGACCATCGTACCAGAATCGCATCAAGTACTATCGAGTGATGAAAGTGACATCATACCAATCAGGAAGAAAAGATTAATAGTCTATGAAAAAAAAAAATGATGACAGTAATTAAATTGTTTGTTCATTTTTTAAAGGATCTTATATTGAAATAAATGACTGAATTATGCACATTAGTTATTTTTCGATTTACACGGTTTTACATATCAAAATCCACAATTTCGATTTGCACGGTTTTCTGAGGAACCTATCTTCCGTGTAAATCGGGGGACAGGTGTACTTCAACAGAACTAATGGGTGAACAGTCTTAACATGTTGACTAAAAGATGGAAAATCAAATATTTCCTTTTTCTTATGTCTTATATATAAAAACGAATGCCTGTCTGTCTGTCTGTTTGCTCTCTATACCAGCGGTGGGCAAACTTTTTTTGAATAGGGCCAGTTTGCGCGAATACTGCGATAAAAATGGCTGCACTAAAAAAGAAGAAAAATAAATAATAATAAGAATGTGATTTGTTTATTCGTTACAGTTCGCTCCAGCTGTTACAAAGTAGTACCGTTGTGTTGTTACAATCTAATACGCACAAACAAATCAACTGTTTCACCGAAATCAACGATATAGTCACTTGAGCACGTTGTGTAGAATGCATTTTATTGGTCACAGTAAAGATAAGTTATTATTAATATTATAATAATTCATAGAGGGCCGCATCAGGGGCGGCTCAAGACGGTATGCAGGCGATGCGCCGCATCGGGGCGCCACGATCAAGGGACGCCGAGTCGCAGAAAAAATTTATAGCCTATTACAATATCAAAATAGCTTTAATTAAATTAATATTCATTTTTGTAATAAGTATTATGACCTTTAATTAAATCTAGCAAAAAATAATTTTATTTACTGGGCCGCACTTCAGGCTTCTAGTGAAAAGAGGGGCGCCAAAAAGGAAATTTAGAAAAAAGCTACTTTTTTTACTGGGTGACACTTCAGGCTTCTAGTAAAAGGGGGGCACTATGAAAGGAGATTTAGAAAAAACTACTTTTTTTACTGGGTGGCACTTCAGGCTTCTAGTAAAAGGGGGGGCACCATGAAAGGAGATTTAGAAAAAACTACTTTTTTTACTGGGCCGCACTTCAGACTTCTAGTGAAAAGGGGGCGCCAAAAAGGAAATTTAGAAAAAAATTACTTTTTTTTACTGGGTGGCACTTCAGGCTTCTAGTAAAAGAAGGGCACAATGAAAGAAGATTTAGAAATGAGTACTTTTTTTACTGGGCCGCACTTCAGGCATCTAGTAAAAAGGGGGGGCACCATGAAAGGAGATTCAGAAAAAACATTTTTTTTTACTGGGCCGCACTTCAGGCATCTAGTAAAGGGGGGGGGGTCACCATGAAAGGAGATTTAGAAAAAAAATTTTTTTTTTACTGGACCGCACTTCTGGCGTCTAGTAAAAGGGGGGGCGCCAAAAAGGAAATTTAGAAATAAGCTACTTTTTTTACTGGGCGGCACTTCAGGCTTCTAGTAAAAGGGGGGCACCAAAATGGAAATTTAGAAAAAAATCTACTTTATTTACTGGGCGGCTCTTCAAATTTCTAGTAAAAGGGGGTGGGCAAAAAGGAAATTTAGAAAAAAAATCTTTTTTTTTACTGGGTGGAACTTCAGGATTCTAGTAAAAGGGGGGCGCCAAAATGGAAATTTAGAAAAAAATCTACTTTATTTACTGGGCGGCTCTTCAAGTTTCTAGTAAAAAGGGGGTGCCAAAAAGGAATGTGGAAAAAAACTACTTTTTTTGCTGGGCGGCACTTCAGGCTTCTAGTAAAAGGGGGGGGGGCACCATGAAAGGAGATTTAGAAAAAAATATTTTTTTTTACTGGACCGCACTTCTGGCGTCTAGTAAAAGGGGGGCCGCCAAAAAGGAAATTTAGAAAAAAGCTACTTTTTTTACTGGGCGGCACTTCAGGCTTCTAGTAAAAGGGGGGCGCCAAAATGGAAATTTAGAAAATAATCTACTTTATGTACTGGGCGGCTCTTCAAGTTTCTAGTAAAAAGGGGGTGGGCAAAAAGGAAATTTAGAAAAAAAATCTTTTTTTTACTGGGTGGAACTTCAGGATACTAGTAAAAGGGGGGCGCCAAAATGGAAATTTAGAAAAAAATCTACTTTATTTACCGGGCGGCTCTTCAAGTTTTTAGTAAAAAGGGGGTGCCAAAAAGGAATTTGGAAAAAAACTACTTTTTTTACTGGGCGGCACTTCAGGCTTCTAGTAAAAGGGGGGCACCAAAATGGAAATTTAGAAAAAAATCTACTTTATTTACTGGGCGGCTCTTCAAGTTTCTAGTAAAAAGGGGGTGCCAAAAAGGAATTTGGAAAAAAACTACTTTTTTTACTGGGCATGCAGTAAAATTTTGTGAAAAAATAAAATGCTTCTAAAATGATATATTAGTAAACAAATGGAAAATTAAACACTACGATATTAGTAATCAAAATAAAGTCGATAATACCTCTTTATTTTAGCTACAAAAATATAGTCAAAAAAGTTTCAATCTGTCTTCGTAACGCTATGACATATGCCCGTAATATTTCAAGTTTGTGCGTATGCACGTTGCTGGGTTAAAAGACGAGAATTAAAAGATGGTAATAGCCTTTTAAGCCGTTAAATCACATTTTGAAAAAAATGCCATTTTTATGTGTTGATCTTTAAATAAAATTCATGGACCTTAACTCTTTTAATCAATAATGTTGGTCATAGATATCTTATATGAGAAACTCACATTAGTACCGACTCCAACACCGATCCCATAAAGTAAGGAAACGGTGTCGAAGTTAGAATAAATAGTAACAAAATTCCGAAGTCGGAATCGATAGATTTTGCGTTGGCTCCCATAGAAGGAGGCGTTGGAGTTGGCAGAATCAAATAATCCGAAGTCGAAATCGATAGATTTTTTTGTGTTGACTGTACCAAAATGCCATAGTCGAAGGCGATTGTTTCTTTCCATAAAAAGAGACGTCTGGGTCGGAGTTGGAGTCGGTGGTAAGAAAAATTCCGGAATCGGAATCGATAGTTTTGTTAACTCTCATAAAGGGAGGCTTCGGAGTTGGCGGAGTTGGCGAAGTTGAAGGAGATGAAGGAGTTGACAGATTTTTGCACTGACTCCCATAAAAAGAGACGTCATATTTGGCGCCTATTCTGGCGCTAAATTCCGGGGTCGGAGTCGACAGTTTCTTGTGCCGACTCCGACACCGAATCCCATAAAGCAGTGCTTCTCCAACTTTTTAGGATTTCTTGCATGGCGGTCCCTTTAAAATTTTATAACGGCTCGCGGTCCCTTTCAAAATTAAAAATTAAAATTAAGTAGGTACAATTAACATATAGGCTACTGTTAATAAAACAAGTTTTAAACAATTGTTTATTGAGAAAATGGTACATTCTAGTCATAAAATTTTAATGACATGGATGCATCTCCTTTGCCTGAACCAGTTCTTCTATGTGCGGCTTTGTTTTGGACAGTGCAACTCGCATGTCATTTGTCACGTCTAATCTGTTTCGTGATTTTGTTTTCATGCCAAGCAGTGTGGAAAAAGCCGTCTCTCACTCATAGGTGGTTGAAAATGGAATCAGCACTCTTAAAGTCATATTTGCAACTTCGGGATGGAACTGTGCCATATCAATCCAAAAATCACTACATCACATTTCACGGAAAACCTGTTTTACACCTCCATCATTTATCAAATCAATAATCTGTTCTTGAATTAATTTGTCCTCCAATGGCATATCACTAAGGGAAAGTACAAGTCAGGAAAATAATGATAATCTTCGCTAAGAATTGATAGATGTTGTTTCATACTACAAAAAAATTACTGATTATCAAATACACATTTTAATAAACTGTACATGTAATATATTATATGATCCTATTGCGGACCCCAGTTTGAGAACAACTGTCATAAAGGGAGGAATCGGTGTCGAAGTTAGAATCGACGGTAACAAAAATTCCGAAGTCGAAGTTGACGGTTATAAAAATTTCGACAGTTTTTTGTTCAGACTTCCATAAAGGGACAAGATGGTGTGGAGTTGAAATCGGCGGTAACTAAAATGTCGGAGTCGGAGTCGGTGGTAACAAAAATGTCTTAGTCGGAATCGATAGTTGTGCCTAATCCCTGCTTATAATTATGTTTTAAAACTATTTTTCTTGCCTTCCTTCAAGTTCTTCGTGCAGACATAATTGCTGCTACGTATAATTTATAAAACGTTATAACTATTAACAACGCCCCTAAGGGGAGTAGTTAACTTATGAACGGTTAACAGCTTAATAAACAACTATTTGTTAATATTTAACAACAGAAATATTTCCAGAATTCAGGATTTTATCTTAATCTTGATATTAACAACTTAATCATTAATTAAGTAGTTGTTAATATTAACTACTTACTACTACGCTTAGAGGATATGCGGATTATTATTATTTATAAGTGTATTATTTGAAAATGTATATCTACATACTATATTCTACATCTGCAAGTATTATATTTAGTCCAACATACCGAAAATTTTACGGAATCACTGATACTGATATTGAAATATGTCACATATCCATGTCGACTATAAATACTATAGCAGAGTGGGAGCAAATAAAGTGAAAATGTTCCAATACTTGTGACAAGGGAAACATATTTAGCATCAACACCGGAGAAAATAAAATTTCAAGGGCAGTTCACAAATAAATAAATAACATATATATTGCTTTCTGGATGAAAAAGTAATAAAGTTATATATATACTGGCATTTTAACGATACGTATAACCCCCAGAGCAGTTTCTTATACAAAACTAGCAGTCTGAAATAAAATTAATGACAATCTATACATCAAATTTTCCACCGATTTTTTATCTGCCTAATAGGATATTTTTAATTGTGGAAAAAATTGTAAAAATGCTATCGCTCAATAACATGATAGTAGATATCAGATAATAGAAAAGTAGTTTTGTAATTTTTTAAATATATTTGTGGGTTTCAAATAGCTTTAATATTTATAAAGTTAATTTTTAAAAATAATACGTCAATATTTTTTCGACATGATTATAGTTTGTAGTTTAGAACCTTCGTCCTAAAATATTGATGACTAGTTGGACTACCTGTACTTTTTACGGTTTTTGTAATGTATATTTTGCTGTAACGTAAATGATAAATGAGATATTTCAGTTTCAAGTATAACACAAATAATTTATATATGTATGTATTTCCGTTAAGTCAATAATAAGGGAATAATATTTTAAGTTTATTAATAAACAGTTTTAACCCCGAAAACCACTGAATAAAATTTTTGAGATGTCTTATATCCTATGCTCGAATCCTAGTTTCACTCTAACATCATGCCAAATTACGTGGAAGTATGTCCAGCCGTGAATTCGGACAGATCAACAGACAGACAGACAAAAATTGTTTTTTTGTGGTTATTGTCTTATAATCACCTGAAACGTGTAGAAACCAAATACGAGACCGAAAAAAAAACAGATTTTCAATTTTATTAATATAGATAATGGATTGCCACTTTGCCACAGCAAAAATAGGCTTCCAAGTTTTCACAATAGAACAAAATAGTTACAGACGTATTTGTAGAATGAAGCTGTAGCTACAATTTGCCGTATCGTACGCAAATATGCGTCGAATGGTTTATAAGATGACGTCTATAATGCAATTTGTTTACTTACAATTAGATTGGATTACCCAGGACAATTGTAATTTTTTGAGCTGAAAATTTCTTGAACAGGATTCAAACCCGAGACCTTAGCAACGCAGTGCACGTTTGTTACCACTACACTATGCCGGTCGGCTTTATTGCAATTAAAATATCCTATTAAGTAGATAAAAAGACTTGGCAATTTTTGATGTATAAGTTGTTACTAATTTTATTTCAGATATTTGGTAACTAACACTGCTCAATAAATAACTTAGTACTTTAAGTAAAATATTAGGTAACCAACAAGTGAAACTATGTACATTTAATTCCAACTGTAGAATAATTCAGATCAACTACAAGAAACCCATCTGTTGGTTGGTAAATACCAAAATATTCAATACACCTATCATAATGTTGAACCCTGGATAAAACTCACGCCTAGCACTCGAATTCATAATTCTAAAATCTCACTTTTGTATGGAATCATTTTACATACTGGTTTTGGCATTGAATACAATATTATTTTTGAACACTGGCCTCCGGTTTACAGTACATCTCGGTCTGGCACGAAAGCTGCCAATGGTGTGGTGATGCCACCTTAGAGGCTGGCTGGCACGTTAAAGCATCATAGTTATTAGGGTTTCTGGAAACTCGAGTATTTAGGACTCGGCGAGTCAGAGTCCTAAATTTTGAAAACTCGTCGAGAGTCGAGTCTGGATCTAAATCTAAACTGAAATTAATAAGCGAAAACGTTTAATATTTTGGAGCTCAATAATGATTCTCATAAATGAAGATTTTGTAACAGAAAATAAAATACAAAATTTGTTAAAATTATGAAATTATGTTATATTTGTTAAAATTACAACTGAAATTTTTTGTCGTTCCAAGAAATCAAAAAGAATATGTACTTAAATTTATTTATTTTCAAAACTTAAATTTTAAATCTAAATATAACAATTTAATTGCTTTTTATCTTAAGGTATTATCAACGAATTAAGGCAAGTCTCGATCTGATTGTAGCTGTTAATTGTATAACATCGAATATTGTGTAAAACCAATAAGTTGATAACGTTCAAGTGGTTTAAACAAAATGCATACCAATTTGATTAGCGAAGATTTGATTTGATTAGTGAAGATGAGCCTCTGTTAATGTCCGTAGCAACGTGTATAATTCAAAACAATAAATAAAAGATAAATCTAAAAATTTATCAAAACATTTCTAGAAAGCACCTTTTAAATTGACTGGTTTTTACTTAATTTTAAAAACATGGACTCTTCGAGTATTAGAGTCGACTCACGAGTCCGAGTAATTACCCAAATATTCTACGAGTCCGAGTCCAGTCGAGTCGACTCCAGAAACCCTAATAGTTATAGATTAGAGATGGGAATTTCGGCTCAGTTTGCGGAACCGGATCAGTGGAAGTCGCTCAGTTTGTTGAGCCGGTTCATTGGTCCGGCTCAGTGATCCGGCTCAGTGATCCGGTTAAGTAAACATGTTTCCGAGACACAGGTCGGTCGTTCGTTCGTAGATAGAACGTCGCTTAGAGCCGGCTCTTGCATTATATGAACTGGAAACATGTTTCCGAGACACAGGTCGGTCGGTCGTTCGTTCGTAGGTAGAGCGTCGCTTAGAGCCGGCTCTTGCTTAGAGCCGGTTCTTGCAATATATGAACTGTAAACATGATCCCGAGACATAGGTCGGTCGGTCGTTCGTTCGTAGGTAGAACGTCGCTTAGAGCCGGCTTTTGCTTAGAGCCGGTTCTTGCAATATATGAACTGTAAACATGATCCCGAGACACAGGTCGGTCGGTCGGTCGTTCGTTCGTAGGTAGAACGTCGCTTAGCCCCGGCTCATCTAACATTTTTTAAACAAACAATTCACTTTATGTAGCTACTGTATTTTAAACCAGATGTGTTAAGTTTATGGCGATGTTTATTGCCCTTATAAATCGGACATCTGGGATTTGGGCAATATTTTTAATATTTTTATATAGTATGGTTGTAAGAAAATACAGACTAAGCCTATTAGTTTCAAATAAATTGCTCTACAAATTGATGACAAAATACACTTTATAATAATACATTACAAGCCGAGTTCTCGCGAAGTTCAACATGACATCGATCCAGATCCGGATCACTCCGGTCACTGCTCACAATCGCCCAACCAATCGTATCCTTGAAACTTGAAACTATACAGTGAGCCGTGAGCCGGCTCATTTCAATTTGGTGAACCGTGTCACTTCGGTCAGTATACTGAGCCGGCTCAGTGAGACGTTTCGTTCATGAACGACCCATCTCTGTTATAGATACTAAACAGTACACATTTCGATATGTTTACCTTATACCACAGTCGCTTTGTGGGGGCATTTCTAGGATCGGTCGAAACGTCAAGGTTGGCTAAATGAATTTAAATAATTTCATTTGTACTTCATGGTACTTACTTTGAAATGCCCTCCACATAGTGGATTCCAAGACTTGCGAGCGGTATCAAGTCTGAAAACCTAAAGGATCCGCCGGTCGGTTGCTTAAATTCTCTATGAGAGGAATAAGGGTGTTTGAATTAAAGTTTGCATTTTACTTAAGGGGGGGGTATGGTCAGCGCAGCACATTTAATACCCATTTTCAAGATTTTTTTTTAGAAAACTGTTAATAGTAACTTGATTGGGATAATACCTACAGGAAAGAACAACCTTTGAAGTGTATCCAAAAAAATTTTTATTGAAAAATATCGAAAATTAAGCTCGTGACATGAATTTGAAATTTTCGTTCAGGACAAAGAGTTGATTTGCGGTGAGACACATAACTAATGACTGGATCATCTAAAACAAAAAAACCAAAAATATTTCGTTAGTTTATGAGTTTCTTGAGGTAACGCTGTCGAGATATTTTTTTTTTCTTGCTTATTTTTTTTTTATGGAATTTTTTACAACTGAAAACAGAAATTTCGAAAAAAAAAATCCGTTTTTTTCGTTTTTTTGACTTCAAACTTATACCAAAAACTAAATAATCTAGATATTTGAAAAAACTCGACAGCGTTACCACAAGAAACTCATAAACTAACGAAATATTTTTGGTTTTTTTGTTTTAGATGATCCAGTCCTTAGTTATGTGTCTCACCGCAAATCAACTCTTTGTCCGGAATGAAAATTTCAAATTCATGTCACGAGCTTAATTTTCGATATTTTTCAATAAAATTTTTTTTGGATACTCTTCAAAGGTTGTTCTTTCCTGTAGGTATTATCCCAATCAAGTTACTATTAACAGTTTTCTAAAAAAAAAATCTTGAAAATGGGTATAAAATATACTGTTCTGACCATACCCCTCCCCCTTAATCTACGTTTAATGTTTAGTTAGAATCGAAGGTTATTAATTACATTAGAACTTACAATTTAATGCTGGCTGTAAAATCCCATGGGAGACACTCAAACACAAAACCACACAATCACCGTATTCACCTCATAAGCCGCTAAACACCTCACAACACTCACGGTGTTTAACCCGTTAACGAGATTCGTTTATTTAATTTAAACTGTCCTCAACACTTCCAGATTACTTCTGGTTTACCCACTACAAACTACCGGGTTTCTCTACCAAAAATGATTGCGAGTTTCGTGCGTACACGGCGACGGTTTGCTCATGACTCCTTTTGTCTCTCACAAGATTTTTCCAACTCTTTTCTTAAACTAATAATCTGATCTCTGGCACCATTTTTTAGTCGTTGTAAAAATAATCAGGTCTCCTCATTAACAACAACCCTTTTATAAACTTATCTTTCTATGACCAATAAATTATAAACCAAAGTAATTAATTTTTACTCTAATTACTACGCGGTCCATATCACTGAAAATATATTGTCGCCTATCACCTTATGTGTAAACATTTGACCATTGCTAATTGATCTATCTCTCTTCGTATCTTTTTAACACTTAGCTAAAAAAATATGTGATAGCACAACTAATCTTAGAGAATGTTTATCTTAAAATAGATTAGTTTTTATATTTGAATAATTTCAGTACTTTTTAACTAATTGAATAATTTTATTTTAATTTATAATGAAATTTTATTTCTGAAATTACCACTCCCACAGTTTCATGGTAGTGATATAATATATAATTTTGGATAATAGTGGCTCGGTGAAACGGTATAAGGGATTATTGGTTATATAATATCTACGAAACGCTAACAATATACATATAATGATATGGGGGTATCTTTTTTAGATGTTCAACGTGGCAGAAACCTAAATCTTCCAATTTTCGATCTATCCTAACAATATATTGTATCTTTTATAATAATATAACTAATCAATATTAATTAGTCGCATGTATACCTTAATTATTGTAATATACTAACTTTTAAGAGAAACATATCATGTTTCTTTTCTCTAATATAAAATTATTAGGATAACAATGTATAGGTAAAGACAGGATTAAAGTTGTTTTCAATATTAAATTAATTGCGGGAATTATGAACAAAAGAGCTTTGCGAATGTTGCACCACGTGACTTTAGTTAGTTTATCATAGAAATGAAACAAATGAAAAACGAACATATATACAAGTCCACTCACTCATAAGTGCTGCATCAAACTTTTTTAAAGCTTTACTTTCAACGAGTTTTAATTAAATTAGTGACAAACACATATAACGCTCATTTTGTAAAGAATCTTTTGTTGTTGTAAAAATAAAAGTTTGACTACAGTTTTCCAGAGCTTTTACCTGGAAAAATGTGTACAACCGTAATTATTTTTATTATATACATTTTAAGAGAATTTTATTTTTTAGTAGTGAAATAACGAAAGTACTTCACACGTTTATACCATGGAACCTACGGACAGCGACGTAAAAAGTGGGACCTGGCCTCGGTAAAACGGACGGCCCTCGGAATTCGGGGCTCAAATTTCTGGCAAACAATAATCCCCCCCAACGGTATATTATGTGTTCGATGACATGTAAAAAATTGCATGTAGATAGAAATATTTCTTTATTTTTTTGTAATATTATAATATTACGAGGGCTACGAGGCGATTATATACGAGGGCTACCTTTTAAGTTTTTACAAAAACTAAGAAAGAAAAAATTTTTTTGGAGGAAACTGTTTTATTGCTTTTCAAAATATTCGCCTTTAAGATTTATAAAGTCCATTTACCGTAACTATGAAATGACGTCACAGTCGAAAAACTCACCATGTTGCCAATTCGTAAACTGTCAAAAAAAGTTAGGTTATATCGAACAACTTCTAAACATATATTGAAAACCTATATTTCCTATGGAGGAAAGGAATTAATGTAAATTATGATGCACAGCAGTTCTTTCTAACCGATTTGTCGCGAAATTTATAGTTTATATTATATTAAGTGTGTAATGTAGTATTTAAAAAAATAAAAATAAATTTCAGTGTATAAGAACCATCAGAAATATTTGTTTTTAGAAATGTGTCGTGTTCTTTTTATACAATTTACTTTAATTTTTCGCCTGGTGTCACATTGACACAGCGGGTTCGGGAAGTAAACGCGGAGTGTTCCGAGTCACACTGTTTAACTCCAGACCGCTCGAATAAACGCGCTTAGACCTTTTCTCGAACGCTCCGGGCTTGCTTCCAGAACTCACTAAATGATATCGGAAAGCAATATTAAGAGTTTTTTTTTTTTTTTTTTCGAATTGAAATGTTTGAATTTCAGATGTTAGATACAATTTTGTTTCGAATAATTAATATTCAAATATTATTTCCAGTCAAACAGTTTATTGCCACTAGAAAGTGTAAATTTCATGAGTATGCTAAAATTACTTTTCGTTTGCATCTGATGATCATAAACCGTTCTACGTAACAGACCTGTAGGTTAAAATTACAAAAAAAGAACGTAACAAATGTAAAGAGAACATATTTTATTAATCATATATAATATTTGTTTATCGACCAAGATACAAAATTAAATATTGTTTTTGTTCACTTACATTACAAATTATAAAACCTTTTAAAATATACAAACAGAATATACAGTTAAAAGTACGTTATAGAAATATCACCCATCATATTTGATATCTATTACTCTTTTATGAGTTTTAAAAAACCCTTAAATTTTGGTCTGAATCGCTTTGTAAGAAATGGTAGTTTTCTAAGGTACCATTGCAGTTTTAAAAATTTTAACTCTATCAATATCTCGAAAACTATTGCTACGATCAAGCTAAAATTTTATATCTAATATTCTTTTATGAGTTTTAAAAAACCCTTAAATTTTGGACTCAAACGCTCTATTAGAAATGGTAGTTTACTAAAGTACCATTGCAGTTTTTAAAAATTAACTCGACCAATATCTCGAAATCTATTGCTACGATCAAGCTAAAATTTGATATCTACTCTTTTATGAGTTATGAAAAACCCTTAAATTTTAGTCTTAATCACTCTGTTAGAAATGGTAATTTACTAAGGTACCCCTTTCATGTAATTTTATATTAATAGTGTCGACAGTAACATGCTCTCATTAAATCAAATGAATTATCTTTCAAAATAATTAATAAGAGACAAAACCATCCTTTGAGCACGGCTACTAAGAGCTTTGGACATTTTTATTACAGTAAAATTTAAAAAAAAATAAAATATAACCTTACTAAATAAGCACTTAAATGTCAACCTGACAAATAACGATTGAACAATCCAATTACAAACTGACAACATTGGAAAAATTTACCAACATTAAATAAATAAATATACTAACTGAGTTATGGATTGATGTTGATTAAAACATATCATAACGTTGGTACTTAAATTAACCAAGTGTGACATCAGCTCATATTTATTGTGAATGGGGTTTATACTTTTGCATGCGTTCAAACCAATTATCGGAACATTTTTTTCCACTCTGAAGTTGGTGTCTCAAAAACATGCTTTTCGAAGGCTTCAACAGCTCTATGAGGTGATGAAAGTCGCTGTCCACGAACTTTTTTGTTTGACATTCGAGAACAAAAAAAAAATCGTTAGGGGATAAATCAGGCGAATACGGGCAATGAGACATGAATTCGATGTTTTTCTCCTTCAAATAATCAATTGTTTGACGTGCCATGTGGGAGCTTGCATTGTCGTGATGAAGAATGATGCAAGTTTTTTGGTTATTTTTTCTGATTTTGTCGATATAGCAAACAAATTATTGTATACCATTCAGCATTAACTGTTCTACGATCCTCTAAAGGAATGGTTGCGACATGTCCAGTACAACCGAAGAAGCAAGCCATCATTTTCTTGGAAGTGCTTCGTGAACGAACAACTTTTGTGGGTTTCGGTTCATCTTGGAAGACTCAAACAGTGTATTGTTGCTTAGTTTCCGGTTCATTTGAATAAATCCATAAAATAAATAAAGTGTCATCACCTGTAATGATGTTATGTATATAACACCAGGACGAAGATGGAAGGGGGGATAGGTGGGCTAGGGAATTAGAGGCAAGAAGGATGGAGATTGGGAAGGATAACAGGAAGGGGTAAAGGAAAGAAGGAGGAAACCCGGTGGGAAGCAGAAGGGGAGAAATGGAAGGAAGGAAGGGGGATGAGGTTACCTAGAAATGAGGAGGAAGGAAGAGAGATAGGAGGAGGGGCGAAGAAATGGTTGGAAGGGAAGAGAATGAAATAAAATAAAATAAAATAAAGCAAAGATGGGCGAGAGAACAGGAAGCAAGAAGGAAGGAGATCGGAAAGGGAAACCAGAAGGGGAACAGGAAGAAGGAGAGGCACATTGAAGCAAGAAGATAGAAAAGGGAAAAACACCAGGATTTTGCAGTGCCTAGGTTGAATTTTTTTAGTATTCCCTTACACCAACTCGTATTACATCAACACGACCCTTTTTTTGAGCTTCGGTCAAATAATACGGAATCCTTCGGGAACAGATTTTTCACAGCTAAATGTTGCCTTTATCTCACGGTAAGTCACATGTCGATCTTCTTCAATAATTTTGCGCACAGCATCGATGTTTTTTTAAATCAGAACCGATTTTGGTCGACCTTCACGAGATTCATCACTGACGGACGCACGACCACGATGAAATTCTGCAAACCAATTGTAAACAGTCTTTTCTTATGGTCACTACCAAAAGTAAAACGAAGCGAATCTATGCATTGTTGTTGAGTTAGGCCTTTACTAAAATCATCCAACTAAAAATTTTACGAGTAAGATCCATTTTTTCACAAACTTATTTTTTTAACGCTCACTGTCAACAAACTACTCGGTCAATTTATAAGCTGCCACTGATTTCACAATACCCAACGTCAAATTTTACGAATATAGTAATGACACATTTCGATATGGCCATCTAGTGGTCGTTTGTAAAAACATAAAAGGTAACCCTCGAATTTTGTGATACATTCATACCTTATAAATGACGTGCCTTTTGTTTGCGCGGGAGTTAAGGACATAAATACCACAAAGGGGCTCAATATACTGATAAGAACTAACTTAAACAATGTTTTTTATTTCTTATATAAATAAATTATGCAACATAATCACAATTAATAAAATTTGATAAAAAAAAGAACAGTCCCAGGCCTTACAATCTAAGCTGAAATTGCGCAAATTTCGTCACAATAAAATTTAATTGAAAAATTCCACCGATTTTTTCAACATTTGCTTCGTATCTTTATTAATAAGAAATATATTCATAAATGGTTCATTTTTTTTAAATTTCGGAAACCTATTTCTCACTGTTAACAGTGTTTTATTTCGTTTATAAGTATTTCATTTCTATAAATGATTTTTTCCGTTCTGATACCTTAAAAACAAAAAACTAAAATAACAAAAACAATATGTTGAATAATGACGTATAATAGTAGATGGAGCTTACACACATGAACTCGGTTACACCTGTTATTATTTTTTTGTTTGTTTATTATTATATTTTTAATTTCAATAGAACACATACTTAACCTTAGCTATAAATACAAAAAATCAATAAAATTAGGAGCCATAATTTAGCCCTGAATTAAAAACTAATTAATTTTGTACAAAACATAAAAACGGCAATATTTTCCAAAAATGCAATCTAATCAAAAATTTCTTTCGTACATTTTTAGTTCAGATCAATGTACATTACTTTTTAGTTTTTTTAGATTTTTAGTTTAATCCTTTTGGGTGCAGGACTATATTTTTTTAGTCCATTTTTGAAAAAATAAACTTGTTAATATAAAGAAATTTTAGAAAACTACTTTCCTTTCCTTAATCTACTTTTAAGAGCTTTCTTTTGATGCAACACAATAAATTAAAAATAAAATTATTATTTTTTCAACGACAAAAATAAAACTATGTTTTTTGAAAAATAATTTGATCAAAAATTCTTGTCGATATATTCCGGCTCGCATCAATTAACATAATTGAGATTTTCTTTTTTAATTTTTAGATGAATCCTTCTGGGAAATTAGGTGAGGGACAAAAGTTTTTTTGACATATTTCTGTCGAAAATCCTTTAAAAAATCGGTTTAAAAAAAAATTTAATTTGCTTATTTATCCACGTATCCAATAACTTCTTATCATTTGATATACTAATCAAAAATTAAAAAAAATATTTATTTATTTATGTTCTCACATTAAATACACATTTGTTTATATTTATCTTACGATGTGTTTTTTTAATTCTTTACATTTTTTCTATATGTCAAAAGGTTGTATAAACATATCAACTTTCTATGTTCAGCCATTTGGCTATAATTTATCCGTACAGACAGACAAATAAATAGACACATAAGTGACATTTTAAGGGTTTTTGGTGGTCATATCCAGAGGCGGATCTAGCTTTTTGGGGGCTCAGGGCTTAAAAATGCCAAGGGGCCCAACGCATGCTCTTCACTTATGTTGAATATTTTTAGTGAAGGGCAAAAAAAAGGTCCTAACCTCCCAAATCTAAGTGAAGAACAAAAAAAAAAGGTCCTCACCTCCCAAATCCAAGTGAAGAGCAAAAAAAAGGTCCTTACCTCCCAAATCCAAGTGAAGAGCAGCAGACAAAAAGATATCTGTCCGAGAGGTTGGGGGCCCCTTCCAGATCCGGGGCCCAGGGCTTAAGCCCTATTAGCCCGTATGTAGATCCGCCTCTGATTATATCTACAAAACCCTAAAAACGTATCTACACATTAAGGATTCCACACACCAAAGCGGCCGCGGTGGCGGCCACGGTGGCGATAATGCAGCGGCCTAACGCAACCTATACAATACAATGAGACCACGCACATACAAGCGTTCCGCTATCTGAGAACGCCACCGACTGCAGCGTTCAGTCTAGCGATCACCAAACACTGGCGGCCAAACTCGACAAGTTGCGTTAGGCCGCGCGATATTCATTGTTTATATACCACAGAGTGAATATATTTAAGAAAATAATGTCGAAAATAGATAATTTAACAGAAAAAATCATAGATCAGTAAAGGATCATTTAATTTTGTATGACTTAGCACATCCTGATTACAAGAATATTAGGAAAACAAATAAAGTGTGGAACGAAATAGGAAAAGTTTTGGAAATTGATAGTAAAGTCTGTTCCAAACGGTTAGGCGGAACTAGATTTTGCAATATAGTTACTTTCATCGTTTAAATCATGCTTTTCAGCCGTTTTGTTTAAGCTTTGTAAATCATACTTGCAACAAACATTTTTTGGTTAAGGTTAATATCATTTTAAAATGTCATTTTCTTTATATTTTGATTTTTTGTGTCATTCTTAATACAAATATCCCATTTATTTATTTTTTGTCATAAAATATGTAAGAAAATTAATTTAAGTTTGACATATGTCATTCGTTTCATTGTTGGAATTTGAAATTTTGACATTCCAACGTGAAAAATGAAATAACCCAAGCAAGGTCCCTTTTCCAACCTAAAAGAACGAAATTCTCATTTAGTTCCACCTAACCGTTTGAAACAGACTGTGAGTAGATTATTATTTTTCCTCTACATACAATTAATTATTCTATTGTATTCTCGCAATCAATATTATCATACAACTATATACCGTGATTCACTAACTGATCGCTACCGCTACCGCCACTCCCACCGCGTTAGTGTGAGGAGACCTGATCGCTACCGTGGCCGCCACCGTGGCCGCCACCACGGCCGCTTTGGTGTGTGGAATCCTTTAAGTACATCTTAAATTGTTCGAATTACGAAGTAATTAACTGGGATCAGGGCCATAAGATGGTATTAAGCGTCCGTGACAAATGCCTAACTTGCTCTCCTTCGAATATTTTCACGCCTCTTTTTCGAAACATCAAGGGAGCAAATAGAAAAAAAAAAGCAAACAAGCTGATAAGCAACAAAAATGGGTTTCGTAATAAATTTTATGTCCTGCAATAGTTGCGCCCGTGGCCACCGACGCCTACGACTAAAATTAATTTCCTATTAATTTCTAGCTCCAGTATTTCCAAAAACTTATTTTTTTTTGAAAATATATTATGTAATGTAAACCACACTAATGGTGCGATTCTGGTCATTTCAGTTAAATATTTAAGCTCTTTAAATGTGAAGGTAACAGGCTTTAGCGTGAAGTGCAATTACGGTCACCATTTAACGTTAAATAAATCCTTAAATTTTTCTTTAAGCTACAGCCAGATATATCTCTCTATAGCGCTAAATTTGAGGTTATGTTTGACACTGGATCAGATTGTAACGTTTCTCGAAATTGTATTTAAAGTTAAACATTTTTATTTACAAGAAAATGGAACTGATCCATGTTTTAGTTCATTTAATTGCCGAGGAAGATGACAACAGGTAATAAAAGATAAATTTATAAACATTATAAATTATCAAAAATATGTACTTTGTATTTTTAGGAACAATCTTCGCATAGAACGAAGATTTATAAGAGACAGAAAATCAATTTGAAATGGCTAATGAGAGTTTTAGAATTTTTTTTTTTTCGGCTGTCAAAAGAAATGATTTTCTACGAAATTTTGCAACCACTACATAATAGACAACCTACAAGGCAAGACGAACTTCCACTACATCTCAAAGTGTTAGGAACTGTCAATTTTTTGGCAACTGGTTCTGACCAAAAGCTGTGGGGAACTCCATTTTTAATTGCATGAGCCAGAGTAGTTTAAGTAAAGCTATAAACCAAGTATGCAGGCTCATTACGAATCGCTTAAGCCATGTGTGTTATTTTGTATAAAAATTACCTATGAACATAAATTTTTTCTTAAACTTTTACTATTTATTATTTTTGGGAATATTGTAAACAAGGTTTAATAAATCATGTACTTGAATTCATTTTGCTATGTATTTTTTTGTGTTTTCTTCAATAAATAAAGATTTTAAGTTTTTGGTTATATCACGTTATATGTTCTGACAGTCAGCACTAAAAACACTAAATTAACATGTCTTTACTATTGCTTTCTCTCTTTATTCAATGCGCACAGACAGAGACAGACAATGCTCAGTTGAACGTTACTTAATTAGCCTCTAACAAGGTCACAATTCTGTAGCTGAAGTATTTAAATTTAGTTGACCATAATAGCAAAATTTTAAATAATTTAACAGTCGAAGTTAAAGATTCATTTAGCCTTAAATTCTGTAAGATTTACATGTTGGATCATAATCGCACCATAAAACACTGATGGGACATAAATGACCCAGATAAATAAACTAATTACCTACATCAATAGCAGTAAGATCCAGAACGTAAGATCTTTATGACGTGTTTAGTAATCTTGAACATTTATCACGACGTTTTAAATTAATTAATAATATTAAGTGAAGAACAAGCTAGACGAAATGAGGGTATTAAATATTATAATATGGGGATAAAATGACTTCCAGTGGTTGTATTTCCAGTGAAACTTGGAAGGGAATGATTTGAATGCACAGAGCAGCAAAGATAATACTTGTTCCCCGCTGTCAAACACTACTTGACTTACAAAAGGCGAACTTTTACAAGCGTAAGCACAAATCGGTCGGCTTGAGCTTGTCGAGTGGCCCATTTCAGCCACAGTGGCACGTGGCCTCTGCGACCTAACCTACTCTCAGGCCCTCGCTGCCGTTTCCTTCCCTTCTTCAACCATCCCTTCCATCCCTACTGCGGTATAGATGTTGCCGCTTTAAGCTCTAGGCATCACGATCAAACATGATCTCTTGTAATGTAGCAAAATATTTCTGTTCTTCCTTTTTATTATGTGTAAACACATTGTTTAAAGTGTAATTATAAATATTTTCCCTAGGTATATTTACATTTATGCAGACCCGCGTATAGCCGGAGGGATCTCTGGAGATTTTCCATGCGCGTTGGATTTATTTATTTATTTATCTACGACCATCAAATAATAAATGCATTATGTGTCAACTGTAAATATATAATGCTGTTCATATTGCAACAAGTATAAAAATAATGACGCGCATGCATGCTCGCCCCGAAAAATTAAAAAAAAAATTACACTGTAAGTTTTTATTTAGTAAGTTAGATATTTAGTTACAATGTTTGGCGCTAAGCAATTAAAACTATTTGCTCCTCATACAGTCCATCTTGATAACGCAAGAGCAATGTTTAAACATTGTTGTAGATTACAATCAGCTGATAGTTCGGTAGCCATCTTGTGACGCCAGTTCTGAAGATTGACAATTAACGATGACCGCATATAAATTGCAATAAAACTCGGATGATAAAATAAACTCATCCTTGTGAAATATAGCGTTCGTTATATGCTTGTTCAATAAAATACTATTATTTTATCTTATCGATAACATTACACGATAACTCGGCGACGTCCAACTCGCTGACGGTGTAAGAAAATTATATGCACAAAATTAGTAATGGGGCAAAAGATATAATTCTGTATTTTTTAATTAAGACTAGCTACCTCGCGCGTTTCGCTTGGGGACAATTCTCTATTATAGATATACATTTTTTTTTTCTTGAAATTCAACATACCTACTCGTAATTAGGTGACCGGGCAAAAGAAGACTATCCTAGAAATATGTGAAAATCCAAAATTAAACTGAACAAGTTTACTTATCTGAAAGCCTTTTTAGAACCAATGTTTTTAGTTTTACAATTAAACGTTAGCAGGTAAAGGTTGTTGCTAAAACTGACACGCGAACACGCAAGTGAACGCGAGCAATTTTAAAGATTTGACCCTGCGACTGTAATCGCAAAACAAATCCTGACAAGAAATTGGAAGCACTTGAACTGAAATGGTAAAATTGTAGGAATCATCGGCAACCTAGGGCATAGCGATTTTTATTTTTTCGCTGTGCCATAACCATAGTCTCATATAGCGTCATAATGGTTGCCTTCTACATACTCTCTTAAATTGTTCACATGTAATCATGTTCCATTACATAGTTTTGACAGGTTTATTTAATCTCACAGATTCGTGGCGCCTCTTTGATATTTTTTTTATATTTTCTCAAGAGGCTTTTTTGTATAGTACTATACTTTCAGACATTTCAGAAATATATCGTAAGTATAGTTTAACTAGCAGACCCCGTTGCCAACAACGTTGGCAAACTGATATCGAATAAAAATCAATATAAGCAGGAATTAATTATTAAAATTTGCATGATTCTGCGTATATTAACCAAACAAAAACGTTTAATGCGTGTCGTTTAAAAATAAATATCGGGCTGGATACGGCCCGCAGCCCATGTGCTGGATATCAATGTTATAGCTGTTTCTGATTAAACCTTAGGAAATCCTAAAAAGCCGCTCAATGCATGTCGTTAAAAGTTTAAAAATTAGTATCGGGCTGGATACGGCCGCGGGCCATATGCTGGACATCAATGGTATAGCTGTTTCTAATTATACCTAGGAAATCCAAAAAAGCCGCTCAATGCATGTCGTTTAAAGTTTAACAATTAGTATCGGGCTGGATACGGCCCGCGGGCCATATGCTGGACATGAATGGTATAGCTGTTTCTTATTATACCTAGGAAATCCTAAAAAGCTGCTCAATGCATGTCGTTTAAAGTTTAAAAATTTAGTATCGGGCTGGAGACGGCCCGCGATTCATTATACGTTGCGTAACATCAATTCAAAACCTGCCCCTGACACAACAACCTTCCCTCGAGTCACCGTGTGTACTGCAATGCTCTGCTCTAGTGTCTGGTAAGCTATCTGTTTCGTCGTATACGTCGCCCCCTACTACTAACTTCGTTACCGCCCACACCACGCAACTTAGCGTTACGATGACACACAGAAATTAGGGCTTTTATATATATAATTAAGCCAAGGTATAAAACAGAGAGCAAAGCGGCGAAATTAAATAAATTAGCGAAATTAAATAAATTAATTGCTGTTAACACGCGCATAGTGGAGCGTACTGCAGCGAGGTTATATCGTTGTTATAGTCGAGCAAGGTGACGCGTTCATACAATTTTGATTTCTCTGCTATCATCGTTGCTGAAATAGTTGTTTAAAATGGATATGGAGGCATTTACAAGTAGTTCTCATTTATAAGAGGTATTTATTGTAGGTTCCGATTGAAATTTATCCATTTTTTACCAATTTATGTTGAATTTTTTCCAAAATATAATCAAACGTTGAAATACTCATGCGAAAATAAGAATGAAACTTTTCTGGATGTTCGCGGAGTTGCATATAGAAATGATGAAATTCACCATGTATATGTCTACTTTTATTTATTCTGTGAACATTGCACCTTCTAGTGTATTTATTTTTATTTTTTACTAAATACCAAATTTTCAGGGAAGAGTTTTAGGTAGACACTCTTTTATAAGCGCCACATTCTTTCGCTATTTTACTCTCCGCTTTCATCGCTGCTTTGCTCTATGCTTCACTATGTGCTTAACCTAAGTGAGCTGTTATTTGTCGGAGAACGTCGCTCTCACTGGCGGGGAGTGACCGACCACACACCTCAAGCCCCGCTAGAACCTAGGAACTTAGCGTTACGTGGAACACACAGAAATTAGAGCTTTTATATATATATAATTATTGAAACTTAGTAATAAGGTATTTTATCTTATAATTAGTCTGAGAGATTCATTGTACCCGACTAAAGTAAACTGGTTAGGAGGTAAAATGATTTACCACCTAAAATGACTCAATTTCAAAGGACTTATAACCCGGATAACCCGAAAGATGCTGCGATAATGCTAAAGATGTTGATGGAGTCTGATAATGATGAAAATGAACTTGAATTTGAAGAAAAAAGTGACACTTGTAGTGTAGATCAAGTTGAAGAACTTGACCCAAATTCTGACACTGAGCAAGAGAGTTTTTCTTCAGAAAGTGATCAAGAAAGTTGTAACGAAAAAACAGATGAATATTTTACTGGGAAAGGTAAAATAACCAAATGGCAAAAAAAAAACTTTCACAGCGTGTAAGAAACTGACCACAAACTATTTTAACGTTTTCACCAGGTGCCTTGGGATCTGCAAAACAGGCCAAAACTAATTTCGAAACTTGGAACTGTTTCATAAATAAGACATCATAGTTCAGCATAAAAATGAGTATATTGTAAAAATTTATTCACAATACCTACTCTCGTGAGAGAGATGTAAAATGTACAGACCTTATCAAAATGGAAACATTTATAGGGCTTTCTATCTGGCAGGTGTATTGCACAGTAATAGGCAAAGCTTAGAAGAATTGTGGAGAGATAATGGACATGAAGTTGAAATATTCCTTGCAGTAATAAACTTAAAATAGTTCAAGTTTAGTCTTCGTTGCATCCGTTTTGATGACGTAAGAACTCAAAAAGAAAGAAGAAAAGCTGACAAGCTTGCTGCAATTCTTTTTATGTTATTTTTTTATGGCAAATTTTGTTTTATTTTATAAGTTTTGAATTTATGTAATAAATAACTATTGGTTTACTTTATGGCACATTAGAATTTCATTCTGAATAAATAATAAGCATGCTTACACGTTATTTTCATTAATTCTTTTAATTTAAGTAAATAAATGTCATATTCGCATCTAGTAGATGAATTGCGCCCGAACCCGTAATATTGTCATACCACCTGACGGAGGGTTAAATATGAAGAGTAACAAGATTATCATTTCACCAACGTGCACCAATTTTATAATAAGTTTAGAACTACTGAAAGGATTTTAATAAAACAAAGCCTAAAACTTGACCAGATGATGTAGCTAGAGAAAAGTCGCATGATAATAGGATCCGCAGTAGTCGAGTAATGCGTCAAATATAAACAAAAAATATGGATCTTGTTTTACCCGCGCGCGCTAATAGCATTATACCTTTCGAACTACTGAACAAATTTTAAATATTCTTTCAATTCAGATAAGTGCATAAATTGTGTGCCTAATAAGCTGCTGACGAAGCTTATGTTGTTGCCGATAATTTCAAGAGAATGCGTTAGATATGAAAGGAAAACATGAATTACGTTTCATCCGTACGCACGTAAGAAAATTAAGATCCCGTTATATTCCGCTTGAACGTTTGAAATATACAAATATAATTTTTTTCTCCCCGAGTTAGTGTCACCGAGTTGACCTTTTTCGATAATATTTACGATTGTTTATTTTTAAAATATCAACTGTTGAAAGGTCTTGTGTATACTACAATATTTACGATTGTTGATTTTTATTTGACAATGAATTTAATATAGGTGCAAAGTTGAAGGGGTCCGTCAGCCGTCTTTTCCTGGGCTTTTCCTCGCTTCTCTTTACATATTTATTCGTTATTAGATTTATGACAACGATCCGGAAACGAACATGTAGCAATTATAAGGTATATTATATAAAACATTTCAACAAAAGACAGATGTAATATGAATTAGTTTTATTAGAATAATTCAATCAACTTTTTATTCGAAATGTTATTAGCTTTGTGTTCTTCGATCTGTAGCCATGAATAGCTCAGATGATATTGAGAAAATCTTCCTTAATTGACATCTGGTGGTGCATTCAGATATTTATGCAATCCTATTATAATCCGATTGTATAATAATATGATCAATAACGTTACAGATTTAACCTAGTCCGTTAGACTTAACTGCGTTATACCACTGATCAGTATTTTGCAGTGGTTTAGATAAGCGACTGTGCCATGACAAACGAACTTCGATTGGCCGCAACTTGCTACTGAATCAAACAACTTTAACAAAGACATAACTATTGACCTTTGAAATATATCTTGATTACATAGTTTCCTACCAATGTGTACTTCGAACACAAAGGAAAATCAATTTTTCTTTTTGTGATATTCCAGGTTATACTTTATAGTTTTATTGAAATGTACATATGTTACGAGTATGCCGGAAACTAAATTTTATAAAAACTTTAAAAGCAGGAAGTATAAACAGTACCATTCTAAATGATAAGGCAATGGGTCTCACAATATTTTAAGCTAAGCATATTATTTGAATCTTCCTTCATTTAAAGTATGTTATTGCCAGCATTACTTTTACAATATAAATTGCAGTGACTCTATTTTTTCAATGATTTAACGGTTCCTGGATATTTCTTATTTCTATGGCTATACGAATTAATCTACTGTTCTGTATCCTATGTATGTGCTCATACCATAATACTCTACTTCATTACCGGCTCTGCGGGTCATTTCGTAGGTATAACCAAGAAATCTTTAGGCTTCTGGATCAAAGACGCGCTGCGACTCTTCGCTGAAGATCGGTCTCCAATAACAATTAATTTCAAACATTGCCGCTGAAATTGAAATGTCTCAGAGAACCGTATAAACACGAGCGATGCACAGAAGACCAGCCAGTCTATGGTCGCAGAGACTGACTGTGGTGCGCGTATCAAATAATCTTTCGTTTTTTTTTTCATTTCCGTGTCGGTTGACAAAATTCGTTTTTTAGTCCAATATGTTGTGAACTCAAACCGTTTTCTGGTCATTTTTAGGGTTTGGAGGTATGACCAAAAAACCCTTATAACGTCATTTTGTCGTCTGTCTGTCTGTCTGTTCGGTAAAAAATGTAGCCAAACGGCTAAACCTAGAGAGTTGAAATTTGGCATGCTTATACAACTCTTTGACCCGCACATAGGAAAAATACTAAAACATCTAAAAAACATAGCCCCCTAAAAATATAAACAAATATGTGCTCATAAAATATTTAATTTAAAATATTTTTTTTTTTTAATTATGAGTAGGGTATCAAATGAAAGCCATTAGTACGAGGATTAACGATCAAAAATTTATTTTTGCAAAATAAATTATTTTGAAGCGAATTTTGCCAAAATTGTGCAAAAAAAATTTTGTCCCACACCCTGTAGCCCAGATGGTTTAAACTAGAAATCTGAAAAAATTCTAAGTAATGTACATTGGTGTAAACCGGAATAGTACAACAGGTATTTTTCAGATTATGTTTTCGGAAAATAACGCATTTTTTGTGTTTCCAAAATCCAAAATTTTTTTGAACAATTTTGACAAAAATCGCGTCAAAATAATTTATTTTGCAAAAATAAAATTTTGATCGTTAATCCACATACTAAGGGCTTTCATTTGATACCCTACTCAGAATTTAAATTTTTTTTTTTTTTTTTTTTTTTCGTTGGGAACATATTTGTTTATATTTTTAGGGGGATATGTTTTTTAGATATTTTAGTATTTTTCCTATGTGCGGGTCAAAAAGTTGTACAAGTATGCCAAATTTCAACTCTCTAGGTTTAGCCGTTTGGCTACAATTTTTACCGAACAGACAGACGACAAAATGACGGAATAAGGGTTTTTGGTCATACCTACAAAACCCTAAAAACGATTGTTTATTATTATATTTTTGCTTTAGCAACTTTGGCCATTAGTCAGGATAGTTCTTCGAACAGACAGACAGACAGACAGACAGACAGACAGACAGACAGACAGACAGACAGACAGACAGACAGACAGACAGACAGACAGACAGACAGACAGACAGACAGACAGACAGACAGACAGACAGACAGACAGACAGACAGACAGACAGACAGACAGACAGACAGACAGACAGACAGACAGACAGACAGACAGACAGACAGACAGACAGACAGACAGACAGACAGACAGACAGACAGACAGACAGACAGACAGACAGACAGACAGACAGACAGACAGACAGACAGACAGACAGACAGACAGACAGACAGACAGACAGACAGACAGACAGACAGACAGACAGACAGACAGACAGACAGACAGACAGACAGACAGACAGACAGACAGACAGACAGACAGACAGACAGACAGACAGACAGACAGACAGACAGACAGACAGACAGACAGACAGACAGACAGACAGACAGACAGACAGACAGACAGACAGACAGACAGACAGACAGACAGGTTTTTTGGTCATACCTACAAAACCCTAAAAATACTGCACATATTTAGAAACTTAAATAATGGTATTAGGCATTCGAATTAAAATTCATAAAAAAATATTTTGACATAAAATTTGTTTTGGCATCCCAAATAATCATCATTCAGTTACTAAATACCTGCAAAACCCAGAAATGTGTGAAAATTCACACTTCACATCAATATTTTCATACAGTTTTTCTCCGAGTATCGTATGGGGTAAGAAATTACAAAGTAGAATATAAAAATCATCCTGAGTTGGGCGGCGACCGTGAATTTTGATGGGTCACAATGTGACCCGCGTGAAAGTGAACGTTAATTTGCTCATTATATAAGGTGTTTTTTTAAATACATACAATGTTAAGGTTTTTTTTCAAATTTTTAACTTTAAATCATAAATGTCAAAGTTCGAATCAAAAATTTCTATTTGTTAATAGAGTTAAAATTGTAAATTTTGTGAGGTTACACGGAACTCTGTATTATACTTATATATTTTATTGTAGTACTTTTCTATTGTAGACAGTCAAAGAATTTTAATAAAGCTATATTTTTATTTAAATACAGTAGTCTACTACGCGTTGATTAATTACATGTTAATTTCTGAGTAATTCGTGTTTTCAGGTTACGTTAAATCACATTTTGAACCTCCGTGAATAGTTAAGGCATTTTTTCTAAACTTGAACCCATCCCATTTCTGGTCTGAGCTCTCCTACGTGTTCTGCTTCTGAGCCACCCCGAGGAAAAATTCTAAATGCGTGTCTTTCTATACAGCACTAAAAGAATTCTTTAAATCGGTTCATTAATTTACTTTTGGGGCACATTTGAGCGTCGTGCTATCCTATTTCACTCATACAGGTCTAAAATATCCACTACTAAACTTTTCAAATTGGTTCATTAATTTGCTTTTGCAGCCCACAAGGGGGTCGTGCCTTACCAGTTGAGAAACACTGATATAGCCTGAAACACTCGGGCAGGTCTAAACTAGAGAATATAATGCTGAAAGAATTTTTCAAATCGGTTTAATAGTTGCTGAGATAACTTTGAAGACACAAACAAATTAGTTGCTTTTTATCAGAGATGGGGAGTCGGTAAAAAAATTACCGACTCTTGACTCCGGAGTCGGTATTTTTGAAGACCGACTCCCGACTCCTTTCACTCGTAAACCGTAAAGCCTATTCCAAATATTTAAGCAGAACTAAATGGAATTTTTATTTTCTTAAATTATCACGAGTTCACCGTTCAATGATAAAATGTTTCATTCAATCGTTAAAAGTTAGTATATTTCAATGTCTAGTTCCATTTAATCTAAAAAAACAGACTGATTTTATATAATGTCATTTTCATTTCATCTTGACTTATTGTGTCATTTTTAAAACAAATTTTGAAATATATATTACTAGTTTAAAAAACGAAAGTATTGGCTAAACCAGGGATTAGACTTCTACAACGTTACAAAATTTCTTTGTAGATGGCAGCTCATAACATTTTACTAAATAATTCAAGGATTATCAGTGGCTGTAAAACAATGGTGCGAGCTACCCATCTTCTAGTTTAATGACAAAACACTATCTTAGGTTAGGTTAGGTTAAACAAAACATGTGCGATGAAACGTGGTGTGACGCATGCGCAGTTGTGTAGCAATCTATTCCCGGGTTATACCAAAGTATTTTATATACAGGCTGTTCCAAAGGTTTATCCTATTTTAAACGTTTATATTTTGTAATCTAGTTACTTTCATCATTTGAATAATGCTTTTTGGCCGTTTTGTTTAAGCTTTGTAAATCATACTTACAATAAACATTTTTTGGTTAAGGTTAATATCATTTTAAAACTTCATTTGCTTTATATTTTGATTTTTTGTGTCATTCTTAATACAAATTTCCCATTTATTTATTTTTTGTCATTAAAATAAGTAAAAGAGTATTTTAATTTGACATAGGTCATTCGTTTCCATGGTTTCACTGTTGGAATTTTAAATATTCACATACCAACGTAAAAAATGAAATAACCCAAGCAAGGTACTTTCTCGTGACAACCTAAAAGAACGAAATTCCCATTTAATTCCGCCTAAACGTTTGGAATAGCCTGTACTTTATTTTTCATAATATGTCACTTTTTCCTTTTGACATTTAGATTTTGGCTGCCATCAGGAATCTCGTTACAATTTAAGAAAATAAAAATCCAGTTTAGTTCCGCTTAAACATAATAAACAAAGTATTAATAAAATGGTTATGAGTAAAAACAAAATATCTTTACTGCCTCATCGTATTAATCTGTTAACACGAGTAGGATTAATCAAATTTTAAACTGGAAAGCATGAAGGAAACCGGGTAGATTCGGTGTAGAATATTTTTAATTTCATTTTCGTTCTTGAACAGATAATAAAATGTCGTTCCTGTTTCCGTGCTTTAAAAAATTCTGGTAATATAGTTAGTTTGATTTCGTTTTCGGTTTGTTCTCATCCTTGATAAAAATTGGATCAAAGAGTCGGAAGACGATAACTTTTTCTCCTCCAAAAAGCTTCGACTCCCGACTCCCGACTCCCGACTCCCGACTCCCGACTCCCGACTCCCGACTCCCGACTCCCGACTCCCGACTCCCGACTCCCGACTCCCGACTCCCGACTCCCGACTCCCGACTCCCGACTCCCGACTCCCGACTCCCGACTCCCGACTCCCGACTCCCGACTCCCGACTCCCGACTCCCGACTCCCGACTCCCGACTCCCGACTCCCGACTCCCGACTCCCGACTCCCGACTCCCGACTCCCGACTCCCGACTCCCGACTCCCGACTCCCGACTCCCGACTCCCGACTCCCGACTCCCGACTCCCGACTCCCGACTCCCGACTCCCGACTCCCGACTCCCGACTCCCGACTCCCGACTCCCGACTCCCGACTCCCGACTCACGACTCACGACTCACGACTCACGACTCACGACTCACGACTCACGACTCACGACTCACGACTCACGACTCACGACTCACGACTCACGACTCACGACTCACGACTCACGACTCACGACTCACGACTCACGACTCACGACTCACGACTCACGACTCACGACTCACGACTCACGACTCACGACTCACGACTCACGACTCACGACTCACGACTCACGACTCACGACTCACGACTCACGACTCACGACTCACGACTCACGACTCACGACTCACGACTCACGACTCACGACTCACGACTCACGACTCACGACTCACGACTCACGACTCACGACTCCCGACTCCCGACTCCCGACTCCCGACTCCCGACTCCCGACTCCCGACTCCCGACTCCCGACTCCCGACTCCCGACTCCCGACTCCCGACTCCCGACTCCCGACTCCCGACTCCCGACTCCCGAGTCCCGAGTCCCGAGTCCCGAGTCCCGAGTCCCGAGTCCCGAGTCCCGAGTCCCGAGTCCCGAGTCCCGAGTCCCGAGTCCCGAGTCCCGAGTCCCGAGTCCCGAGTCCCGAGTCCCGAGTCCCGAGTCCCGAGTCCCGAGTCCCGAGTCCCGAGTCCCGAGTCCCGAGTCCCGAGTCCCGAGTCCCGAGTCCCGAGTCCCGAGTCCCGAGTCCCGAGTCCCGAGTCCCGAGTCCCGAGTCCCGAGTCCCGAGTCACGACTCTCGACTCTCGACTCACGACTCTCGACTCTCGACTCACGACTCACGACTCACGACTCACGACTCACGACTCACGACACACGACTCACGACTCACGACTCACGACTCACGACTCACGACTCACGACTCACGACTCACGACTCACGACTCACGACTCACGACTCACGACTCACGACTCACGACTCACGACTCACGACTCACGACTCACGACTCACGACTCACGACTCACGACTCACGACTCACGACTCACGACTCACGACACAAAATAATGGAACGAACATGTAGAGAGAATGGGAAAAGGAAGACAGGCAGACGACTACTACTCGAATTTTGTGCTTCAATATGATCACCCAACCTTCTCAACGATATAAGGCTAATGGTGAGTGTGCAGAGACGTTTCACCAAGATCCCATCCACACTTCGTTCTCTATCCTATGAAGCAAGATTACGCAGACTAGGACTACAGTCTCTTGAAACTCGTGCACCCGTGGTACCTTGATAACTATGTAACGCATTTTTAACTGCTTCAACTGCGATATGACTTCATTAATGAATATAAATACTGACGCACGACTTCGTGACCAGAGGTACAAACTAAAGCATGAAATATACAAAAAGAACGTGCGTGCTAAATTTCTGACCAACCACGTATTTTTATCATGGAATTATATGCCTGTAAAAGTTGCTCAGTCTCTAATGGATCTATTCTGTAAAAACATGTTTACAATACTGTATCACTATAGCGCTGTAGTGAGTTTAGCACTGTAAAGTGCCAAGTTACGGCGGCTCTGTAAATATTGAGCATTAGCTATTCTGTAACACATTCTGTAATTTCGGTCGATTTAAACTTTGCTTACATTGTAGCTAACTTCACTATGTTTATTTCTAACCTCAAAATTTAAGGTATTGATCAATGTCATCGATCGGTAAGTGTATATCATATTTATATATACACATATACTCATGTTTTTTACGTTTGTAATTTTTATTAATTATTGTTATAATTTGTTTATAAAAATAAAAGTTTCTCTTTGCATCTTATGTATCTTTATTCCATATAAACATATTTTTTACATCAAATTATGCAATGGACTGCTGAACATATAAATTCCTAATCTGCTTTCCCAAATTCATATCTTGATTAACTGTTAAAAAAAGTTTTTGAAAATTTTAAATACTTTTCAAATATTTTACCATTTGGTACAGGATCTTCATTATTTTCAGGTTCAGGATCTTCATTATTTACAGGTTCAAGCTCATCATCATCAATATCAGCATAGTTAGGTATTCTTGCTTTTGTTGCTATATTATGCAAAACTTACTCTTCTTTCACTCCACGTTTTTCTTCCCTCGTAGTGGGGAACTTTATATGAATTGGCATTAGATGTGTTGTTATCAGATAACAAATTTCTATTATCGATATACTAACCATAGACTGGCTTATAGAAGTGAAATTGTGAGCCCCTGTAGTAGCCTGATAGGATCCATTACTTAAAAAATACATTGTTTCTAAAACCTGTATATAAAAATATATAAATGATAACATGTATGCATGAAAAAAAAGGTCCATTATATAATCTTAATTCATTGATTGTGTTTATTACTAAATTTTTATGCAATCTAAATAACTTCATAAAATGATTTTCAGGGATAGAAAATGGATTTTCTCTATCCCTTAACAATCTTTTTTTGACTCGTATATAATTTCTAAAAAAAAAGTTTATGTGTGGTTGTAACGTGATATTTTAAGCATAATTACCTGTTATGATCCTCTTGTTGTAGTTGCATTAGAAATAGGATGAAATTTGGATCATTAATTTTTTTTTAGGTGACACGAACAATACAACTTGACTTCTATACAGTACTGTAACTGACTTACGGCCAGAAAAATATCGCCATAACTTTACAGAGATATTTTACATCGGTGTAGAGTTTACAGAGCAACGCGTGTCAATACAGAATAGCACTTTCCTTACAGCGCTGTATTTTGCAAGGTTATAGCGTTTACAGCGGTAGAAAACTCATACAGAATAGACCCATAAGTATCAATATTTTCAAGAACCTACTGGATGAATACATTAATTTATTCCATAGTAGTTAACTTTTTGTTTACATTTATTTCTGTTTACTATTTTTTCTATTTACTTATGTCTTCTGCTATAGTATTATATTTATGTTGAGATGTATTATATATATACGTATTTCTGTATGTTCTATTACATTTTTTATCGATCTGTAAGAACACACAAGCCTTTGGCTTTGTTCAGTATACTAATAAATAATAATAATAAATACGTTTGAAAAAATTGACAATCTACTGAAAGAAGACCACCTGGACGATCGTCCAAGAGCTGGATTTCTTCGTCAACAGAATAGTTGTCAACAGTTCTAAGTCATTAGAATTAGAAGAAGAAGAAAATAATCATAATAAAAAATTCAAGAGACCGAACACTGGGTCGAAGCCCCTACGAAACCTGACGGAATGACAATTTATTAGTTAAAATTTTTGGCGCACATCAACAATGGGTATTTGCACCACGATTTAAGACACCGAACCGGAATCGTACATTTAGCAAAAATAAGGTATCTTGTATAAAGAATATACATAAAGATGCTATTTATTAAAAAAAAAAAAAATTGACCTGATTACAGTAAAAATTCACACTGCACATAAATTTTTAATAGTTTTAAATAAATTATTTATATAAAATAAAACGCAGTATTAGCGAACAGCCATACTGTATACATCTAAATATAATTCCGAAAGTTAAATAAAACAAATGCAATTCCCACAGATTATTTCCAGAAGTGTTTGTAAAAAAAGTGTTTAATTATTTTTTACATACATTTGCCGAAATAAATGATGAAAATATTTACATGAAACTTCGTATAAAGTAAACGATATTTTTCTTGGCTAAATTATGTACTTAGTTCGGAAATTTATTACATCAGCGTACAAGTTTGATCGTTTCTAAAGTAAATAAAGATTAGTTTATAGTTGTTTTGAATTTATTAATTTATGATTTGGAAATATTAATAAGTTTCGAAATAGCTGTAATAATACCAATCAAATTTTATTTTTGATATTAGACGTAGACTTTGAACATTTTTATTTCTCATAAATCGCAACATGCTTGCAATACCGGAAGATAAAAAAAAATATATATGTTAGGACCAGAACTAGTTCTTGGACGTCCTTGGTAATATGTTACGTTAGTAACCATAACATAATGACATATGTGTGACAGATTGTAGATGGACGTAGTAATAAATGCTTATATGTGCATGGATTTGTGTGTTTTGATTGATATTATCATGAACGCTATGAAGCATTCTATCATATATATAAACAAGGGAAGTCATTAATTTTTGAACGCATACATTTTATTGTATGTCCAATAATATAATATACTTAATGAGAAGACAGTACAGTAATTCTAGTAAAAAAATCGTTCGAAAAATTATAGCTTCATTTGATCTGGTATAATATGAAAGTGTATTTTGAATTTTAGTTCGTTCGCCGTTTTAATTATTTATTTTATTTTTTTGTACTCGATGCATCAAATTTCATGGTTCAAATATCAGTTAAATATCAATCAAATTAGAAATCTTCTGCTTATATTGAAGTTTGACTCGCATATAAGAACCTTAAGAAAAAACATACTGACGCTAAAATTACGCCAGCTCCAGTGCACATTCAATGCGAAGTGACCCGAGCAACTCTGCTTTTTGCATTCTGCAGATCAAAGAGGTGGCGGCTGATCTGCATGGCGGGATTTCCCTTCGGTAGTAGGCTTTCATCCAAAACACCAACTGTCAGGACTACAAGTTTAACTTTATACCCCTGGATAGAATTTCTAAGGTCGGACACGCGCTCCTCGTACTTGGATCTCTTTTCTTCCTCCTTGAGAGATATTCTTCTCAGCTGGGCTTGAGAATCCAATCATTATTATTATATTTGTATTAATAATATAATTATTATAATATTATGATAATTGAAGCTCAAAGGTTGTAGCTTGCACAAAAATATTTATTGCACGACAGAATAAAAGAAGGAATAAAATATAGGCACATGAGAAACATAATAGAAAATTAACAAAAACATATTATATCTAACTGAATTCATGGCAAAGAGTAAACTAAAAATATGTAACTCAAATATAGTTTCTTCTTCTTCTTCTTCTTCTTCTTCTTCTTCTTCTTCTTTTTTGGGCACTATCAGTCAGGTTGACTTTTGGCCTCACTCACATAAGCCCTTCATCTCAATCTATTCGTTGTCAAGTCTTGCCAAGTACCCTGTATACCAATACTTGTTAGATCTTCGATTAGCTGATCTCTCCATCTCTTGCGAGGTCCTCCCACTGGTCGACGGGTATTCAATCTTCCTTCCCATATCTTCCTAACCATTCTGTCCTCCCTTATCCTCATAACGTGTCCTATCCACTATAATCGTCACATACATGTCATCATGTTATGGTTGCTATCGTAACATTTTACAAAGGTGTCCAAGAATTAGTCCTGATCCTAACACGGCCGTCCTGATTGTGCCGCGTCCTCGCGGCTGCTACAAATTTAACTGGAAAATAAAACACTCGCTATTCTAACACGGCCGTCGTGCTCCTGCCACGTCCTCGCTGCATCTTCAGAATTTAAAAACTGCAAAATAAAACAGAGGAAACGAAAACATTATGTTAGTTTTGCTCGCCTCCTTGAAGTTCGTGACCTTCCAGAGTTCCTCTGAACTCCTTGAAATCCCTGAACATTCAGCGTCAAACAAAACAAACAGAACTCCTTAAGCTCCCTGACCATAAAGAATCAACAAGACAAACAAATGTATAAATATATTTGGAAAACATAAATTCAGTTTATTTTTAAACGCATTAATACTTGGTGCAGGTACAATATTTTCTGGCAGAGTTCCACTTGTCGAACACTGATTTGTCAAAAGTTTTGACGCGCATTGGCGCTTTTTTAATTCAAATACATGACCTCGAGGTCTATGATCTTGATTTAACTCAAACATCACAGACATATCGCAGTTATAAGAGTCAATTAACTCGCGAAATAAAATCATGATATCGCCTCGTAGAAAACGCTGATTCAAGAGAAGAAATTTCAAAAGTGAACAGCGGTCTTCTTATGATGGGCGACTCCCACTAAAACAAAGCCTAGCTGCTTGCTGCTGGATGTTTTCTAGTAAATAGATATCACTTACCAGATTAGGTGACCAAACAATGATTGCAAACTCTAATTGAGAGCGGAGAATGTTAGGTAGAATTTCCATAAGAGTGGAAACGAGCGCTACAACTCATTTCTAATAAGATATATTATATAGTTGGCTTTCCTCACTATCTTACAAATATGACTAGACCATTTCAAGTATAGTGTAATGGTGACACAAAGATTCCATTTAATTTCTAGAACAATGGAATTGTTTTTATCAATCTTGAGTACAGTTATTATTATTATTTTTTATTTTTCGCAGTTGAGAGTTACTAGCCACTTCGCTGACCAATCACCAATATTATCTAAGTCATTTTATATGCTTGTAGCATTAGTATGAAAGCTGTTAAAAAATTTACCATCATCCGCAAAAAATAGTGGCTCAGATGAAATACAGTAATTAAGATTGGCCACATACTAAAGGAAAAATCATTATCATCATCATTGGCGCGACAGCCCGAAATGAGCCAAGGCCTCCTATTTCCAGGTTTCGTGACCATGTTTTCAATCTATGTACATTTAGGAGTAACATGGTCAGTATTACGTCTATTTTTTAGCGTACACAGAAAGGCACCTACAGTTTAAAGCCGGTTGCGAACGGCTAAGCAGAACCCGTATTTTGTATACATATTTTTACACAAATTATTTGACATGGAATTGAACTCACGTCCGTGCCTTTGCTCTGAGGTTAAGTAGCTAGTACAGACGATTTAACGTTTGCAGCTACAGGCTTGCTAAAGGAACAATAATGGTCCTAATATAGAACCATGAGGTACTCTTGTCACTGACACTGAACGAGTAAATTTTTTATCCATGCGTACTTGAAAATTAAGTTCAGAAAGAAAAGAATCAATCCATTTTGGCAAATTATTTCGTACTTCACAATTCTTTAATTTCATCAACAATCTTACACTAATTATGCAACAATTTATTTACACAAACATTTTATTTACATAATGAGTTATACTATTTCACTTAAAACTAGCAAATTCAAATTTAACGAGTTAATTACAAACTGGAACGTAATAGTAATGTTGTACTAAAATAATTGTGTACTTGTTATACTTTAAAAACACTACAATTTAAGTGCGCAATATATAAAATAAATTGTGCATTTGTTGTAAGCATTTTATAAAATAATTGTGCAATAAACAAATTAACATTGTAATCAAAAAAGTAAATGTGCAATAAATTATTTTTTTGTTAAATATATTTATTTTTTTGCAATATTAAAAAAAGAACGGCATTAAAATACAGGTTTGTGCTTAATGAATTTAAATCTTCCTTTTATATTATATTTGTATACTTAAAAAAATTAATGTGCAGTACCTTTGTAACCTATATAAAAATATTAACAGCTTAAAAAATATTTGAGCATTACAAAAATTACATGTAAACTCAAAGTAAAAATTAAATTGTAGCAGCTGGGTGAACTAAATACACTCGCAAGAGAGGGCTGCAATTCAAAATATAATATGAAAGGGAATACATGGCGATACATTTTACGGTACTAACTTCGATTAGAAATTCCTAGAAAGACTAAATTATATCGTACTTGAACAACATGTACATGTACACAGAGAACTGTCATTGTTAGTTAAGCCCAAATAAGTAAAATAAAGGCGGCAAATTGTTAAACAAAAATCAAATATAATTTTCCGCCTTTATTGCACTTTCTTTTTTTGTTTGTTGGCTTTAGCAGCTTTGGCTATTAGTCAAATAATAAAGAAAGAGATTAAGGTTTTTTTTTTCAATTATAATTAGAGATTTTCTAATTTAATATACAGATATAAATAATTTCATAAATATCTAGAGAGTTGGTAGCAAGAAACGTCTAAATATTGGTAGGCAAGAAAATTTAGTAGATAATTAAATTTTCTATAAATTTGTTGCGATTGCGAATATGAATTATATGAATATGAATTGGTTCGAGTCACTGACAGACAAATTATCACACGGACAGGAAGGAGAAGTTACCATTCGGGACGGAGCCTCTATCGCCTTCTGAACTTTTGTCACGAAGATGGATAATAATAATAATAATAATAATAATATTTATTTCATGCTAGACATCTTACGACGTTTACATTTATCAGTACATATATGATAAATTCATTGAACAAAAGTAGAAAAACATTTGAAAACATTGAAAAATGAAAATACAATATTAAATATGATAGATAAGAGAAATATATATATATATAAAATTAACAAAGGTAGAAAAAATCAGCGTACATGTAAGGTGTAATTACTGAAATTAATTTTGAAAAATTCGTCCGATTTGCAGACAATTCTCAATAACAATTTTTTTGAGCTTGAACTTAAATAATCTATTTGACAATTTTTTTAAAGAAACTGGTAGGTAGTTAAAGAAAGGGGCTGCCAAAAAAATACCATTCTTAGATTTAGACAATCTAAGTCTTGGTAGTCTGATTTGCCAGCAGAGCGAACATTGTAAACATGTCTAAGGGATACGGTTACATATTTGTCGGGGTTTTCTTTAACGTATACCAGACAAACATAAACAAATAAACTATAAAAAGACAAAATGCTGCATTTCCTAAAGAGCTCTCGGCAGTGGTGCCTGTTAGGAACACTATTCAGGATTCTTATAGCACGTTTTTGGAGTAAGAAAATTCTGTTGACAGACGAACTTAAACCCCAGTGAATTATGCCGTAAGATAAGCGCGACTGAAAAGCAGCAAAATAGAACATACGCAGCATATCAAAAGACACAGACGTTTTCAGCCTGATGAACGCATAGATAACCCTTTTAAGAACGTTTGCCAAATAGTTAATGTGATCATGCCAGCTAAGTTGACTATCGATATAAATCCCAAGAAATTTGAATGGCCCCCCGAACTGAATATTATTATCAATATTGCGGTTAAGTGAAAAAATAATTTATTGGGTTGGGGATAGTCATCTTTTACCGTATGTAAACAGTATTGGTGTATAAACATTTATGGTAAAATTTACGTTTTCTTGTTGTATACAGTATATTTGAATTAAAACCGTGTAGGCATTAAAAAAGTGTACACATTTATGTGAATCCATTTTATGATAAAATTTGCTGTTTGTAAATGAATATTTTCAGTGGTTATAATATTGGTGCTAGGTTATACTCACAGAAAAAATAAAATATTATACTTTGAATTAAAAACATTTATTTGAATACTTAATATCTACAAATTTCTCTAGAAATTTATAGAAATAGAACAGGTAATTTATTCTACACAAGAAAACTGTCAAACATTTGCAAACTAACACACTTACGGAACACCCACATGAAATAACAAGGGGTTTTAATTATATTAACAATAGTTTAGTCAACATTTAACGATTTTCTTGTACATTTGAGACGGAGAAAATGAAAAATTCAACGTTAAAAACTTGTTTAAAAACATCTGAACAGTAGAAATTGTCTTCAATAGAAACAAAATTTTAGAATTATTAATAATCTTTCTTCTTCGTTTGTAGCAAAACATAATTATAAATGGTGCATTTAATAACTTTTAATGCATTTTTCTCATTGGTATTAAAATTAAATTGCAGAACAAATAAAGAAACTTTGTCATGCACTAAAATTTTTCTAATTAATTAAATTCATCTAATATAAGAAGATGTTCTTTCTCTGAATGAAAACCCTACACACAACAAGGAGTATTTAATCTTTTTTTCTTAAATTTACCACTTTATTCATTGTAAAAATGGAATCAGAATGGACAAAAACAAAAATAAAACACATACTGAACTATGCGTAAACAATGACAGTATACTTTTTAGAAGTTTTCACTTTATTGCCGCTAGAGGGATACGCGTTAATTTGAGTCACTAATATTAATTTTATGCAAATGATATGAAGAGGAAGTGGGATTAAATCTAAGCCCAATAAATTTTAATATAAAAGACCTGCTTTGGTGTAAAGAAAACAAAAGCTTTCTAGGAATCCTTTGAACTACAGAGAATCTAAGTATTCTTGTTGCCATTGGTTGTATATGAAGATTGGAAGATTGACATAATCTCATGATATTTAGAGAAAAAATTAACAGGTATCCATTTACTGCTGTTTCTTTGGCTAAAAGATCGACTGGGTTGTTAAACGCAAAATCTGGCCTTTAATCCAGCTTATTTTTATAATTTAATCACTGATTGCAAAATCGTTAAGACAGTTGATTACATCATAAATTGACAAGTAATTGTTTTTTACAAATCCTGGTCAACATAATTTTTGGACGGCTCGAATTATTACTAGAGCTAGGGCAAAGTTAGGCCTGAGCCTACACTGTCGCTTGCAAGCGTCACGTTTATTTTCAATAAAAACTGCTAATTTTGTTCTGGATTTCTCTGAAGAACTGCGTCAATTTTATTATTTAAATAAAGGCCGAAGTCACCAGATTATTGTTTCATTTTTTTCTTATGGACTTTGCTGCTTCTGCAATTAACCAGGACAATTCTTATTCTTTGACACATTCCATGTTGAACGGGATTCGAACCCGAGACCTTAGCAATGCAGAGCGCATGTGTTATCACTACGCTACGCCGGTCAGTATTAAAATAATCTTGTAATCCCTCGACGTTAGTTCTATGTATCGTTCCACTAACGTGTTGAGTTAAATGATTTTTTTTTTGTGCGTATATTATATATTTTACAAAGTAGGTATACAAAACAGTTGTTTCTCGTTAATAACTTGAAAATGATCAGTAAATCCATATTCTGTTAAAATCTGTTGTAAAAAATTTAATTCAGCCATTTTAATATCTTCAAAATAATGAAAATATAAATAGCAATAATAAGAAAAATGCCTACAAATTTTTCTTTCAGAAAGAAATATATTTTAAAAATGCTATAATTATTATTATTGTAAAAAAGTGAATATTAGTAGATAGATTCAAGAAGTGTTTGAAAGTATATGCTCTTAATCTAAATACCTATAAGAATTATTGTTCAGCTCTGTTCACACTTCAGAAGTTAAATTAATAGTTGACAGGACTTGCAAAGTTTATACAGATTAAATTATGGTTCAAAATATTACAGGTTTGAATGATATATAAATATTTGACGTTTGCATTAAAGGAAATGTTTTTCTTTATTTATATTTCGTAACAATGATAACATCTCACAATGATATTGTAGTCAACAAGGCACATTATGGAAAAACATATGTAGTAGCATTTGCATTAATAAGACAGGAATGTTTTTGACTAAGGGCTTTCAAAATATGTTTTATATTTTTTTTCGATGAGCACATATTTGTTTATATTTTTAGGCGGATATGTTTTTTAGATGTTTTAGTATTTTTCCTATGTGCGGGTCAAAGAGTTGTATAAGCAAGCCAAATTTCAACTCTCTAGGTTTAGCCATTTGGCTACAATTTTTACCGAACCGACAGACAGACAAACAGACAGACGACAAAATGACGGTATAAGGGTTTTTTGGTCATACCTATAAAACCCTAAAAATGTATAACATATTTTCTAATGCATTATTCTCACAATGTTTTGTAAAAATAATGAATATTTAAAAACTTAAAAAGATTTAAAAGAAAGTATATTTGTGTTAAGAGATTTCGCCGTGGCTTTTCAGAAATACTTGTAAATGTGAGAATATCTGTATTAATTTCTCCCTGGTAACAAGTTGTGGAGAGGCCGGGACTTGTTACCAGTCCATCAGCAGGACCGCACAACCACTTGTCGTGGCCTTATTTCACAGTTGGGGTGGCTCACAATTCACCCCAGCTCTTCACATTCCACCGATATGAATTTTTTAATAAAATGTACTCTACTTATATAAAATCAAATTAATTTTCTTACAGAAAATCTCAATAACTTCTTAAAATTATTTTATGCTTGAAAAAATACACACTTTAAATCCATTTATAATGTTTCCTCATCTTAGTAGGCAGTGTAGGTTAGGATGGCAGTTTTGTTGGTAACAATGGAAAATAACTATGGAAAATAACGAGACATGTGTAAAATGGGTTACTTTGTGTGTTTAATTATTATCACTGTACAGTGGCTTGAATTGTAATCGATACTATTATATACTTATATTTTCGATATCTCTCTCTTTGTCCTTTTAGCTCCCAAGTGGAGCACAGGGCGCGCAAACGCGTTTCTATAGCCGGTAGAAAAAAGTGGTTGGTTGGCTAGACCAACGCACTTCACTTCTTCTTATTTTCTTTTTAGTTGGTGTTTCAGTTATTCTCATTTACACATATTTTTTCATCAATCTCTCTCCACTTTTCTCTATTCTTTGCTTTCCTTTTAATTTCATTACAGGTCATTCCATTTTCTGCATATTCCCTGTTTATGCTTCTTTTCTATATCTCTGTCGGTCTTCCAGTTTTCCGTTTCCCTTTTGGATTATATTCTATTGCTTGTCTTGCTATGTTTGCCATTGGTTTTCTTAACGTATGTCCTATCCATTTCCATTTCTTATTTTTTATAGTCCTCCTAACTGGTTCTCGTTCTGTTATTTCCCACAATTTTTCGTTTGTTATTTTTTCGGGCCAGAATAATCCCAAGATTTCCCTTAAACATTTGTTTATAAAAGTTTGTATACGTTGTATGTCCTTCTTGTCTCCTGTCCACGTTTCGGCTCCATACAGCAGGATACTTTTCACGTTACTGTTGTATAATTTTATTTTAGTTTTCCTTGTTATTCCTTTTGCCTCCCATACCTTCCTTAACATGTTAAATGCATTTTGTGCTTTTCCTATTCTTGTCTGTATATCTGTAGTGCACCATATTTTCGATCTAGGTGTAGGTAATTCACTGTAAATATATTTAATTGATATAAAAATAGCATTATTTTTTAATGTCAGCAGAAAATCATTCACCCTAACAAAAAATTTCATGGCCTAGTCAGATGGGCAAACATCGTAAATGGTTTATACCAGGGCTTGGCAACCGGTGATCCGGGGAAAGAATGCGGCTGACCAATAAGAAAATATAATGTTTACTTTTGTTATCCAGCGTAGTCAACACATTACTGACGCGTTGCTTTAGGCTTCTTACACACTGGATGTATTTATGCTGACGTAACTACGTGTAATACGGCGTAAATACGAACTTAAGATCATCAAAAATAGAAATAACAAAAGGAAGTAGGAGCCGCCAAAAAATTTTGTACTTAATACGACGCGCGACGTAAAAATAAATAGAAAATGTTGATGAATTTTGAAAAAAACGTTATTTCAAGTTCCAGTATTTAAAGTAAAGATGCCTATTAAAGTCTTTATTTTATTAAATTTTTATATCTATAGGTATACCTGGTGGCATAAAAGTCTTGTTGCTATATAATTGTAAGCTAAAACTCGATGTAAAACACAAAATTGCCTAGCAACGCATTGTTTTTTGAGTATCTTGTACTATGTTTACCTACGAAATATACCTATGAAATATTAAAAAATGACCTGCAAAATAGAAAACAGTAAACTAAAATATTGAGTGTAATATTTTCGGCAAAACAGGTCACCTGCGAAATTCCATAGGGAACAATAATTGGTCCATTGCTTTTTAATATTTCCTTAAATGATTTACTCACAGAAAAAGTGAACTGCAAATTTTTTTCATATGCAGATGATATTGCTTTATATTATGAAGCTATATCATACTCCAAGATAAAGAATTTAGGAATGGACGATTTAAAGTATATAAAATTCTCGTTAGATAAGAATAAACTGTCTTTAAACACTGAAAAATCACATTATGTAACCTTTACGTTGTATGAAAACTCTCAGCCTAATTATGATAATTTAATAATTTTATGTTGGACTGTAATCGAGAGAACTGCACTTGCTATATACAAATTAGTAAGAAAAATCAAGTAACATACATGGATGTTATTTTCGATGACCATATTAGATGGAATCTTCAAATAGATTCAGTATGTAAGAAAATTCGAAAAACCTTATATATTTTTAAACAATTAAGAGATGTCTTTCCGTTAAATAATTTAAAAACTTTTTATTGGGTTGGTACAGTACGGTATATTATATTGGGGAGGTGCCATCAGCACCCATATAAATAAGCTTAAAATATTACAAAAAAAAAAATAAATAAAATAAATAAAATAAACCCATATCATTTAAACCCCTGATATATTCAAGCGAAAAGATCTTCAGTGATATACAGGTTTTCACAATTGAGCAAATATACATTTACGCTATTGCAAAACATAAGAGAAAATTCAAAATCAGTTCATTAAATCAATCATAATTATGAAAAAAGAGGAACTAAATAACAAATGGCTATTCCAGAAAAATGTAATAAAGAAAAAATTATCAGTTTTTTTATTAACATGCAAACAAAATATACAATTCTTTTAATAAATACGTAAAAGATACACAAAGTAGAGTTACACATAATAATAATAAGAAATAATTAAAACTTGGATAATTTAACTTAATTTTAAAGATACTAAAGACCTGTTGATGTAACATACTTAACACTAGAAGTACCGAACCCGTCATTTTGACGGGTTTTAAATTTTCTCATTAAAAATTAAAAAAATATTGTAAGTTAGCGGTAAAATGTTATAATGATATTTAATAGAATAGAACAAATGTTATATATGTCTATTCATTTTCTGTAAATTGTTTTAAATTTCCATAATTTGGTATACATATAACTAAATATACCAAAACCCGTCATTTTGACGGGTAACGTAGATAAGGTCCAAAGTATAAGGTCCAAAGTCCAATATTGCATAATACCTCAGTTATTGCATCATCTTCCCCTATTTATAGCCCTACCTATAAGTAGAAAGAAATTTTTGTTTCAATTATCCAAAGAATTGGCAGCTGAACATGGAAACATTTCAAATGAAATGTCAACCCTAATATCTACTGAAATGTCTGATTCACGTAAATCTTGTCAAATAGGACTTTGTAAAAAAACAAAACGAATTCTATTTGTTCTGAATGCAAGAAATATGTTTGTGGAAAATGTACTTTATCAAAAAGACCGATCTGCAACAAATGTGTTTTATAATTAAAATAAATTTTTTAGATTAAGAAGTTAAAAAGTTAACTGTTTTGATTATTTTTATCACTTTTAATAAAGAAACTTATAATTTACTATATTACATGTGTTTTTATTCATTTAAAGGTTAAAAAATAGAATTTTTAAAATACCCGTGAAATTGACGGGCGTGGTATAGTTAGGTATACATTCAACGTCGGTAGTTCTAGTGTTAATACTTATTTTTACAATTTTTATTTATTTATTTTAAGTAAATTGTTTATTAATTTTTATGTGTTTTTTTATTACCCTCTGTTAAAATACTTTGCCCACGTTAGCAATAATATAAACATACCCCCACGCCCAGAACAATGTTCTAGGTGGTGCACTAGGGTGACCATTCGTCCCGCATTTTGACTCTGCGTCCCGCATTGGTACTTGCCCGCAAAATGTCCCGCATTTTGATATTTGTCCCGCAAAATGTCCCGCATTTTTAATTCTAACTAACTTTACATCAATTTAACTGTCAGTGCTCTACTTTTCATATAGTTTGATAATGATAATTTTTGAATTTTGATATTAAAATGTGTATATTTACATTATACCATGAGTTCTGAAAGAAATTACATAAGGGTTGGCTATGGAAAATAAAAGTAATGTCATCAGCAAGCTTTAGAATTAATTAACTGTCATGACTTTTGTTGTTGTCATAAGTTTATATTCTTATATAAAGCCTGCAGTAGACATTATTTTATTTTTCCATAGCCAACCCTTATATTATTTCTTTTTGAGCTCGTGGTATATGTAGTTATCAGTGTAATTTATTTTTTTGTGATATTTTTTATTCAATTGTTAATTTTTTTTTGTCATCATTTTTTGTCGCGGTAATTAAATTATATTAGCCACAATTGTTAAATCGTTTAATACATTTTTGTTATCTTTTGTACTCCTTTCCTCTCATGTACGCAGAGCCGTGTTTTGGCGCCCTTAGCAAATAAAACCAAGGTTCTCACCTCCCAAAATCCAAGTGACGAGCAAAAAAAAAAGGTCCTCACCCTGGACCGTCCCGCATTGCCTTCTCAAGAAAATGGTCAGCCTATGGTGCACCCATCCAGTGATGCCAAGTTTGTGCATTTTGCACTAGATCTGGTGTATTGAAAGCCTATCTAGTGACTAAAATTGCGTTCTAGTGCGCTAGTGCAAATTCTGGTGTGTTTCTGTTTTAAATCATCTGTTGATGATTGCGCCTAACTTTTTATAAGTTGGCAAATTTTACTATATCATTGTTAGTATTGCCACACTCTAATGCTGAAGTAGAACGACTTTTTAGCAATTTGAATATAATTAAAAACAATTTAAGAAATAGTCTTCAGGTTGATACTGTTAATGCAATATTAACAGTAAAGTCTGGACTTAAAAGATACAACAAATGTTGCTTTAATTATGAACTGCCGGATTCAGAGGTTTCTAAAATCAAAACATACAAAAATGAAATAAATCAAGACGAGGAAGAAGCATTTAATATCAATCTTTAATAAATTAAAATAAATAATAGTTTTTCGGAGTTCCTATTTTGTTAGTTAAAATGAGAAACATTTACTTTATCTTGTGATTAAAAATATGTTAACTAGGCAATTGGGAGTTTGCAAAGTGTAGTTTTTGTTTTGAATGTGATTAAGTTAATAGTTAATGTTTATTATATATTTATTATTCTTATATATTTAACAATAAAATAAATAAATAAATAAATTTATTATTATATTATTATTACTAACCGGCATCTTCATACAACAAAAAAGTAATTGTTCGATATTGTTTTTGAACTCCCCAAACTCGGAACGCCCTAGTTTTGGTGCATTTCTGGTGGATTCTTACGCTCTATTTAGTGAATTGAAAGTATCTATAGTTGGCATCACTGTACCCATCTCACAATGGGCTTCTTATTACCGACCGCCAACATATATAAGGGAGGTATTGTGATCATACCGATTTAGAAGTTTCGAGATTTCGATGGATCTTCACGAATTGAGGTCCCTACATAACGTTTTGACTATTTTTAGCATGATGTCTGTCGGTCTGTCTGTCCGTCCGTCCGTCCGTCTGTCTGTCTGTCTGTCTGTCCGTCCGTCCGTCTGTCTGTCTGTCTGTAAAGCTTTAAGCTTTTGCCATCAATGGCACGAGTTGATCAACTTTTGGTAAAAATCGATTGACTAAAAATGAGAGTTTACTCGTGTCGATTT